>CM054116.1:86637460-87837460 GCA_028673005.1 Tanypteryx hageni | reverse complement strand
CATCTTACGAAAAGATAGACATTTTATTTTTATTTTATAAATCTAATGCTCTGTTATTTGCAAACGATGCAATCACTCATTAGTGCGTGCTAGCGTGTCGTGTACAGGTGCGCATTTGCGTTCGTGGTGGGCGCATATGCGCGCACGCGCTTGTTTTATAGGCTTAATTTGAACTTTTCAGGGAGGTTTTTTGTATCCACTGTAACTTCGTTTCCCGCAGGACAGTTGATGAACCCGCGTCAATATGAATAATTTATCCGTTTAAAACCATCGCCAATGAGAGAAGAGAATGCTCGTTTCTCCATTAGATGAAACGTTGGGTCGATTGAAAGGTCATTTCGAAGGAAGAAGAGTTCGCTCGGTTGACCCCATAATGGATTTGCTACTCCAACTGCGACGGAATATCTACGCTGTTTCGAACAAAAGGAAAAAGAAATCGAAAAAATCCGAGGGAAATTTGAACTTTGGGGCCTGATAATATGAGCGTTGAGTGACCAATTTATCTTTTTCGTTTCCATGCAAAGATTCGGAATTGTGTGAGAAAGCTATTATAAACTAAATTAAATCATGCTGAATGCCAATTTCCGCGCGAGGTTCGTGGAAAGTCAAAGATTTCGGAAGTTATCCAATGAATTAATGCAGTTCAAAAGCCTTTGTTGTGACTTATAGATCAATTCACCGGTCAAGTTCTTTAAATGATAATGTGAAAATAAATTGCATTGAGAACCTCTTGATTAAAATTTTCGCGATATATTTTTACGAGGTGTTGAATACGATGCACTATATTTCTATTAATTGAAAGAGCTACGACTCCGCCTAGCGAAAGTTATAACACTTATTTCAATGTAGGGTGCTACAAAAAATACTACTCATGTCAGCAACACTATCCCTGCAGGATTAAAAAAAATTATTCAAGTGGTTTCACGCTTTTTAATTTTGATGTCAAAAGTATTTATTTTCTCCATTGCAATGACACGAAATAACGCGAAGCAATATCAGGTTTAAATTGGTAGCAACTAAAATGTGAACTCGTTGTGATCGTCTTCATCATTCGCTGTTATTATCATTAACAATCATTTGTCATTGTTTCGGCTGATTTTTTTTCCTGATTCATTATTGTCGAAGGTCTTTGTCCTTTATTTGAAAAAAATTATCATTATACATCGACGTTTCTTACAGAGGAGGATATATCATACTAGTAGAAGGTGCTTGCATACTGCAAGCATTTCATCTTACCTTGAAAAAGAATTCATATATCAGACAGATATTTCATCATTACAAATATTTTTTTATTCCTACATATTTCACCTCCGCAGCGATTTCCGTTTTCCCCAAAAGTAAAAATAATAGTTTTAAACAATCCCCAAATGTTGCAATTTAATTTTTTTTACACTTTCTGCATTATGGGGTACTAATGCTACACAATTTACCAAAATCTTAAAGTTGCAGCACTTATAGAAGTCAAATAATATTTTCTAATTCTTTAATTTAAATTATTTTTAACGGCCGCCGAAATTAATGTATGGTAAAATTGAAATGTTTTTTTGCTAGTTTACTACTTTGAACATAATTTGAAAATTTCAGCGCCATAGCTCATCCCGCAATGTCTAAACATTTATCTATTTGTTAAAATTTTAGGAATTTTTAACTGCCGAACAAATTAAAATATCAAAATTTGTATAATCCCGATTTCGTTTTTTTATGAATTCTACTTATAAAAAAAATTTCTACTCCGTAGCACATGCGAAAATACATAAACCATGAAAATTTGTTTAAACAATTGCGAACTTTTAGCGGCCGCATTGTTGCACTTTTTATTTTCGTTTTTTCTAGTCGGTTTTGCACAAAATCCTACCTATGAAAAAAATTTCGAATCTCCAGCACATCTGGAAGTGCCTAAACATTAGTTAGTATCCTCCTATATGTTATCATTCTCCTTACAGAGGAGGAGGAGGAGGATATAACATACTAGTAGTTGGTGCTTGCATACTGCAAGCATTTCATCTCACATTGAAAAAACATTCATTTTTCAGACAGACATTTCATCATTACAAATATTCTTTTAATTCTAAAAATTTCACCTCCGCAGCGATTTTCGTTTTTCCGACATGTAAAAATAATAGTTTAAAACAATCCCCAAATGCTGCAATTTTAAAAATTTTACACTTTCTTCATTATGGGGTACTAATGCTACACATTTTAGCCAAATTTTTAAGTTGTAGCACTTCTAGAAGTAAAATAATATTTTTCTAATTGTTTAAATTTAAATAATTTTTAACGGCCGCCGCAATTCATATATGGTAAAATTGAAATGTTTATTTGTGCAAATGCACTATTCTGTAAATAATTTGAAAATATCAGCTTCCTATCTCATCCCGTAGTACCTAAACAGTAATCTATTTGTTTAAACTTTAAGAATTTTTAACTGCCGAACAAATGAAAATATCAAAATTTGTATAATCCCTATTTCGTTTTTTTTTAAGAATTAAGATTCTGTTCTGTCTTTTGTACTGCCCAGTAAATTTTTCAAATTAAAAGGATTTGTATATGTTATGGTATAATTCTTATGTTTAAAAATTTTGTTCAAGCCTCTGTTTAATGGTGGAAAATCACATCTTTGAAACAGGTCATAGTATACACGTAAACGATTTAACACTGATAACTTCAGCCAATAACTCACTAAATTCGTTAGAAAACCTTCACATTTACAAAAACCGCGATACACTTATGAACACAGACACAGATTTCAACAAGACCCTATACAAATTGACAGATTTAAACGACACACACGCCGAAAAATCTTTCCGCGTTTCGCTTGTTTCTCGGTCGTCTTCTTAATACTTTCCGTTTCAACCTGACAGTTGGCTTCCAGTCACTGTTGAAACAGGTTCTACCCCTGACGATGCCCACCTTGTGGGCGAAATGCATTGGGTTTTGCAGCCCTCTAGTTGTTTTGGCTAAAGGAGTATTCCACTTTTGTAAGCTTAGGAAGCTAAATTTTTTCCAACTATAAAAATCAAAAATTTTAAAATTTTTAATTTTCAGGGGTTTTTTAAACCCCATTTGAACATTAAAGTTTAATAATTTTTATCTTGAAAACTATGTGCTGTAGGTTCGAGTTTTTGAAATCATTTTGTAGAAAATTATACATAGAAAAAAGAAAATTTTGAAAAAGTTCAAAAATTTGAACGCTAAAAATTCGCAATTGTTTAAACAAATTTTTGATGTTTATGTATTATCGAATGTGCTACGAAGCTGAAATTTTTTTATTGGTAGATTTTGTGAAAAAAAAAACTAAATAAAAAATTATAAAAATTTTGATATTTTAATTTCTTTGGCTGTTAAAAATTCATAAAGTTTAAAGTAATAGATAAATGTTTAGGTACTTTGGGGCAAGCTATCTGAAATTTTAAAGTTAAGTAGAGCTCAGTGCATTTAAACTAACAAACATTTGAAAAGCTCCAACAAAGTGTTATTGCGGCCGCATTAAACTTTTGAAATTTAAACAAATAAATAAATATTATTTTACTTCTAGATGTGCAACAACTTCAAATTTGACAATAAAGTGTGGAATTAGCACCTTACATTGGATAAAGTATAATATTCTTAAAATTGCAAATTTAAGGCATTTTTTAATCAAATATTGTTCAATAAGGAAAGATAGAAATTGGGTGCAGAGGTGAAATATTTTGAATTAAAAAAATATTTCAAATAATGCTATATCTCTCTGAAATATTAATGTTTATCAGGGTCTGATGAAATGCTTGCAGAATGCAAGCACCAACTACTTGTATCATATATTCATAAATTACCTCGAAACTTAAATTGGCCTATAACCAATATTGCCAAGTTTATTTTTGCTGTCGTATAAAATAAAATACTTTTCAAATGGGCCGAAATATTGATTTTGAATCGAAAAAATAGAAATTGTCAACAATGGGAAACTTTACATACCGTGACAACCGCACATTGTTATCTCATATGAGCTTGAGTAATAAACACACTTTCGTCAAGCAAACAAATCTGTCAGACGGAGTTGGCTCCAATAAAAAGCCAGGGGTGAATCCTATGGTATTATATGACGTATTTCATGCGCGAAAATTACGATTAACCGAGGTCTTTATATTACAATAAAATTTTACCAATGACAACTTTCAACTGTATTTACAGATATTAAGAAAAAACGATTATAATCATAATTGAAATATTAAACACGAATAATATGATTTATGATGATAATGATGATTGATAATTTTATTCAAACGGGAACGCACCATCAATCTCATCTCTCAAATGATAGCTTGTGAATTACAATTTTCTTGGAATAGCATCATTCGAAAGGGGCACATTTAGACAAGAGTCAAGTCCTGTTGATGAATCAACGGCTTCATGTCGACAACCCGCAAGACTGGAAAGTATGTTGCTTCTTCCTATTTTTTAAAAATGACACGACCCCACTTCAACAAAAAGTAATGAGAGAAAATTTTTCTGACACTTCCTTTAGGTCACTTCAACTTTGACAAGGAACATGGATCGCTTTCACGTTTCACGATCGACAAGGCGTATTCAGTTCAGCCTTCGATCGAAACCCAATCATTCCGCCCTTCGTTTGAGCCCATTTCTTTGTCAAAATCTTCTTGATCGAATCGGGTGCTATTATCCCATTACGTCATCATTTTCCATCGCATATTCCGAGGTCTTGTCGGTGGGAAAGACTTGTTAAAAACCACATTGTTCAGTCTAAGCATATCAAGTTGACCTTGCGATTCAGAAATCGGGTCGCTCTCTCAATCAAGAATCCTCGTCATCGTCTCGCCCCTCAGAACTTATTGTTAAAAACTCATTCTTATTCTCACTCTCTCTCTCTGTTTCCAATCGATCATTCTTCTTCGCTCCAGTTCTATCGAATCGCCGTCTCTTGCGACTATTTCCATCTCTTTCTCTCTCTCAATTTTCCTCGTATTTCTCAATTTCCCAAGGAGAAGGACGGAAATTATTTCCCTCCGATCCCATTTTATTTCATCTCTTCTTTTCCACGTTGAAAACGGCAATATTTTTTCCGGAAGGTAACTCGTAGCGCTCATTACGTTCATATGCGCGTCCACTTTAAGAAAATAATATGCTGATTAGGTCCCGGAATGGTCGTAAAAATCGCCTCGGTCGCTCTTTTTATATTGTCTTTTGAAATAATATTTAGTACGTTTGCTCCTCTTTGAGTATTCAGGCCACCAAAAAAAAAACCACTTGAATCTCTACCAAATAAAAAAATCTATATTATCACAAATTTTAATTTTACTCTGTGTACAGCGGAGCATATGTTTTCTGACTTTATAGAGTATTACATTGGGAGCAAAGTTTTAGAGGTTTATTTCTGCTGAGTATGCGACGGGAATAGTTTTTTTTAAGCGTCAATTTTTGCTTCACCATTGTATTAATTGATTTTTTTGCTTTCGATCCAAATTTAGCGAGATACGTATTTTTTTTTTTTAGCGTGAGAGCCGTTCGCCACAAAAGCTGACTTCCCAATTTTATATCATGGTGATATTGCAAGTAATCGCCACAACACAAAATTTTTCTTTGCGTTAATACTGACACGCTCGCGGTCAAATCGCGACACAGGTCGACTTGATCGAAAATGATTGCGTTTACGCCAACGGTTGCGCGAGGGTTTGGAAGAGAAATTATAACCGCGATTTTCGATTTGATTCTCTTCGTATATTCCCCATAACTCGTGCTTAATCTAAAGAATCGGGTCCAAGGCAATAGAAATCGATCCAACCTGCGTGTCGCCATCTAAGACTCGTTGTTATCGGCAATCGCGGTCGCGTAGTTAATTCGCTCGAGTCGGAATTATATCTCTTAAATGGCCGTAATCGGGTTTATATTTTCACACGGACATCTTCATTGACATTTTCCATTAGTCTTTCTGTCTAGATACTTCAAGAATGAATTCAACGGAATATTTGTCTTAAATACCATCATTTGGAACTGTGTGAGGGTAGACTACAGCGAGCAAGGGTCCGGGACTCGAGTCCGAGCGAGGGACGCTAATCCTCTCTAATAAGGATCGAACGGGAAGAGCAGGTAGTCTCCCCGGTCATGGTACCACGTCTGCTACATGAACCACT
Organism: Tanypteryx hageni; assembly: GCA_028673005.1. NCBI lineage: Eukaryota > Metazoa > Arthropoda > Insecta > Odonata > Petaluridae > Tanypteryx > Tanypteryx hageni. The sequence goes on along the minus strand of CM054116.1, from coordinate 87,831,332 downwards.
TTTTAATATTGTAGCTATATGATAGATATGTTCAATTATCGAGGAATATATACGAATCCTGAAGCATAGTAAATAATAGTTGCCGCTATTCAAATTATTGAAAAATATATATTGTATAAATAAATAAATAATGTATATACAGACATTTATGCATGGAAACTCGTTTGTATACATGCATTCATAAATAGTTCTGTATGGAAGTCGCACGCATAAATGTGTTAATGCTCCAATCACTTCAAAATTGTAACAAAATGAGTAAATACAAGTTGATATGCACCTAAAAGACGTCCGAGTAATTTAAGAAGATACAAAAATGAACAGGTAATAAAAAAGTTAAAAAAGGAACTGCAAAATAAGATTTTAAAAGCGCTTAGAATGTTCACGTAAAATTTTGGAATCTTCGCCCTCCTTTCCATCATAAACCTAAAGCCAATAATCCATCAAAAGTTATTTAAATCGCCTCACCGCAGTTGAGCAGTTGTAATATAATCTTTGTCCCTTTTCAAATTTAAATTGAACGTATTTACGCTTCGATTTTATTGTTGTAGCAAAATAAACAAAACGAAACTTTATCATAGTAACTGCCCTGTATATATAGTTCATAAGAGATTTTATAAAACCCTGCTACAAGGCAAATAGACGGAACCCTGTATCAATAGAGTTCATGTCTGTTATTATCCAAAACTATTCTGAAAATGTAAGCTTCCCAATTTTCCTTGTTGCTTCAATATTTTGCACACGGACGACGAAAAAAACTTCCTCGCGGACGGACATAGTGAAAGTATAAGCGATTTATACAAATTTGATAACTACTGTAAAATGACCGACGAACGTTAGATTAGATGGATAAAAAAATAATTTACATTTATCCTTACAGCGTAGATATACGGTCAAAATAATTATATTCTCTCAAATACCTTTCAGAAGTTTGTCCTCCGGAAAGCGTGTAAAGCAAGATGAAATTTCTTTATATGTGTTGGAGGTTTTCTCATCCTAGAGGAAAAAAATAAATTTTATATTTTAAAAAATTCTCATAAAATTGATAATAGTAATATATAATGACATATTTTTAAAACAATATTAACGGAAACCCTATGATCAACCCAAAAGGGATGAAAAGATTTTTGTTAACGAACTGCACATTTTCAAAACGTATGCAGCGCACACACGATTTTGTGTTTTTTTGTAGTAGAGCACTAATTTTATAGAATGAAAATCTTAATATTTAATTTGTGTGGGTTTTTAAAAATATAGTAGCTGTTTGCGGAAATAAAATATCTCGCACATTCGTTTAATATTTATGTAAAAACGTTTTTAAAAATGAATGCTGTATCTGATGATAGTATCGGTAGGTATTGCTCGTTTGTTTAGTGGTGGCAGTCGGCGACGCGTGAGAGGGGAAGGGAAAGACTTGGGAGGGGAACCTTTAAGGGGAAATTCGACGTAATAGCGATGCGCAGCAGCACATTTTGCGTTCGGACTAATGGTTCGGAGAATAGGTCGCCCAGCTTTTGCCCACGGCTAAACATGGCCTCCCCTATAGGCGGTCCCGCCTCAAGGATGGACTCGTCCTTCCGTGAGAGTGCCTTCTGCGCACCGTCACCACTAAACAAACATACTATAATAGACGAGTTTGTAAATCCTTTTGTAAGAAAAATATTGATTGAATATGCACGCTAAAATGATAAATGAGCTATCCTCAATTTCAGTTAATTTAGTTTATCGCAAAATTTGGAAACGAATACCACTGCGAATTAATTGCGACAGGAATGAACTACGTCATTTGCTTTAAAGAGCCCGTGGAACTAACAAATATAATTAACGTGTACGCATGCCTTTATAGATGTACCTATACACTACAAACCATCACTTTTACAGTTTCAAGTTCCGAATGAAGCACGGATGAAACTCGTGCGGCGATATTTCGACAAAGAGAAATGGAATTAAAAGAAGTGATCGATCCTGCGAAGAGAAGGATAGGTTGTTTCATTTTTTGAGAGGACGAGGAGAGAGAAGTCAGATGATGATGATGATGTTGAGTATTTCGAATACCGAGGATGTGCGGTAAATAGAGTCGGCAGGTCATGATGGCGCTCCACCGTACCCTCGCACCCGATGCGTGATTGATGAGAGCCGCGGATAATTGTCAGCGGCGAGCGATTGATACAGCAACGAAAAGGGCAGAAGTAACTGCGAGGAATAATTATCGGGAGGATTTTTCTCTCTTCCGGAGAATTATGCTGCTGCCACAAAAAAGGAAGGATAAAGCACTAAAGCTTTTAAATTATTCGCTGCAAAAAACGGTTGGGATACTGTAGATAACTAGTAAAAAACACCGAAAAATAACCCTCTGACAAAGGAAATTTCTCCTTTTCATGATGAACGACTGAAAATGGGTGTGAATTAAAATGATACATTCCGTGAAATGGATCTTTTTTTCATGAGTCCCTTGATAGGGTGCGGGAATCGCTCCACCGGATATTATAACTCGTCCGATTATTTGACATCCGTAAGAGATAATTAATAATTAATCCAAATTCCTCGAACTGTTGAAAACGTTAACGTTGCGCGATGTTTTGCGTCTGAGTTGTCTCTCGCTTTGTTTTCATAACGAATGCAGCAACGCTTCGATCAAAAAAAGGCCTATTGTCACAGATAAGGGGATTTCAATGGTTGATGGGGATACCATTATATGGTTTAATTAATTTTATGGAGTGTGTGTTCCAGTAAAACTCCTCTTTGACAGCATAAAAAGTAGATGTCTCTTGAGAGGGAGACGAATAATTTTTCCTTAGCTACGAGCGAGTTTTAATGATTAAACAGGCATGGGAATATTCAACCAAAAGAGAATAGCTTCGAGTGATAAATTTTAATTTCATGTTTGAATTTTAACATGAAAGTATTTGTTCATACAAATCGAAGGCCTATTAAAATGATAAAGTTTTGTTACTTCTTTTCCCTTTCTCATTTTTTCAAAAACGGATTTCACAACATTAATTTTGTTAAACGAGATAAAAATTGATTAGCGAATCAGCTTTCTCGTTAACGTTCATTTTATAATCATGCAAGGAATTATATTTTCATTTTTATTGCCAAATTAATAAGGCCTAATAAACAAGAATTCGCATCAATAAATGTTCTATGATGAGTCAATCGAACAAAAATACACATGATAATTTTATAGGACGTTTTCATTTATGTATAAATGTCTCTGGAATATTTTACAGTCAGCAAAACATCCCATGAAATGATTTTTTCCAATGTAATTTTTAATATCCTGAATATTCTTAAAAGCATTAACTATTATAAAATATTATGAAACATTACATTTTTATTTTACGCCCATACACCGGTTATCCAAGTTCAACTTCCTTTCGTTAGAAACCAGGATATGACTGTACATTATAGTGAATGTTAGTTGTCTGATTCATTCGTCCCAAAGTAGTCATTTTCATAAGTCTTTCCTCAAATGGATAGGCGCCACATTCGCCGCTAGTGGGCATCAAACTTCTTTTACTGGCTACGCATTCCATGACTGAGCTTCGTGCTATTATGAGACATTTTACGCTTATCATTCTAAATAACGACGAGCAAATAGAATCGCAAGAATCGGGTTTCGCCTCGCGCATTTAAAACGCTGTAGCTTCACTATTTAGGCGCATATTACTAGATAGTTTTTCGAGGAAAATCCTCGCATTACTCTGATGCCGTGGCCACCGCACTCCTCCGACCTTAATCTAATAGAAAATGTGTGGGGCCCCATGGTGAGGAGTGGGATTTTACCCGCTAGAAGAAGGAGGAGATATTTGGGCTACTCTAAGCAACCGTCCGATGCTTATTCAGAATTTAGTGGCGTCAATGCCTTCAAGGCTATTATCTGTTATTGATAATAATGGAGAAATAACTAAGTATTCAAAACAATTTTTAAGCCTGTATTTTCTTTCGCATGGCATGAACTTTGTAGAAAATCTGGAAATGATTGGCTTGAAAATGAACATCATATTTCAAACAACACCTTATCAAGGTTATTCCTCGAGATTTCCTTTTGATCTGCTTTAAAGAATTTATTTTATTGCCAATAACAACAAGAAAATCATCCTTTGTAGAGTGTAAAAAATGACTGATTTTTACCACCAGAATACCACGTTAAATATAAAACATTTAACAAGGTATTTCAGCCTTAACCCTTAATTAGTCGCATGGGGTCAATATGACCCCAAGCAATGTTTTTTCGTCAATATCTAAAGAAATGTATTGTCAATCTAACCCAAACTTGTTCTACCTTCGACACTAATATTCTAGAAGAGAAATTAGCATTTTTTTTTAATTTGTTATTTTTTATATTTTTATATATAGTATAAATATTGCAAATATTGAGAAAATTAAACTATTTTAATGTGCTATTTTGGTGTGTATCCATTTGTTATGTATATATGAGGTTAAAAAAGTTGCTTTTATTTTGACATCTCTCTACCTGTTGCTTTTTTCTCTATTGGTCTAGAAGGGTTAAACGCAATACAGACTATTATTATCACATCAGAAATACAAATAATTTTCCTGATAAGCAGTATTTCATTGTTTTAACACTAGTTCTCTTATGATACATTTCAACTTCACTAATTTTCACTATAGGTTGGTTACCCCTCTTTCTCCCATCTCCCCCCCTCCTCCACCACCTCCAATGTACCCTTTTCCCTCTTTTCGGAATTCTCCGGGTGTTTTCTTACTTCAGCCGCACACACACAACCGTTTTCTTCCCATAGTTTTCTACCCGCAATAAAAGTCACAAACAAACGCACGTGGTCTCTCTAGAAATTGCTGTCGAAGAATTGACCGGAGGATGACTTCTTTGACGCAGAATTCCACGTATTCTATCAAGACCGATGCATGATTTTTTATACTATTTTCTAGATTTTATAATTGAATTACATCCATATTATTCCCTTTTCTCTACAGTAATTATTAATCACATGCTTTTGTCATTTACTGTGAAATACTCTCAAAATTGGAACAACTTTCGAACGACTTTTGGCAGATCTTTTATCACCCTCATTGGATGAAGCTCTTAGTACCCATGTGCAAAAAGAATAAAAGAAAGCGGTTTGCCTTTTATTACTGCTCACCCTTTTTAGCACGAGTTTCTCCCTTATTTTTCGGAATAAACACGAATGAGATCGGCAATCTTCAAAGTTTTTGGATCTCCTACCGGTCGCATGCCGGTCACGGTTGGGACGTTTTAGACCAAAATATAAAAATCCTATTTTCAATGGAGAAGTCCCAAGTACGCTCACACTTATAGGGGAAGACGCGGTTGGACCTCGGCACAAACCCCTTGGGTCGCTCGAGGAGGCAACTTTTGTCCCAAGCGCCATCGAGAGCAATCCTCGGTGACAGCAGAAGTGAGCTTGAATCTTTCTGCTAGTTGGGGGCAGCAATAAACTACTTCATGCTGTAGGTGGGGGCCGGAAAGCGACTGTGCCGCGACCGATGTCTAACCCACAAGTGTGAGTGATCTCCGCAAAAATAGTCCTATCCCTAAAAAGGCCCTCAACGCGACCATGCGCACTAAGAAATAAGCCTGATGAGGTGGTGAAACGTTTAGTAGGACCAATAAAAGGAACGAACCGAAACTTTACTACCGATAACTGGTATACAAGCGTCCCCCTAGCAAAGTCACTACTGTCGGACTATAAGTTAACGCTTGTAGGCACTTTGCGAAAAAAAAAAAGAAATTCCGGCAGAGTTTCTTCCAAGGAGAGACAGGGAGTTTAGGAGCAGCATTTTTGGTTTCACTAAAGACATCACACTAGTTTCGTATGTTCCAGTGAAAACTAGAGCCGTGATACTTCTTTCAACCATGCATCACGACAATATAATTGACGAGAGCGGCGTGGCGTAGATACATGCGATCAGCTCTGTGCTGCTTATAATGTTGGCAGAAGAACGAAAAGATGGCCGTTAGCTGTTTTTTCATTTGCTGAACGTTTCTGCCATAAATGCCTTTATTGTTTATAAACAAAACGTTCAAAAGGAAATGACAAGGCGAAATTTCTTGAAATCATTATCGAAGGAATTAATAAAGGATCTACAGATTTTGAGGTCTCAGAGTCAGTTTATATCTAGGCATCTCCGAAAGCGCATATGCACTCAATAGGGACTTGCTGAGGAAGGTCCATCACCGGGATTGGGACTATCAAGAGGAAGATGCGAACATTGCCCAATAAATAAGGCCAATAAAGTGTCCACTAGATGTGGAAATTGTGGAGCTTTTACTTGCAAAAACCACATGATAATGAAGTGCATTGAAGGTGAGGATAAAATAGAAAAAAATATTTTAAGTTATTTTAATCAATATTTATTGTAAAAATTATTAATAAATAATTGTATTATAATGTAAGATTGATTTTATTTCCAGTAAAATATAAATAAATTAATATATTATTGCTTATCTTTAGAATTCATTTTGGAGTCATATTGACCCCACGCGACTAATTACGGAACTTTTTTTCACGCGACTAAGGGTTAATACTTATAATAGACCAAATACCCCTTACGTGGGCTTCCAATGACTCCTCCTTCTCGACGAAGAAATCCCACTCCTCACCATGAGGCCCCACACATTTTCTAGGGGATGAAGGTCGGGGGAGTGCGGTGACCACGGCATCACAGTAATGCGAGGATTTTCCTCGCATTACTCGTTAAATGCGCCTAAAAAGAGCCGCTACAGTGATTTAAATGCGCGAGGCGAAACCCGATTCTTGCGTTTCTATTTGCTCGTCGTTAATTAGAATGATGAGCGTCAAATTTCTCATAGTAGCGCGAAGCTCAGTCATGGACGCATAGCCAGTAAAAAAGTTTGATGTCCACTAGCGGCGAATGTGGCGCCGCTCCAGTTGAGGAAAGAAATGAAAATGACTGTACGTAAATTGCTGCGCTGTCAGGAAGCGGAAAATCCAGTTCCCGGTAATTTTTGCTTCGATAAAAATTAATATAAGCAAATTATGCTAAAACAAGGATAATTAATTGACAGGTACTCGTATCGATGAGCCTTTTTGAAGCCACAAGCCTCAGAAACCAGTGTTATTATTATTATAATGAATTTTTTTATATAAATACAATCGGCTTTCTATGCAACAATCAACTGCCTTCACCTGTTAATAAATGATCCATTTCCATTATCACTCGACGAGATGACTGTTTGCGTCAGTGGCTCTCAACCTGGGTGCCGCGGCAGATGATACGAGAATTGCCTTTCAATTTCTCGTTAAGTTTTGTGCTTTTAAATTATCAGTGTGAAAAATACGCTATAGAAACTGGGGTTAACGACTTCGTGATTACTACGCCGTGCTCAAGGGCCAGGGAAGTAAATAATAAACACTAATCTTCAGTTTTACAAACCCTTTAACTATTCCTATTACTGGTCTCATTCATGCTATCTTTCATTTTGCTTTTTCTTCCGGTTCTACCGAAGCGTGCCTGGCCCGCAACCTCCCTTCCTTGCCGCTTGCTGCTACATCGGCTCTTTTTTGCTCTGAACTCCCGTCTCTACTCGAAAGTCACGTATGAGTTCGGAAAATGATCTTTTGCCCAGAGCGCTGTCCTTTTCCCCTTCCTTCATCCCTCATCCTCCTCCGGGCTACCCCGGAGGAGGAACTTCTTGGGTCCCTCTGCTCCATCAAGGCATATTTCACTTTCCCTTCGAGACATCCCCTCTTTTTTTATGCCGGGTTCTTTTTCCTTTCACCGAGACGGAAGCACGTTCGCCCCATATAAATTAAGCGGAGAAAAGAATCGAGGCGCAAAATGACAAAAAATTGAGCGAGGAATATTTTCTACATTTTGGAAAATAAAAAGATGATGCGGTACGGTATATTTGGCGTTCTTTGATTTTAGTGGTATTAAAAGTGCAAGCCAGTTGTCACGTGACGGTGCTTATGCCGCAAACGGGAAAAAAATCTACACCGAAACTCGACGAACGTAAAACAGGGGCTAGGTGCCATGGCTTAAGATTTGCAATGATAAAATAGATGCCGGTAAAATAATTTCTGACCGGAAAATAATGTTTTTTCCAAATCAGCTGCTTTTCCTTTATGCAGGTGTACTGTAGTAGAGTTTTAAAAGGTGCCTCTAGGTACACATTGGAGAATATCATTTTCGTATTAGAATACAAAAGCATTTTTAAGGATTAGTATGTCATTAGAGATTTTAACACAAAAGTGTAGTGCTAAATGTAGAACATTATCAAACAAAAAGATGTTTAGTGAAAACTAATTATCGATGAATCTGCTATTTAATGCTTTTTATAATAAAGGGTTCTCAATTTTAAATGACTAGTTAATTAGAAAATCACTGCTAGCAAGCAGTCTCTTCCATGGTGGCAGTTATGCCTCAAAGGAATTGTGTTCGCCAGAGAAAAGTTTCATCTTGGATGAAAGAAAAAAACTTCATGCCAGTTGAAGATATTTTATATTACAATAAGATATTTATTACTTTCATTAGTACATTAACCCTTAAATCCCAAGTTCGCATTCTACCACACTTTTCACACCCTATCCTTTATAGACCGCAAATAATCCTTTCATTCCGACTCTATATTTTGACTTTAGGAGGGAAAAAACCGAGGTCAGAGAGTGTTTCAGAGAAAGTAAAAGGATCAAAAGAAATGACGATCTGGAAGAAAGGAGTGGAGAAGGGAGTGAAGAAAGGAGCATCAGGCGATCCGGAGTCAAAGGGATAGCGAGAACGAGAGGGAGATAGTATTTTGGAAGCCGGCGCCCTGAGGGAAGCGGCTATGTGCCCCGAGAAACCATGGAACGACAAAGTCGCCTCCTCTTCTCCGTGAACATTTCCCCTATTCCCAATCTATGGCTAATGAGGAGCTTACGCAGTAGGATAAGGAGCTGAGATATCCCGGCTGCACGGAGGGTGTACAGAGTGAGAGGGAGAGATGGTAGGGGCGGCTTATCTGGGTAGGGGGAGGGAGGCGGGGAGATTGCTTCGATAACGGACTTTGAAAACGTCGAGAGGGGGGTGAAAACGGAGCGTTTTCGCGAGTTGCGGAATCCTCTTTGTGGCGCGTTAAATATAACTGGCGATATTCCTCGCATCCCCCTTTTGCGGGAAGCAATCTATTCGCGACCCAAACTGTTGGCGCCATTGTTTCGCTAATTACTGGGAATCGGCGAATGGATGGGTTGTTTTGGAGGAAGCGATTGGTAGCGAAGATGAAAATGGGGTTTTGGCGTTTTATTTTCGAGGAAGGAACGGAGGGAGAAGGGGGCGATGGTTACCGAATTAAGAAAGGCGTTTACTTAAAACCACGCCAAGGTAAGGGATGGCGAGTTGTGTTTATTACATAATGTGAAAATTATCGTAACTGATGCTCGAATAAAATTAATTTGGTCATTAATTTATGAGACAGTCACTGCGAATACTTAGTATATTTCTGCATATTTAGTTTAATTTTATATATTTATCTGTTCTTCATTTTCACAAGTACGCTAAAGTCAGCCAACTACAATAGACGATAAATATCTTTAACTTATACACTAATTTACATTGTAAGACTACAAAATACCTATATAGATACAATAATAACTCATTTTTCCATAAACAAGTGCAATAATGCATCATTTATTCCTTTGAGTAGAACGTAGTGGATTCAATTATTAGCTATTTTTATGGAGCTACCTTGTTTGTTATTACTATAATTAATTCTTGGCTAAATTCGTCTTTTCTTATTTTAAATGTAAATTAACGATTGGCGACATGAATTTTTAAAAGAATAACATTTCACTAATCATGCGAATAAACGAATCATAAGATAATACAAAAATGTATATTTGATAGAGGTTTTTGAAAGGAAGGACGCTATTATTGTTTTCCAAACGCATTACAGAATAAATAACGTACGCAATAGTTCTGAAGTTGTTGTGAGCGATGATTTCATTTTGTGAAAACATTGAAAATTCCTCGCATTAACCGCGTTAACATTTCGTTCACAAGTTACACCATTATAACAAATGTAATTACTTTATTTAATGGTAAACACGATTATTTTTTTATAAAATGGATGTAAAGTTATGCCAGTATTTGCAAGAAAATATGTTCGCACAAACAGGGACGTAACTAAGGGGAGGCCAGGGCCCCCCCTGAAAACTTCTTGGCCCCCCTTGGCCCACCCAGCTTCCACTGAATTTGATCAGCAGATTGCAATTACCATCCCCACCCATTTTTATCGGAATTTTTTTACTGTAATTTTTACATTACGTTCGCAAGAAGATAGGTTTCTACAATATAGTAGTTTGAAATGCGCGAGAAGCTAGGTTCTACAATTTAGTTCTTTTTAATCTCTTGAGTAGAGGATGCATTCAAAACGATGTAAGTAAAACACTCCAAGGAGGCACTCGTGTGCGTGTGTGTGTTTTCTTCACAAGAATTAGGTCCCGCCGATTCCTCCGGAGACCTATAGCGCGTACGTGAGTTTTCTCTTTCCTTTTTTTACGGTGAAGGATCTGTTACCTTTTAATTACTTTGTATTGTATCACCGTGTCTCGCATTACCCTTTTATCATTCAAAACGATGTCTCCGGTCTCCAGATGCCAACCAGTCTCATAGGCACTATCCCCGGGCTGATTGTGAGTGGTCATAAAATATTTTCTATGGGGCCATTGTTGTTGTTGTTTTGGTGTTACCCAATTAAACATTAAAAAAATTGCCGATTGGTGAATCAGTTCTGTGCTTCGTGGGTGCTACGCTCAGATCTACCTTCGGATGGCGACACTCTCGACGTTGTTTATTTCTCGAGCGGATACTCACTCGCTTTGTCCACTATAAACATCCTGTGGATCGCCACTCTGCCTTATGAATGTGAAGCCGTGATACATCTGGCCTTTTCGGAAGACTATAAATCGGATTGTATCCGTGGGAAACTGCCCGAGCTCAGCCTCAATTTCCCACCGAAGATGAGAATACGAATGCCCTAGTCCAGTCGAAGTCTAACATTTGAAGAGTTAAGAACAGCGGGATTTAAGGTCTGTTCAATTCAGTGATGCAAAATATCGTTATCGCTAGAAAGTTCGTATACTTCATCGTAATGGAATTTTATAGTGGTTCAGCAGATTCAGAAATATTTATATTTTAATTCTAATTCCTAATTAAGGTTGATTGTTTGAAGACTACTTGTGACATTGAGCCCGGAGAGGTATTCCAAGCACAACGTCTATTAAGTTTGAAAAAGTTCAGGTATGTGAAAAATTTAATTATAATTAGTCTAACGATGAAAAGTCGCGAAAATTGGTAATCGGAAGTTAACGAAATATGTACAAAATGAATATTTATCCAAAATAAGCAGACACGTGTTTTCCCGTTTTGTCCCATCCCTCATTTTGAAGAAATTAATTTTTACAAACATGAATTTCCACCAATCGCCCCAATATAGAGAGCATAATCCCCCTCTGTGCGTGACGCTCTTATGAAAGTTTACACTGGATTAAAATGTTTTAAAGTGCAAGAACTCTTTCCATCCATTCATAAAATACGTAAATATGGACCAATTTTCTTCTAGTTTGCTTTATCCTACAGCTAAAACTGTAAACTATTCCGTACTTGCAATGCTTAGATGCTAGGCGTTCGAAATCTTTAGAAGCACGCATTCCTTTACGAAATTTTATGGATTTTTCGTATTCTTTCCGAGCATTGCCAAGGTGTCCCGCATTGTTGTCTCCGATTCAATTATCCCCAATTTATATTGGGAAATATTTCACTCAGCAGCGTGGGCCGAGGTCTGAAGGTTTTCCCGGGCCGATTTTTGCTGCCAATCCGCCCCTGATCTAGTTTATAAGCTTTTTCCTGTAATTTAACTTTACAGTAAATCGAGTAAATTAGTTATATACTTGACAATACATAATTTTGGATGTACTTAATAATTTATTTTAAATTCTATGATTAATAGATTTTTTTCACTAATTTCGATTTTGAAAAAAATACCGTTTAAAATTTCCGTTTTTAAGGGACCCAGAGCAGTTGAACAAAATGAGTAGCAAAAGGATTAATATATCGGACTATTTTGGGAAAGCTGCGAATAAGAAGATCAAAGTAGAAAATCCTAAAGAAACGGCTATTATCGAAGAGGATGACTTTGAAACAATTATTATTTAAAGTGAGGAAACGAGTTCAAATTCTGAAAGTGAATTCCAAGATAGTGAAGTCGATAAAATGAATTTAATGCTTAATTCCGATTGCGAAGATAGAGATAGTGTGTACACTACTGTCGAAACAGAGCCAAAACTTAAAGAAATTCCTGGACCTCAAGATTTGTCTCAAATTGTGCCCGACGGCTCTAAACAGCCGAAGTTGTGTTTTCCGAGTCGGAAATTTGCAACACGTTGGAGAAGTTTCAACCCTATTTGGTATGGAAAATTTCCATGGTTAGAATACAGTGTGTTAGATGATGCTGCATATTGATTCCCATATCGTTTTTTTTTTAATTCTATTGATTCGAACATGCCGTTCGTATCTGTTGGATTCAGAAATTGGAAGAAAGCCTTGGAAAAAGACTCAGGACTTCGGCAACATGGCAATAGTGATTCTCATAAAAAGTGTGAAACATCATTGGATATGCAAAAGGTAATGTCAAAAAATAATGCATCTGTAACTTCCTTGTTGAATCATGCTCATTCTAGCCAAGTAAGTGAAAATAGGCAATATTTAAGAATTATTTGTCAGGTATTAAGATTTACAGCAATGCAAAATATAGCTCAGCGGCGAAATGATGAATTTGACCAAAGTTTAAATAGAGGAAATTTTTTAGAAATTTTAAACATCCTATCTGAAAATTCCGATATAGTAAAAAAATTTCTTGATGGTCCAAAAAATGCCAAATATACTAGTCCTTTAGTTCAAAATGAAATTTTGAAAACAATGTCGGATTTGGTGATTCGACAAATAAAGGATCAAATTAACCAAGTAGAGCATTTTTCCATTATGGTAGACGAATCAAAGGACATTTCTAAGAGTGAACAACTGTCGGTTGTAGTTAGATATTTTTTAGATGGTACAGTATTTTAACGATTTTTAGGCTATAAACAAGCGGAGTACCTTAATGCAAGCGCACTATTTTCTTATATTAAAGAAATATTTGCTAATTGCGAGATTGATTTATCTAAATGCGTTTCACAAACATACGATGGCGAAAGCGTTATGAGCGGTAGATTGAATGGAGTACAAAAATTAATTCGAGATGAAGTACCTCATTGTATATATGTACACTGTTTCGATCACAGGCTGAATCTCGTGATCGTCGATGTTTGCAAAAACGTAAAACATGTAGACGTGTTTTTTCCTGTGTTGGAGGAATTGTATGTCTTTTTTCAGGATCAGCTGTACATGCGCGATTTATAAAGCTACAAAGGGATATTAACCCGAATAGCAAATAGCAGGAACTAAAAAGAATTTGTTTTACCCGATGGACAGCTCAGGCATCTGCATGTTCGACAATGAAAAATACTTTTGAGGCCGTATTAGTCCTGTTGAATGTAATTTCAAATGAAGCGGGAGCACGTAGAGTAGAAGACAATCGTTTGCTTGATGCAATTGATTTTCAATTTGTATTTAACTTGTGTATGTTTACGGAAATACTGGGAAAACTCAAATCTGTTAGCGATTTCTTGCAAAGCGTCACTTCAGATTTAACGAATTCATTAATATTAATACAGTCTTTGGAGACGTTTTTCTTGAACGTGAGATCTGATGAAAACTCTGCTTTGAACTTTGACCAAATTTACAAAGAATCACTAAAAATTGCAAATAATAATAACATTAATATTCCAAATAACGAAAATTCTAATAGAATTTCCAATTTTTGTACTAAATATGCAAATTATGCAAATACAGAGGAAAATAATTTTCAACGAAATGTTAATACGAAAGATAAAATTCGTACCCAAATTTATATTCCTGTGTTAGATAAAATAGTAGAGGAATTACACGCAAGATTCACAAACAATTCTGAAACATTAGAAGATATTTTTCTGAAATCCAATGCATGAGAAATTTTTAAATTTTGTACAATTGAAAGCTTTTGCTTTAAATTATAGCATTGACATTGATAATTTAAATGCAGAATTACAAATTTTACCGAAAACCATTAAAAGATATGAGTTAGAAATCAAATTTAAAATTACAAATCTGTTTCAACTACTAGAAATGTTGACGAAGTTCAAATTAGCTTTTCATGAAGTTTATAAACTATGTGCAATAGCAGTAACAATACCAATGTCAAATGCAGCATGCGAAAGATCGTTTTCGTGTTTAAGACGACTTAAGACACATAAGAAATAAAACTGCCAATGATCGTCTTTCACATTTAGCATTATTGCACATAGAAAAAGAGCTTGCCAAATCCATTGATATAGATCAAGTTGTAGAAAAGTTTGCACAAAAAGCTGGTGGTAGACGAATGCAATTACTAAAATAAAATGCTCGTCTTAATTCTTGTACAAGGCATAAATGTATTCTCATAGCATTAATTTTTAATAATTTATTAGTATTAATCTTTTATAATGTATTAATGCTTAACATACATGTTTGTCTACTTTCATAACTTTATGTTAAATGTGACAAAAAAAAATTAATCTAAGTTTGTATTATTTGGTAATTGATTTGTAATTAAGATGGAATGACTATGTGTATTTTACAAAATCAAAAATACATTTCACATTAGGTACTTAATGCAATTGAAATGTGTTCATTTCTGTAGTAGATTAAAATCAGTCATTATGACAAAATTTTCGGAGGAATTAAAATTATCATTTTTTAATAAAAATGTAAAATCTTTTTTCTAAAGTAATGAAGTTGTTTTAAAAAATAAATTCAAGAGTTTACAATGTATAAATCTCACATAATGTAATGAAAATTTCGGTCTTTATAATTCGATAAGAAAATGTCTGATCTTTGAAAATAGAATACAAAAATGTGTTGATTTTCTTTCCCCATCTAATTCTATTATCAGACCAAATTCCAAATATAACGTAAGTTTCCTAAGCATTGATTGATCTTTATATTCATCCAAAATGCATAACCGTAATTATTCTGTAAAGTATACCTAAGATGAAGCATAACATATTTATTGCTTTATATATCATCTTTTCATGAACTTTTCAATGAAAAAGATTCATTATTCTAAAATTATTCAATCCTCATGAAAAATAAATATATTCCGCAATTAAAATTTAACTAGTTTCGCCATTCTCTCGTTTATTTTGGAAATACTGCAAATTACCCTGGCCCCCCCTCAATTTTCATTGGCCCTCCTTTGCCCCCCCAAGAATAAAAGTCTAGTTACGTCCCTGCGCACAAAGTCTTTATAGAGCAGCCTCATGTAATTTAGGAAAGACACGGACAAATCAAAAGAGGCAAATATATCACAGGGTCTTTTTATACAATTTTTCGAACGAGCATTTCCTCCTGCTTTAAGGTTAAACCCATCGGTCAGCAGGAACCTCTCTTACGCGATAGATCTTCACGAGAAAAACTAACAGAAAGCTCCGAACGGCGAAGGAAAACCGAAGAAAATATGATTGATATATCGAGGAGAAGACAGGAAGATAAATGGACGAATATGACACAAACGAGACGCAAGAGACAAAAATCAAAAGGGTAACGCAGATGGGAGACAGTGAGTTGGCTGGAACGAAAAAAATGGTCATTTTAATATACAGTGCACCCTCTATAATCCGAACCCACGTTAATCCGAAATCCCAGTAATCCGGATTGTTTCTCAACATCAGGTGTAAAGTGCCGGTTAAGTGAAGCGAGCGTCGGAAAGTAAAATTTTAATCTTTTATTTTGTAACAAAGTCGGGCACAGTTGTCCACTACTAACGCCTCTTTCGGCTGAATAGATGATTCTTTGGAACATCGTTTTAAAAGGAATGGGCGATATCGGCACGGACAGCCGTGTAGATATCGCTCATTCCTACTGCCGCGGCCCAGTGTGGAGTACAATTTTCCTGTCCGTCAATGCGGATCTCTCACAGTCATTTTAGTGAACTGTAAGCACATTAATCGGTGTTTTATTTACAGAAATTTAATACATAATAGATTTTTTCCTTGTTATTTTACATGAATCCAGTAATCCGAACACCTCGATAATCCGAAAACGCCCTTATTTCCGATTATAGAGGTTGCACTGTAGTCCTTCCTTCCTTCGCCATGGAATACTGAGATGGGAACTCTGATAATATCAGGAAAATCTTAAGTCAAGACTGAATTCGATTCTCAAGGTAGAATCCAATAAAAGAAAACAATTGCAAGAGAGTAATAGGACAAGATGCTATTCCTGAAGTGTGATCAATTGTACGCATATTTCATCAAATTGTTTTAAGGATATACCAACCATTTTATACATTTCCGATCAAGCAGTTCTAAATTAGAAAAAATTTTGCTTGACTGAATTTTCTTCATCAAGTTGATGCAAAATAGTATTATAAAATTTTGTTAAGATGATATAATAATTTGAGAAAAACATTAATGGAATTTAGTATTACTCTTGAATACAGAAGTAAATAAAATAAAATGATCTTACTCTACAGCGATTTATTATGAGATATTTTCCCTCAAGTATACAAATACATTATGAACTACACAATCTCTCATATTTTATTATTACTATAAAACAGAAGCTTTTTAAATTTGAACTTTGTTGGTCAGGTTAAAGTTTCCTTAATAAGCTCGATAAATATTAAGTTATCCATTTTAGCAGAAGTACGAATATTTTTAAACTTTTTCTAATATGCCAGAATTGAAGATCGTTCATTTATGTTATGTGCGACTAATAAAAAAATTAAATATAACTGTCCGAGTCCCCACCGTTTCCTTGCATTTCGTACATTACTCAATAATTTCAGTGAAAACATCCGATCGGTTCGCGAGATAAGAGCACCCGGTGAAAGATGCGCGTCTCTCATATGAGCACCCGTCTTATAAAAGACTCGCCTAAGAGGGTGCTTTACAAAGCACATACGTAGTTCTAGCTCATTCCACCAGAGAGAGTTGAGAGCAAGTGCTTGTTATTTCCGCAGCGGATGACATCTCACTGCTTATTTCTGCCATTGCCATTGCTTTTAGGATAGCCTGAAAATATTTCATTCATTCCGTGTCCTAATCGCTATCCTAAAATCAACACGCTCGTAGTTTTCGATCGTGCCATAACGTAATATACGTACAAACCCACAAACACAAATAAAGGTCTATATATATTTACAATGTAAGGTATATGGATCGTTGCCGATGGGGAAATAATAATAAAAAATTGATAATTTAATTTTTATCGCTGAAAATTTTTAAAGGTTTGTATTCTATAAACTGCAAATGTTGTTGTTATTAGTTACAGAGTAAAATAAAGGCTATTCGTAAGGCATTTCAAGTCACCAAGACTATATATATATAATAATGAGAAAGTATACATTTTATATTTTAAAGAAAGGAACAAGTGGGTAACTTCAACACGAATATATTTCACGACCAATTTCGCTAAAAATGTTAGATTTTTAGCGAAACCGGTGGTGGAATAAATTTATGTAGAAGTTTCATAGTTGTTCCTAGCTTCTAAATATGATTATCACTTACCACCAAGTTGAGCCCAACTCTTCAGTTCATAAATGCATTTTACTTCTGATTTAAATTAAGAAATTTGTGCCAACCAAATAAAATTATATATTTAAAAATATACATCGATAATATAATATATAATAATATACAGGATAAAATTGTCACCACAGAAATAACAATACAAAGTTGTGTGTTTCTTTCCCGAATGGTATCTTTTCTGTCGCTTTCGCTTCGCTTACTGCTTCGAAATAATCTTCAAATTTAAGTCGAGCTCTAAAGTGATTCGATAGGTTAATGCGGCATAAATTATTAAATTACGTTTCAAGTTACAACGCACCGGAATTATTCGAATAAACGGAAGATATCGCCTATCTACGGTAAAATTTTGACGGGTTATTCCTCAATGGTTTGAAAGTTAAACTAGGCACTAAGTTTAACTGAGAAAATTCCTGACTCGGGCTTTTTAATTGCTTAAAAATTATCTCTAAATTGGTTAAGACTTCTGAAATTGATAATTCGCGTTTTTTTAATGTCTTTAAAATTCCTATCGATTCCTCTTGGAAGCACTTCAGACGACGTCAAACCGACGTCGAAAACATAGGTGAAGCCTCAAATTACGCTGTGCGACGCCACTATCTCCCGAGCGAGAAAGACCTAAGAGCAAGTATATGAGTGAATGACTTCCTGATTGACCCTACCACAGAGGCAAATCAGGTCCCCTGTGTAGGCTTAGAGCCCTTTGTCGCGGCACTCAACGCAGGAAACCACCCGCGTGTCAGGGTGAAGAAAACCGGAAAGAATCATGACCTGCCTGGGAGGTCGACGGGAGGGCAGCCGTGACCCTCATAAAAAATACGGAGTGAGAGATGTAGGGAGGTGAAGAGGAAGGAAATCGAAGTGACCCTCTGAATATGAGGAAATGAGGTGAAAGGGTTGAAATGGAAGATGAGGGAAATGGAAAGGGGAATGCAAGAGATGGCATATAAAAACACAACTGAAAAGAAAATAAGAAAGGTTTGGATACCTAACAATATTACAATTTATAACCGTCAGCTTAAGTCAACGGATTATGATGGAAAGTACCGATCTTTTGATCAGCACGCAGCGGGAATATGTACAAATGAAGGAGAAGGTGGAAAAGTGAAGAAAAATTATGCTGTGGCCGGGAATAGAACTTGTATCTTCCACTTCCAAGGGGATATTCTACCATTGTAAGTATTGCGGCAGGCTGATCCACTAATTTAGCAATGGTAGCATCGAACTTCCCCAGAAGATATTTTCCATAAGGAGTGCCACAAAAAGCCCCAAACCATCTCCGACGTAAGATTGCATTTAAAATTGCACTAACAAACGCCGATTGTATCTTGAGCGTATTTAATAAAATTTTCACGTGATTTCTAAATGTTGCGACCATTGAGATTGCTCTCTGCGAAAAATTTTCATTGAGAAAATATGAAATATTTTCGCAAACATACTGAGTTTTGTTATTGCGTCACTATGACATCCGGTCTTAGCATGACGATATGATTTTGGGTAATAAGATCTCATATGATAGCTCAAAACTACTCGGTGCAATTTTCCTAGGAGGCCCATTTGTAATGATCAACTATAAAAATTTTTGTTTTCAAAACTTTTAAATTTTAATTTACGTAGTCTCTTTATTTAATTGTCAAACCTCGTATATAGCTGCTTGTGAATACAGTCTATTTATTTAATAGACCTCGTACGTTAAAAATGCTCAGTCACACGTTTCATGTTAAAACATGCAGATGAAATTTAAAAAATCGCGGCGATTCATCTGTGAAATCACTACCTTTCAGACTAATTAAGTGAATTAGCTGTAATTCTCTCTTTACCGGCGTAGCAATTCGCATCAATGAATAAATTTATATTACAAACGTTGCTTTACTTCTCACAACAAGGCAACGTTTTATAACGCGAAATATAAAAAAATACAGCTTAATACCCTAGCGACGGATAATGTCCACTCGCGAAACATTCATAATTGTACTTTGATAGCTGACTCACTTTGCAAAGCGCTGGGAGGATGGAGATTTTAGATTTATAATGATGCGGAAACGAATAAAAAATAACAATAGCTAGCTGGTATCTTTTTGACTTAACTACCTTACCAATGTACATATTTTCTATTTTTTCATGTTTATTGTATTGTATTTATATTAATTAGTCGTTATAGTAATTTTAAACTTATAAGCAAATCACAAAAACCGCAAGGTATTAAAATGATGTAAATATAATTAACAAACCCTATTGTAATTGAGCACTTTCTGACCGGCCGGGAACGTGGGAGTTATCAAGAGGGACGGCCTATATTTGTGGTAAAACTACTTACCAAGCCAACGAAGAGAGAGAGACGCTGCAACATCGGCAGGGTGTACCCAGACCTCAAAGAAAAATACTGTAGCTTCAACAAGTACATATTTGATTTGTTGCAGCGTCAAGAATGCCTTCCTGGTGAGGTGCATAGACGTGAATAAATATAATATCCTTCAAACAAACTCGAACGCATAAAAAACGCTCCAAATGATCGGAATACTCGTCCATTGACCTCCTCGTGGTCGTACCGCACTTTGTCTTCAGAGGAAGGAAGCGAATGATGAGATAGAAAAACGTGATAAATTAGCGGATGAAAAAGAAGAAAAGGGGCAGAGTCGGAAAAGGAAAAAATGCGAAACGTGGAGTAAAAAAGTACGGGGGTTGAAAACGACAAGTTTTATTTTTATTGGAAGCGCCCGTCGTTACCAAGGAAACGGGCAGGGAAATGAGAGTTTACCCTTACGGCTGATACCGATGAGCGCAAACAAACGGAAGCTAGAGAGACGCATAGCAGGAGAGCCAAAGGCTAAGGGAGGAAAGGGGAGGAGGAGGCGGAAGGTCAATTTCGTCGGCGCGGGCGGGCGGAGGGGGCGTGCGAGGCGCGGACAAAGAGAACCTCACACCTGAAATTCGAGAAGAGGGAAGGACGACAGAGGGTAAACATGGAGAAGGAGAGGGAAAGGAGAGAGATGTTTACAGAGCTCATGCGTATGTGTGTTTAGGCGAATCAGCCTCTTGGGCTATTATCGCCGTTACTTTACTTACGCGACTCTACGCAGAAGGAAGGTAACCCGGTGCCGGCATTAACCTACTCTTCACGAAGAGCACCAAGGGGAGCGACTGCTTAACGTCCCTATCGAAGGACGGTAGCGCTGACTAGCGCGTTCAGCTCAAACCAAACAAGTTGGGTACGGAGCGATCACAGGTTGAAAAAGCCGCCGGATTAGATGTTTAAAGATGATGGTGAAATTTCGATAGAAGAAACGGGAAGATAAGAGTAGGCGAGCGAAAGGGAATTTAAATGGCGGGCTTGTAGATTTTAGGAAATCTGGAAAAGAGTCTCAAATAAGCATTAGCATTTTGTTTGCGATTTTTTTTAACTTTCACGACTTTCGGGGAATATTATTATAATTCGGCAGTGGGTATTTTTTCATGTGCTGTTAAGTTACAAAACTTAAAGCTCAACCGCTTGTTCATAGCAAGTCTATTTACACTCTCTGGAAGCAAAACATTTTTCGTGAACTCATAGCTGTTGGCTCTTTGATTAAAATTTTCAACCATGTCCCTCAGATAATGACTATGGCTGACTTGAGGGAGAGGGCGATCGAGGAAAACAGGCGCCTTAGTAAGAATCAAAGGTTCCTATTGCTAATTCATAGAAGGCGATCGTCCATAAGAGGGTGAAAATAATCGAGTTGAGTTTGTTTTCGCAAATACGAATCGGAAGGAATGAGTGGGCGCCCCTGGCGAGGGACCGCCCTTGGCGGTCGCCCACGCCTAGGACCAGCCCTGCAACTGAGTTTATATTACGAGTCAAGTTCTGAAGCACTGGCTGCTGTAGGGTCTCAGTAAATATAAAACAAAAATTTGAATGAAAATGATGACTCTCCGATGTCTACTTTCGTAGTGAGTTTAACCTCCAAAGAAACGTTCTAGTCATCGATCATGCACGTACCCAGATATTTACTTCGGTGGCGGGGGAGGGGGGTGGGGTGATCTAAGGCCAAAAACCAATTTCCAGCAATTGATTAAATAACAGCCCTATTCAAATAATATAAACTTGTGTAACGTTTTAAGTTCTCATAACGACGCAGCAAATGTCAGCGTAGCAAGGTGCAACAAAGCAACTTTGTAGCGTGGTTGTCGCAAGTTCTATAAATATTTGAACACTAGGGGAGGGGGGGGGGGGTCCGGGCCCCCCACTGGGTACGCCCTTGTCATCTATTATGTGATGATCCTAATGTTTCGAATCACAGCGCGAGTTCTCACGTGAATCACCCTAAATCTTAACTTTAGAGCAGGGATCTTATCGAATAATTCCAGCATTAAATATTTTTATTTTGCAAATGATTAAGGACGTGAAATAATTTCGTCTGTAGTGCAGGTATAAAACTTTTACCTCTAAGCCTTGTTCACGAACACCACAAATGTGAAAGTGGCTCATGACTTAAATTATTTGGTTAAAAGAGTAACTCAAGCAAATATTTATTCAATTTTCACTTCAAAGAAGAAAATTTGCAGACTTAAGATTATTGATGGCTTCCTAATCTATCTTTATTCACTCCTCTCTGATGAAGAGTCAGCCAGAGACAATGTTTTAACTTGAAATCCAACTTTCCGATGAGAGCTCTCTGGAGTCTGTTTACTCTTTAGTCGTGGTAAAAGTTTCTTTAGAACTTCTGAATGATTCTACAGAGCCGAAAATAATCGGCGGAAAGGAAAAAAATCCCTTAAAATTCTTTAAGTTTTGAAGTTCAAGACGAGTTTTTTTTTAAGACAAACGAAAATGTGAATAGGATTTTGGTTCCACTAGAAAATGTTTATTTGGGCTATGTGAAGTTGATAAAATGCCATTAGCTCTTCAAACAATTTCCGTATTGATCCAAAGTTTTTTTACCGGATTCCTCAACTAAAAGCTTTATGTAAAATATAATGGTTGAGAAAATATAGCCGAACCAACGTAAATGATTGTTTTAGGAAACTATGCAATAGATATAATCTAAGGAATTCGGCTGAAGTGATGATTATATTTAGAAGAAAGTAACAACTATGTAACTTCCGCACAAATTTATTTCACTACCAGTTTCGCTAAATAACTAGTATCATAAGATGAGGCAAGTGCTCGAAGGTGTTCTATATTACTTAAATAAATTTGTGTGGAAGTTACATAGTTTTTTACTTTCTTCTAAATAAGCAATACATATCATTATTATGAAAAATATGTTAAAATTTGGCCATAAAGCCAGATGGAAACAATATAAGGAGAAAGAAAACAATGCACAGAATAATATTTACAGGTACGGCATTGAATTGAGCATTGTTAAATGGAATCTTTTATCTCCTTTTCCAAGCCAGAAAGAAATAAAATCTAAACTAGCAGTTCAAAGTAACACTTTTTCACCCTTTATTAAAGAGTAATACAAGGTTTTTCAAGATTTCTCGGCGGCCTTCATGACTACCGAAGCGGTCTATAGACCCATGAAGTCTCCATAGTACATCAATCTATCCTCTACTACTCCCCATAGGCTTCATTACCTACTAAATCTTCATAAATTTTACCTCTAATATATTATCTCTTATTTTTGTTACAACACTTACATTGGAAAAGCTTTACGACTTCCGTCATTAGGTCGTTGCAATACCCTTTTTGCCAATCCTCCGCTCCTCTCCTTCCGCCGGCCCCCAAATTTGGGAAATATCTTGTGGAGGAAGGAACTTCCCACTTCTACCACGCTTCTTGCAATAGGTTCCCACCCCTGCGGATAACCTCGCTGCCTCACTTGCCCTATCCACCTACCATCATCTTCTTTCTCGAGTCCCTCCACCAACATCACCTACCCCATCACCTCCAGAAGCAACTTCACCACCCGTAACGTCATTTACCTCCTTACCTGCACCCTTTGTCCCGCGTTTTACGTAGGCCTCACCAGCAATCCGTTAAACATCCGAATGAACGGTCACCGGAATAGCGTTTCTCTCAGACGCCCCCTCCCAGTTGCATTACATGCTAATACCCACAATATGCCCTTCAATAGTTGCTACAATGTTAGGATTATTCGCGCTTTACCCTATGACACTCCTGCCCCCCTTCTCCGACACTGGGAACTAGCACATATCCATCTTCTCGACTCTTTCTCTCCGCCTGGCCTCAACCTCCGCTAACCCTATTAGCCCCCTTACAATGTCTCCTTGTTACTTTGTAACTATTCGCACTCTACCTCATCACACTCCCTCTTTATTGGCTATCCACCCCTCCTACTCCCCACCTCCTCCAATCATCAACCTTACCATATCACCCTGTCATTCCCCGCCCAGTGTGTCACTTTAAGTTACTCTTTCGCTGAAGAAGGGCATAGGCCCGATAAGCTTGCGTGTGTTTTTGTGTTCGGGTGTTTTACGTGTCTCTTCGACGCCCCCAGCAGCCTGCCAGCTTGGTCCTCAACTTATATATATATATATATATATATCAGCTTACGGAAAAGGAAAGGTAAAATGGATATATGAATGGCAACAAGATGTTGGGATGAGGAAGCCCAGTGAACACTCACCAATCGGACGACTTCAGGTTGGCGAGGCCCTTGGGATGTCGAAGCGACACACGTAAAATAACACTAAAACAACACAGAAACATCACAAACGTAGAAGCTTTCGGAGTTATTCCTTCTTCAGCTACCGAGAGAGAACTGATGTCAGTGACACTGGGTGGAGGCATGGGGGTGGAAGGGTAGTGCGGAAAGGTCGAGGATTGGAGGATACGGAGGGGGTTGGGGATTGGTAGTACATTGGTGGTACATCTTGTTGCCATCCATATATATATATAATCAAAAACGTAATTTTCGGCATGTGAGTTTGTGACCCTCAGCCCTGCGTCCGAGAAAACTGCTCCCCTCTATTCTCACACAGCTACGCCACTGCTTTCATGCGTTCTAAGATTCTTTTACCTTTTAAATTAACTGTCGAACTACCCGTAATTGAAAGAAGACGACTAGAACCCACCCATATAATGCTTTCAGCATTCCTTCTCTATAAATATGGAAAGCTGTTGATTTCTAATTCACATTGTGTGGGAATATTTTTCCATGCGGGGTCATATTAACATCTATAGTGATTACTGCAGAAGGTTTATCTTTCTCTTCGAAAAATATATTCGTCTTTTTTTCACTACGGAAGTGCTCATGAAGAAAAATGTCATCTCATTTGCTATTTTTAGAAGAAAGTTAATCAACATCAATCTCACCTTATAGTGAATGAGAAGAGACCTTTCTGCTCTGCTCTTCTTGCCGTGTACATAATTCAATTTTTCCCACTTTTTGCAGATTAGTACATTTTTGCCAGCTGATTACATCTGCATTTATAAAATAACAAGTGAATGAGGTCGTGTAGGTGTCCGCTACTTTCTAGAAGAAGTTTAACCTTCATAAAATGCATTTTAGCGCTTATTGTAAAACGACGTTTATGTATTCGGTTCATCGTCCATCTGCCTGTCCGTCCTTGTGCAGAATGACTCAAAAACGATTGATGCTATTTTTCCTTATAATTTTGCTAATTATTTTTTAAGTAAGGAAGGAAAGTATACTAAAAAAGATATAATAAAATCTAAGTCTGCAGCTACCGAGTTGCATAATTTTCCTTTTTTTTCATTACGCTAATAATTAACTACTACTACCCCAAAATACGAATCGTTGGCTTAAAACTGGTGCATTTAAAGTTAGCACTGGTGATAAGAGCGAAAACAAGAAAAATACAAACAATTATACTGCTACTGCCGTCCCATAAACTTTTATGTCCTATGCAGAAATGCCAATACGACGACCAGATGACAGTTCTTAAAAACCTGGGACTAAGGACGGAAGTGCGATGAAAATTTTATCAAGTATGGCTTCACATGGACAGGTTATAAGGGAGAGCCAAATGCATTGTGTTGAATGTAAAGAATTATTTATTAACAGCAGTGTGAATCCTGAAAAAATTACAAAGACATCTTTTGAAAAAGCACTCGTCCTTGAAAGATAAAGTGCTGAGTATTTTACAAGAAAAATGACCGAAGTTTAGTAGAATAAAAGGAATTTCGTAAAATATTTTGTGAAAATAATGAAAATGCACTCGAGGCTTCGTATCATAGCAGTTATCACATAGCAAAAGCTGACGAAGCTCATACTATCGCGGAAAAAAAATAATAAAACCGTGCGCAAAGGAATTAGTCGAGTGTATGATTGATGAAAATACAGCAACAAAACTGTTTGTGTTCCCCTTTCGAAGAACACCGTCTCAAGATGATTCAAGGACATTCCAGCCTATTGTGAAAAGGAACTAATAAACCGATTGAAACTGAGTGCAGCAGGTTTTTCACTTCAAATGGATGAATCCAGTGATGTTGTAGGGTTATCGATTTTGCTTGTTTTTTTGCGATATATCATGAATCTTCTATGGAAGAAGTATGTTTATTTGCAAGCCTCTTCTGACCAACACCACAGGAAAAGAAATTTAAAATGGTTGATTCTTCTATGAAAGAACGTGAATTTTTTTGGTATTTGCACTGACGGAGCTAAAGCAATGGTTGAGAAAATGGCAGGTGCTGTAGCAGGTATAAAAAATTTAGCTCTCTATGCATTGCATAACCATTATTGTCTTGATCGTCATGCACTTGCATGTCACATGAACTGAAGAATATACTGAATGAGGTTGTCAGAATAGTAAATTTTATAAAAGCTAGGCCACTTAATTCTCGGATATTCGCCTTTCTGTGCGAAGAAATGGGAATTTTATATGAAACATTACTTCTCTATACAGAAGTGCGATGGCTATCGCGTGGAAAAGTGTTGGCTCAATTTTATGAACTAAGAGATGAAATAATGCATTTTTTATTCGAAGTGGCAGAAAAATTAAATGACCGAGTTTGGATGGAAAAGATGTCGTATTAGCAGATATTTTTACTTACTTAAATGAAATAAACATTTCACTACAAGGTATTAATGAAAACATTTTCAAAGTTCATAGTAAAATGTAATCACTTTAAAAATCAAAATTTGGGGTGTGTGTGGGGCAAAAGGAAGCCTTGAATGTTTTCCGAGACTCAATGATTTCATTTCGACCAATAATACTTTCGTCGCCGGATGTGTCAAAAACTCCATATGTCAACACTTGTCTGAACTGCGTACGACAATTAGAGAGTATTTTCCACCTCAGGCAGAAGCATTTGGCTTCACAATCCTTTTGTTACATCATCTGTTGATTACACGATTACAGTTAACCTCAATTCATCCGGATATCCAACTACTGTCCAAGTAAAAGCAGTCCCATCCGAGTCACTGAATAATATGTTTGTAAAATAAGAAAATTATTCTTAAAAACATTAAAGTAGTTAATATTTTTATCGTTTCCGAGATTACTTTTTCCTCTGAAGTACAACAGGCAAAATGCATACAATGCTGCTTATATATCCCATTGAGATTGTTTTCATAAAAAATAAAAAGGTAGAGTTTACGTTTAATTTTAATTATAAATGTTTGGTCGAATATATAAAAAACTTTTAATACATTGTGAGTTAAATTTTATTCCATCCAAATAATCAATAGGAAAATCATTTTAAAAGTTTTTATGTAAAAATAATTAGTAGTAATTTATTATTTTTATTAGTAATAATTATTTTTTTTTCGATGGATATTAAAATACTTTTTGAGAACAGTACATGATTTTTTAAATTATCCAAAAACGCTTTGTATTTGTGAATTATTGAATACCAACTGGAATGCTCGGGAAAGGGTTTTCTTATAAGTAGCGAGTGATTTTTATTTCTTGGGGCCTCGCGCTGTCGGTGCCCCCAATTTTCTCAAATGTGTTATTCGGAGAAGAGGTTCACACGAAATTTTAACTACCACCTAAAGAAATCATTGAAAAATTGTAGCCAGGCTTGTGTTCGTGGGTGTATCTCAATGGTGAATCCATCAAATAATCAAGCCAGATTGCGTTTCCAAGAGTATTTGGCGTAATCGAGCAGTTTTATTGAAATAGGAATTACTCCGAGTACACCATAAACCCTGAATTTTCGTTCCACATTCCTTAATTATGCAAGCGATGTTTACATTAACATTTATTATTTTATGTATTGTATTGTAAAGTTTTACCATTAATATAATTACGTATTAACGTCTTAATTACTATTCACATGAATAGATGCACCGAAGCCTTTAAAGCAGCAATAAAATTATGTGGATTATTTCGATACTATTAGCCAAAACGTAAAAAATAAACAGCAGCTTGGTTACCGAACAGATGTAAGTAGATGTATCGATTAATGTTACGATAAATCTTTCAATGTTTCAACGATAAAGTAAAACAATGTTCTAATATTCTTTAAAAATAATTTGACTCACTTTAAAAGTATTCATAGACATCCATTTATTTATGCCTTTTATCTTGGCGTTGGCTATTCTTCCTCTACGGCGCGGCGCGGCGTGGATTTTCCTTGCATTAATGTTTACATGGCATCTCTTTTTGAAGAGGACAACAATTGAGAAATTTAGCTTTGTTGTTGTTAATAAATTTTGCGCTTAAAGGATAATTTCGAGCGATTTAATATGTAATACGACAAAACATGAACAGAATTACAATATTCAGTTTTTCTTGCGTAAAATAAGCCATTTCACGTGATCGTAAGTTATATGGTATGGTATATTATTATCCACATCACTGAAGGACTGCAAGGTATTTTGGGGTTTCTCCACACCATTTCCCATGCATTATTATGGAAATAGTATTTCGTTGACCCCACGGGATATGAGAGACCCCACGGACTGGAAACCTAAACTAAAACCTTCCCTTGGTCCATAGGATGGCTCCTGAAACTTTTGAATTAGATGGCTCTTATGGTGTCCGAGTTATTGTCTATGTCTACAATATAGAAGAAAACATGTAAAGAACAAATAAAATTAATGTAAATCTCATTTATCGCAATTGGTTTATCACCTATGGCTTAGGGTTCCGCGAAAAAGATATTTTCATGTAAGGGTTCCGCGGCTTTACGAAGTTTGAGAAACCCTGCTTCAGAGCAACGTGAAGTCTGAATATAAAAGTTGATTACTGCCTATTACCTATCTCAAAATGTAGCGTGGGTAAAGTTAATCTCTTTCTGTAATGTTCCTTTGCGAATTCGTAAATGTGAACTCAATTCTATATCTATAGCAGAAAAAATTAAAATTACCATAATGAGAACGTTGAGAGAAATCGATAAAAAATATTCGGACTAGCAAAGTGTTAAATCATTAAAGTTATTATCATGTGAGTTTGGCCCTACTTTTTCCACCATTCGTCCTCATTTTGATAACTAGGAAAAATTATTCTGGGTATTAGTTCCAATTCGCCAATCACGTAGGAATTGTTGTAATTGCTCCTTCTTCGGTTCACTCCACCCCACCTTCCCAATTTTAACCGCAAGGTACGTATTTCCCAATTTTTTCTCCTCGCCCCAACGCATTCCTACTAAAAATATATGGCCCAATCGTCATTTCTTAACTCATCCCTTAGTCGACTCGATGCTCCTAATGCTCGCATTTTCCCATTTTTCTCTAAAGGACTCATTTCTACACCCTCCTTCCTCCAGCGTCATCCAACGCCGCATTATCCATCCCTATGCCCCTCCGAATCTCCATTCCCCTATCGCTTAATCACGAAGAGAAACCACAAGAATCGACACCTGCGATTCACTCAATCAAAATTTCAACTATGTGGAAGTGACTAGATTTCTTTATATCTTGAAAAGGCGCTCTTTGATAGTCAGTTAGTGAATTGGCTCTCTTTTTATCGGATAGTTTTAAAGAGATTTATCGATCTTCCATTCCTGCCCATTAATTAGCGTTTATCCTCGAACTGAATTTAGATTGGCGCAGTAAGCGAAAATCTATCGAATGAGCCAAAATTTTCTGAAATTGAAATATTTTTTCCGAGCTCCTTGAGGAAATATAGGGTACATAAAGAATACGTAAAAAAATTATTGATACTTTGAATCTCTATAGATTTTGAGGGAAAGCAAAAAATATCCGTGCACAATTTTTCACCTCATCGAATTTTATATTATCACCCAATATTCATCGCAGAACATTTTATTCAGATGCTTTTATTAATTTTAAAAACCTGCATTGACTGTGTTGGAATTTATTTTGGCGATTCGCACGACTTTTATGATCAGAGTTAATTAGTTTAGTTTCTTGAGAAATCCATAATTTTCACTTTATTTATATGTACAGCGATAGAAGATTCGAGATATTTTGGATCTCTTCTATTCTCGCGACTTAAAAAGAATAACCTTTATTTCGCAATAATATAAGAACATTAGTCCACTTCATCAACGTTCATAGGTTTGCCTCTTTCAA
This sequence comes from Tanypteryx hageni, assembly GCA_028673005.1. Lineage (NCBI taxonomy): Eukaryota > Metazoa > Arthropoda > Insecta > Odonata > Petaluridae > Tanypteryx > Tanypteryx hageni. The sequence goes on along the minus strand of CM054116.1, from coordinate 87,801,298 downwards.
ATTTTATTTGCCGACAACGCTAAAGCTGCGAAAACTAAAAGGAGATTGAGGTCAAGCTTCGCTGCAAATATTTACGACGCGAATTCAAGATTTCGAAGGAAACTGTTCGATTCCGGTTGAAAGGCGAAGACTCATTTAATCTGACCCTAAGCTGGAGCACTTCCGCGAGAAAATAAAATGATCGCTCCATACGGATAGGTCTTTTTTAATCGAAATCTTTTGTCTTCAATCACCTCTTTTTCCACTCAACGGATTGTTCTTTTTCTCTCCCCTCTTCATCAATCGTTTGCTCGTTCCATTTTCTTTTTTTTACACTTTTTCTCATCACTTTTTTTTTACCTTTACTTGCTTAGCTTTTCCCGTCTTGTTTACCTCCAGAATTCATCTTCCTCTGCTCGCAGATCCATAGTGTTTGTTCTCTTCTCCTCGCTAATTTCTTCATCTCGATCTCCAAAGCCTCCTTCTCCCCTTCTCTCTCTCTCTCTCTCTATTTAATTCCAGCTTTTGTTCATTCTGTTGCTTCGAATTTTTAGTTTTCATCCAATCCTTATTTTTCCTTGGCCTCAAGATGTTTCTCTCCCTATCTGTTGGGAACTCCGTTTCAAATTCCTTCATCCCTACCAGTCCAGTTTCCCGTTTCATTTCTTGTTCTCTCTGGATAGCGTTCGATTTGAACGGTTTTCTATAAAGTCTCATCAAGCAAGTAAACATTTCCGTTTCTTCGTTTTCAAATTTCAACGCGCCTACCGTATACCAATTCTTTTTAATGGCCAAAAAGTATGCATTTTGAAAAGGGATATAGAGTGCTTAAAAATAGCAATTGTAGTATATTACATATCAATGGTCTTCTAAAACAAGATTTGTAGAGTATTTTGTTTAGAACAAAGTCGCTAACATTTTGTTAAATGAACCCTATATGAACTTAATTTCCATTAATACTAATGATCTATAAGCAATAAATAATTATATGATAATTTCAATAAGATATTTACTTTATTTACATGACTAAAACGTTAACATATTAATTGAAATCACTCTGAATAAACGAGTAAATTGCGCGAAATACGCAAAATATTTTAGATTTTCTTAGAAAAACGCATATTTTAAAACTTTTTCTCACGTACGAATGATAATATGTAATTCAAAAAAATTGTCTTGAGCAGTTCAATTCGGTGTGCAGACAAAACTTGTTTATGTTTCTATTCCTAAAGACTCTCTAGCTCAAAACATTCGATGCTCCATTCCACCCTGAGTTGACAGTATTGCGCTTATGGCATTTGCCAAATTTCCCGTGAATTAGAGCCAGCGCCTAACCCTTTAAACTTCCTGCTTGATCCAGATGCCATGCTGATTTAGGTGATTTCACAACAACCGAATTTAAATACTTTAGAACTTCTGCCTACAACAAAAAAAAATAATTTATAAGATACGCTGATTCGAAAGCAAAAACGGTTAATTGAATGTAATAGCTAACTTGGAAAAAAATCACACTATGCCGATGCAATTGAAACACTTGACTTTTTCATCACAGTTAATATATATATATATATATATATATATATATATATATATATATATATATATATATACACACATATATAACAATCTGCAAGGGGCACTGAATCGTATAATTGATTACACATCAAACAACCACTTGCTATGAATTCTGATGATAAACTGTTTCATTGTGTCAAACATCGGGTCCCTCTCCCTTGGAAAAATTCTTCGACACGTGTCCCGTCGGATTAGTCCCTTCCTTCCATCATAAAACGCTCATTTTACAGAGTAACCAAAAAGCTGGCACCTATTGACCATTTACTTAGAAATATCTGGTTGCAAATATCTCGTCTATTCACTAAAGGGTCATAAACCCTCCCTGTTGAGGATTTCCAAACAAATTTGGGTCTGTGTTTACTTCCAACGTAGCCTTTTTCTTTATAGCTTGACAGGATTATTTGTTTTTTTTTGCGTTTTATTTCTTCGAGATATTTTTTGAGGCTTCAAAACTGCTTTTGAGAATAAGGCGGAGAAAACCAAAAATTTAGAAGCGTTGTAGTTTTAGCTGCCTTTATATACAAAGTTTACATAATTATCCCTTGGTTATAGTCATACTTGCATTCTTTAAAACGTGACATTTCCCGAAAATTCCAAAGGCAAGGAAGTTTTCCCACAATAAAAAGCTAAAACAATAAAATATGATTTTATGAACCCTGAACAAGGTTATACGTAATCTTTTTAGAAAGATATTTTGATCTTGTTCCAGATTCGAATACTAATTTTCGTGGAATCCGATTTTTTTATTTATGCATTGATTTTAAACTAATTCATTAACCAAATTATACCTAATGCATTGTAAATGAGCTTTATATTACAATTTTACATTTATATTTTCATTTGCGTAATACTTATTCATTATTACAAATGTCAATGAGTGACCGAAAATGTATGAACAGACAAAAACGTTTTATATAAATCTGACATTATTTTCTAATGAAATTATTAAAATTACTAAGATTCAGCTTAAATTATAAAGCATGAAAATGTATTCATGACGAATGCTTCTCACTTCAATTTTTATTTACTTTTGGTGGTGGGTATCAAAAAATATGTTGATTGGTTATACACAGTCTTTAAAAGAGTAGGGGAGTTACAACGTGACTATATCTCGATCTGGCGCAGCGTCTCAGCCGCCGATCCGTTCCTCGGCTCTGTACCGTGCTTTTGTTTAAACGTTCGTATCATAAGAACTACAAATGTTATTGGACTGGAATCTTTTTCAAAACTAAATTTCAACATTTTTGCACATTTCTTTTGCTCAATGTATCTTCTAAATTAATTAGGGAAAAGGTTTCCCACAGATCGACTTTTTCATGTCCCAAGAAATGATTTTGGAGAAATAAAAATGTTATTAATTAAAAAAAAACATTTGATGATTATTATATATTTATCATTTATATAAACGTGATAAAAAATTCCTCAAGAGACATGACAAACGAAATTGACCTTATTGGATATGTAGAAGCCGAGATTTGACTTCGTATGTTTCAAGATACATAGAAAACACCGTATTCACATTTTTAGTTTTTCTTATTTTTAATAACTTTCTCAAATTTTTATAAAATTAAGATATACATAATCAGGTTCAACGTAAATTTTACTACAATTGAGAGCCATAATTTTGCTTCAACGACAATATCACCAAAATCGCAACAAATTTGGCAGCTGAGCGAGATTAGACAGCGATAGGGAAAAACAATAGAAAAGAGAGATAGCGATAGCCCATAAGACACCACACCGTCAACTTAGTGTGGAATGCGCTATAGAACCCTTATCGGCTTCCTTGTTTACTCTCTCCATGTATATGAGAAACTATTGTATTCATAAAAAAATCGACTTCGAGATTTCAACGGAAATGCACGTTTTTAAGGTCCCCTGAACACGTTTTTACCATTTTCTCGATGGTGTCTGTGTGATAAACTTTTGTGGGTGCTCTAAACTATTAATATGGTCAACGCAAAATTTTATATTTAACATTTTTATAAAAGTCAGAAGAAATGATTAGTTTTTGGTAAAAATCGGTCAACCAAAAGTGGGTGTTTACTCTTGTCATATCAGTTATTTTGAAATATTTGCTTTAATATATGATAAATATAAAAATGTTTTGGAATAAAAGTTGTGGGAAATTTAATTTTCTACAACTTTTGTTTGAAACATTTCCCCATATAACGCATTTGGGAATAATAATTCCCTACTTTACAGGTTATGCCTGTCTGCATAGGATCTTCGGATCTCTTTATTCCATCAATACAATCCATTTTTAAGAGATATCTTATATTTTTAGCTGCCACCACCACGCCACTTACCGACGACTATTGTTAACAATTGACGCTTAGTTACGTCTTAGTAACGCTCCTTTTTCTTTTCTTAATTGTTGGAGCTTTGTGGCTATATCCAATATCAGAAGGCTATGGTTTGAGTTTATTTCTGTGCTTGGTCAAGTCTAAAATTTTCTTAAAAAATATATTTCTTTAAATATTTATTATTATGTAACCTATTTGGAATTTTTAAAAATATTACAGATATGGAGCAAGTCATGTGGTGGCCACATCCGATTTTTTCCTCTTGTATTGCGTTATTTATTCCATGTACAAATTAAATGAAAACATTCCCAATGACAATAAACAAAAGTGATCGCTTAAAATCGTTTAATATAAAAACGAGAGCGACTCTACTTTGGATGGCCCTACATGGTTACCAAGAAAACAAAACAGGCTAGTAGATACAACGCGACAGCATTGGTCCGCGAGAGACCACGAGAGTTGACGAGGATAGTATCAGCGTCAAGAGTTAAGGCAAGAGCGGGAAGGGGGACAGTTGATCTAATTGAAGCGTTCCGCTTTTCCCTTCGCCCATCCCAACCATTATGAAACCAAGCTTTCCCTATCTATTTCTATCCTTTTCTCTCTCTCTCTCTCCCTCTTATTTTCTCTCTCGCCTCTCGGGCAAGCCGTGCTTTTGAGCCAATCCTTAATTAATTGGAACGCCCTCTTCTCCCATTTCCTCTTATCTTCCTGCTCTTCCTCGTCCATGTCGAGTGACCCGCCATACCTCTGATTTCCCTCGAGGTGCTTTTGCCCTCCCCTCTCGCCCCTTGGGCCAGACTCGCTCCATTTTCCCTCTCCCTCACTCACTCTGTTTTCCATTCATCTTTGCTCTCTCTGGAGCTGAACACCCTTGACCAAATGGGCCTTCCTATCCTTCCATCCCGACCGCTGCTAAGGATGACAACGACCAATTATGGATGGATATGTCCTTTTACATCTCTCTTGCTTTTGGTCGTGCCCTACGGATTCGATGCCGGAAAAAAAGGTCGGTTCCTCAAGAAGACGGGTTCGGGAAGCCATTGTTTTTGTGGTACAAGGAGAGGCAGGTTGAATTTCGAAAATCCGATCGAGGCAAGACGTGGGTAAAAAGGGTCCACTGAGGTAAGATGGAGACTTTCGCCGTTTGATAATTCCATTTCTGCGGCAAATTCTATCGAGTTTTCGGATAGTAATTGTAATAAAGAGGAGCACGCAACAACGGCCGTTGGATTAATCCAGCATCGCTTTTATGGATCCTTACACTCTTTTATCTAAACGGAATATATCAGATTTCAAATGAGAATTATAAACATGAGATAAACCTTCAATATGATATTAAATCTGACAAATTACATACTCGTATACCTAAATGAGAAATCCTACAGCGTGATACACGTATTAAAAATACTGCATTATACCAAAGGGAACTGTAATTTTTCGTTAATATTTAGATATAGAAAGGTAATGTTACCACAGGGAAGTTTAACTGTAGTGATACCGATGGGATTATATAAATTGGGAAAATGTTTCTCTCAGAAACCTGACACGAAATTTCTTCCCAGGAAAGTAAAATTTAATTCATTAAGTAAAAGGATAAAGCATATTTACAAAATTTAGTTGTTTATTTCCAGTGCTGATTATTATAAATATCATTCATATTATGCTTTCATTTACATACTGTTTCGACAAAATCCTATTATATATTTTCAGTGTTTAAAAGCTCACTAAATTATCCAATATGACCCAAGTCCCGCCAAATTGTTCCCACCCTCTCCTTTCTATCCTCTTATGTCAGGGGTCGAAAAATTCTGGGCGCCAGGTTGCCATGGCGCCTAATATTTTCATGCTGGCGCCTAGATATTCTATATGGGTGCAGTAGTAAGGTTTTAGTATATCCGTTGGAAAAAAAATCTGATGTGGACACCACATGACTTTCTCCATATTTAAAAAATTCCAAATTGGTTATGTAATAATAAACATTTTAATAAACTGCGAGAAAATTTTAGACTTCACAAAGAACAAAAATAAACTCAAACCATAACCTTCTGATATTGGATATAGCCACAAAGCTACAACAATTAAGAAATGAATTGCAGCGTTACTAAGATGTAACTAAGAGGCAATTGTTAATAATAGTCGTCGGTATGTGGCGTGGTGGTGGCAGCTAAAATATAAGATATCTCTAAAACTAATCAGCTCTTGTGACTTTCATAACAATGTCAAATAAAAAATTTCGCGTTGACTTGATTAATAGTTCTTGAGTTTGAGCACCCACAGAAATCTCTCACATACATACGCACACAAACTCACACACACACGCACGCACAGAGACATCATCGAGAAAATGGTCAAAACGTGTTCAGGGGACCTCAAGACGTATATTTTCGTTGAAATCTCGAAGTCGATTTTTTTCACGAATACAATATTTTCCCCTTTATGGGAAAGTAATAAGTGCAAATTTTTATTATTGTCGTAAACTACATGTTTTCAGAATATCATTAGACTTTTTCACAAGTATAAGGCTCATTTTATTACCTTCTGCTACATAATGTGACAGAGAAAAATGTGCATGGCTTAATTACTCTAGCAGATTCGTGTCTAAATTATTGAACATTTACTTTTTTGACAATGATAAAAAAATAACCGCCAAAAGTATGTAACGTCTGCGCTGGCTCCTAGGTTTTGGAGCTGGCTCCTAGGTATTGGAGCTGGCGCCTAGATTTTTAGAAAATTTGCCGAGCTCTGCTATATGTTTTTAACCCTAGACTTACTAAACATAGTCAAGGTGGGACATTAACACTCAAAATTTTATTTTCCAATAAAATTTTTATAAGTTCTCACCTCTTATTTTACAAAAGAGTGTGATAAGATCTTAAGATAATATATAAAATAATAGAAATTAATTTATGTAAGATTATCGCATTCAAAACAAATGTTTGCTCGGTGATGGCCACAAATCGCTCTTGCACAACACCGATAATAAAACCTTGCCATTCATCTCATCTTGGGTTGTGCAGGTTCAGGTTTTTCTCCAACGAGAGGTAAATGGAGAATTTCTGTGATCGTGACTTCTAATGAATGGGCTGAGAAGCTGACGCACTTACTAAACATTCGTCCAAGAGGCGACTGACGAATAAAAGAAGTATTTTTTTAATTGTAAGAAGCGGGTTAGGGAACACGTTATTATTTGCACAGCTCTAACCCTATGTAGTCTTAGAGTAAACAAACGCGCAACCCCCCATTTTACTCGAAACTGTGTTAAAAGTCCTTATGCTGCAACTAGAGTAGTCTGATAGACGAAACTTTAGTAGTCTAGGGTTAATAAAACAGTAAACAAGCGTAATTCATAAAAAGGTATTTCTTATTTGTACGCTTTACTCATGTCGCTTGGTAGGTGTTCTTCATGTATTCACAAGTTGGGTAAAGAGAGCTGTGTGTGCGTTTTTTTTTAGCTTATAGCCTCTTGTGCTGTTATAGGGAATAGAGAACGATGGGATTTTTGGCTCGTTTCGTTTCCAACGCAAGCGCCTATCAACTTCGTTCTGTCCGTCCGTACCTGCGTACGCATGTTCGCTATCGGCTTCTACCGAACGGATTTTCATGAAATTTGCTATTAAGGACTTATGGGCAAACACAACAAGAAGAGCACAAATGGTTCCGATGGTGCAATCAGAGGTGCCACCTTACTGGATACAAAGAACGAACTTCCCTCTCAAATCTCGTAAAATATTAGGTATGCTGAAAAAGTTTTCAATAATAAAATTTGTAGAACAAGCCACTTAGAATATTTCGTTTCCAATGCATTTTTATCGTAAGAAGAGCCGTTTTCAAGAAAATTAAACAAGAAAGTCGTAATTAATTTTGAATTTAGAAAAATATCATGCATAGCTACCCAATTGTTGTCAACGAAAACAATCTTCTCAGTAACTGATGTAAATAAGATCTGCTATAATTACGAAAATACGTTTAAATACACTACGTCAGGACTAGAATAGGAAAAGCAAAAGCGGCTTTCAGAAGAAAGAAACACGTACTTACGGGGTATATAAGGGAAGACATCCGCAAGAAGTTCATAAAATGCTATGTATGGAGTATAGCTTTGTACGGGGCAGAAACATGGACGCTAAGGAAAAATGACATCAAATACTTGAAAAGCTTTGAAATGTGGACTTGAAGGAGAATGCTGAAGATAAATTGGACAGAGAGGATGATAAGTGATGAAATGCTACGAAGAGTAGGAGAGAAGCGAATGATTATACAGATAATTAGAAAGGCAAACTGGGTTGGACATTACCTGAAGAGAGAGTATGATTAAAGACGTCTTAGAAGGAAAACTAGATGGAAAAAGGGAAAGAGTTAGGGAAAAGATTTCAGCTGATTGACGATTTGAAAGGGAAAGAGAGTTATCAAGATATGAAGAGGACAGCGGAAAATAGGAGTATATGGAGAACCAGGTTTAACCATGAATATTCACGGATTTGTCTACGGACAGACTACCTATGATGATGCCATTACGTGTGCATGCAGAATTTTGTGAGCGGAAGGGAATGAAATGTCTACGACGGAGAAAAGAACGTCAACGTAAATATTAAAATGACTTAACTCAAGTGGGGTATTTAAAAAATAATTTTCGATTGATTGATTGATTACATCCGATTAGAATATATGTCGGTAAATAAAAATTTAATATTTTCCTGGCATTATTTGTGATATTATATCGTATATACGTTTATCAATGCACCGACTTAGGGTATAGAAGGAATTTTTAGCAGACGGAGACATAATGGGGTCACGGTATTTCGCTGTTTTATGACGCGCGTTCGTGTAGATCAGTGGTGAGCAACCTACGCCCTACGGTGAGTATGTGATCCTCGAGAGCGTTTTACGCGTCTCGCGAGGCTAATATTAAAAAGGATTTTAAGAAAAATTCATATTATACACTTTCAAATTACGACAATCAAACCTGGTATTGAAATGTTAGCCTTAAAATCCTAATTTAGCCTTGATTTTCAATAATAAGATACCTTATTTTCTCTAGTTAACGTCCGATATAAAGTCTAATCTGGCCCACCGTAGTATCGACAACTTGCAATGCGGTTCGCCAAGGAATTTGCAACTACCAATGCGGCCCGCCACGTAGAAAAGGTTGCCCACCCCTGGTTTCGAGTATATCCTAAAGTTTAAAATATTCCATAACACGAAACGCGCCTGTTTGAGTTGCACTGCACACTTTACTAACTCGTTTATCTTCATATACGAAACTTTTTATGAAAAAGCTATTTACTAATGTTAATTCTTCCACAGTTTGCGTGATGAGTAAGCAGATACGTATGAACCTATATAAAAAAGAAACTGCCACAAAAATTGTCATATGGGTAATTTATGGTAGACAATTTAAAGCTAATTTTAAAATTATGGCAGCCAATCGCTATATAAGAGGAAAAAAAACACAACTACATAATACTATAACTACAGCATTAATATGAAATTCGATTCCTGAAATGCTATAGAGATCTTACAAAATTAACAATGTTCCTGCCAAATAAATTATTGATACGCATATCAGGGAGTGTGAATTTTGTATCTCCGTTCAATTATCCAACCGTGCCTACTACAACTCCTGTCTTTGTGGAACGACAACCGACACTCACTCCGAACAACACGTACTCAACGCCGTCCTACCCTCACGTGCCCCTCCTTGAGGCCCGCAGGAAAAAGACCCACCTCGGCCCTTAACACGCTCCTCCCTACGTGCGCACACGTCTTCGGCTTATCCCAAGAGACGCACCGCAACTCCCTCTCTCTCTCTCTCTCTATATATATATATATATATATATATATATATATATATATATATATATATATATATATATCACTCCTCCCTTAACCTCGCGATATGTCGCCGCGGAATTGCACCACGTCCGCGGGAGAATCCATTCAACGCAACTACTAACCTCTTCTCTCTCTTTCTTTCTTCTTCCTCTCTTGGATATTCTCTCAGATATTTCTCTTCTTAATTGCATTCTTACGCCTCCTTTCGCCCCCTCCCTCTTTTTATTCCCGCTCTTTGAGCATCTCTCGCGCTCTTTCGTTTTCTTCCACATTCAGATTCTAAACAGCGATCAATGCTATGCCCCAGATTAAAAATCATTCCGAACTTGAAGGATGAGCGGGGAAAGAAAGGAAACGACGATATTCCCGGATTTTTGGTATCAATTAGGTTTGCCGTAATAGAAAAGTGGGTGTTATCCTCTGTTAATTGCACGAGGCATCGAAAGATGTCGTGTGACTAATTCCTTGACTTTCTTATGTAGTAGACTTCGATCAGTTTTTATACCTTTTTTTTTTCAAAAATTCAACAGGTTCAAAGGAAGGGTAAAATTTTAAGGTGATACATATAGGATTTTTAAAAATATTCGAACTTATCTTAGACAATCTAAATCAATGTTAATGATTCATAAAAGCATATGCCATTCGCATGATCGAGTATTAATTCAAATAAAATAATGGTATAAGTTAATAATTTAACCAAAACAGCATCCCTCTTAAGAACACATTACACATACCTAAGTAATTTAGGGGCCCAACGCGTTTCGTATCCTTGGAATAACTTTCGACGCCCTTTAAAGAGAGCTTAAATAAGACTAACCGGGGGTTGCCGTGGTAACCGGGGGTGCATACATAATCCGCCGCTCAAACCGCCGAAAATCGCTTAACCGTGCAACATCTCCATGAAGAATAACAGGTTAGGTGCGCTAAAACGCTCCAGCGGCTCTATTGCCGAGGGCAAAAATAAAAGAAGTGAAGTAGATTCTTTTTATTTCACGCGAGAAACGTTTATACTTTCCACTGATCACTGAGCGACATCCCGAGATATAGGTATATGGTGGAGCTCGCTTAAATACGCGAGAACATACTTCAGTTGTGAATCTCTACAGTTCATTTACCTCTCCTCCCCCCTCTCTCCCCCCTCTCTCCTCCCTCTCACCCCCCTCTCTCCTCCCTCTCACCCCCTCTCTCCTCCCTCTCACCCCCTCTCTCCTCCCTCTCGTCCCCCTCTCTCCTCCCTCTCGCCCCCCACTCTCCTCCTTCTAACACTCCCCCATAAGCCACCTCAATTGAATGAGACTCCATTCTCCAGAGTCGGATTCTCATTGCGCTGGGCGGTAATTGGGTCAGTATTACCCCGCAACGTAGCTCGGTGGGCATAAATTGACTTTAGTGTTACTCCGCAGCATAAATTCCCCTCGCGTTTCAGCGCTCCTATTCATTTCTCGATCGTCCCTCTTCCCTCCTGCGCTGCTATCCTTCGTCGCTTCATTTGCCGACGCTTTGTCTTTCGTTCCCGCAAATATTCCCCGCGACGTCTCTCCGTCACGGTTGTCTCCGGACGAAAGTAATGCGTGCTCCAGAAACGTCGCGGAATTAATCAAGGCACTTTAACGAGCAAATTCGTTCCTTATGTGTGTATCGGCATCTGGATTTATACGCCGCCGCCGAGAGTTATTGTTTCACGGCCGAAATGCAATTGCGGCTGATTATCTGCTCTCAGCACGTCTTATTTGCGCTTTTAGGCGATAAAAGTTTCCGTTGATTCTACGAAATCATACTGTCGAATACAAACGTTTGTTCTATTCGTAAAAATCTGATGTGGCCACCACATGACTTTCTCCATATCTGTAATATTTCTAAAAATTCCAAATAGGTTGCATAATAAAAAATACTTTAAGAAACTGCGGGAAAATTTTAGACTTTACAAAGAAAAGAAATAAACTCAAACCATAGCCTACTGATATTGGATATAGCCACAAAGCTCCAACAATTAAGGAAAGAAAAAGGAGCGTTACTAAGACGTAACTAAGCATCAATTGTTAACAAGAGTCGTCGGTTGGTGGCGTGATGGAGACAGCTAAAAATATAAGATATCTCTTAAACGATGCATTATATAGAAAAATGTTTCAAACAAAGGTTGTAGAAATTTACATTTCCTACAACTTTTATTCTAATACATTTTTACATGTATCAAAAATTATAGCAAATATTTCAAAATAACGGATAGGTGACAAAAGTAAACATCCACTTCCGGTTGACCGATATTTATCAAAAACTAATCAGTTCTTCTGACCTTTATAAAACTGACAAATGTAAAATTCCCCGTTGCCTGATTAATAGTTTTTGAGTTAGAGCACCCACAAAAAAGCTATCACATACACACACGATCCACATCATCGAGAAAATGCTAAAAACCTGTTCAGGGGACCTCAAAACTTGTATTTCCGTTGAAATCTCGAAGTCGATTTTTTCATGACTACGATACTTTCCCCTATACTGCGTATATGGAGAAAGTAATCAAAAGGAGCGTTACTAAGATGTAACTAAGCGTCAATTGTTAACAATAGTCGTCGGTAGGTGGCGGGTGGTGCCAGCGAAATAATTTAGCTATTAAGATAAACAATGCACTATATGGAAAAATGTTTTGAACAATTATTGTAGAAAAGTAATATTCCTACAACTTATATTCCAATATGTTTTTAAATATTTCAAATTTTATAAATAATATCTCAAAATAACGGATGTAACAAGTAAACACCCACTTTCGGTTGACCAATTTTTACCAAAATTTTTGAGACTTTTATACAAAGGTTAAATATAAAATTTCGCATTGACCAGATTAATAGTTTTTGGGTTAGAGCACCCACAAATAAGCCGTCACATACACACAGAAATCATCGAGAAAATGGTCAAAACGTGTTCACGGGACCTCAAAACGTGTATTTCCGTTGAAATCTCGAAATAGATTTTATCATGAAAACAGCACTTTATACTACGTATAAAGTAAAACTTGCACGTACAATGAGTACTGCACTTGAAAATAAGGCAAATGAGCAATGACAACTTCACCCAGATCATTCGAGGAATATTGGCGCTTTAATTTTTCTGACATCCACAGAAAGCCATTAAATGAGTCCATACATTTCAGTTCTATCATGGACACATTTCAAAACAAGGAGGATCGACCAAGTTTAATTTCTCATGAAGGTTAATAACCTCAAAGGTCATTCTAATTAATGGCCTTCTCACTTCATCTCAATTAAAATTGCATTAGAGAATATTTCACAGAAAAATTGCTGTAATTCTTTGATTCATCATATCGTAACTCTTTCTTTTTTATTCCCTAACGCTTTTTCTCCCGCTTAATGATTATGGTTCCTGGGATGAAACGGTAGAGGTACACATTTCGCGTGCTAAAATTATCTTTGAAAAAATATTATGTTGATGCACCATGCAAGCGAAACAAGTGCGCGTATTTTCTCTGTTTTATTATATAAACACTGGAAATATAGTTATATTCCGTTCTGCTGGGTTTTCCATGAACGCGAAAGGTTTGTGGGCCGCTTACCGGCGTATTTAAAGCATTAGGAAAAAGGAGAAATTTGAAGATATGATGAAAAAGTCATTTTCTGAAATTCGTTCTATCTTATACTACTAGTATTATCGTATTATGCATGGACGAATAATGGATTCTTCTCTTAACGCAACTCTTGGCCAATCGAGACCCAAGCAATAGGATAACTACACCATCGGCCACGATGCCATTTCCTAAATTTAATTCAATTACCCGAAAATTGTTTCATTTTTCGATTCAATTCACAAAAACGCTTTATATATAAATAGTAAGCAAGAATAGAAAGGTTAAATGCAAATGCAGTCGCGTTTTCATCGGTAATTTATTGCTTCCAAAATGCAATCTATGAACTTCTACTGATCACAACCTAACTTTAGTTCGTGATAATCCTAATTATCTACCATGCAGTATTTATTGACTGTATCCAAGGAATTTTACGTCTCCGTTATCATTTTATATAAACTCACTTCATGCACAAACGGGAAGAGACAAAGAGAATAAATACCACCGCATTATTGTGCGCCGGAAATGCTGCAGCAATTGTGCCCATGGGATACTTCATATGACTAAATCAAGAGGATAATCGACTTATTATTTTGAATGAATAATTATCCTTTCGTTTTTGCCCAAATCTTGTCGTTAATCGATTAATTGTTACACCAATTAGATCTCAGCACCATTGCATCCCGTCACCTTTTTAGTCCTATTTATGCACTTCCACGAACAAAGCATATCGCTCAAATGTGATTATTTCGCCCTTTATTCCATCGAAATCACAAAATATGACGTCATAAATCCTTCTCAATCGTCAAAAGCACTACCATAAATTCCTAACCACGATTAAAAAAAGTTTTCTACGTGGTGAAAAACGTTTTCACGACGAGACGCACGCAAACAAACATCCCGTTCCCGATTCGAAAATCATCCGACGATCCCTATACGGTGTGCCCCGTTCCCTCCCTCTGAGCGGGAGAAGTAACGACGGGGGAGATGAGGTGGGGGGGGGGGGGTTGGATCTCCGCAGTGGGAAATGAAGTGCCATAGAGGTGACATTTGCCGTTCGGACGCGCGCAAGGGGGAGTTTACCCTCCTCCGTTTACACTCACGACGGGGAAATGGGTCAGCGGCGTACCACAAAGCCTCCCACTGGCTCCATTGCACTTCCTGCTTTTCCCGATGAATTAATCTGCACACAAACCGTGAATCGGACCAAAATAGATAAGGGGATGAGAGAAGGAGGGAGGGGGAGGATGAATAGTTTTGATAGGAAGGAGAGAGGAATGAAATACCCGAGGTCATAGGAGTTAAGCGTTGCACAGTGGATTTTCGGACGCAGGCTGTAATTTTACGACCTCACATGTTCTTACTCGCCGGTGTTAAGCACGAGGAAGCAGTTTCCGTTGTTTCCAGGGCGAATCTAGATCAAATTTAAATGGGGGGAAGTGATTGGTATCATACTGTTCGAACTTTTGTAATTTTTCCCTTTTTTCACCTAAATTGCAATTATGAAACGGGGACGGAAAATTAGGCGTATTATGCGTTGAGAGGTTACTGTATATTGTTTAAGAAACGAATAATTCTAACCTATGCATACATTAATTAAAGGGTGAAAACTCGAAACTCCGAATACATAGCCCGCAAATTTTGAGAGTTTATTCTAAAGTACAGGTAACCCTCGTTCAACGAACGTTCGTTGAACGAATGTTCACTTTAACGAATGAATTGAATTTTATAGCTTTACTTTTCGCCGAAAATTCTGTTCATTTTAACGAACGAAATAGCATGTACCCAACTCAGATCAAAGAACTCGGATGTTTTTGGGGTCTCAAAGACCGTCTTATTTACCCACGGATTCTTCGTGTGTCCACTTTGCCACGCATTTTTCCAATGGGCTGCATTTTTTGAGGGGCTTAATATGACGTCATCGATCATGGTGTTTGTTACTCAAAATATATTTACAAATATCCACCTAGACTTGAAGGATCTCTTGTATACCGATAAGGAAGAAGTGCACTACGCAGTTTTTCCCATAGCTATCCTATACTTCAGTCTGTGATTTGGATTGACTACTTTCGGTAGCATTCGTTTTCTCGCGGTTCATACATAATCGTTTCATCACGAGGATCTGTTTTCAAGCCATTGCCGTGCCCACATTTATCGTACTTGCTCGTACTTTATTCATAAATGCTAAACTTTTAGTTAATTATTTTCCTGGAAATGTTTAACTCACAAGGAATTTTTAATTCTTTATAGACAGCGTTGGAAGGTTGTTTTTCATTCAAAATTTGAATTTTTTCGTATCATACTTCTATGTTCTATTGCTGTTGCTTCGGTTTTCTAGTAGCAGTTGCTTTGACAGACATTTTAATAGCTAATAATTATAAATTCAAGAATTGAAAAATCTTTTTTCTGGAACGTATCTGGAGTTTTAACGGGGAAGTCAACGGAAAAATCACGATCGTTCAATGAATTTTCGTTTTACGAACGCTTTTCAGGAACTCATGTCGTTCGTTGAACGACAGTTGCCGGTACTTAAAAAGCGAATACACGAAACTGCGAATGCCGAATTGAAGAAAGTGCAGCAAGTTGAAACAAAACATACACACAAGATAATATAAGAGTTGCATAAATAATTTCCTTTGAAATTAAAAACTATTTTTTAATACCTGCGTTAAATATACTGCTGTATAATGTTTTGGTAATGGAATAATTACCTCGTAATTTCACAGGAAGGTCTGGATGAAAAACGCGTCAACACTCGTTTAAAAACCTCATAAAAACAACACACACGTAATCACTTCAACACAACTTACGCCGATGGCAGATCGCAATGCGACTAACTATATGAGTCAGTGGTGAGCAATGTTTTCCGCGCGGTGGGCCGCATTGATGGTTGCAAATTCCTTGGTGGGCCGCATTGCAAGTTGCCAATGCTTCCGTGGGCCAGATTTGACTTTTAATAGGACGTCCTAGAGATTCAGAGGTATCATACCAGTAAAAATCAAGTCTAAATTACGTTTTTAAGATTAAAACTCCAATATCAAATGTTTTATTGTCATAATTTTAATGCATATGATATGAATTTGTGTTGCGTTGCTTTTAACCCAAGAATGGTAACGTCAGTCACTTTGACTCACACATTTCCGAACGCTGTTCGCGTTCAAACACGATGCCCCTTCTCTTAGCAGTGCCTCCTCAAGTTAGTTATCTGTGTGCTGTCAAAGGAGTAAGACATTATTTTTCTCCGGTCTCCGTTACTGGCTACAATTTATGCAAGAGTTGCAGAAGGGGCTGACGAGTCAATGGCAAAAAAGCGAACTCAATTTCACAAACATAAGTAATGGTCTGAAAGCTATGATTTTCAAAGGCGAGGAAAAAAACATTCCTGAAACACATCAAGCGACAGAGCGACAAATATAAAAAAGTACTGTCATTTGTGCCACAATGCCAAGAGAAGGAAAACCTCCTCTCTGCATACTTTGCAATAAACCTATCTGTGGCGAACACCAAAAAATACTTTGCTCAAATTGTTAATGTACACATTTCTAACATTAAGTACATTTTGACGTTAATTAAAATCATTTTATAACAGTTTTAATGATAATTTTGTATTCCAAGTTTAACCCTGGAGCAGGCATGTGGGGTGACTGAGTCGCCCCAACAATAGTTACACTACACTCATGCACTCGTTACGCATGTTTTTTCCCTTCTGGGGTGACTCGGTCCCCCGCGCCCTTCCACGTTACATTTCTTATTGCGAGTCATGGTAAGATTTTTACTGTATATCTGGCTTTCATTTTCATAAATCTATGGAATCTCTTTACAAATGACCAATTTAATGCTTGTACCCTCTCTTTACCTTTTATTAATCAGGTGAGCGTTTCGATTTACACCACGACTTGGATAAAATCAGTGAAATTCTTCTCATTAATTATGTAATATTTCTATCAAATAACGCAAAACAGTGCTCGAAAGAAGTAGTTTCATAACAAAACTCGGACAGGCCTTAGCAAAACAAGCAGTCATTACTTGGTTGCAACAGAATACCTTACCAAAGCAACTAAATGAACTGTGCAAAAATGTGTGCCCCCTAGAAAAGAAAATGTCTGGAGAGCCCGGTTCATCTAGACCTGCAAAATTACGCTGTGCCGTATGCCCAAGAAATCAAGGCACGAAGACAACTTCGTCCTGTTCTACATGTGAGAGGTCGATGTGCATGAAACGTATGAAATACGTGAGTACATATTGCCTTGACAGCGAATAACGCAACGAGAAGTGGACTTAAATAATTGTTACTGTAATTGTCTTATTAATAATATTATGTTAAAACTATAAGTTATCATAATTACTATTATCTAAGTCTAACTATAATTATTATGCACAAATATTGTTAGTATTTTTATTGTTATATTGTTATCATTCTTTTGTATGCAAGTTATCTAATCAGGAGCTTTGAACAATAAAAAAATACATATTTATCAAACGTAAATTATATGGGTTTAAATTAAATTTGAATATACCAAACTTTTTCCTTACTAATCTAAGAATATAAAAAATAAATAAAAATTAAAAATCATGAATAATTGTTAGAAAATGTAATTTAAAATGGGGTGACTCAGTCGCCCCACGCGACCGTCTGTGCTCCAGAATTGGGCGCGCCTACTGCCGGGTTGAGTCAAACTGACACAGCGTTACCAATAAGGACCTAAAAAATAGCGTTACCATTCTAGGGATAAATCATGGTTTCACGAGTCACATAAAATGCTCTAGAGGGCCGCATGTAGCCCGGGGACCGTCGATTCCTCGTCACACACACACACCCACAATAAGTGGTGGCCCGAGGAATTTTGGAGCCCCCCTCTGTTAATGTTTGTTGAGATAGATACATATTATATGATAATTTATTCATCGCTCTGTAAACATTATTGATAACGAAAAATTAAAAGGAGTGCTGTCAATATTGTACCCTGTTCCTCGATATTAATTGATATCCAATATTTATTCACTTGCAAGAAATGCATAGATGAATGATCGGGATAGCGCCCCCAAAACTTGGCGCCTCGGGCAGCAGCCCGGCTCGCCGGTACCTCGGGCCGGCCCTGACCATATTCGCCGATTAATAGGTGTCGCTAACAAAAAGCTGGCCTTTATAAGGAGAATAGTTCGAAGTAGCTCCGAAAAAGCAAAGGAATTATATTATTTATCCATGGTTCGACCGCAGGTCAAATACGCGTAAGCTGTGCGGGATCCCTACGAAAAGGGACTAACAAGATAGAAAAGATTCAGCGCAGGGACAGCTAGATTTGTAAAGAAAAATTACGATAGTAAACAAAGCGTAACATCATTAATAGAAAATCTGAAATGGACATCGTCAGAGGAACGTAGGTTGCAGGCTAGATTTAAACTGCTGGAAAAATTTATGTCGGAAGGAGTAGCGAATGAGGTAATAGTTCTTATCAGAATCCCTACGTATCTCGGAAGGCAGGACAGCGAGGATAAGCTTCGCGAGATTGATTGTAGAACGGAGCGATATAGAGGGTCGTTTTTCCCTAGGACGGTAAGAGAACATAACAGGAAAAGATAATGTAGGAAAACTAGGGACCTTTGGTGCACTGCACCCCCTGCCATCCTCCAAAAATGTGACTTGCAGGGTATTACGTAGATGTAGATGGCATTTCGTACGCTAAAGTGGCCACGTGAAAAAAACAAAGTCCATTTTCGTTGGCTCCTGCTTAGAGTGAAGATTTTTCTTTTAATCTTAAATCGTTCTCACGGGAAATTTTAATCAGAAAATGTTAAGGATATTTAGTCTCGAAAGACAACTGGGCGATATGTAAAACCTTTGATATTACAAATAACTGGAAAGAAAAATTGTCCAATTCGAATAGGACGTCTGACATACCCCCTGTCAAACACCAGATTTGATGAATTTGGGAATCCTCTTCTGGAGTGAGAGTAACGTTAAAAAAGGAAAGACCGTAAAAAGGATAAGGGTGGGGAGTAGCATCAGTTTCGGGGGTAGAGCAATGGCTATAAAGTGCTTTTGTCTCCTCAATATGCAGGAAATCGAAGACGAGCGTCATTCAACGGGAGGCAGCGCCCACACCATTTGATTTAGCAGCTATAAAGCTACCTCAGACTCGACCGAAAATATTTCTTACGATTAACCCCTCAACGCCGTCAGGCGTACTATTACCTCTTGCAAAAACTGTCTAATTGGCCGTCAGGCGTACTATTACGTCATGCGGCAGCCCTAATTTATTTTATATTTTGACGCTAGAGACTTCTTTAGATCTAAATAACCTATATATATTTTGAAAGAGGAAGCTTTGTACTTGCTATCTATGTTTGTCCTGTATTTTTTTCTCTATTATAAAATATATAATCAACGTTGAATTTTGCGATAGAATTTTCAATTTTGCTATGATATGATGGTGTTTCTCGGTATAAAAGTCGCTTTTCAATGCAGCAAGGAACCTTTCCTTGGTGTTTGAAATGCAATGTAGGAACTGTGTATCATTTCAAAGGAGAGCACGTTTTTTCTCCTCTTTTTTCCTGGTGGAGATATTTGGCTTTGTCATGCGACAAAGGTCTTCGTCGGTATGTAAAGAAAGAAAGGAAAACATCTTATGTCTGTCTATGCACAGCTTATTACAAATGTTTACAATGCAATTGATGAAGAATGGAATTAGTTAGAGTAAAAACATTTATGTAAACATTCCCTTCCATTACCGCGCGATCCTTCGTTCATCGCTTCATAGGAGAGCGTCAACGTCAAAACAGCTGATTTCAAAATCCAAGGCCGACATTCTTCCGATAATTTAGTGCCACGCCTTAAAAAGAGGCATTTTGTGAGAAGGATAATATCTGTCATATAATTTAAAGACCTTTAGAATTTTATTTTAATCTCGATGAAAATAGCGGGGAATTGAGTATATCTATTTGTAAGTATTTGTTTGCATATAATATACGTTTAGTTTTGTGATAGAATTTTAGTTTTTACCACGGACCTACGGATTTTCGGTTTCTAAAGTTGACCCAAAAATACCCGAGGAAAGGGATCCCACCAAATTGGGTTCCTTTTCTTTGACATTTGAAAGAAGACGAGGTCTGTTTTCCTCTTCAGATAAGTGCTTCGCTGTTGTGCTAGTAGGGCCAAAGCAGCGATGAAGCGAGTAGGCAAGAAGAGGACACGCCAGCAAAAATCACGAAAAGCTCTTCCATATATTTACACAATAGATTACTAGAAGTGTTTACTAAGCTATAAGGCATTTCTTGCTGAATCCAATTACGCACGTGTAAATTTTCTGAAAATATTTGGGAAGGACCTATAAGCTAAAGTTTTCCGTGTTTTATACAACGTCATATCTCCCTTTCCAATGAACGAAATGCAACCATTTCTTCTATGTGACTTCTGTAATGACTGATAATGATGACTGTATAACTAAAACGTTTATATTATAAATAAATCATCTTTTAATAAATCAGAAATACTACATTTACTCAAAATTCTCCAGTCAAGACATGAAAAAGTTGAGTTCCGTAAAATTTTTCACTTAATTGGTTTAGATGAATAGACTTGCAGAATAAAATAGTTACTAGTTTAAGCTATTTTGTTATCAAGATTGCACATCAATATCTTCTATAGATTTTCCGGTGCTGAATGTTATATATAAAGCGCGAATGCACGCCGGAAAATTAGCGATTGGTGTACATTCTCTTCTACTCCAACAATCTTTGTGTGTAAAATATTATACGCAAAATAAATATTTACAAATTTCATGTTTTTCATAAATCCACAAAAAAAATTCAGAAAAATCAAGAGAAAACTTCTCAAGTTATGATTATTTTAATATTTTCGAACGTTTTTGCAACGCAATCGTGAAAATTTAAAAACCTCATCCGGCCGTACGGGTGGGATTTAATAAATCTCCTCCGGGCTTGAGGGGTTAATGGTGAAGAGATCCGAGATGACTCAGTGAAGAGTCGCACACAATCTCTTGCTTCCCTTGAAAAGGTTTTGAAAATTCTAAGGACACTTTTTACTTACGGGACGGTTGCGAGAGTAGAAACGCCTTCATTATCGTCTAGGTGTATGTGTGTACGATACAACAGTACAGACCTATTGTAAGCTTATGGCACCTGCGCACAAACACGAATTCTGCATGGAAGAGTCCATTCTCGAAAGCGAGCTACACGGGGGTGAGGGTATATACTCATGGGGTAATCAAATTTTTTACCGCCCCCCTTTCCCCTCATGCTCCGTGGATCTCCGATGGTCACGAATTTTACTTTACTAAATCATTAATATCTAAAATTATCACACAATCTTGCCAGTATTTATTTTAGTAATCTTATAAGAGACACGTTAACTACATATATTGGATCTCCGTTTACTGTTTTCGTTCAGTTCCGTTACAGCCAAAAAAATTATATCGTTTTTTGTTACGTTTTTCGTTAAACTCAAATTTAATTTTCGTTTTCCGTTACGTTTAACGTTATAACGAAAATGTTACCACAAATTAAAAAAATTGAGTTAATTGCCCTTTCATATATTATATTAATATATATTTTTTTATTTTCTTTACGTTTGCAACCCACATCAAAATTCATACAAATACTAACCGAATGAAATTGCTAATCAGTTGATTAGAAAATATGATATATCTGACTAAAGAAACATATCCTCTGCAACATTAATGACAAAGAACACTTTTTTTAGGAGTCCTTAGGCAGTGATATTCGGCACAAACTGAGATGACATGAATAAACTCCCATACACGATTTGATGTTTTAGCATAGCATTGTCGATTGTGCACATCCAACTACTGCGTGACAAATTTCAGTTTCCCGTCTAGTCTACGTCCGCGGAGTGGTCTCCGCTCCAAGACCGGGAATCGAACAATCAATCAATCCAGCAAACCTGCTAACCAAATTATCTTAACACATAACAGTATTCCACTAAAATGTAACCTAAAGGGAGTCACCGACACAACAAAGTTTACATCTTCTCGCAAAAATGTCAAGGTCTAATAACTTATTTTTATTTAATTAATTTGAATTGATTCTATGTACACTATTTTGAGATACGTACAAAGGTACCTACTAATTAAAATCTGATGATATTAATGTAGACGAAAGAAAAATTAATCTTATCATTTTTTCATGAAAAATCAAAAGTTATTTCGATGAATTAATCATAAAATTTACAAAATTCACTTTGATAAGTAACTATTGAATTTGTATTTCTATCGATCACGTACCAACAATAGTATTAGCATCAAAAATCTTTTAACCATGAATATACGGTGCTTGTGATACCTCATAACCATACATTTTCAAATCAGGGCATCAGGAAAGATCCGAAGGTTTATTCCATTCAACCGTAGCATTTCGCTTTCATGCTTTACTTCTTTCCTTGGTAGAAGTGCGTGTCGTGCGTGCCCATGGCAACAGCGCAACGAATCTGCGACTAAATCTCTGCATCCTAAAGTATGTCATATCGAGTAATCCTATTCTTCGCGAATATCATGAATAGACATGTCGTCGCGCGATAATAAGAAGAATGAAGCGATTTAATGCTTCCAAAATATTGTTGTGACTGTTTTTTACAGGAGATAAGATACAAACTATGAACATGATATACTTCCCCAAAGTAAAAAAGTCCAAAAATCTTTCCGATATTCGATATCTGGATTTTCGGTCATATTTTTACGCGACCCATTGAAGCGTGGCGCCTACAAGGAAAAGATGCAGTTCACGATTAAGCAATGACCCCAATCGTCCTATTTTCCATTACCGTGTCTCTTTCTCACTCGGCTCTAAATGCCAGCTTCCACGCTACATTTATAATAACTACGATTGTTTGATTTAACTGAGGATTATTCTTATAATTACCGGGTTGCATACATATGTAATTCTTAATTATAACTAAATGTGACAGTTTGAAAAGTTTTAAACCGATTATATGTCCTAAAATAAATAATCTGGCTGTAATGAAACGTTGAAATCATGAGTTTGAATGATGAATGATATTTTATTGCAATGTATGAGGAACATACTTAATTATTGATAAAAATATAAATAATCTATCAATTTAATCTAAGATCCTCCTACATGCCGAAGAAAACCTTCACTTCTAGAAAGATAGTTTTATATTACAGACTTCAATCAGAAGCATCCAACGTTAATAATAAATTTTACCTATTGCACTCTTCTCCTTCAATGATTTTTAGTGCCTTATTTTTTCACTCTCTCGCCATAGTGCTCTTGAAGAAGAAAAAAATAAGACAAATTAAAGACCTGTTACTGGGTCATTCATCAAATATCCTCATCAGAGTCGAAAAACAGGTCTTAATAGTGAAGAGAGAGAGAGAGAGAGATCGAAGTGTGGGAGGGGATTGGAGGATAGTAGTTTTATAAAGAGCTTCTTCCCGGCTGATGAAGGACAAATGAGACTCGTTGCGACCAATGACAAAGGGGCCAAACGAGCATCAGGTCCACTTGTCGGAATGGGGAGACACAAAAGGATGGGAAGGGGCGACGAGGACGATGACGCTAAATCCTCTTCCATCCCTCCAAACTCCATAAAGACTCGGCCTCATGGGACTGCTCTGACGAAAATTAAGTCACTGGGTTTCTCAGACTAGAGCGAGTTGAATGAGCGTATTATTCGCATACATATGCATACAGGGCGAATGAATTTCTCTGGAGGTATTCGGAATGCATTAAGCGGCACCAAATTTACATTTCCTGAAGTAATAACGCAACCACAAGTAGGTATATTCATTAATAAATAATCAACATTATGTTACTCTTGATATAACTAGGAAACGCACTAGGTAACTTGGTGAAGATAATGTGGAACACAAAGTCATTGTTGACAAAGCATAGTAAAGGGTAATCACCAACACTAAAATTATCCTTTTAATTGAATATGATAAACGTCCAGTTTATTTAGCTTCAAAATGACTTAAACATTGAGCTGAGTATTTTTAATTCATCTATACCATTGCCATTAAAACTTTTCCCACCTATCTCCTAGATAGTTTGGCAACTTATTGGTACCAGCTCTGTTATTCGTTATCTTATAAACTTGTATTGAAACATTCAAAATCAATTTTATTGGTGCCCCTTTGAGAGTCATCAGGTGTAGGAGAACGTAGCCAAATATGGAATAGTCTCCTAATGTGGAATACCACAATATTTCAAGCCTGGTATGTGGCAGTACCGACTTTACTGAAGGAAAGAGACTGCCAAGTCATTCTAGTACTAAGATCAGTTGGTTGAATGCCGCTAGTGAGAGTTTTTTCGTTGCTTATTGAAGTTCATTCAGTGCGTTTCAAAGATTTTGAAGGGCATGTATTCATTGCTTTATTGTGTAGGTTTACTGATTGAATATTTTTCAATCTTGGCATTTACATTAAGCATTTGAAGTGTTCTTTAAGCTGTTGGTGAAGAAATTGTGAATACTTCATTAGCTTCGTTGTTACACGTCTTCGAAATCCAACATGACGAAGTTCCAAATATGGACCACTTAGGGTTCCTAATATTAAATAGTATTCCACATTTAGACCATCGTTTTGAAGAAATATCATTAATATTTACATTAACTATTTTTCGAATTTCAGCATAAAATTGGTTTTGATAACTTGTATTTGATGTGAAACAATACCCAATTGTCTTTTGCAAAAGGAAAAATGAAATGAGGTATCGTTTAACACCAAATGAAAATTATTGAAAAGAAACAGCATGCACGAAATATTTAAAACTGTTTCTGTCTTATCATGAGGACAAAATCTCGCTAAGAAAGTCTACGGGAACGTCTTATGCGAGGGTAAAAGGATTTAATAAGGAAAGAGTTTTGATCTATTGGAACGAGAGTTCGACATGCACTAATATCCTGCAGACTGGGTATTTAATGTAGACGAAACGGGTCTGTCCATCGTGCAGTCAAAAGTGCCGCAAGTGATTGCATTAAAAGGCAAGAGACAAGTTGGTATCCTAACTTCGGCTGAACGAACAAACTAACCCCGTTCAGCCGAAGTTAGATTAGTGACTGATTGTTTTTCTTGCATGAGTGCTAGTAGCACCTTTGTTCCACCAATGATGATTTTCCCCTGGAAAAATATGAACAATTTGCTTCTGAAAGGTGCTCCGCCAGAAACTATTTCTGCTGTCATCCTTCGGGATGGATTCAGGCATATATCTTTACGAAATGGGCAGAATTTTTCATCAAAAAAGTGAGGAAGACCCTGTGCTACTAATCCTTGATGGACATTTCTCCCACAGTCGGAACCTCGATGTGACTGAATTAGCACGAAGAAACCACATAAGCATTTTGTGTTTGCCTCCCTACAAAATGCAACCACTCGATACTACGTTAATGAGCCCTTTAAATGCCTGCTATAATGAGGAGATAAGAGCTCATATTAGACGTACAGGGAAGCCAGCTACTCAGCTCGACATTGAAGAACTTTTCAGATGAGCCTATCTTAAAGTACAAACTGGTGCGATTCCTGTGAAGGGGTTTGAAGTAATCTACCATTCCAAAAGAAACGTCTTCGAGAAGAGCGATTTCATAGTGGCGCAGGTCCAACACAAGGTATCAAAGGACATTGCTTCATTGTCCCGCTAATGCATTTGTGGGCCCTGAAGAAATTTCTCCCGTTCCTTCTATTGTGAGGAATAAAGGGCCACGAGAAGGAAGGGCGCCTGGAAAGGCGCCTTTGATAATGGCATCGCCCTACAAAGCGTCGTTGGAAGAGAGGCCAGCTTCCAAGACGTCTCCGCCGAAGAAAAGCAAAGGCACCAGACCAGTCAAAAAATGCCTTTTCAATGATTCTCAAGCATATTGTAACGGCTTGAAACCAAATTATAAGAAAAAAACTCAAGAAGATGAAGAAGAAACATCCGAATCGGGAATGAGTGTGAGGAAGATTTTGACTTTGAGGATATGATACCACCGAGCAGCGAAGGTGCACAGCGCTTGTTTTGCAACGAAAAGTTACCGGAAGACATAAAAGGTGAAATGTGGGTGCAATGTGTTGCTTTTCAAGGGTGGTGCGATGAGGCATGTAGTGGGGCCGAGAAGGACATCTGCGCTTGCGACTTTTGCAAGTAAATAATTTATTGTACATGTTAAGGATATCCATATTAGGAATCCCTTTTTGTTCACATTCAAAAAGGCAGTCCCTTATTTAGCATTTTCTTATTTATTCTAGTGACTTTATTTGCTTTTAAATTGTAACGTTAGGAGCAATAGATTTGAAGTATATTCAAGTATTCATATGTATTTTCATTGCAATAAATAAAAATGTATCACTCAAAAAGAAAATGGTATACCATAATTGGCTACTTTCCCCTACATGTCATACTTTTAATGGCCCTGATATACAACAACAATTTATTATTCTATAAAGATGTTATTCTAATCATACGGTAACAATTATTTGAATAACATCAGCTGATGCCTAAAAAAGCACTGAAATTGGTTTTCTATTGATAGCGTAATTGGATTAGTTTTCGGTGAAACATGAATTTCATAAAAAAAAACTATTAATAAATGAAGTTACCAAAGGCTCAAAGAATAAGAGCAAAGAACTTTATCAGATAAAGCAGCGATTTATCTGCGAAATAAAGGCAGAGAGAAATGAAAGAGACGAGTTAGGAGAGTGAGAGAAGGGGTATATAAGTGAGATATGGGCTATAGAAGAGGATTCCCGTTCGAATTCTTACCAGCATTCTCCCCGTCGACCTTAGCGGTTGCCCACATGCCATCGCGAATTTACGAGGATTTGTGGCAAAGAGAGGGTTTTCGGAGGGGATTGGGCGATACGTTGATTAATTGCCCATCAAACGGAATGCGAATGAAGACGTTTGATGAAAGATACAGAGAGAGTGGGACAACACGCTGCGCAAGGAAAGAGAGCGTCCCAGGGACGGCGGAGATTGGAGAGGAAAGGGAGTTGGAGAAAGGGCGAGGAGGGGAGTGAGAACACTCTTCGATATCGATGGGGCCCGGAGGGACGAGAACCAAAAAGGAGAAAACTGAAACGCTTTAGGAAATTCATTTGCAGCGATGGAGGTTTTTTTTATTTTTTTTTCGCGGCGAAGGTTCGATGGTTGCGAGGGGACTTCCATCCATCCCCAGCACTTAATCGAACGATAGGTTTTGAATATTTTGTAAGAGAACGTGAGATGCGAGCCAGACGCATAAAAACAAGGAAGGTTGGCAGTCTACGCATAAAAGAGTTGTGGCAAATTTGAGTATCGTACACTTTTACCCATAAAGCATGTTAACAGGTACGTAGGGCTAGAATAAAGTATGGCGCTAAAATAACACTTGATGTGTATTAGTCGCCCACCTTAAAAGGAAAAATGATGGCAGAAGATATGCATGTTGGATGAAATCATGCTGAAGGTCAAAATTCGGACTAAAATAAATATGAAACATTTTAAAACCAAAATTTTAAAAAATAAAAAATTATATTGGAATTTAAGCATCGTTTTTGGAAACATTTCTTCAATTAACGTAATTATAAATCGATTTTTAATCTTTAGAATTTAAAATTTTTCATAATTAAGGTATTAAAAGGGCTAAGAAGTGGTAAAAATAACCGAAGGCCCAAAATAAATCTCTGAAGACTAAACAACGATAAAATATTACGTGCAGAACTCAATCATGCTTGAGATTTTGTCTCATTAAAATTTATTGATAGGAAAATTAATGTATTTCAATTTGGCTTCAGCCATAACGCGAGATAAATAATTCTTGCCTGAATAATTTCATTTCCTTATTCAAATATACGAAAATATGCTAAAGAAAGTCCTTTTATACTGAAAGTATGAGCTATTATAATGTTCGCCACTTCTTTATAGATATTTAGTTTGTTTATATTATTAAACGTGTATTTAAAATTGTCAATAAGATTACAATTACTGACCTTTTGATATCAACGAGAGAAATAACCATATTCAATCTCAGAAAAATATGAACATTAACATGTCCCTTAGAATTAACATCCAGTTATTCGTTTAATACTTAAGTCAGGGGTGTGCAACCTTTTCCCCATCGCGGGCCAAATCGGCGACTGCGAATACTTGGGCGGGAGGCACTGAAAATTGCCAAAGATTCGACTGGTCGGATTAGTTTAATATAGACGATACCCTCAGATTCTGAGCGATCATTTGAATGAAAATCATGTTATGAGGATTTTAGTGTCAATACTTCAAAGTGCAAGGTTTTGGTATCATAATTTTACCAAAAAAGTATGATATTTGTGTTAATTTTTACGGATAGCTTAGCCTTAGGTATACCACCCCTGACTTAAGTCATCAAATGCCTATAAAGTATAAAGTAAATTGCAAAAATAAAACGTTAGATTCTTACTTTCCTATCGAGAACCTCTTTTTCTACCCTTGTTATCTGTCATTTTTAAAACACTCCATAGGACTTCGACCAATTCAACTTATACGTACGTTAGCATCAAAATGTGGACAGAATTCAATGTCGACAATTTCCCGTCTGTCACGCAATGGCTGACGCCGTAATAAAAAAGGGCCTCGGACGAATAAGTTGTCAAGTGAAGGCAGTGGGGCGTTAAGGCCTTTTGCTCCGAATATTCCCGACCGTTGGAAACAAAAAAACCGAATCCTCATTTATGACGACAACAAATGTCGAAAATAAAAAGAACGACAGCGAAGGATTCTCTATGTGGAACGGAAGAAGCGATTTCCAGTTTTATTTTTTCCAGCGCCCGACGGTGACGGAGCGATATTCCCTCCTCTCTCTCTCTCCCTCCCTTTTTTATTTACCTTTGGAAAAAATGAAACTCGTGGAAACACACAGAAAAACGCTGTGATAATTGATGTTCGCGTTTCACGGAAATACACGGTATCGTTATTTAACTTAGTATTTGCTTACAAGACCAACGGAATCATGATATATAATTCGCTTCGTTTGTGTCTTTGTCACTCTTTGTCTGTTCCACTCGATAAACCACATTTTCGCTAAATTTTCTACACTTTTATCGAGTTATTTCAGTTATTTGTGTTGCGCTCCATTTATCGGAGTAGAAATCGTGTGCTATGCATAAGTTAATTTCTTTCTTCGAAATTATGTTTCCAAAAATCAGTATGTGACACTTTAAGGTGAATTAAATCGTATTATTTCAATAAATCATCGATCATGCGTCAAATGCGTAAATTATGCTTTCAAATCGGTATAAATGGCAGTCTGTATTCGTTGCCTATTAAAACATATTTTTAGCGCGTTTCGTTTTCTAAACGCGCTTGTGCTTTCACTCTGTCTGTCCGTCTGCGCAATCAATTGAAGTAAAAAGAAAATAAAACAGTAAGAGATAAAAGGCTGAAATTTTCAGGGTGTGTGATATATGTCGCCATTTATTACGCTGCCAAAGAAATGTTTTTAAGAAATTGGTGGGCGGCAGGGGGTGCCTTCAAAATGATTATAGATAGAATGTTACATTTCAAAAATTAAAAAAAAATAATATAAATTAATTTGGCATATAATAACTGATTACTGATTTTCTAAAGAATTTAAAGTTTACAATTCTAAATAAAACTCGATAAATAAAACGCGCTTTTTCATATTACGCCAGCACATGAAGCTGCCATTTTTAAGGTTATTTGAAAAAATATTTCAGTGGATTTCCTTGAAATTAAGTTATAACGCATCCTTCTGTATTTTAGATGAACAAAAATCTTGTCGTGAGTCAGGACTTTCATAGCGGAGCATCGACTCGCGACTTTCTTCCAAGTCTGATTCTAGAACTCGTTATAGAAACATATCCTTCTATTTGTTACAGCTGTACTAAATTTTAGTGTGTGTAGCGTTGTATGTAATAATTTTTTGTGTGTATTGATTTACTTCAAAAGTGTCATATTATCACCTCTCCGATTTGTAATGTCTTAAGACAGTGAAAGTGATTTGTCGACGAGTACGACAGTTAAATGGCGGGCGATGAATAATACAAATCTATTGTGATGTCCTCTATCCCGCTTACCCCACACTGCTGCGCGAGGATATACTTCCGCTATCAATCTTTCTTTTTCCATATTCAAACGGCAATCCTTAATTCACAATGAACTGCGCCACACTAAATAATCTATTGGTGCCCGGGTGCCTGCGAGTCGGACTGGGGTATGGGGTGTCCTGGAACGCACCAATCAGAGGCCAGATTTCAGGCATCGACCATCGCACTAACTTCAAGGAAACAAGCAAGTTTGATTCCGTGATAGATGCGATGCTTGAGTCTATGCTTGCTGCGAGGGTCGATGCTTCACCATGAAAGGACACATTTAACACAATGTGTTTGATTTGGGGGCAGATGCGATGCTCGAGTCGACGCTTGATGCGATGCTTAGTGCGAGGCTCCGCTATGTTTTCGCCCTTACCTTGGTTCCCACTGGCTGGTTTTCCTATGAACTCCATAGAGGGGATGTTACACTGTTACGCATCGTAAAGATTCATCTACATCCACATGATACTATGCCAGTCACTTATTTGGTGGAGGACAGGGGGTGCAGTGCACCGAGGGTCCATAGTTTTCCAACGTTAGCTTTTCCTATTTTGTTATCTTATCGACCTGGGAAAAAATGATCCTCTATATCGCTCCGTTCTACAGTCGATCTGGCGAATCTTATCCTTACTGTCCTGCCTTCCGAAATTCGTCGGGCTTCTGATAAATCCTACTACCTCATTCGCTAGTCCCTCAGAGATAAATTTTACCAGTAGTTTAAATCTAGCCTCTAACGATGGCCATTTCAGATTTTCTATCCTTGTATAATAATTCTCAAGTGTTAGTCTGTCTGTCTGTCTCGGTATTTTTGGACGTTTCCCAATGGAATTAAGAGCTGAAACTTTCACAATCGTTAAACCCCCATGAGATGGTCTCTAGAAAAATCAACATACCGGAAAAATTCCCGGATTCGACTCCGGGAGACAATTATATTTTCCCATTAGTTTACAAGGGATTTTCGATTTTCCAAGGTGCAAGGTTTATTTCCTTCATTCATTAAAATATGTAAATACGGTCCGCATTTCTCCATTTTTGTTTTATTCTAAGGATAAAACTATAAAATATCTTATTCTTGCGATGTTTAAATGTTACACGGAAGAATTTGTCAGAAATACGCATTTCTTTTCGAAATTTTATGGCTTTTTCGTACTCTTTATTAATTAATCAAACAATTACCAATTACATTTACTATATATATATATATATATATATATATATATATATATACACATACATATATATATACATATCATTATATATAGACGTACCTTACAGAGGAGGAGGAGGATATAACTTACTAGTAGAAGGTGCTTGCATGCTGCAAGCATTTCATCTCACCTTGAAAAAACATTAATTTTTCAGACAGATATTTCACCATTAAAATTATTCTATTAATTCTAAAGATTTCACCTCTGCAGCGATTTTCGTTTTTCCTACATGTAAAAATAATAGTTTAAAACAATCCCCAAATGTTGCAATTTTAAACATTTTACATTTTTCCATTATGGGGTACTAATGCTACACATTTGAGCCAAATTTTAAAGTTGTAGCACTTCTAGAAGTAAAATAATATTTTTCTAATTGTTTAAAATTTCAACATTTTTAACGGTTGCCGCAATATATATATGGAGAGATTGAAAAGTTTATTTGTGCAAATGCACTGTTCTGTAAATAATTTGAAAATTGCAGCTTCCTAGCTCATCCCGTAGAACCTAAAAAATTATTAAACTTTAATGTTCAAATGGGGTTAAAACAACCCCTAAAAATTAACAATTTTAAAATTTTCCATTTTTATAGTTGGTTATGAGAAAAGTTCTATAATCTTGCAAAATTTCAGCTTCCTAAACTTATTAGATTGGTCTACACACTAGATTACGTTTTCCCATGCTAACTTATGGGAGATATTCCGGGGTCTCTGGAGTCGAACCCAAGACACTGTATGCAAAAGTAACAATAATTCCTAATAGATATTGCGGCCATCTAGCAACACTGATAATTTCATTTTTCTAGTTTACCGGTAAGTGAACATAATTAATTTACAAAAATGGCGCAATGCTTTTCTTATGGGAAAAAACGCAACTTTCGGAATTTCTGGAGTCGAATTCATGTCACTTAGGTAAGAAGTCTCATTTTATCTGTAGGTTTCTCCATTATATCTACAAAAACTGAAACTTTGAGCACTCTAGCTCTTGTAGTTTGGGCTGGATATTAGTATCCTCCTGTTATATCCTCCTCTGTAAGAGTCGTCGATATATAATGATAACAGGAGGATACTAATGTTTAGGCACTTCCATATGTTCTGGAGATTTGAAATTTTTTTCTTAGGTAGAACTTTGTGCAATACCGACTAGAAAAAATGAAAATCATGAAAAAGTGCAACAATGCGGCCGCTAAAAATTCGCAATTGTTTAAACAAATTTTCAAGGTTTATTTATTTCCGAATGTGCCATGGAGTTGAAATTTTTTTATAAGTAGAATTCTTAAAAAAACGAAATAGGGATTATACAAATTTTGATTTGTTTGGCAGTTCAAAATTGTTAAAGTTTAAACAAATAGGTAGATGCTTAGACACTACGCCGCAAGTTAGGGAGCTGAAATTTTTAAATTATTTATAGGTTAATTTATGTAAACGAATAATTGTTTTAATTTATCGATAAAATTGTTATTTTGGCCGTTATAAATTATTTAAATTAAAAAAAAATAGAATAATGTTATTTCACTTTTAAATGTACTATAAATTTACAATTTGGCAGAAATGTGTGGCATTATTAACTCGATGTGGGAAAAGTATCATATTTCGAAAATTTCAAAAATTATAAATTGTTTTACCCCATTATTGTTCCATAATGAAAAAACAAAACCCGTCCAGATGAGAAATCTTTAGAATTAAAAGAATATTTGTAATGATGAAATGTCTGTCTGAAAATGAATGTTTTTTCAAGGTGATATGAAATGCTTGCAGTATGCAAGCACCAACTACTAGTGTGTGTATATATATATATCAAACAATTACATTTACTATCATTATATATAGACGTTTCTTACAGAGGAGGAGGAGGATATAAAATACAAATAACATATAGGAGGATACTAATGTTTAGGCACTTCCAGATGGGAATTCGAAATTTTTTTCTCAAGTAGGATTCTGTGTAAAACCGACTAGAAAAAGTGCAACAATGCGGCCGCTAAAAATTCGCAATTGTTTAAAGAAATTTTCAAGGTTTATCTATTTCCGAATGTCCTACGGAGCTGAACTTTTTTTGAGAGGTAGGATTTGTAAAAAAACGAAATAGGGATTATACAAATTTTGATATTTTAATTTCTTTGGCAGTTAAAAATTCTTAAAGTTTAAACAAATAGGTAAATGTTTAGACACTACGCGGCAAGTTAGGGAGATAAAATTTTTAAATTCTTTAGAGGTTAGTGTATGTAAACGAATGAACATTTCACTGTATCCGTGAAATCGTTATTGCGCCCGTTAAAAATTATTTAAATTTAAACAATTAGATAAATGTTATTTCACTTCTAATTGTGCTATAAATTTAACATTTGGCAGAAATGTGTGGCATTATTAACCTAATGTGGGAAAAGTATAATATTCCTTAAATTTCAAAAATTATAGATTGTTTTACTCCATTATTGTTCCATATTGAAAACACGAAAATCGTTCCCAAGGACAAACCTTTAGAATTAAAGAAATATTTCTCATGATGAATAATCTCTCTGAAAAATTAATGTTTTTTCAAGGTGAGATGAAATGCAAATATATATATGTGTGTGTGTTTCTACACACGCACACACCTCAAAAGTTATATTTCAATCACGCTACGAAGTCCTGTTGATGTTCAACGGGTAATTCCTCTCGTACATAATAATTATAAATCATTTTTGAGAAAAAAAAATTCCGGTACCGGGAATCGAACCCGGGCCTCCCGGGTGAGAGCCGGGTATCCTAACCACTAGACAATACCGGATTTGATGAGAATGAGCCGCGTATTATAATTCAAGTTAAAATTCTATTGAATAATAAATTAATTCTTATAGTCATTGTGTTCGTTACGATGGAGATCTATCTCTCTATAATAGTAAAGGGGAAAGTATTATTTTCATGAAAAATATCAATTTCGAGATTTCAACGGAAATACACGTTTGGAGGTCCCCTGAACACGTTTTGACCATTTTCTCGATGATGTCTGTGCGTGCGACAGTTATTTTGCGGGTGCTATAACTCAAACTATTAATCAGGTCAACGCGAAATTTCATATATTTAACATTTTTATAAAAGTCACAAGAACTGATTAGTTTTTGGTAAAAATCGGTCAAACGGAAGTGGGTGTTTATTCTTGTCACTTATCCGTTATTTTGAAATATTTGTTTTAATATTAGATAAATGTAAAAATGTATAGGAATAAAAATTGTAGGAAATTTAGTTACCTACAACCTGTGTTCGTAAAATATTCCCATATAATGCTTCGTTTAAGAGATATCTTAAAGACTATATATTTTAGCTGCCACCACCACGCCACCTACCGGCGACTGTTAACAATTGACAGTTACGTCTTACTGTTAGTAGGGCTCCTTTATAGTTTCTTAATTGTTGGAGCTTCGTGGCTATCCCCCCTTATAATAAAAAGCTATGTTGGTTGGTTGGTTCATGTCGCGCTCTTAAAACGCCAATAACACTATCAAATATGCAGATATAAACTTGAAATTTGCCAAATATAATCTATTTAGATATGAAATTCCTATGATGAAGAAAAATTTACGAACAACTTCCAGGGTTCGACTCCAGGGGAAGATTTGAATTCTCTATAAGATAACACGTAAAAATCGACTTTTTAAAGTGCAGGCTTTTCTTCTTTTTGAGATTAAAATTAGAAAGAACTAAACTACGATCTTCAAATCTAAACAATTTAAAACAAAAAATTATATAGATTTTTATTCTCTTCATGATCCCCTACCTACCGTTCGAAATTAGTCATGTTAAACGTTTAATTTACATATTTTGGGGAAATCTCGTCATTTTATCGAAATTTTGCCTTGCCTAACAATTGCAATGTTAAAACTTGAAATCATATTTTTATTCCAATCCTTATGGGTTTAAGCGTGCTTTGAAGGCTTTTAATACGAGAAGGAGAGAAATATGGAAGGAGGGGGAAATGATATTCTGCAAACAACACTCGTTGCGTCATTTACCAGAAGGAATGCCACAAGATCTGAAATACCTTTCAATGATGAGCTAAATTCATTATTAATGAAATAGAAATGGTATGAAAATCCGAGGAACAGGCTGGACGTTTTAATAAACAAACCGAGCGTGTAAAAAATGTATAGAGTGAAGGATTGCGCGATAGGTTACGGGAGTTGGGTAGAAGGTCGTGGGACTTGAGAACGGTTTGGGAAACTTGAAAAAAACCATAAAAATAATAATAAAAGGCTAATTTTTCAATCGGTTGGTATGAGTGTAAAGTTATTACAACTCGAATAACTCGACCAAGGAAAATAACAGTGATAAATTATTATTTATTATAAAAAATGTTATATCATTGAACCATGCGCCATTGCCAAATCCTGGGAATTCATTAAACTAAACATAGGTTACGTTATTTTCAATGGATTTCTTTAAATTATAATGAAGAAAATATTTTGAACCGAATTTCTAATAGGATTAAAAAATAACATTCTATGACTTTTATATAATTTCTTTAAATAAAGCCAATTTTCTGAAAACGTTTCAAAACTACTATAGTTAAAATATTATTGCGCTCTTAAAATATAGTTAAAATTTATTGCAGTTCATGTAAGTATTTATTTCACAGGAAATTACTACACATTTTTCCTTTGATGTCAAACTGACTCTTCATTAACATTTTATCCTGTTTTTACGCGTTAATAAGAATAAAACAATTCTATTATTAAGTTAAATTCTATACCAAGAATGAGGTCAGGCTCAACCCTGCGGAATTTACTCATCGAAAAAAAGAAAGAACTTTGTCACTTCCACGTCATCACTGATGACGTAGTGAAACCGGTCGTGCCAAATAAATTTGTGGAAGTGACAAAGTTCTTTCTTTTTCTCGATAAATTCTATACATTTGAAATAATTTATAATTTGCTCAAATATTTCAATTTAATTTCTGTAGATTCTTCATACATTATATCTTATTATTTCGATTTTACTCTTATTTTCAACAAATATTTGGACAAAAATTTGGTCTCACTGAAAATAATTTTTAAACAATATAACAAAGATAACTTTCAAAAACACTGATTTGATTTTGCATGAGAGCTTAACCGGATCGTGGCTAATTTTACTGATTTTTCATAACTAAATCAAATATCTTTTGAATAATTTTATGATGATTTAATACGAGAGAGAGGAAGAAAGAAAAGAGATAGAGACAAAATTAAATGTTCCGTAAGTTAAAAATAGTTTTGGAAATATAAGGATTCTATAGCGTAATGTATTTCTTTGTCATAAAATTTCTATTAGCCCAAAACTATTTTTACTCTCCGGAACACTCAATTTTTTGTGTTTTATATACATTGATTATTTTTAGTGCATATAAAAGTTAGTTTCATTAATATTTTATTTCAATTTTATTTTTACTTAATACTTAAATCACGCATACCCGTCATATTTGACGGGGAATTTCTCTATTTAATGGTGTTACGCTTTGTTTACTATTGTAATTCCTCTTTACAAATCTAGCTGCCTTGCGCCGAACCTTTTCTATCTCGTTAGTGAGTCCCTTTTCGTAGGGATCCCGCACAGCTGAAGCATATTCGACCTGTGGTCCAACCAAGGATAAATAGCATGATTCTTTTACTTTTT
This sequence comes from Tanypteryx hageni, assembly GCA_028673005.1. Lineage (NCBI taxonomy): Eukaryota > Metazoa > Arthropoda > Insecta > Odonata > Petaluridae > Tanypteryx > Tanypteryx hageni. The sequence continues at coordinate 87,764,152 of CM054116.1, read as the reverse complement.
TGGAGCTATTTCTAACTATTCTCCCTATAAAGGCCAGCTTCTATTGAGGATGCCACGGAATTACACTCCCCTTGTCGACCGCTCACTTCCTCGCTTTCGTCAAATGGGATTATTACAATGGCAGGAGGACATTGGCAACCAATCGACTGCTGATCCTTAAATAGTACATGCTTTTTCGCTTTTTCAATCGAATATCTGGGAGTGGTTTTGGGAGCAACGATATCGAAGTTAACCCTTAATTCCAATTTACTTTGAAATTGTTTATCTCTCGATGCTCAGCGACTTTCGATCCATCACACTATCGAAGAAAACTTAATGATTTTTAATGTTCAATTTCGATCAATTCTATTATAGTTGGGAGCACGAACGAAGGCGGGTGAGTCATGATTACTGCCCAGAGAGAGAGAAATACGTTACATTGCTGCCACTCCACCAGCCTGCATAAGCTTTCGCTCGGAAAACAACGCATGACGCACGAGGTCCTATGCCGCTATGCCACAAGCGCCTACCGTTCGCTCTTGACAGCTGGCAACATTGTAACTAGCTGTACGTGTTGAATCGCCTGCATGCTCAGTCTCGTTTGTGAAGTACTGATACACTTTATATACGATTTCACTTGCTTGTTTGCGCCAAACCTTGCGTTTACTTCCCTCGCCCTCCATTTTAGAACTCCACAAGACGGCACTTTTTAAATATTAATCGTTAAACACGCAAATAAACACGAAAACCATTCCGAAAACGTGCGAACCGCGCGCCAACAGCCACTGTAGCTGACTGACGCTGATTGGCCAAGTGAAGGAGCGAAGGAAACCACGTGACATTCCTGGCCTTCTGTGCTACCCGCCTTCGTTCGTGCTCCCAACTATAGCAAGAAAAGTACCAGGGAGCGATAATAAAAATCTTCCTAAATGCTAAATAAGTACATTTAAGTAACAAAAAAAATTGTATTAGACCAAATGTTCATTTCTTTGCAATTTTAGTAACATATACATAAGTAGTTTTTTTTCAACTTTATACTTATTGACGAAATATTTCACAAGGCATCTATATGAATAATCCAAAACCAGTCATTCTTTACTTAGTTAACATATGACAATTTTCGCTGTTTTATATTCTCACGAAAATGTCATCCGACAGATGGCTTAAGGCAGTGAAATTCCGACGGAGAAAACATCGCAGTCGAACAGGAAGGGGGTACAAGGAAGGCGGAGGAAATCGGCTTTGAGAGGAAAGGGATTATGATAATAACCAAAGAAGTTAGGGGAGAGAAGAAAGCGAGTTGCGTCGGATGAATCAAGCAGAAAAGAAGGCGGGGAATGATTCTTGGGTGGTTGGAAGAGGAGCAGAAATGAATGATGACGGCGAAAACATTCTGAGGAGGAATTTAAGAAAAGTGCGGCTATGAAAAACGGAGAAATAAAGAGGAATAACGAGAAAACGATAAAAAGGAGGAAGAGAGGGAGAGAGAAGGGAGGGAAAGCGGGAGGAAAGGAAAACAGAAGGAAGGGGAGGGAGGGATATGAAGGGAGAAAAGGAAATGAAATGGGATGGCGAGAGGAAGAGTTGGAAGGAGATGGAGGGAGAGAAATGGGGGCTATAGGGAGGGGGAATGAAGAAAGAGCTAAAAAAGGAGGAAGGAGATAGAGAGAAGAAGGAAAGAGATTGTAGGGAAAAGTAGAATGAGGGAGAAAATAGAATGAGGCAGAAAGTAGAATGATGGAGAAAGTAGAATGAGGGAGAAAGTTGAATTAGGGAGGAAGAGAGAGAAAGTAAGATGAGGGAAGAAGAAAGGGAGGGAGAGAGGACGGGATAGAAAAAGGAAAAGAAAAAGTTAGAAAAATGTCTTTATTGAGAGGCTGAGGCTAAATAGCTCTTCTAGTTATCAACACAAAGTTGAGAACTGGTTATGAAGTTACAGTAAAAATAGCATAAACTACAGATTAATTTCTGCAATACAATAATAATAATAAAAATAATATTTAAAAATAATGAAAAAGGGATGGAGAGAGGAAGGGAAGGGATGGAAAGAGGGAGAGAGGGAGGGAGGTTGATGGCAAGGAAGAGAGAGGGTGAGGACAGAGAGAGGCTAAGCTGGAATGGGATGGAGTGCGAGTATGACGGAGCGAATTGGATCGAAGGATTAAATGGCATAGGGAAAAAAAGGTGGACGAGAATTAGGAGAAAGGAAAGAATGAAAAATGAGACGGAATGGAAAGTTGGCAAAGAATGCTGAAAGCATGGGATTAGAATGAGGGATGAGGAGAGAGGATGACGGAGTATTTGCGTAAGGGGGAGGGTGGGGATGAGACAAGTGGAATGAGGAATTTCCTGGTGAGCAGAATGGAAGACATCGGCCGATTCTAAGGAGGGCACGCATTATTCAACTTGTGTGTTTGTTGAGTGGAGTTATCTACTAGATTGCGGGCTTAATAAGGTGCAAGTTAGGGCCGTGAATATTGGAACTCCGTCGTAAAACCAATTCTACCAAGTAATATGGGTTAATCACCCGTATACAAGGGATGACGTATTAGCAGTTTGCTAGCTGGGCATTTGAACCCCCAGCTGCCGCACCGTGGGCCATATAATTTCGCCGCAATCATTCCAGCAGTACGTCATTAACTTGAAAAAATCTGTTTTTACTTTCTCCATACGTAGTATAGGGGAAAGTATTGTTTTCATGAAAAAATCGACTTCGAGATTTCAAGGGAAATACACTTTTTGAGGTCCCTTGAACACGTTTTGATCATTTTCTCGATGATGTCTGTGTGTGCGTGTGTGATAACTTTTTGGGTGCTCTAACTCAAAAACTATTAATCAGGTCAACATGAAATTTTATATTTAACATTTTTATAAAAGTTAGAAGAACAGATTATTTTTTGGTAAAAATCGGTCAAACCGAAGTGGGTGTTTACTCCTGTAACTTATCCGTTATTTTGAAATATGCTTTAATACTGGATAAATTTAAAAATGTGTCAGAATAAAAGTTGTAGAATATTTAAGTTTCAACAACCTTTGCTTGAAACATTTTCCCATATAATGCATTGTTTAAGATATATCTTTAAAATTATATTTTTAGCTGCCACCACCACGCCACCTACCGACGACTATTGTTAACAACTGAAGCTTAGTTACGTCTTAGTAACGCTCCTTTTTATTTTCCTAATTGTTGGAACTTTGTGGCTGTATCAAATATCAGAAGGCTATGGTTTGGGTTTATTTCTGTTCTTTGTAAAGTAAAATTTTCTGTTTATTAAAATATTTATTATTATGTAACCTCTTTGGAATTGTTAGAAATATTACAGATATTGGAGCAAGTCATGTGGAGGCCACATCTGATTTTTTTTAAATTATCAAATATTTGAAAGAAGTTTACCACCTTATAAACGGCGCACCAAAAATGGCAGTCTATCGATTTCATGCATATATCTATCTTTTGCTTAGTTATTAAATAGAAAGAGAAAAATATATGCAAATTAAAAACTTAAAATGAAAAATAATCTTATCGAATAACCATATTTTTACAATTGCCGTTAACGCCGATTTCTCACCCCCCCCCTTCTTTTTCTCCCTCTTTCCCACTTTCTCTACCTCTATTTCCTTCCTTTACAATACTTCTTCAACAATGGCTCAAATATCTCCATTGGCTCATTAAATCGAAGATCAAAATTTAATGCTCAATTTAGTTTTAGAGTATAATTTTAACAACATCGACTATATGTATGTACATACATTTAAAAGTAAAACGAATGTTACGCTACAAATAATAGAAACGATCGCATATTATTAATAGATACTTTAATGAATAAGTACCAAGTTGTAATAAATAATTATGTCAATGAATGTAAATAATTCTCAATGACATAATACCGACGAAAATGGTGCGAGTTCAACTTATATTACTTTCTAATTCACGAAGTATATAAAAAGTACAGCGAAACCACGAGAATATTACGTTTCCGATATTCCATTAGCATTTAAGTTTTGTCAATATTTCATGTTTCTCCCTATTAATAAAAACTGGAATTCTAGCATATTTGATCATGGTTTATACGTGTAAAATATATTTTTGTGTTTTTATAGGTAAAAATAATTTTCAGTAAATGTCAACCGGATATCCCAAAAGTCTCTTTGCCGCAGGTGTTAAGATTGAATAATAAAATAAAACATGTGTTACAATTTTATGGTTATATTCATTGTTAATTTTAAGGTCTAGATATAGGTAGCAAATTTTATAATAATCAAGAACATCAGTTCGGGTGTCTCGTAAGTTCCTTTACTACTGGGTGCAATTGTGGCACAGCGTTTTCTTTAAACCTCGGAGGGTTAAGAGTAGTTATCAGAGATCGTGTTGTATATAAGATTGCGCGTTTAATTTTTGCAACTCAATCGTAACAAGTGGGGGTAAAGGAATTCTTGGGGCATCCGGTACTTCGTGAATGCTGTAAAATTAATTTGGTTACAATGCATCGCAAACATATTACTGCAATTTCATTTAATATAAGCCAGCAACAAATATTTCTTTGAAGGTAATCTACTATCGATAGTGACGTTACAAGATTTGGAGATAAACATCGATTCCTAATCTGACAGAACGAAAGATATGAAATGAAAAAACCGGAGCAAGGGGAAAAAAGGTTTATATAGGTAGAAAAAGAGCCACATATTTTTACATTTGAAATTATACAAATCCAATTTCCCACATCTATGAGTAAACAGCAGCCGTAATGGTAATCTTTAAAGATTTTCTATCTTAACTAAGACAAAAACGTTCGAGTAAACCGTTCACAGATTTCGAATACGGTGCACGTCAAGAGAAAAGGAAGTTAACAACTCAAATGGATAGTATACATGAACCATGTGTTGGGCCAGACGTAACTGACGAGGTGGACGGGTGTATGCTCCACTTAGATGATCTATCCCTTCAGAGAAGGATTTTACCTTTTCGCCAAAAACATCAAGGTGTTTTTGTTTTCACCGGCTGACGTTTGGTTCCTGAAAATATTTAATTTATGCAGAAATCGAATAGAGATACAAGTTATAAGCTAGAATACTAAAAGGTTTCTGTTGATACTATAACAGCGAGTCAAATCCTCTATGAGGAAACAATATTCTCAGTGCCTACCCACTTTACATAATTTGGTATTATCATTCCGTGCCTTTAATTGTAAAAAATATACTGAACGTACTATTTTACGAATTATTTTAACAATGGAAATGGATCTATATTTCTAAACATTCTCAAACCATCGATCACGCTGTATGTGACAGCAACGAGAAAAGTCCGATATCCTTGTATATAGCTTCCACACGTCAAAGTGCTTTCAACCAAAAAAGGGTAATAGACGGAAAATGTCGCAGAAATCAACAGGCGTAGAATTCTGGAGTTCCATTCTCTTTATTTTATGACCCTCTGCTCTAAAATAAATTCCAATATTTCTATAAATTTTCTTTTTAAATCATAAGAATAAACTATCCAAAGTATTTTTCCAACGCCAATGATTGGATACTCTCCAAAACTGAAGAAATGTTGCATTAGGGGGATGAAATCGAAAGAGAAATTTTCAATTCCGTTTCCAGCGAAATTTTTTGTCAATGCCGTTAAGAATTAATTTTCCGTCCGAGTTGGCTTCAGAAAATTAATCAAATAAACGGCAGAGCGCGCAATCAAAATACATTAGCCGAGTTTTCCAGCCAACATGGACGAACGCAGCGGAGGGGGAAAAAGGGTAGCACGGTGACGTAATGAAGATGGACGACAGGCGTCGGCGAGCGTATTCGTGGGCCTCCTAGGCGACGCGATGCTGGCGAGCGTCACTTGTTTGGCCATCGTTCGCCCATCGGTCTCCGGAGGCATACAAGTTGGACTCTAGAGTGGCTGTCCCCGGAGATTGAGAGTCAAAAGCGGCGATAGATGAGTGACGTAGTGAACGCGAGTGACTTATGTACGTTATTATCCGAACACATTAAAAAGCCACACATGAAACCTTATTTCAAAGTTTCAGTGTACTGGTTTCTGTGTGAAACGAAATATATTGTTGGCATCGATGCCTTTTTAGTGCTTTTCGTCAACGCTGAAAAGCGCTATTATTAGTGCTTTTCGTCACTGCTGAAAAGCACTATTATCTTCGTGATGTCCGTCCGTCCGTACGCATATATCAGGGAACAACTGACTGAATCGATTTTAACCAAATTTGGTACAGAGAATCTTCACATAAATATATGACGAAAATGACTTATTTGGTCCGGATCGACTCAGCAGAGATGCCACAATAGCAAAATAAATCATTTCGGTAATTATACTTTTGGAAGGAATTGGCAGAATCGATTTCAACCAAATTAGGTACATAAAATACTCACATAAATTAATGACAAAAATGGCATGTTTGAACCGAATCAACTAAGCACAAATGCCACAATTTCAAAGTAAAACTTTTCGATTATTTGGATTTTGGAAGGAGTTGAACGAAATTTTGCTTTAAGGAGGCGTGCAACATATAATAACAAAATCAAGATTTTTGTATAGATATAGAAAGCAAGGCTGCCACAATACAAGGGATAATATAATTTCTTTTTACACGTATTGGCGTTGAGCTGACGTCATCAATTTTAACGAAATTTAATATTTTTAATATACATATACACACAAAACTACAGTAGCATATTTAAATCTAATCAGCCAAACAGGGGTACCACAATTACAAATTAAACTCTTTCTGTAATTGCGGATAGGAATAAGGAATTTGCTGAACGGATTTCAATTAAATTTCATATATAAGATTTGTACAACATACCATAATGAAATCAAGATGTTTAAAGCGAAGTTTAATAGCAGGACTACCACTATAAAAGGTAAAATAATATTTCTTTTACACATATTTATAGAGAACTGTCCACATGGATTTTAATCCGTTATGGTATATATAATCTTCATATATATATACCAGAGCTGCAAACCGAACCGAACCACTGAACCGAACCACAGTCATTTTGCAGAACCGTGAACCGAACCGAAACCACTGAATCATTATTTTACCGAAACGCGAACAACAGTTTTTCAATTGCCTCGATTTACGCGGTTAACATTTACACGGCGTTTTCCGGGAACGCATCCCACGCGTAACTCCGGGTCCGACTGCAGTAGCACAGTACTATAACAAATGCATATGAGTACTTAAGATAGATAAAGCATTAAAATTGTAATTTTTTTCAATTTTTGTTTAAAGGTATAATTAACGACTTCTTTTTTTGTAAGTCTGGTACAGAAATTCCTGAATATCATAAGGATAATATTTAACTTTATGCTTCTCTGGCGTCCTGGTTTACTTTATAGTTTATCCAATCAAAACAGATTAAATGATTCTTTTTAAACGAGCACCTATTCCAAGTTAACTTTAACTGACAGTTTTTCGCACCGTTAAATTTTAAAAAATCAAATTAATTTTTAAAATTAGTCCAAGTGAAAATATTTCACAAAAACGTTTAATATGAAAAAACTAAAGTAGAAATAATTACCGATTGCCATCGGCGATTAAAAACAATTTATAAAAATGCTAAAAGTAATATGTCGCACCATCCGTTTTTCAACTTGACAGCGTTCAAATTATATTTTCATTCCTGAAATCTTAAAAAAAAATATATAGGATTTATCTGCACCGTTATACGCCCCAATGTAATTTTCATCATTCCGAGACGATCGCAATCCCTCTCTCCATCTTCCAGAGTTTCTATCCTTTCTAATTTTCATCTGATCCTACCATTCAAATCATTCATGGTTACCGCCCCTCTTGGGCAAGCGTTGACACCACGGAACCTGGGATACTCTTCCAGCTTTATCTCTTTATTGCACTAAAAAAAATATGGAAGAAAACTCCGCAGTCATATAGCTATATGGAGCGCGGTGCTCTGCATGTGGGCAGCAGAATGGAGTAATTCATGGGAAAAGAAAGAAGGTAATCTTGGAGTTGTGCGGAGAAGGAGATGGATGAATGTGGTTACGGAGCGGAAGTTTTGATACCGGAAAAATTGACGAGAGAAGGGCGTGAGTCACGACGCTTTTATTTTCGGTTGAACGAATTTGAATTTGAGTTGAGTTACAAAATCCCACTCCTTTGCACTTGATTTTTACGGAACTGCGGGAATAAGACGTTCCTTCAAATGGTGAACAAGGCATATTTGGCCATTTTTGTGGAGATTTTGGATTATGCAAGCCTGGAAAGAAATGTAGTTCTCATATGAGCAAACGATCCCGAAAAAAACTGAAACTGATCATTTTTTCAGGCGAATGATTTCATTCAAATAACGGAATTTAGAATTTTAGTTGGATTTCTCCTTGATGTGGTTTAAATTGGACAATTTTTTGCGCCTCAATGACCACAAAAGTTAATTTTGGGGAAATCACAAAGATTCATTCAATTAATACATATAAATAGCGAAATCATTAATTAGTACAACTTATTATCTTTAAAATAGTTCTCTTATCTCATCACATATACATATTCTTCAACCTTTAGTTTTCAACAACTAATTACACGCGGCAGATTTTTCGTTTGTTACCCATGTCACAGTTGCAATAAATAGATTTTGTGTGAAAAGTCGCAAAACTTCTGCTTTGAAGGCTTGGTCACCATCGGTATAAATAAAATTAGGATTTAAATGGGGAAATTGCCCATATTTTTTAGCGAAAAACACTCAGCAAACACTAAACAAATTTAAACCAATTTTTTTAAGCAGAAAGAAAAATAATTTCCATGTTATTATTTGTATTGCGTTCACAGAACGGCTGTCGTGCCTTCGTCCCAAAATAATATAACGGCTGAAATGTTGGAAGAGACTTGATGGCGATGGGATCCAATACCACGCCCTGAAAGTGAAGTTTCCGCCCATTTTCCGCCATTGCCCTGTATTTTCCATTATCCCCCGCACATTAATGGAATTCGCAACACAAAGCGCGGATACAAAGCTGTGTTTTGATGAATATTCTGTAGTCACCTGAACTGAGCGCTTCGCTTTGGCGTCCTTTGCAATTGGGTTTTTATCCCGGTGTGTCCAGCCAATTACATCCGTCCCCCTAAACTTGCTGCCGCGGTCAAAAAACAATAGAGGCGGAATTGAAGTCGCTAAATGACGGATACAAAACGATTTTCCCGACGTTTATCAATAAATCTCCAAAATAATGCATCTAAGTTTTTAGAAGCGCTAAAAATCACACGAGTAACTCCTATATATTGATTCAAATTACTATGATTAATCGAAATAACATAAATCTTGTCAAAATAAAGTGGCAGCAAATGATGTTGTTCAACTTATATTTAATCCGTTCTATAACAACATATATTTAGCGTTAATTTTATTGCATAGGCAATCCTCAAACCCTTAAAGTGGATGCTCTTCTCTAGTACACTTATAGCTGCCACACCTTTAACCCTCGAGTGTGCGAGAGACGTTTAAACGCCAAATATTTTGTGAATACGTCACAGGAAAATAAACCGGTTATTAGCCGGCGGCTAACAATAATAAAATCGGTGAGATATGTGTGCCGTTACAAAAAAGATATTTCATTACAATTACTAAAAAACCCATAAAATTCGCACTTCTGACTGTACAAGATACACATTGTATTCAACTCCATATTAAAGTGTATTTTAATAATGAGTTATGAACATTAGCCGAGTTTCTAAATGGAATGTTTACACGGCTACACCTGAGTTTGAATGGAACTAGGAAGGAAAACGTAAATACACTTACTTATAATGCACTGATGTATTCTAATTTTTTCCTTTTTATGACTAAATGCCTCCGTGAGAATTAAAAGGGCAGTATACTAAAAAGATATTTACAATGGGGAACAATTAATTTTCAATAAAAAGGTTGCTCTATATGGTCCATAGTCTTTACTTACTAATTCCACCCACCGGTAATTAGAATAAGGATAACGTAGATTTTAAATAGTTGAATCTTAAAGATATTGTAATTCTAAAAATTGATCTCTTTCGTATCAAGGCAAAATAAATCTCACTCTTTATCGACAAACCTATCTATTAATGCATTTTAATCCACCCTCAAGGTTAAATTGTTTTATTAGCACGCATAAAAATATGAGAACTTTCAAACAAGATTAAGAGCCAGGTTCTTCCTTCGCCTTAATTTTGAGTCATTAGAACATTTAGAAACAATAATATAGCGAAAAAATGCTCCATTGGTTATGTGTAAAGAGAGATCGAGGGACCAATCGGGTTAATTTGTGAATATTTTCAAACCTTCTAGCCCTTTGGCCAACGGAAGAGTAAATTGCGCGTGTCACGTATTTGTGCTGTAGCAACAACAGCCCCAATCAGGAGGAGACGCACTTTTGTTAATGTCACGAGCGGTGCTCTGTCATAATGCATTTTCTTCGGACCATGAAGATAATGCGAAAAAATCAAATATGTACAAATTTTACACTTAATGAATTTAGGACAAAATTTTCTATGGCGGGAAGTAAACAGAAACCTGGAAGTATAAATGAATTAAAAACCTCAGCACGGAATGAGTGGAGAAAATTTATCACATAAGAACTGTTCATGCAGTTGAAACCACCTTTCCTGTAAGTTTACATTATGAAATGATACATGGATGTGGAATGAATATTCCACGTCACGTAAATTCGCGCCCTTAACTATGTATCACTGAGCACTTTGCAGCCTTAATGTTAGGCAACGCAAACAACAACGTGTTGTCCATCTGCGTGACCATCGTTAAAAAAAGTACATGGATAAACGCGTGATAAACTGGCATTGATCGATTGCTGATGCTAATAAGCTTCCAGAAAAGTAATCAAGAAAGTTGAAAGCCCCATTAAATCATCACTAGATACATTCACTTAACCCTTGCTTGTGAAAATACACTCATTGAAACTTTTGTCGGTCTTTAAATGTCTTCACAATGTTAAAATGTAAAAATATGATGTGGCCACCACATGACTTTCTCCATATCTGTAATATTTCTAAAAGTTCCAAATAGGTTACATAATAATAAATATTTTAATAAACCGAAAAATTTTAGACTACAAAAAACAGAAATAAACTCCAACCATAGCCTTCTGATATTGGATATAGCCACAAAACTCCACAATTAATAAAATAAAAAGGAGCGTTACTAAGACGTCAATTGTTAACAATAGTTGTCAGTAGGTGGTGGCAGCTAAAAATATAAGATATCTCTTAAAAAATGCATTATATGGGAAAATATTTCAAACAAAGGTTGTGGAAAATTAAATTTTCTACAACTTTTACACTAATATATTTTTACATTTATTAAATATTAAAGCAAATATTTCAAAATAACGGTTTTTGAGATGGAGCACCCACAAAAAGGCAATCACACACACACAGACAATCGAGAAAATGGTCAAAACGTGTTCAGAGGAACTCAAAACGTGTTTAGGGGACCTCAAAACGTGTTTAGGGGACCTCAAAACGTGTTGAGGGGACCTCAAAAGTGTATTTCCGTTGAAATCTCGAAGTCGACTTTTTCCATGAAAACAATGCTTTCCCCTATACTACGTATGGAGATAGTAAAAATCATACGACCAGCAAAATATTTACTGGTGAAGAGATAGTCACGAGCGGCAATTCAAATGATGGAAGTGTTGTCTTAAAGAAAACAACAGTATAATATGGAAATTTATTCATTTGGAAAGCCTTCCATTTAGGAACTGAATTAAATCCAAACAAAAAGCTTGAATAAAAAGCCAAATTTGTTATTTTTCCCTTTCTGTTTTCGAATTGAAACAATTATTTAGGGAAATAGAATTATACCATGTAAAGATAGAATTTAAGTTAGAGGTAATGTTCCTTCACTAAACCAAAATCAATTTTCGATTCGTGTTTGTAAAAATAGACGAAAGAAAGAAAGAAATTCCACTGCTCTCCGCACCAATAAAATAAAACATAAATCTCTTCATTGATTCTTTGATAGTGTGTCCTTCAGTGACTGCCGCTGGCATATGGCCATCAAGCCATGGCACTACCAAAATTCACAAAAAGAAAAAAGTTCTTCAAATAATTGTTTTTGAACAGATTGATTTCATTTTTAGTCTTTAATAAGTTTAATTTGTCGTGAAGCAGCACAATACTCCGGTCGGTAAGAGAGTTTACGGAGGAGTGAGCAGCGAGTTCGGCGGGCCACCGCCTAGCTGGCTCGGTCACAGGACGTGGAACTCGTGCGCACTGCATGCTTTTCTCCCCCTCTCCTCCAGCTCTTGAGTATATCTACCGTTGGGGCCAAGTTCTGGTTTGACACAGCCGGCCTTCAGGCTGCAACTCGGTGTAGTATAGGTGAGCGTGAAAGTTTCAATTCTCAGCAAAGAATACGATAAGTGCTTTATTAAAACAGCCGTTTTCATCGTTGTCTTACGATGATAAACCCGAAATAAAACGAATGGGAAGACCCCTCCCTAATTTTTATTTAGTTAAAAAGCAAGTGTGCCAACAAACAGGAAAGGTGTCCCAAATTTAATGCCGGAATTTATTCGAAGAACAATTGACTGTGCGGGTGTGATGACAAAATGTTTTTTTTTGTTTTCCTTGTGTTCTTTTCCAAGGAGATGTCAGTTGGTACGAGGAACGGAATTTCGGACTTGGTACACATTTGGAAAAAAATGAGGGCTCACGAAAAATCTAAACAACATATGAATAATGTCTTGAGTTTATCGTTGCTGGGGAAAACAAATATTCAAAATCAGTTTAACTCACAGTATCGACTAGCTATATCTAAACATAACGAACAAGTAGATAAAAATAAGTACGTATTAAATTTGATTATAAATTGTATAAGTTTTTGTGGGGCATTAGAATTGGCATTGAGAGGGCATGATGAATCGGATGAGTCACAAAATAAGGGAGTTTTTCTTGAGTTAATCCAGTTTAGTTCTGAATTAGATAAAAACTTAAAAGTTCACCTTAGTCAATCAGATGTGTTTAAAGGTATGTCTAAAACTATACACAATGAGTTGCTGAAATGCATGTTAGAAGTATACCACGAAGAAGTTCGCAAAGAAATTCAAAAGGTAGATTATGTAGCATTGATAGCCGATGAAACTAATGACGTGTCACGTCAATTTCAGTTAGTCATTGTATTACGTTACATTGTAGTCGGACAACCGGAAGGAAGGCTCTGGAATTTCGTTAGTCCTGACGCATATGATGCTCGTCCAATCGCAGATTGTATTTTAAAACAACTCAACCCCCTAAATGGTGACTGTCCAAATAAACTTATAGCAAAAAGTTTTGACGGTGCTTCTGTTATGAGTGGACGTTTAAATGGCGTTCAGAAACTGATAAAAGACAAGTATCCACTCGCTAATTTCGTCCACCGCCAAACCCGTATCTTTTTTGTACATTTGTCTGGAATCTGTTCATTGTTTTTTTAATTCGCCCCAAAAAACACAAGTGTTGGATGACGTTATACAGAGAAGATTGCCCCTGATATCACAGACCAGATGGAATTTCCTTTCTCGTGGAGTCAGCACTGTTTATGAATATAGGAAAGAACTCATAACGGTTATGAAAATTATTAAAAACAGTGATGACATAAAGTTGCAGTATACTATAACACAAGCAGGTGCTTATAAACTTAGACTGAAAGAAAATAACTTTGCCTTTTTGTTAACGCTTTTTCACCGGATAATGCCTCACGTGGAGATAATTTTTAGTCGGGTTCAAAAACGAAACACCGATCCAGTTAAAGTACAGCAAGCGATGCAGCATTTCGAGAATAGCATACAGACAGAAACCAAGTTGATGTGATTACCGAACAGATTGAAGTCGAGTTAGAAAATGAAGAGGAAGAAGTTCGACCAAAAAGACCGCGGATCACTGACAGCAACTCTTCCTGCAGGAAGAGAGAAGGTAAAGAAGTTTGTGACACCATAATCGCAGAAATAAAAGATAGATTTCAATTTACTGGATATCTCGTGGCTACGAATCTATTTGTGGTCGAATAATTTCATAATTACAGCAAAAAATTTCGTGACACATATCTCAGTGAAATAATTGAAATGTATCCTTTTTTTGTAAAAAAAGAGACTGAAGAGTGAACTTCAAGTTTTTTTTTATGAAAGAGAGGAATTGACAGCAGTTTCTGGTGCGGTACCATTTCTCTCGCTAATTTTGGGTGATGATTTGCATGAAATATTTCAAGAGACAATAAAGCTTTTAAAAGTGTTGATCACGATACCAATGTCGACATCAGAAGCAGAGCGGTGTTTTTCAAAGATGAAAAGAATAAAGACTTTTCTTAGGAATAGTATGAAAGAAGAATGACTGCTATCCTGTGAAAAACCTTTATAAATAACATAGATAGCTTCAACAGAAAAGTTATTGATTTATTTTCTAACAAGAAATATCCCCGAATGGACTGTTCACCTCTCATTTTAACTGCAAGACACTTTTTCCATCTACTCACTATTGTGCATTTTTCTGTAAGTAAAATATTAAATACTTTTTTGTATTATAAATTTAGGTTTTTTAAAAAATATGTTGGCCCTACCAGTTGAAACAACCACCTGCCGCCACCGGTGTTCTTGTTCGCCCACAGGAAAATGCGTTAGCATTATTAATTTATTTTATTGCCTAGTTCAGCTCATATCTTGTTAGTAAGCTTGATGATGTTCGAAAAACCTGGTAGTTTGACGTTTTAGATATTCTTAAGTTGCCTATCATGCTACTGAATAGCATATGTGAACTGATGATTTTTGCAGAATTTACACGTAACAGAACGAAAAATTAGGTTTTGACGGTATTACACTTAAGAGGACGTCATATTTACATGCCAGAAAGGTTTAAAAGAGTCGAACGAAAAATTTATGAAAACCTGAACTAAAATAAGAACTGAATTTTCGCGATGAGATAACCAGCGCAGTAAATTAAATAATGCTGTGATTGCCACCAAATGTCCAAACTCAAAATACCACCGATAAGTGCCCAGTAAAAAAAACATTAACATCAATTTTATACCATGCTGCATTATGAATTACTTCTTTACTAACAAATAAAAAAATCTTTAAAGAACACGGATTGTAAACGTATTCTGGCCCCTAGGTATAAAAGAAAAAAACCTCATGAAGCTAATCAGCCCGCTTGAGTCGTTTTAAATTTGGTACCGCGTTTTATGCTCTTGTTCCTTTCTGCACCTGTGACCTAAATAACCATTCAGGCGAGGCAAGTATTTTGCGAAAACCTGAGGCCATTAGATCTCGTTGGGAGGACAAATAGTCCGAGTCCAACAATAAAGGTCAAGGTGGAGAGCCGGCCGCGAGGGAGGCGACCTGTAGAACGGGCGAGAAAGAGTCGAGTCGACAATGTGCGAAGCGATTTTAAGTGCCGCTAGGAAAACTGAGGAAATGCTACAATAGGAGGGAATGGCGGTTGTTCGGGTCCACGAGAAAACCGGAACAGTAGAGAGGCATTATGATGATTTCTGCCGCGTTCAAAAAAATGGCACAAAATTATTATTTTAAAAATAGATTTAGGTTTCAAGAGTTCCAACAATAAATGAGCTACTCTCCAAAATTTCAAATGCACTCTAAGTCAAGGATTCGCAACCTTTTTGCGACTGGAGGCATTAAATTATTAAAATTAAAAATAATACGATCGATCTTTTGAGTTCCCCAGAGTCCGCTTGAAGGTAGACTGTAAAGCTATAAATTTATTTAAATTTAAAACTGAATAACGCATTTGCAACAAGAACATATAAAAAATAATTTATTTCGGTTATATGAATGTCGACGTTAATCATTGGAAATTATGATGTTCTTGGGAAATTACAAAATGAATGAACCACCTACATTATTAACCTTTCCTTGAAATAGTGAGTGAATCCTCATTTTATTTTTTTATCTAAATGAAATATTAGCTTACACGAGATATGAAAGACCTGCAAGCTGGCCGCCTTATTTCATATATAAAAGACTTGCCTGGCAAAAATAACGCTAGGAAATTAAATATTTCATTCATCATTTTCCATTTTTTTCATTATTAAGCATCATAAAATTGATTTAGTTAGATACACTAAGTAATATGCTACTTTAGTTATGAGCTGGTTTTTGTTTTACTAAATCTGACACGGATTCAAATTTTGTTTCTTTTTATTTAATGGCTAAAATCTTCCGAATCTCTAACCTATGCATATAACTGTGCCACAACAAGATTACAGAAAAGGAAAATATATAATAGCAGTTCTCATATTATAAAAATGTCCGCAAATTTATAATTATGCATTTTTATCATATTTTAGTGTATTTTTCTTCAAGGTTTTCATTCATTTCTTACTCTTACTTATATTTTACTTGCTATTTTTTATTTGCCCCTTCTAATATTCTTTCATCCCGTTAACAAGCCTAAATATATATATATTTTTGAGATCAAGCTTTGAACCAAACTGTTTTCTTTTGGTATTTTCCATTACCTTCAGCAAGCATTTATTATTTCATTTCTTTTCGCGAAACAATTGAACAAAAGAGTCGGCGCGTACAGATGCCGCCTTCCATCCATCCCTTTTTTATTTTTCCCTCGGCTTCTCACTCCCGGATTTGCTCGATATTTTGGCATGGGTTCCTCAGGCGAACGAAGAAGAAAAACTTTCTCAAAAGAGAACCGCAGGTCTTCGATGCGTGAAGTGAACGTGTAGTGCTCGCTGTGGGTTAATGAAAGCCGCGATGGAGATGAAAGAGCCAGCCATATAAGGAAACGGAGAAGACGAAGTAATTCGAATTCGCGATGCAGTGGCGTGAGGAAAGAGAGAGAGAGAGAGAAGAGATTAGAAGGGGCTGTGCTTTCGTTCTGACGTATTATCTGCGTATGGCAGATGGCGCTCCTTTTTTTTAAAAGGAGCCTTCGCAACAAGGTCACGTCAAATTACTTGCCACGAACCCCTGCACCAAATGAATTTAAGACTGCACAAAATGGCGAACTGGCCTTGAACTAATCGCCTCAGGATTTCTTTTGAAACTCGTTCTGAGAAGATATTCTCGTAATGTTAATTTAAATCGTTGGAGTAAGAAACAAATACGCAACGCCACGTTTTGTTCTCCTTTGATAAAAATCTAGTTCTGTGTTGTCAGATTAATCCGATTCCGCATCCGTTTAATGTGCACCTGAAAGTCGGAAAAACTCAGCCACGGAATTCCTGTTGCGGAAATTTACAGAAGTTATGTGTCGAGTTTTGTCGGTCGAAATTAGTTTGATTTAATTAGTTTTTCATTAATTGTGCTTCAAAATACATCTTCTGCCTTAAGAAAACCTGCATTCCGTTTTTGCTGAGATGCACATTTTTAGCGATCAAGTTACTTAAAATGCTAATGTTACAGTATTTCTTCCCTTCCAATTAAATAAAACCAACTGCGTTTCTCTGATATATTGCAATAAAATTATTAACGCCGGCACAGTACATAATACATAGTCGTTATCTATGGTCCATTTTCATTGAATAAATAACGCCAATATTTCGATAATTTGTGTCAGAATAATATTTTATCTGTGTATTAATTTTATTTTAATCTAACATTGGCATTTATGAAGGCATCTTATAGCATATAAGATATATAAGTTTACGTAACTCAAAATAAATTTATTCAATGATGAAGTAAACCTATCGATGTGACCATACCTACCCGAGTATCAGAACGTATATCTTTCAGGGAATGCATCGGGAATTTTACTACTATCTGGATACCAATCTCATAAACTTATTAGGTATTACAATGAACAACTAGAGAAATGAAGTCAATAAAAGCTCCTTTTCTTTCAAAGAGTACTTTACTTTTAGTCGTCGAATTATTCAAAAGCAAAAGCATCTTCTATATTTACCAAACGTTTCCTTCGTTTTAAACAAAAAATATGTCCGTTGGACAAATGCACAATTCAGATCTCCCAAAATTATGGAAGAAACAAACAAGAGACCAACGGACAATCGGATACGTTTCGAAATGCTTCTTGCCACACATAACCGCCAAAAAAATACGAATCATCGAATCGTCCCGTCGCTAAGTGTTCCGCATGCTATGTAAATATTGACGAGCGTTAATTGCGAGGATGAGGAAAAAGAAGCCCGGAGACGACACAGTATTCCGAGTGTACAATTTTTTTATCCCTGAAAAGGGTGTAAGAACACACGCAGTGAGAGTATTAAGAGAAAGAAAGGGATAAAACCCGAACGAGATAATGGATGGAATCTCAGATATGAAGGAAATGGATGGAGAGCGCGTCAGATGAAGTAAAGGCGTCGCGACGAGGGAGTGGATTCCGAGTGTCAGAGAAACGTTTCCCAGGCTGCGTGCTTTCACTTCCTCGGATTGGATGGATGACAAAAGCGGAGGGAGAAAAGATTAAGTCGGATAAACCGCCGAGTAACAATGGCGCATTCTTGCAGAGTGCGCGCCTTTAGAGCACGTGACGGCATTGAATCCTGTATTCGCGAGGCGTATATCGCGTGCCAAATTAGCCCCACTTACGGAACCGACGATGATGTTCGCATCTGCGAGATTCGTGCGAGATTTAAATGATCCATTACGCTCGTCCGTTTTTTTTTTAAGCTGCGAGACGGATGAGGAAATGGAAGATCACAAACAGTCCGCCATTGATTTAAAACCGCGTGTTTCCCGTAACTTTGCGAGGATTGTTATACGGAATGCAGGAGGCGACGTTAATACCGGATCGTGATTTTTTCTTAAAAAGTGTCTCTGAAGTGAAATTTTAACCAGTTTTAAACCTTTGCGTGGATTTTATCACCGAAAACGTTTCCGCATTAACTTAAACATTTGTTTTTTTTTCTCGAACAAAGAAAATCTGCAATCAAAGTGTGCTGTTCACTTTAGTATCAGCTGGGAGTAATTTTTCCAAATTTTATCGGGCATACTCAAAACCTAAACAGGGAACATTGAGAAATTTGGAAACAGGAGAAAAAATGTGCTATGACCCAGAATCTAAAGCGGGTCTTCCAGTTACAGAGCGGATATTCTGCCACTGAACTACCGTAACAGAGTAACTGTCCTGTTTCAGAACGGGAATGAATGTTTTCTTAGGTTAAGCTGATTGATACTAACTTGGCTAGCCCGAATCCAGCTAAGAAAAACACTCGCGTTCAGAAACGGGAAAATTAATCTGCTACGATAGTTCAGTGGTAGATTATCCGCCCGGCAAGTGGAAGACCCGGGTTTTATTCCCGGCCATAACAGATTTTTTCTCCTGGTTCAAAATTTACCAACATGCCTGTAGCATAGGGATCATATGATCCATTAATTCTATCTATTTCGGGGACAGTAAGATAAAAACAAAGTAAATATGTATTTCATCTTCAACCGATAACAAGTTTTGTTCTTGTGACGCATTCGAACGAAAAAACGTTATCCATAATAAAACAACGCGAGTTTGGGATGAAATCGGACTTTTGGTGCTTGGAAACTCTCTCCTAAATCGTCTCACCACCTATGATTACCAATTCCGAATCGAATTCTGTACAACTTGAACGAGACTTTGGGTCCCTTTTTAAACGCATGCTGCTTCCCCTAGCGCCCAAAAACTTTGTCAAATTACTTTACTTTAGAATTTATTTTCCTTCCTTGCGCTACTTTTGACTTCCAAGTTACGCCGGGATCCTATTTCGCTAAGTTTCCCGTTCCACAAACTTCAAGGTGCCCATGAAAAATGCATAAGTGCCTGCGACTCGCGTAAGATCACGCTGCAAACCGCGTGGCATTGCTTATTCTTTTATTTTCCTATCTTTTGTAGCCCTTGCTTCGGGAACGACTCGAGGAATCTCATTCTTAAAGTTGCTGCTGAGGATTATTTTCCACTCATTTTATTTATTCATTGTTTTCAAACCCGCTAAAATATTGAACTTTATCTTATTATTCGTTTTTAAGCATTTATTTTGGTCTATGAGAATACAAAAAGTGACCAAATTCCACTTTTTTATTATTAGTAAGTTTTACAACCACTACGGCATTTAAAAAAACAACTTTAGTCCAAAAATTCAGAAATTGCACTGGAACCTTGCCAGAATTTCCCCAAAATTTTGCGCCTCGGTTAATGTGTATAATTTTTATAATGACACTGAAAAATTATTTATTTGAAAAGTATGCCAAGAGAATATCGATAGCTGTTTTATGAGCAAAATGACGCATTTTCTTATCTCATGAAGACGGGCACGACCCAGGAAACATTAAGTATAGGGAGGAAAGACAAGTTTCGCTTAAGCATTTAAAGTAACGAAAAACTAACATATAAAAGTTTCAAAGTTATTTTTAAGTATCACGAGCTGTATACAAACCATTACGTTTCAACACGCATAAGTTCTGAACTATAGAGCAATATCCCGACACGAAACTTTGCCACCAGTAACTACGAGACAGTTCTCGTTGCTGTTTCTTCGATTGTTTGAATTTTATATTCAACTCCGTTGATTTATTTCAAGGAAGGACTCCAATTCTACAAGATACTTTTGAATCAGTCCGTTTGCTATTATTTCAAAGGCTAGGACACATCCGATCGAAAAATTCAATAGTAATTTGTATGATTTTTAATCGTTTTATAAGTCTAAATCTACCTACATGCTTCACTCATTATTGATCAATAAATAAGGGAGCAACGCAAAAGTAACATGTAATTATCATAAGAAAAATTTCACTATTTCTTATATTGGTAACATAAATGAACGTTATTTTTATATTTACATATAAATTAATTAATAACCCGTGTTTCTTAATGATTCCCTCCGCAGACGAATCCTTAAGCTGCAGAATATTTGCTGTAGATTTTATTATTCACTCAATGCATCGGCTAATTTATTCTCTCTGTAAATATTTTCATATTTAATAATTTTTATAATAGTTTGCTTATTTTTAGCCATAGCTTGTCAATTAATCGATACCTCTTATTTCTGCACATTATCTTTACACTCTTATTTTTCTCTGAGCTTTATTTTAATATTATAATTTACCATTTAAATCAGGAAAACTTGTGTTTAACAGACATAGAAATTAATCTTGACATTGCACTATATGACCTGACGTCTTATCTCAAAACACAACTGTCGCGTACATTATACTGTCCATAGCCACATAACGGCCAAGTGACTAAAAGTCCTTAAATATTTTCCCACATATTTAAACGCCAAACTTTTTCCCTTAGATTTTTGTTTTAAACTCAAATACATGCGACATTGGAAAAAGAAGTAGACCATAAATATATGTTAAAGCATTGAACGTGTGGTGGAAGTTGAGCTGAATATGCAGCCATTGTCGGCACATTTTAGCTGTCCAAACTCCTACAAAAATCGTCAAAAGAGATGCTATTTCCTTTATATTGAACATGAAACAAATTTTACGACCAGATGAAATAAAGAACCTGGCTTCTATTAACGTTAATCTGGATGGTCCTAGTTATTTATGGGTACCGTAATAAAATGGCTGTCATCTCGAATAATTTCGTAACCTATCAAACTTCATCCCCAATAATTCATCGCCTTTTGCAACTTAAAGCCTCAAATATATATTGCGATTTCTCTCTTTGATTAATATTCTCTATTTCATAGTGTGGATTAGTATTTTGTGTATGGGATTGATTATGTTCAGGATGAAATCATTTTGCTAAATGTTATACTCTTTTCAAAGTTAAATTTGCTTGAATTAAGTATCGTTTATAGGGTCTTTTTTAGTATCAAATCAGACTTTTATTTATATTTAACATTCACCTAGTGATTCGTAGTTTTCAGTAAACCATTTGTAAATGTAGTTGTCAGCGTATTCAAGACAAGAAAGCTATTCAAGATAGATTATTAGATACAGAAAAGACATTTATCGATGTAAACAAGATGGAAAAGTATACTTCATAAATGGAATACACAAAGATTTCAAACGCGTTCTTAATGGGAGATACGTATGAAACGGTATCGAAAGATTAGGCGATTCTCGAATTTTATCCCCGAACCTTTAGTCTCGGGTACAATCTTGTAGTGAATGTTGTTCTCTATCCAAATATATTATTAAATCTGTTCCTCACAGATAATATAAGAGAATGGAATACAAAATATATGTACATTTAATTGTTGTTTGCTGAGAGAACCGTCTTTTCGATCGATGTAAACAAAATTTGCGATGTTTTGCTTGGGATATTCTCGAACTTTTATCTCCAAAACCATAACTCGTAGTTACGTAGTCTCTGGACCATCTTGTAGTAAATTTTGTTCTCTATCCGATAATCTTTTTAATCTATATCTTACGGATCATATAAGAACAAGGGAGATAAAATTTTGATATTTCACTGTTGATTTACGGAAGACATTTAACGAAATACGAGTATAAGTTTGTTAAAATAAATATGTAAAGTGGAAGTTCTAATTAACGGATTAAGTTGAAAATAAAAAATTGGGCAATAAATTTTAATAAAGATCACTCATACTTAAATAAATTAAAATCCGTCCAGCGGTTTAGGAGATGAAAGTTATGACGGACGGACGGATCAGACGTGCCCATAAGGCGTTCCGCTTCTCTGGTAAAGAACGCCTAAAAATGACTATGCATATATGCGTGCTATTTTATTGAAATTTCCGCGTAATCATTCACATTGTCATTAACGAGAGATTGGATAGAACAGAATCAGGTTGACGCTTATGGAATGTAAATACATTACATATTTGACATTTTCTATGAGGACCATAATGGAAGGATGCGACGAATATAATGGATGAATTAATAAGAGATTAACGACTGATGAAAGAGATTGAGTTAAGAGTCGCCTAGAGCAGGCTTGTCCAAAATACACCCCGCGGGCTGAAATCGGGCACACCCTTTCATAACATGGTCAGATGAAATCACTTATCACAAATGAAACGCAATTAAAATGATCAATTCGTTAAAAACAAATAAAATTATATTACCGTGCAAAAATATAGCCATAAAAGAAGTATAACAAAATTCTAGTGAATAACATTTATACTTTAAATAGCAAATTTTTTTGCTTCAAAAGTGTCAGAATAAAATCTGGCTTAACTTAGCCCATCGAATAGTATTGACTATATTATAATTACTAAATTGTGCATAGCGCAAAATTTGCATTCTTCTGTTAAAATCACAATTTCTTATCATCTTCAGATTTAGAGCATGCGCAGACGGCGCCCTCAATGAGAGACATTGTGAACTGCCGTCTAAATTAGAATTAGCCGCAGTGGCACCAGTCGATGTGATTTGGCAAACGGAGACGTTTTAAGGCATTTCAGCGAGTTTATTATGACGTTTAAGCCTTGTTATAGGGGTTTAAATCTTCGCAGATTGTGATTTGTTATTGAAATGAGGTTGGTTATGATTATATTAGCAATATATTATGGCAGGCAAGGAAAGGAAAGTTGATAGTGAATGCTGCGCCTTCAAAAGATCTGGCGTCCAAGTGCTTTTTTGTTATTGAGTACAACGGCGGCGTATTATGCCTGAAATCTCAAGAGAAGATAGTTGTATTCAAGGAATACAATCTCAAACGACATTATTCTACGATAAACGCAAGTACTATGTGGTTCCTATTTTCCCGCTTCAAAGCTGGCGGCTCTGTGACTTCCTAATAAGTGGAATGTTTCTGTTGACCTACTTCATCGAAAGATTTTTCCGCAAAAAATAGAGATATAGGGCGAATAATAAATATATAAAGCGAAAAATAGAGCTATAGGGCGAAAACAAACGGCCTCCGTCGAAAATTCATTCCCGCTCAAACCTACTGTTTACATTAGAGCGAAATAACCTTTTAAGGAAAGTTGCTGTAAGGGCGTTATATCCAAATATTCAAAAGGATATCTGATGTAGAAAATCAATGGTATTCTGCTTCTCAAAAGGGCGCTATTGGTATATTTCCGTAGAAAAATCTTTGCTTCGTTTAAAGCTTCATTTCCTATTATATAACAGCTCCATTCTTCAATCCATATTTAAACCATAAAATATCATCCCCTCTCATCACCAACCATTTCTCTTCCATCAATTCACTCGTATAAATAAATTACCATCTATAACAAAGAGCTCGAATATATTTTTTAAAACGGCGACAGAGCATGGCTATAAACCTCAAATGATAAAATAAACCATTACAAAACCAAAACTGGCCACAAGAACATCCGACAACAGACATAAAAATCGGATGTGGCCACCACATGACTTTCTCCATATCTGTAATATATTTAAGAATTCCAAATAGGTTACATAATAATAAATATTTTAAGAAACTGCGAAAAAATTTTCGACTTTACAAAGAACCGAAATCAACTCAAAGCATAGCCTTCTGATATTGGATATAGCCACAAAACTCCAACAATTAAGACAATAAAAAGGAGCGTTACTAAGACGTAACTATGCGTCAACTGTTAACAATAGTCGTCGGTAGGTGGTCGCGGTGGTGGCAGCTAAGAATATAATATATCTCTTAAACAATGCATTATATGGGAAAATATTTCAAACAAAGGTTTTAAAAACATACATTTTCTACAACTTTTATTATAGTACATTTTTACATTTATCCAATATTAAAGCAAATATTTAAAAATAACGGATAAGTGACAAGAGTAATCACCCACTTCCCGTTGAGCAATTTTTACCAAGCATAAAATGTTAAATATAAAATTTTGCGTTGACCTTATTAATAGTTTTTGAGTTTGATCACCCACAAAAAAGCTAACACACATACATCATCGAGAAAATCGTCAAAACGTGTTCAAGGGACCTCAAAACGTGTATTTCTGTTGAAATCTCGAAGTCGATTTTTTCATGAATACAATACTTACAATACTACGTATATGCAGAAAGTAAAAATCTCATAAAACAAACGCAAAAATCAATATCCTAGGAGCGTCTGAAATTTATGAACTAGATGGCAATCGATGTGACAACTGCTACACAGGAAACGCAAAAATGCGATTAAAAATTCACTTTAAAATACAGATCACAGATATAAAACGCGGTATTTTATAAAAATTAGCTTGGCAAAAGGCATCCAAGAGAGAGAATACTCAATCACTAACGCAACATCCATGCCTCAAAAATTAAATTTACCAGAAATAAATCATATAAGTTACAGCTAATAAGGTTAATTGCATAGCAATCTTTCCCAAGTTTCACACTCACTATTAATTTTCCAAGTGCCATCTATTCCTTAGAAAATATCTGGAAATATCCAAAATCCCTTCCCCAGTACGATAAACAATCCGATATAAGCATTTCAAATAAGCTCCCCTTTCCAGAATACCTCATCACCAATCGATCACTTCCTACGCTCACCTTTTGAGGACATCCACTCACAAAGATTACCCTCCACTCTTTTACGTGCGTGAAAACGATATTACCGACGTCATACATATTCTTCTTCAGAATCTGATATCAGTGAATTACTTTGTAGCCGAAGCACGTGTGGCTATTGGGACCACACGATTAATCAGTACGATGGTGATTGCTAATTCTTACTTAAACATGTTTTTCCTCGGTCTAGTCATTTTAAACAAATCTATAAATTTTATTTTATATCCATTGACCATTTTATCTACATATATTTCACTTTAATTTCGTTTGAAAGAATAAGATGCGACTAAAAGAATTATCACACGACATTGTAGACGAAAGCTGTTAAAAAATGGGAATTCAAATTTAATGTTATCACACCTTTGCTGAAGGGTCTTGATTTAAGAAAATGAATGCGTAGGATTTATTTTTAGATTACTGGATTATACATATAGGCTTTACATTTGGACACCGTTGATGTATATGTAATAATATCAGGCATATGCGATTCTCTCCTTATAATGATAACACTTTCGATCGCAAACATCCATTACCACAGTAGGACTCCTCTGATGTTCAACCTAACTTCCAATACGGTCGAATTCCTCCTTGCATCAGGCGTACTAATTCCCATCTCAACCTATTTTCCCAATGCATATTAACTGTAGGCGTGCGCCATTGAATAAGCAACAGCATTCGCATGTTGTCCGGAAATGTTGTTCGCGATTTTCTTTGAATCCGGAAATAATTGTCCATTATTATATCAATCTAAAGTGATGCCGAAGGCTGTACACGGAAACAATCATAAGTGTCGGTGCTGGGAGAGAAAAAATCGAAGAAGGAACTAGGTCATAAACTCTGTAAAATGTATTGCCTCACTTGCTCAATGTTGTGAAAGAAGAACGACATCGAGGATTGATGATGGGGAATAATATTTTTTTATTCCCGAGGCTTCAAATCCTTGAAAAATTGTTTGAAGAATTTTGAAAATTAAAGGGCGAAATGCGACACATTCAGTTAGAGCATCCCGGATTATAGAATATGTGTTCGCGTTCAATTCAAATTTTAATCAAAACGCTGTTCAAGATAATATTATTATCTCGCCGAATATAATTTCA
Source organism: Tanypteryx hageni (assembly GCA_028673005.1). Classification (NCBI taxonomy): domain Eukaryota; kingdom Metazoa; phylum Arthropoda; class Insecta; order Odonata; family Petaluridae; genus Tanypteryx; species Tanypteryx hageni. The sequence continues at coordinate 87,737,752 of CM054116.1, read as the reverse complement.
CTGTTAAAGAAAAATGACAAACAACGGGATGTATTTGAGTTAAAGTGAGAATTAAACCCAAAACGTTAAATTAAAATAACTTAAATAGGCTAGTGTTTAAATTCATCGCCAAAATTAAAATGGAGACAAAAACAAAAGCATCCAGCCACTTTAAATGTAATAAATAAAATTCCACGCTGAAATATTTTCAATTTCACTAGTGCGCGGACGAAACCTATTTCTTTCGGTTACGCCGAAAAATTTTGCGCATTTTTACACATCCTCCTCGATTCATCAATTACTTTCGCGATGCGTTTTCGCATGGGCCAAAGATAAAACTCGCTACTAAATCGATTAGCGAATTCCGCCGCTCGTCCTCATCGCCGTCGCCAACGTAAAACCCCTTCCGACCGAAGCAGGGGATGGGGAACACGTCTCCCGGAATCAGAAGGGGTGTTTAAACAGCCACCTAAATCCCTGTTGAGAATGAAGGGCTGCGCTGAATTAAGTATTGCAGCGGTGTGTGCGTGTGTGTGTGTGTGAGAGAGAGAGAAGGAGGTGGCCTGAAAGAGAGAGACAGGGCGAAGGACGGAAATAGAATGAATGGGAGACGAGAGAGAAGGAAAGGGGAGATAATGGTGACCGGGAGGGATAGTTCAGGTCAGCAGTGGCAAGTGGGGCTGTTTGAATTTGGGTGGCTGGAGGAGGCGGAGGAGGGCGCGTTTCTGTCTGCCGGCGCGAGAGGAGAACTGGGACGCTGGATACAGGTGACTGGGATGGGGAGAACGAGACGAGGATTGGAATGACAAGGATTCCTTTTTTGAGGGAGGAGGAGATGAAAGTGGTAGGGGGAGAATGTGGGGAGGAAGGTGGGGGGATGGTGAGGGGAGAAGGTGAAGGGGAGAACGAGGAGGGGTGAAGGTGGAGGAAGAAGGTGGGGGAAGGTGGGGGGAGAAGGTGGAGGGGAGAAGGTTGGGGAGAAGGTGGAGGGGAGAAGGTGGGGGGGAGAAGATGGAGGGGAGAAGGCGGGGGAGGATGGTGGGAGAGGTGGGGGAGAAGGTGAGGGGAGGCGGTTTTGCTAAAATGCCACTGTGAATGCATTAAAAGGCTCTGGTTTTTCTCCTAACCCCCTTACCTAGTATTTTACCCCCTTACCTAGTATTTTACCCCCTTACCTCGTATTTTACCCCTTCCTGCCTTCCTGTCTCTCTCTATTTATGTATTTAGTGAATCTCAGTAGGTTTCGCAAGTTTTTCACACCGTCCTTCTTGTGTGTTTTCCTGCAGTGGGTTTTTTAACGTGGATTTCACTATTCAGCAGTCCTTATTTTTTCCCACAAAATTACGTCTTTTCTTTTTCAATTCTTGTATTTTTATTGTTAGTTGTATTTACGTTGCTAATGTGCTATGTATTATTGTATATGTTTCATGACTAGGAGTTAGGTGGAAGATGGGTATTCTCAGTGTCATTCTCGCCCCAAATCAAGACCACATCAATCAACCAATCAATTCCCATCCCTCCTCTCTCCTTATTCCCTCCCCCTTTCAGTTCCCCGTCGAATCCAAACCCTCCTTCCCGCGTTATGATGTCCCCTCCTTCGCGACTACTCCCAATTTACGATTTCTCGATATCTCAGCTCTCTCACGCTGATATTCTATCTCCAAATATCCTTTCTTTGAGTTGTTTTTAGCGTGTTTCATTTCATAAACGCGCTTTTGTTTTCGCTCTGTCTGTTCGTCTGTGCCATCATTTCAATAAAAATGACAAGTAGACTGTAAAAGATATGACTGAAATTAGCATGGCGTATGTGATTTGTGACGCCATTTATTACGCTGTGAAAGAAATTGTTTGGCGAAATCGGTGGGCGGCAGGGGATGCCTCAAAATATTAAATTAAAGATTCTGAGAAAATTGTTGTAGATAGAAAGTTTAAAATGTGTGGCCTTTTTATCTCATCAATAACACTGCAGAAGAAATTATTTTTAAAATCGGCGGGGTGGAGGGGTTGCCTTCAAAAATTTTCAAATTAAGGCCTTTTTTTAGAAATGCCACAGTGCCAGGAAGGTCCCATTTTAGTTATGTATTATGTTCATATCATAAGCCAATATTCATTAGATTAGAAATCTAATATACAGTATATAGAGTATGAATATAATTTCTTAATTAACCACTAAATAAATTACGTTATGTCATATAATTATATTACTAAGTTTATAAAGACATTTAAGTTACAATTCTATACAAAACTCAATAAATAAAACGCGCTTTATCATATGGTGTCATCTTTTACTAAATTTCGTGAGCACAGTTTAAATGGTTTCGATGCGAAGGATGTTGGATTTCATACTACAAGGCGGAGGTAATTTAACCCACATGCTTATACAGCTGCCATTATCCGTGTGTATTTCATTACTTGTTTCCCTCCTGTCTTTCGATCTTTTCTTACATGTAGATTATGGACCGATTTTTTTAATTTTGCCATTACATTTTGCCGACCTTGGTAGAAAGGTGGTTAAGAGTGTTTGACTACCATTTGCTAGGGTTACGGGTTCGAATCCATCAGAAGATATATTTCTGTGTGACCGTCCTAGTTTTCGTCATTACGTTCATAGCAAAAGGCAGGTAACGGCTGTTAATTTAAAATAAATCAATTAAATAAACTACGGGTGATCCGAGGCATTAATAATTCATCGCGGGTTATGAAGTTCGCACTTTCGGTGATTTTTAATTGAAAAAACATCGACATTTACACGCTCGTTTCCGCGATGAAAATCATTTGATATTTTCATTGCCGCTGCATGTTCACCTTATGGAAACATATCTTCGAGATCGAGGATCTCCCTCACGTGTCGCGGCAGAACCATCGCTGGGCATACACATTAAACCATAAATCGGGCATCCGCAGACATTTCGACGTACTCCCACCGTAATAGCAGGACATACTCCCAAATCCTTTGCGAGGGAGTCGTTTGCGGTGATGGTGCCGATGGAGTGCCTCGGAACACGATATCGGCGACCTCGCCATCGCTAATGGCTCAGGCAGTTTACGTGGGCGGCCGAAGTCGCTGTTAGCCCTTGCGAAACTATGTTAATAAGAACGGCGCAATTGTAGCCGTATCCCTTTCTCCAAATATCTGATTGTGTTTCGAACGGAGCATCATCCCACGCTGAATTTCGACCGCTGGATGACGTCCAAAGCCGTTGTTCCGCATGCACCTAGAAGCGACTCATCATCTGCAAAAAAAAGCACTAAGATTTCCAAGGAAGGCCTATCGTCCCCCTTTGTTGAAAACCACGTTTATGGCGTTCACAAATGCCGAATCCCTATAAAATATATGCTAGAGCAGCAAGATGAATAAAAATATCTCCGCCAAACCCTCAAGTATCTCGAAAGAAATATACCTATAAAGCTAAACCGAGACCCCGCTGTTGTTGGGTGGATTTTACGTGGCTCGACTGCCGGCTGTAATAAAAACAAAAAAACCCTAAATCTTTGCATTCCGATGCGTTGCGATTTCTTTTGTTATCCCTCCGAGGAATTTTTTCGCACTAATTTACAGAACCTGTTTTTTTTATGACGGCCGGATGCCTAGAGCCAACCTTAAACATAAACGTTCGATCGGTACTCCCGTGCACACGATCATTCGGAAGAGAATAGGGTCGCCACCACTACTCAACGGAATTGCTCGAGGGATCTCCTTGACATAACGGCCGTTTCTAAGGAGCTGCAGCGCTGCATTTTTCGCGATGCACATTTCATCGCTTGGAGAAACTGACGAATCGCCGTAGATTTAAAGAAAAAACAATATCTGCATAAGTCGGATCCTAATCCGGTCCTTCCGCAATTAATATCCAGGTCACAATCCACAATACTCGAATTAACCGCTTTGAAAGTGTAGATTTCCATAGACCGAAATTAATGCGTTTTTTATAGTGGGAGTAAGTTCATGAAACAGTTATCTATGGGTTCAAAGTTTATCGATGATTATCTTTCGCTGTGGCTATATGGCAGATTTTTCTCGCTCGACGATCTTTAAGGATTAATGAAATAAAGATCCACGAGTCCTTTTCCAAAGGGTCGCTTTTATGTTTGGATCCCCCCAGTTTCATTGCGGGCCATCTCGCGAAAGTGGGCCACACACTTTCAAATTTTACACGACTGTTTATAATGACGGGAACTTATGGAGGTTGTATCCAATAAATATTTCGTTATTTCGGAGGATTAAATGGCCTTAGACATCGCATTACCCGCCATCTTTGGGCTAATCTGCGAGGTAAGCCACTCTTAATGAGCCGTGAATGGAATCTGGAGCAATAAACGTCAGCCGTAGCTTATTAGCTCCGACCACATAAAGTAGCAAAGGTCACGCCTTGTTGATTTGACTAGCGAAAAAAGATGGTCCATAATTCTGGAGCTCTTGATATTAACTCCGACATAATCGTCCGGGGGAGAAGAGTTGTGAAGACTGTTAATTGGGGAATTCACTTATGGGGATTTTCCGAAATTTCGAGAATTTCTTTGAACTCACATAACAAAATCAAAATGCCGTTCAAATTCTTATGCCATTCTATTCGGCATTGAAAAAGTTTTCTCTTTACCTTGCTTCCTTGTTGTATTGAGGACATAATTATAGAAGCATAGAAAAGACGTGAAACATCAGCTTCAATATAATTATCAGATTTTCCGTCGTTTAAGAAATGTTTAGCGCTTCAAATGGATTCCAATCAAGGCTCCAAAAATGATTTTTAATGAAATATTTTTTCAAGTAATATGCTATCACGCTAATTAAAAATATTTTGAGCGTTATCATCTTGATATACTGCAAATAGAAACTTGAATGTGACTGGCATCTATTACAAAATAAATCATCTTCAGTGGCGTATTAAATGTAGAAAGTTATTGTTTAAATTAAAGACTATTAATAATGAAATATAACATGTGGAGCATAATATGTTAACTTCCTTAACATTTTCGTGAGTGCATTTGTAACTCCTATAATAATAATCTAAGTTTCAGAAATGTACGAAGCAAAGGTGAAATGCTGAATTCTCATGAGATTTTACACATCTGTTGCCTGAAGCTCAGACGGAATTCTCGCGTTTTTGGACCTAGTTATTCTTCAAATAAACAAAATCTGTCTATTATACAAATTCTTTTCTTTTTACCCGCTATCATAAACGGACGTTAATCGCGGCGATTCAATAAATGCACTTCGTTCTCATCCAAGAATTGTCCCTTTCATGTCTTCATTTACGTGTTATTCATTGATAATGCGCATGAGATATTTAATGTTTAAGAGATCGTCGTTTCGGAGCCTACGCAGTATTGCTCACGATTTCAAAGTTCAATCAATCGTTTACGAAAATAACAGTGTTTAATTGATAAAGTTAAAACTGTAGCATATTAAAAGTTGGTCGATTCGATCAATTAAGAATCGCATTGAAATGTAATTACTCATTTGAGTTACAAACCCTTCTAAACTTATGTCTCCCATCTCCGTAAAATTTAAGAAATACTATTCTCCAAAAGCAGCCATTAGCGTTGGAAATAGCATTAATCCGTTTAGCATTTAATTTTTTTCTGAGAGTCTTTTCATTCTCACATTTCACCGTCACCATAAAATTATTCTCGCATTTGCAAGCTCCCTTTTTCTCCCCTTGTTAGATCTACTTTCTGTTACCAGTCCTCACGGAGTCAAAGCAACAAACTCTCTCTTTTTGTGACTTTTTATGCGATAACTGTTTGCATCTTTCGTTTCCACGCAGTTCCTAAGACAAATTATGGCAATTAAAAACATATGACGACCGTGGCCTCGTTTCGACGTCTTAATCCCACGCAGGTTGAGGGGATGGGAAATGAAATGTTGGACTAATTTCAGCTTTGACGACGAGTAAGACCGCGGTTGCAAAATCGCTTTAAAGGGAATGTTTCCTAGCTGAAAGTTTTACTAGTTTCACAATCGAGCTAAAACTATAGGAAAAATTCGGCACAGTTATCATAAAGGCAGAGTTAGATCAAATACATTTTGTAATCCCAGTAAACGAAACCACTGAGGAATTACTGTATTTACTAAGGATTAATTTATTTGTTGAAGCTGAAACTGACTAATACATATATGCTCGAATCATTGGAAAAAAATGGCATCCAAGTTAAGTCAATAGCATTATTTATGTATTCTATATTACGAATGTTATAGGTGAAATTTATTAAACGATAACTGAATAATTTTGAGGAATAATATGAAACACGAGCGGTCCTGTTCGTAACGGTTACAGTTGTGCTGCTACAAGGCAGCAAAGGAACTTATAATTGAACGAATAATTTGTTTACGCAGTTTTTAACCCAATCTTGATTATATCACAAATCTCAGTTTTATATGTATCTACCTAAAGTAATTATTGTGTATCGAAATAATTAAACAAAATTATAACACTTTTAATAATAATATCAGATATTAATTAACATTAGTAGAAACTAAAGATATTTATGAAATTGTAAATTTATAAATTACGGCAATAAGTGTTAACGAATAGATAAAAAGATATACCTGATAAAATGGTTTATTTTAATTTTAACAGAAACATTGGAACATTTAAAATGATCAGCCATAAAATTGTGTTTGCATTATCGCTATTTCATATCGACTAAGAAAAAACTCCACAAAACTAGAATTTGTGATATTCAAAACTAAATTAATGATAATTTTTTGTTATAGAGGCTGTTTTTGAAATCTATTTGGGCTGGGTTGGTGTTTTTTTAAATTTAGGTTGGAATGGGTGGAGAAACCTCCCTGGGGCTTTTTCTTATCACAAACCAATCCATCTCTCCGTTTTATTTCCTGTCTTTCTACACTTATCTTTCTTCAATTCCCCAATTTTATCCATTTTCTCTCTCTTAACTCTATCAATCCATCTCTTCTTAAAGATCGTTTTGAATAAATCCTCTTGACCAAAAGTATATTATCCTTTACAACTGAGCGCTTATGATTTACTTTGCCAAGGAATTCGTCTGCGACGCACTTAATAACCTGATCTGGATTGTTAGCTTCTATGAATCTATACGAACCCTTATCGGGATAAAATGGTTGTTCTAACTTTTAAAATTCTTCCTGATGGTTAAACGAGCGATTCGTCTCAAATCGCGATAAATCTCTCGCGATGACTCAGCGTAAAACCAAAGAAGGCTCATACGTGACCCGTTCTATCGAAGCAACGCACTTTCCCGACTCTAAAAGGAGCTTTACTTTTCATCTGCCAGATGGGAGATGTATCGTCTGAAATATAAATTCCTTCCCCTATGTTACACAAATTAATATTCCTCGTATTCCTTGCCTTCAAATGGTTGGAATTACATGAATTTATTCGGAGAAAGGGATTGTTGATTTTTTTAATATTAACATTTCTTGGATGTCTTTAAAAAATAAAAATGGAAAAGTCTTGACTAAGAAGGATAATATTTTCCTTCCTATAATTTGTGGTTCTTCATCTTTCGAGTAGACGGTAATTTTGAGAGAGGTCAGTCGACACAAATTCGCCGTAGTATATAGTATAGTATATCGAAAATGTTGGAGTCAAACATGTTCGCAGACCAGGTTTAAAATCATCTCTTCGTGCTAAACCTCATGGAGGAGCTGAGATGACCAAGTTTAGCACAAGGAAGTTGTTTTTACTTTCAGTACTTCTCCGGTACAGAAATTGACCTATTATGATAATAATCTTAAGAAAATAATTTGCATGTAAGAATCAGAATGCTGTTTTTTGCTTCAAAAAGTCAACGTAGACTTTGATGATATTTGTTTATAAATTTTTTCAATAAAAAGTACCTATTTCATATCACTCAGTTGTGTTAAATACATCTATTAGAAATTGGAGCTTATTTACTAGAAAAAAACGTATGGAATATACATGAAAATCGAAGAATTTGATTAGATTTGATAAATCCGAGAACTACCCATCTGATGCAGCTAATTATTGCATCATTTTTCAAATGGGTAGATGCTGTTAAATTTCAACCTCAAGGCCATTACTCGATATTCTTCTTTTGTTATTCCACCCTCAAAGTCGCTGCGTTTAATTCTAGGCAACCGCTATACGTTAAGCAGCATTACGCGCGAGCACTTTTTATTTTAATCAAACAAAAGGACACTATACAAATTAAACCCATTGCTTCACCTTCCAGCTTCCGAGGGAGAAAAGTTTACTCTTCCAGATTAAATTAAAAATAAACATTCGCTCTCAACTCTCTCACAGAACGAGAAATTTAGTCTTGTTTTATTTTATTTTATTTTTTAACTCGCCGAGAAGCGGACCTTGGGCTTTATAAAGCGAAAGGGGGATATCGGCAAGAGTTGCGGATGGTTGAGGTAGAGAAGCCGTGCTCGGCATAGAAGGGCACTTTAACCGTCCTGCAGAAATGCTCGAGAATATATATTGTGAAATTATTAAAGCTTACCTTTCCCCCACTTCCTCTCCCACCCCGCGATGGCAGCTACAAGACCACCTTTCTCCGCATCGCGGCGAAAATTAAGAAACCCACATTACGACACGAGCCCCCTCACGCTAACCATTTGCTAATAGCGGCTCTGAGGAGTGGAGGAGGAAGTTTTAAATCGAGGCGGGTGGCGGAGAGAGGGAGCGAAATATATTCCTCGCCCCTTTACCAGCCGTCCTTCCATCTTCTGCATGAATCCCTTTCCTCCCTTCACCCTCTCGCCCACGCATTTTTGGTGTCGCGCTATCCTCCACAGTCTTTCTCCGCCATAATCCTCTTCTCTTTCCCTCTCCACCTCCCTCTTAACCTCCCTTCCCTCTCTCCCTCCCATCCGCCTGTTCAATGTTTCCCTATGTCATCGGACATGTTTTAAAGCCACTTACGGAGCAAAATGAGTAAACTTTACCGTGGCAGTAATTTTCAGCGAATGTTCCTTAAATGGGACCAAACGAGCCGAGCCACTCCCACTTTTACCCTTTCTCTCTCTCCCTTCTTCTTCCTCTCCTTCTCTCTCTCTCTCTGTCCTCCATTTCCCATTTTTCTCTGTGGCTACTTCAGTTTCTTCTTCTTTATCCACTCTCATTCTGCGGCGTTTTCTGTTTGCCTTTCCTCTGGCTTTGTTACCGTCCAAACCTTTTAACTCTCTGTTTGTGCCCTTCCGTTCACTCCCATCCCCGAATTCAATTCTCAACTTTTCCTTTCCTGACACTCTTTTTGAAGCCGCCTACAATGCCACATTGTACTGCCAATCCCATTGGGATTCCTTAAACATTTTTGTCATTCAACTTTTTTCCCAAAATTATGCCTGTATAGGGGGGAGTTTGCTGACACTATTTTCCGCCATAGGCGTTGATCGTTTGAAAACTCAAAATATTGTATCGATATTTTGACGAAATGATTCATGCAGAAGGACTCGAGTTTTATGGATTGGCGAGGCCTATCGGGTCCTCGGAATTAATTGTTGGAGTTAAACCATATTCTTTCAACTAGGATGTATTTTTTTGCACACTTTTAAGTACCTAGGCAGTCTTAGCAAAATATTTCTGTTAGGAAAATATGGAAAATAGTTTCTTTGTACGAGTCAGATCTTTATTAAACGCTTATAGAGAATTTTTTATGCTTCATCACTCACGCTATATTTCTCCGCGGATTTTTTTATACTTCGAACTCGAAATTACACTAGTGGATAATTTTTATAATTGTTTTGCTTTACCTTTCTGAAAGTTATTCATGTAATTCATTTCCATTTAATTTCCCAACGTATTGTCAACAAATTTATGAATAATATTTGCCTCTCTCATTATATAGGTTGCTTTTATTCTCGCTATTCCTTTCATCATTTCTACATTCAAGAATATCAATCTTCTTTAAATATTCGTATTTTACGCAAAAACTCCTATCATTCGCAATCTTTTACACTCTCCATCGATATGCCCATTTCCTTTGCTTCTCCATGGATCTCGTTTGGTCTCTCTGTCAGCTCTAGTTTGTCAGCTTTTTCCATTGTTGGCCATCCAACATTCTTTTGTCCGCTGTATTTCTCCGCCTTCCAAATAATCTTTTTCCATTTTCCGTTCGTGGGAATCTAAAATATCCTAGTCTCAATTTTTTCCGCAATAAATTATATCCTCCATTATTTAACCCCGCACCGAGCCCTTTTCTCGTCTAAGAGTCTCTGCTTTGGCTTAATCTGATTAGCTTTTCCACCTGCCGGTTATTTCGCTCTGAAAAGGGAATTATATTTTAAATAAGAGCCCCTACCCTCAAAACCGGAGAGTTTGCTATTCGATGGCAGCATTACAGGAGATTGTGGCCCTGAATTTAAAACTAATTAACTCATGAATATATTCTCGCATTCTATGATGAAAAATAAAACCTAATTATGGAATACATTTTATTAATTTGGAGGCAATTTGTAAAATTGAAATTTCTTTGGCAATATTTCCTTGCAATCTACAGAAGTTAAACGTAACTAAAACCTTTGTTAGATTGTTAGATATATAAGAAATTTTCGGAACAAAGCCAAAGGATAAATTTAAAATCGTATCGGAATACAAGTTGACATTTGTACCTCATCAATGCCAGTTGAATCGCATTAATAATGAAATTCATCTACCTCGTCTTCTTTAATCTCTACCTGATTAAACACACCGTTTCGCCAACTCGCAGAACAACGAAACGTTGAGAATTAATGAACGAGATCATCAAAAATAGATGTTTTGTGGTTCTTGCAAAATTAATCATAATCGAAACTTAATTAAAGACTAGTGTGAATATTATTGTCAACAAGAACATATGGAGATAATAATTAGGTTAACTACAAATACTCCATACATGGCTATCTCACAAACGCATAGAGTGTCTTGAAATGATATGCAATCAGTCAATATAAACGTATCGGCACTACAGATCCAAATCCAGATTTATCCTCTAATCATTTCTTCACGAGATGTGAGCAGCCGGAAAAATAATTTCGACAATTTTTTCATAAATACACATTCCATTAAATTAATAACCTAGTTACTGTATTCCACATACAAAAATCCAAGTATCTTTGCTGGAATCTTTGATTCCTTTGATTAACACACGTAACGTCACATTCTACATTACATCGACACGCCCGAGCGATTTAGTGTGCACTTAAGTCCCCTCCAGTTAGAATGCAAAAATCTCCCGGCGGATCCGGCGAGTCTATTTCCCTAAATGCCGTAAAAATATAAACGACCGCAGGGGCAGGCGGGCGAATATAAATATCTCCTTAGTTTTTTGGACTAACCCACCAATTTAAAACTTCGGCCCCGGCGGCTCGGACTCCGTGAGAGGAAAACGGCGTTGTAATCAGAGCGTGCAATAAAGGATGACATGGCGAGAGAGAGGCGAGGAGACAAGAGGGGAGGAAAGGGAGGGAGTGTGGAGGAAAATGTGGAGACAGCGAAAGAGATGGGAGGGAGGGAGAGAGTTTGCGCCCAAAACGAACGCGAGGAGGAGGCATAGAGAAAGAGGGCGAGGTCAGTTGACCGGGGAAACGTGGAGGGAAAGGGCGAGGCTGAGATTGCGGTGTTTTTGGGAGGGAGGGCAGCGATGAGTGAGTGGGTGAGGAGAAGAAAGTGCGAGGTTAAAAGAGCAAAGGGTACAGATTGCGGGAGAGAGGAAGAAGACGAGATGGAAAAATCGCAACGGTAGGTCCCCCCCCCCCCAGAGTAGTGGGGAATGGCGCAGGACGAAGGACGGTCTTGGATTTTTGGGTTATCGACCGTTTAGGGCAAAGCGAGATGCAAGCATTGCATGTTTTAATTACTGTGGGTATGGGAATGGACAAAATTGAAGAACTCGTGAATTTGGCAAATATGCGGGTGAGATGAGGAATTAGGAATTATTTCAGAGGGAATTTGATAATTTTTAACTAAAAATTACTCCCACAAAATCTTATGCGGTAGAATGATGACTAACGGAGCACTCCCTCATCTGGCTCCAAGATACTCGCAACTACTAATGCGATACGCCGATCTGAAAGTTTCCCCTACTTTGTTTGATAGGAATGTTGATGTTTGGATCTCGGGATTTTGTGAGGAACACAGTAAAACGCCCCCATTACGAGTCTCTAATTAATGTAATACTTAATAATAACATTGAAGTATATAACCGTCGTTAAATATCTGCTTTTATTAGCTTCTTATAAGTTCTATAAAATTCACTCATTATTTTCGTCATAGTTTGTGTTGCATTTGCCATACGAGTAATCATGGCAGAGTTTTGTTATATGTTTTATACTATTCATAGTTTTATTTTATATGTCGAATTTAAATGCTCGTGCGTAGGGTCTCGCTGTGGATATTTTTATAATTTTCTGAAAAGCATCGCGTATATCATGAAAATTTGAAGATAATTTTTTCAAATAAAAAGCATTCCACAGTAAAAATTCTGAAGAATTACATGATTTTGTTTTATAAATGAAAGAAGCACGTCCATAAAATGGATTTGCATACAAAGTTGTTGTAAACAAAACGAGAGAGGAAAGATGCACACAGCATGCGTGCATACATGCGAGGCAGAGGCGTTCTTTACGATTTATGCAATCATGTCAAAAAATATAAATATTAACGGCTTATTGTTAGCACAATGTCTAAGAACTGAAAAATGATGGGCCAGTAGTGATGCCAAGGAAATAACGAATATTTGATTCACCGACTTATTTCCTAATCAGTTGTAATTAATTAACAATCGATAATTACTTAAAACACACATAGATCAAAGAGTAGTAATATAAGCTTTATGTTCACGTTGATTACTTCGTCGTAAGTTACCCATTTCTTTATTTATGTTCATTTCTTCGTCGTAGATAATCCATTTCCCTTCATTTACCAAATGTTGCCTGAGCTCGAAAAAAATTAAACTAATTAGGCATTTAAAGAAGATATTGTTTACTTCAGTTACCACTCAGATTGTTTTTATTGACAACAATTAAATAATAGTGCTTTTCAGCAATGACGAAAAGCACTAAAAATGAAAAAATTTCTTGTTAGTTCAAAGTGAATTACCACATTCTCGTTTGATTTTCTAGAAATCGGCTATTCCCTCGATAAAAATTTATTAAGCAAAATAGATGCTATTTGATTAATTCTACAAGTTTTGGTAAAAGAATTTTTGTCATAAGTGATATTTTACGATATATAAAAAAAGTTCATTTTTTGTCACCAGTCAAGTGGCACTCCCGATTAGGCTACGTAAACAATTTATATCCTTTTCTTGTTTTATTTGCCTTTATGTCCTAAATACCAAATTTCATGAATATCTGCCCTGTAGTTTCGCAGATGAAACATGCGGACAGACAGACAGACGGACACGACCTGACCATAAGGCGTTCTTTTTTTACTTTTGCTAAAGAACGCCTAAAAATAAAAATAACACAATATAGTAAAACCTTGATTCCACGGAACCCGACCTTACCGACTTAGGATTTTACGGACCGAGCCCGAAAACCCGGTTTCTTGTCCGGTAAGGCGCGTGAGGCTTACTTTATCGATATTCTCTAACAGAGAAAATTATCTTTCGAGTTCGTTATTTTCTGTGCTTATGAAATCATTTCAATGGACAATGTTTCCTTAAATAAAACTTTCACATTCGCATAAATTGGAAAGGGAATGGTAAAGAAAATGAATTATCGACCTCGCCTTACGGTTGGGAGACAATTGACGGTCAAGAGGACGCTTCGGAATCAACAATAGGCGAATTGCCTCCGAAGGCGGCTCCTTTATAGCGCCTGGTGTACCCGACTGTTTTATCGCTACAGTGATTATCTCGATCATCGAATTGAATCCACTTTTGCGTGATGTTACTTGTTTCGAAAATCAATCGAAATGCCTCGCTGCATTGTGCGCTAAAAGATGAAAATTTATCATTAAGAATTGTTTTGTGTTATTTCTAACGGGTTGAAATGTTTTTATCTATATTAACCATTAATCAGCTTCGTGCGGTCTATCTTACCGTAAGACAGTTGTATTTGTTTGTTAGTACCGTTAGAAAATAGTGGGGAAGGTATTGTTTACAGTACCTTCTTATCCCCTCCATGGCTCACCAATCTCCCTTTTGGGCCTTTAACGAGTTAGTTTTGTGAGACTTATTGTTGAGAAAACATCTCGTGCGGCTTGAGAGACCGCACTTAGCTGATGGTGTTCCGAAAGTGGAATACCGTGATTGAGTTTATTATGGCTAACCGTCCCAGGCCATTAACTGCAATTGCTGTGAATGACATTAATTTTGGAAATAACTTGCTTGATGCTTTAGAAAATGTAGATTACAACGAATTGGAAAGCAATGAAGATGCTATTTCGAGTTTACATGATACAACTTCTGAGAAAAAAGAAGAAGAAATGAAATATGAGCCACAATAATTTTATAGTAAAAATCACTTAAAGTGGTCACCTTCTGAGCCAAGAACAGCTTTTCGTACTCTACAGCACAATATTTTACTCCAGCTTCCCGGCTTGAGGCCTCCATCGAAGGCCCTTGGGTACAAAGCTGATGCACTTTCCATTTGGAACCTTGTCTTCAGCGACATAATGGTGACGCTGGTAGTAAAATAGAATAATGTAAAATTAATGAAGATGAGAATTCACTGCCATGACTCCTCTTCGTCTCAACTTCATAACGCAGACGTGACTGAGATGAACGCTTTTCTTGGTTAACTGATTTATTCGGCAGTGTTCAAATCAGACAGTGAATATATCAATGCCCTTTTTTCCACAGATGGGACTAGTCAAACTTTTCTATAATTGCCAGAAACCAGCTGGTCTACAATGTACAAAAAATCTGTAAGGCATGTGTGAAAGATGAATTAAAGCTAGTGGGCACTCTCTTAAAAAGTAAAGATTTCATCCAATGTTAATTTTTCCATTCATTTATTCCATGATTTTTATGTTTTTTCTTATTTGTTACTTTATTAATCTATTTTGACAGATTTGTGGGTTTTATTTAGTAAATAAAAGTATTATCAATTATTTCTTTTTGAGCCGTTTCCTTGCACCTTCGAATAAAAAAATATATTACACGGTACATGTAAACTTGTGTAAATAACTTAGACATATATGTAAAGGACAGTAGCAACACGAAAATGCGACAAAAATAAATATTTATAATGTCATTTAAAGTTGAGAAGTCTGTGAGACAGCACCTAGTTGGTTATGTAACAAAATTCCACCTAGCTGATTAAGGGTTGTTTGTATTTAATGTGAGCTTTCCCATATCTTTATCACAGCTGCACATTCGTGGTGTAGTCTACCAAAGAGTTTGTCGAAAGTTCTTTCATGCAAATGATATCATCAACAAGCACCTTAAGGAACACCAGATTTTTATTGGTTCCGCATTAAAACATTTCAGAAATCATTTGTATTAGCAACAGCAACATCGTGCTTGTGGAGAAATAAAATTACGGGTAAACGAAATGAAAAAGACAATATTGAGCACAAGAGTTAGTAAGTTATATGTTAGTAAGTTATGAGGCTCTCCTTCTTGCCATACGTCTATTTTAAGCGTTAGGGATAAGTAAGCAATTAGTGCAATAGGCAAGGAAATTAAAGAGGCTCGATAAAAGTCAAGGAACGTGTAATAAATAACTGACATTCTAGATTATTTCCCACTCTCTGCATTTATATTTCTTTTCGATTTTAACCAATTGTGTCAACACGAACGCTTTTATATATATATATATATCATCATCATAGGTAGTCTGTCCGTAGACAGGTCCGTGATTATTCATGGTTAAACCTGGTTCTCCATATACTCCTATTTTCCGCTGTCCTCTTTATATCTTGATAACTCTCTTTCCCTTTCAGATCGTCTATCAGCTGAAACCTTTTCCTACCTCTTTCCATTTTCCCATCTAGTTTTCCTTCTAACACGTCTTTAATCATACTCTCTCTCCTCAGGTAATGTCCAACCCAGTTAGCCTTCCTCTTTCTGATAGTCTGTATAATCATTCGCTTCTCTCCTATTCTTCGTAGCACTTCATCGTTTTTCATCCTATCTGTCCATTTTATCTTCAGCATTCTCCTCCAAGTCCACATTTCAAAGCTTTCCAAGTATTTGATGTCATTTTTCCTTAGCGTCCATGTTTCTGCCCCATACAATGCTATACTCCATACGTAGCATTTTATCAACTTCTTGCGGGTATCTTCCCTTATATTCCCTGTAAGTAGTTGTTTCTTTCTCCTGAAAGCCGCTTTTGCTTTTCCTATTCTAGTTTTGATCTCATCCGTACATTTTGCCTCTCGTGTTATGATACTTCCAAGGTATTTATATTCTGAAACTTGTTCTAATGGCTTTCCCCCAATAGTTATGTTCAGATTCTCTTCTTTACCCGATATTCGAATGACCTTGGATTTTTCTGTATTTATTTCCATACCATATTTTCTACCTGTTATCACTAGTCTATTTATCATTTTTTGTAGCTCCTCTTCCTTTCTTGCTAGAAGTACTTGATCATCTGCGTATTTTACTGTTCTTATAATCCTTCCTCCAATTTTGAAATCCCCTGTGCCTTCTAAAGCTTCTTGCATTAGACTTTCTGCATATATATTGAATAGGGTTGGCGATAGGCAGCATCCTTGTCTTACTCCTCTACCGATATTTATTCCGCAGGTATCCACATTCTCAAACCTGACCTTTACAACTTGATTCTCATATAGATTCCTAATCAGTCTCCTGTCTTTCCAGTCTACACCTATATCCTTTAATATCTTCATCAACTTTACCCAATTTACTCTATCAAAGGCCTTCTGCCAGTCTACTGGTGGTGTAGTGGTTAGCGCGTCGGCTTTCTATTGCAAAGTTCGGGGGTTCAAACCCCTCGAATGGAGGTTTTATTTAAAAAAAAACTATCATCAGTGCCTGGCAGTAGGCAGCAGTACTGTCAGTATGGTATAGAGCCGAAAACAAATGATGTTGGTTGGGTCTATATCCAATATAGCTGTAGGCGTGATCAGGACGATTTGAACGGCTACAGTACTGCGATGTGGAAAGCAAGAGGGAAACTACCACATTACATTCCCTAGTAAAGATTATATGGTTGGACAATATGAGTTCTCTCGAGGTAAAACAATCCGGAGGTAAAATAGTCCCCCAATCGGATCTCCGGGCGGGGACTGCCTTGAGGAAAACATTTGTCGAAAGTAAATTACGAATAGGGACTTGGAACGTAAGAACTATGAGAAAGGCAGGAAAGCTAGAGAACTTGAAAGAAGAAATGAGAAGAAATAGAGTTGACATTATAGGGCTAAGCGAAACTAGATGGGAGGGAGAAGGACAGTTCGACTCGGAAGAATTCACGGTAATTTATTCTGGAGGAAATAGTGGGGAAAGGGGAGTAGCTC
Organism: Tanypteryx hageni; assembly: GCA_028673005.1. Taxonomy (NCBI): domain Eukaryota; kingdom Metazoa; phylum Arthropoda; class Insecta; order Odonata; family Petaluridae; genus Tanypteryx; species Tanypteryx hageni. The sequence continues at coordinate 87,720,416 of CM054116.1, read as the reverse complement.
TGGTACTTAGGAAAGATATGATGAAAAGCGTGACAAAGATAATAGCAACGAACGATAGACTGATGGCAATAAAGCTAAAAGCAGTCCCAGTGGACATGCTGATAATCCAGGTATATATGCCAACGTCAGCTCATGACGATGAAGAAATAGATGAGATCTATGAGCAAATTAATGAAATTTACGAAGAAGACGGAAGAGGAAAGGTAAACTGCATAATAATGGGAGATTGGAACAGCATAGTCGGAGAAGGACAGGAAGAAAATGTTGTCGGGCAATACGGACTTGGGAAGAGAAATCGAGGAGGGGAGAAACTCGTAGAATTCTGCATCAATAATGACCTTGTAGTGACTAATACATGGTTCAAAAACCATAAACGAAGGTTATACACATGGAAAAGCCCAGGAGATAGAATGAGATGCCAAATAGATTACATCCTTGTAAAACAAAGATTTAGGAACAGCATAAAGAACGCCAAGGCATTGCAAGGAGCAGACATTGATTCAGATCACAGCCTTCTAATACTTGACGTGAGTACAAAGCTCAAACAAATAAGAAAGACGAAAAGAGAAAGACAGACCTGGGACCTAGAAAAACTGAAAGAAAGGCAGGATGTAGTCAGCATGAAGTTGGAAGATAACCTAAGAAAGTTGGAAAACAAACCGAAGACCGTCGATATAGAATGGAATGAAATTAAAACCAGTATCAAGGATACCTTGGATAAAGAGATTGGAAAACAAGAGAAGAAAATCAGAAAACCATGGATCACGAAGGAAATGCTGGAGAAAATGGATGAGAGACGAAAATGGAAAAACGTTAACAGTGAAGAAGGTAGAGCCAACTATAGGCGTATAAACAATGAGTTGAGAAGGGTAAAAGATAAAGCTAGAGAAAATTGGCTAAAAGGAAAATGTGATGAAATAGAACAAATGGAGAAATTAGGACGGTACGATATGATGTACGCTAGGGCACTGGAATTAGAAGATAAGAAGTCTAATGGAATTTGTGGTAAAGGAATTATGAATACGGATGGGAAGATAGTCTCAGAAACAAAGGATGTAGCACAGGTATGGGAAGAATACATTAAGGAATTATACAGCAAACAGACAGGAGCGGCAAAAATAGAACTGGAAAATGAGGAAAACATTGAAGAAGATAACTTAGGACCAAGTATTATGGAGAGCGAAGTAGAAAAAGCGATATATATATATATATATATATATATATATATATATATGATAGCACCAGAAGCGTGTACGCTGTTATGCATATGTCAGCTTTCTTCCCCATACAGCATCCGCTCTAATAACTTTGGTTATGCCCTTTACCTTTTTCGTTAAAAGTCGTCTGAGAGAGATTATGAAATTATTCGAGCGTTGCACTATCATACCTAGCTATAATCTCTTCAAAGCTATCATGGCGGCCAACAAAAGCTGTGTAAGTAAAACTGCTTTTTCTTGCATTGGTAGATAATTACACATGCATAAAGACATTATCTCTAATAACAAGTATTTTTTTGTAAAACAAGCATGTCATGGAGTCTATTTACTCAACCAACCTTTTTTACACTATCAACGCAAAATACGTTATTCTGTTATCTCCCACAGCCAAGCCCGCAAATTTGATAAACAAGCAAACTATAAACCTAGAAGGATATTTTAACTTCCATTTTTCAGATGAATTTCTTGATGGACTTTCCATAAAAATGAGATTGCAAGTGAGCCCGACGTCACAAGCTCATTATCAAACTTGTATGAAAATTTGATAAGGTCTTTGCTAAGGAAATAACTATTTAGCCTCCAATCAATCCAAATTGAAGGTGTATAATATGTAGACCCTTCTCTTCTAAGAAGCGGAAGAAATATTTACTGATAATAGTCATTTTTTGGCAATAATCCCATCAAATAAGAAGTTTATATCCTCCTACCTCCATCACCTCGTTCACTTATTGAAAAAATGTACCGCAACTAAATTCCTTATCAACGGTTCCGAGAATTTTCCTCCACTACCTTCATAGCTCTCTCTTCCTTTTGTTGGCGTGGTGTGTTCGTTCGCTCAAAAATAAAGCCCTGCTAGATGAATCCATTTATCAATCTGCCAATCGCGCTCTCCAGTTTTGGCTCTGAAGGGAAACGCTCCTTCTTTCTTCCGGAACCCGCTTTCACGCTAAAGGTTCAATTTCTTGCTTACGTCTTTCAAACAATTCGACCGAGTCAATCAAAAGTCCGATTCGTGGCGCTTTCACGTGAAAGGGGCGAAGCATCGATGTCCAAGTCTAATAGAAAAACATTCCTGATGAATATAGCTCGAGCATTTACTCCAAATCAATTACTAATCCTCTAGTCGATTTTCTAAACACATCATTAAAAATCTGATGTGGCCACCACATGACTTTCTCCATATCTGTAATTTTTCTCAAAATTCCAAATAGGTTACATAATAATAAATATTTTAAGAAACTGCCAAAAATTTTACTTTACAAAGAACAGAAATAAGCTCAAACCATAGCCTTTTGATATTGGATATAGCCACAAAGCTCCAACAATTAAGAAAAGAAAAAGGAGCGTTACTAAGATGTAACTAAGCGTCAATTGTTAACAATAGTCGTCGGTAGGTGGCGTGGTGGTGGCAGGTAAAAATATAAGATATCTCTTAAACAATGCATTATATGAGAAAATGTTTCAAACAAAGGTTGTAGAAATTAAATTGCCTACAACTTTTATTCTGGTACATTTTTACATTTATCAAATATTAAAGCAAATATTTCAAAATAACGGATAAGTGACAAGAGTAAACACCCACTTCGGTTTGATTGATTTTTACCAAAAACTAATCAGTTTTTCTGACTTTTATAAAAATGTTAAATATAAAATTTTGCGTTTACCTGATTAATAGTTTTTAAGTTAAAGCGCCCACAATAATCTATCACATACGCACAGACAGTCATCATCGAGAAATGGTCAAAACGTGTTCAGGGGACCTCAAAACGTGTATTTCCGTTGAAATCTCGAAGTCGATTTTTTTCATGAATAACAATACTTTCCCCTATACTACGTATGGAGAAAGTAAAAATATTATCTTATACAAAGAAGCGTTGAATCTCTTAAATTCCTTAAAACGGCAATTACTAGTAGAATTTCCATAGCAACGTGAAGGAATAATGCACGTTATAAGCGTAACATAAATCAAACAGGTGTCGGTATGCCAGGCATTTGATATACCTATGAATTCTTGTTTTAGAGCGAAATTCTGTCATAGGACACAGTAGTTGAAATTTCATATTTTATTTTCGTCATTCATACATGTCATTTTTGCCCCGTCTTTTAAGATGAGTAAAAATTAGAGATCTTGATTGATGACAGCAACCAGACGTAGTATTTTCGTTTCGTATTTTAATAAAAGCCTCGTGTATAAAACAGCAGAAATCGAATCTTATTTATATATGGCACAGATATGCAATTGAATATCTTTGGAATTTATTTGCTAAGTTTGCTAAACTATAGAAAAGCAGTTCGTCTAGTTTTGAATAAAATTTGTGATTAAATGATTCCTGGAAGAAAGAGATTGAGTACATCGAATTTATATTTCGTCGTATAATGAATAAACATGTTTCGATGCTGAGCCCTACGTCCTAAATTAGGCGTATCAATGAATTTTTTTGACTGGTCGGCAGTTTCTTTTTAGCTGGCAATCCCATCAGAAACACATGAGAAAGTGGATCTATTTTTTTCTGCAACTCTTATAGCAAAATGTTGTATCGGCTTAACATTATACAGAACCATACAGCAAAAATTTCATTTTTATTATGGATCAGCGGTAGTAATTGACCGATAATCAAAATTATATCTCTCCACCACTGCATTTACATAAAATGTTAAAGTAACAAATATAATTGGATTGCAATGGGAAACGAAATCCCTACGTTTGGGCAGCCATAGAGAGCTGGCGCGTTTGATGCCGATAAGAATTTCATTATATTTATACATGCACTGTCCAAATTATCGCTTATGCGTAATGTGGTTTGTTTTTTATCACTTAATATAATACAGCAACAGAGTCCATTAGTTCGAACACGCTAAAAGTTAAAATGACACGCTGTGGAAGGATTCGATAACACCAAACTGTTATTGGACATACTATATCTACGCAGGATTCGCAAAAATAATGAAGATTTTCTCGCAACTGAACAAGTACTGCATGATGGAAACTTTCAAAGCGACCATTAATCATTTTTAGAGAATCGACCGTTCGAGTCTTTAACCGCGAAAAAAAAAACATTAAAAAATTAACTACTTCCTAAAATCTGTTTCATTTTCACATTTTCTCCTTCATTCGCTCCATAAAACATCATTCCCTTTCTCTCTTTGTCTTCATTTTTGAATATTTATCAGTTTATTGCTCTCGTTTATTGCCCCTGCCTTCCATTTGTTCCTTATCCAATTACATCCTCCTTCCTTCTCTCTCTCTCTCTTTCTCCTCCATCCTGCTCGTTATATTAGCCCATTTTTCCATCCCTTCCTTTCAGCTTTCATTATCTCTCCTCGCCGCCAAAACGGTCTTCCTTTTAATCAATTCCCGATCGTATCGCTCCCGATTCAATTTTTTTCGCAATTCATCAATTATTTCGAGCTTCTTTTCGCTCAGCTCGCTTGATCACATTTTTTTACGTTCGGTTTTATTAAAAAGAATCCTCCCCGACATCCGCCTTTTTTCGAGTCTCCCCCTTTCTTTCTTTTTTAAAAAAAGAGAACCTCTCCCTCTCTCTCGCGAACGCTTCGCTCTCTATTTTACTTATCCCATTCCTCATACTCCCAAAGCAGCGCCGGTGTCATTTCCATTAGCGGTCCGGCTCAAATATTCCTACTCACGCGTGCCGTCACTACGGCAACAACCTTTTTCTTTTTTTTCGCAAAACGGTATCTCTCTCTCTCTCTCTCTCTGGCAATTTCGGCGTAGGTAGGAGAATGAAATTTTCAACTCCCATCCCATGATTCCTAGACCGGTTATCAGAAGAGGGATCGAGGATGGAAGGGGAAGGATATTTTATGAATGGATGGAAGAGATGGGATGGGGAAATGATGGGAGGAATGGGGCGGGAGAGGAAAGGGTGGGGGAGGAGAGGGGTATGGTGAATAAAGGGGTGGGGAAGAAATTGGTGGGGTGAAGAAAGGGGAGGGGGAAGAAAAAGGTGGGACGAAAAAAGGGGAGAAAGGGGTGGGGGATGAAAGAGGGAGGATGAAAGGGGTGTGGAGGAAAGGGTAGGGGGAAGAAAGGGGTGGGGTGAAGAAAGGTGTGGAGGAAGAAAGGTGTGGGGAGGAAAGGGGAGGGGAAGAAAGAGGTGGGGAGGAAAGGGGGGGGGGGAGGAAAGGGGGGGGGGGAGGAGGAAAGGGGGAGGAAAGGGGGGTGTTGGAGAGCGAAAATTCAGGTGAAATGACGGCAGAGGTAAGGGCGCCGAGATGGCTATATGGAGGTAAACATGGCGATAAGAGGACGGGTGGTAGTGATAAGGGGTGATACTGGGAGGGAAAGACATAAAAAAGGCAACGTTCCGAGGAGAGGGATAACGAGGTACTTTTTTTCTTTTAGGGGACAGGCAAAAGGGGGGGAAATATGTGGGTTGATTGATGAATCGCGGGAAAAAAATTAGTCTTTCGGCTTGAGGTGCGCGAATTAAAAAAATGCATGATGGGGGCAATAGAATGAACGCGATTATGGAGCAGGTGTGCTCAATAACGCACGGAATGATTTGCGTAATTTTTTTGTTTATTTATCACCAAATTAGTGCCTGAATCTTCTAAATTGATGTTACCTCTTCTTATACGTAATGATTTAATTAGACTCTAGTACTGCAGATTTTAAACCGTCTTAAAATGTGCACAGTATAAAACGGTTAATTAAAAAAATATGGGCATGTTACATAGAATGAGATGTAGTCAAAACCTGAGAAAAATAAGAAAAATACAGGCAAATTTTCGATTAGCGCGACCTCGTTTTGCGCGGATTCGTTATAGCGCGAATTTATGAAAAGTGACTTTTCATGAAATTACACTCCTTTCTTTAAATTTCATTTTCTATTAAATACATATGTAAAATGGGCCAAAAGTTAAGAAAACGTAAACGCAACATCCTAGCAGGTAATTTATAAAACATTTTTTAACAATGACATCGTAACACTTACTAGATATAACCGATACCCATTTGCTGCGACACTCGGTTTTAAACGCACAGCCTTAAAGAAAAAAACTTTATTTTGATAATACTGCTTTCTGGAATCCCTCTTTCCCTTGTAACCCTCACCCAGATACCCCGGAATGCTATTGTCTATTTGAGAAAATACCGACACCAAATCCTCAGTCCACTTGAGGCACCGCCCCTTTAGGTGGAAGGCCACATGCGCGCCTTTTATGGATGCTACTGCGGTCGGCCTTTCCTTTCTTTTGGCTCTGAGGTTAATACCCATGGTAGTAACCAAAGAAAATACACTGGATTTGGGTTTTCGCAGAGGGTAGGCAGAATGATAACGACAGGGAGCGCATCTCTGCTATCAGGGAGATTGTAAATCAAGGCATCGCCTTCTATGAAGAAATTCTGCGCGACCGGAAAAGGATGGCGACGAAACTCGCACTTGACATCTTCCTCAAGAAGCAATCATCTTCCATTGGAACCACGGCCAGAAACTTCACGGCAGGGGGATTAAAAATAATAAATTAATTAATAAACGTTATCAATATTTAGTGTTTTTAGCCAATTAATGTTTCTTCTTGTTAAAAACACATTTTATTCATATTTAATTTTAGTTTTCTCTCCCATAATGTATTTATGACACCATTTTGCGCGAATTCCTACTACTTTTTTCTTCGACTACTACGATATGGATAGCATAATTACAGGCGTCATATTATATCTCGCCTCAAGTGACCAAATTTCTGGGCACAGTCAAGATGATCAGCATGCATTCAGCATTGCTGAATGAATATTGGTCTAGCAGAGATACCCCCAAATGAAAATTTTTATCTTTTGATTGCATTTGCCACTGAAATCCTACAAACATAATAAAATCAATCTCAGTATGTCATTCTGTGAGGAATGTTTTATGAATTAATACGAATGGCTTAAGAACGGTCAGGTGACTGATTAATCATTTGCCTATGTTGGGCGCGTCTCCTCGCTTTTTTTAAACGGGTTACCGTCCATGATTTAAAAAATGGTTCGATTCCAGAAGTTTACTTTTTATATATGAATAGCATGAGAACAGGTGCAGCGTATTTTTATATTTTTTTCAAAATTGCTTATAATAATCGTAAAAGTTGGAAATTCGGACCAGAGAACACCTAAAAAAGTAAAATTCATTTTCCTAGGGTCAAAATTTTTAACATGATCCGATTTGGTTCACAAATTTATTTGAGCCTTAAAATTTTACGTTTTTGACGTGAAAATCCTTAGTCGTCAAGGGCAACTGCAGTATTGCTGATTTTGCGAAATTGTGTAAATTAAATTGGATTTAACAGGGAAAAAAAATAGAAAAGTCAAGATTTTGTTCTCAATAAGAATTTCTATTAAGAATAATCTGCTTATAAATTTACATTAATATATTCGAGTGGGGAGAAAGGGAGAGAGGCGAAAGGAGAGATAGAATGATGGAAAGAGAATAGAAGAGACAGAAAGAAGAAAAAGAAGAAAGGTACAGAAAAGGAGGAAGGAATGGTGAGAAAAGGGGAGGGAATAGAGGAGAGAGAAGGTAAGGGTGAGAGAGAGGAAGCATTGGGAGAAAGATGAAGACAGAGGGGGGAAGAGAGAGGAAGAGAGGGAATAAGAGTTATAGGAAGAGAGTGAGAAGAAGCATAGAGGGGAGGATAAAGAGAGATAGAGGGAGAAAATTGAGAAATGGAGGAAATTAGGGAGTGAAGGGAAGAGAGAGGTAGGATGAGAGTAAAAGGAAGACATTAAAGGATGAGAGTGAGAGGGAGAGAGTGAGAGGAAGAGAGAGAGAGGGGGGAAGAGTGTGAGTGGAAGAGAATAAGAGTGATATTAAGGGAGTGACAAGAAGAGTGAGAGGAAGTGACAACATGAGAGTGTGAAGAAGTGTGTGAGGAAGAGATATAGGAGGAGAGTGAGAGGAAAAGAGTGGAAGGGAGAGTGACAGTAAGAAAGTAAGAGAAAGAGAGTGAGAGCAAGAGTATGAGAGGAAGAGAGTGAGAGGAAGATAATGAGAGGAAGAGAGTGAGAGGCAGGAGAGAGTGAGGGAAAGGAAAGAGGGCGGAAATGAGGGAGAGTGATGGAGGGAGAGAGATAGAGGCAGGGAGAGGTTGGAAATGGATGAGGGAGAGAGGTGTTGGAGAGGCAGAGAGAATGTGAGGTAGAGGCGGGAGAGATGGATAGAGGTTAAGAGAGGAAGTGGACGTAGAGAGGGAATGGAAGCAAAGAGAAAGTGAGAGAGATGGAGTGATACTTGGAGGGTGGGAAAGTGAAGATACGAGGGCGAGAGAGCGGGAGGCATAAAAGAAGACAGGCAAAGAGAGAATGATAAATATAGCAAGTGAGAGAAATTTTGCGTTAACAATATTTATAAAATAAGGTTATTTGATTATTTTTCAATTTGATAAACTTTTTTATCTTCCAGAGAATCGTATCTATTTAATGAGCAAGGAAACAAACATACCTAGGTATGTTACTTAAGTTAGTAGAGAAGTAATGCAACGCTTGTAGGGAGAATGGCCGTAAAAAAACATATCTTCCGGTCTAAATTTATTAACTTAATTAACCTACTTCCTCCAAACATTCTCCGAGTGGCATAGTAACACTTATATTTGGACACTTTTTTTACAGATGAATTCAGCAGAGGAAACTCGATACTCTTCAGGGACAGCTGTGTCAGCACATCAAAAGAGATTAAGAAGGCGGACGGTTAGCGAACGAGTTCATCAGTTTAACATTAACTACCGCACATTATTCTTTCCATTACTCGCAGGACACGAACTAAACTCGAAATACTTTCTATTAGTTAAGAACTATCACCCCAAAATGAACTCATAAACAGACATACGAAAAAAATTATGACGCACGTGAAAAATTTTACGAAGTGAAATGAAATAACGGGAAACTAGTGCAGCCATATTGGCGTAGTGGGGTAACAACATATTTTAATATGAACTTCTAATAATTGACTCACTTTAATCTAGAAATTGATTTGCCTTAAGGAGAAATATGGACTTACGGTTATTCCAAAGCACGTAGGCGGCACTCAGCTGCTCCCGGCACGGTATTCATATTTCACATTCTCCGAACTTGTTGACGAGAAGACGATATCGAAGTAGATTTTATCTAGCTGAGTAAGTGCAAAGTAAATATTTTAAGCTTCAAACGCTATGGATGATGAATGCAATGAAATTTTATACTTACGTGGTTTCCTATGTCATTACAGTCGAAACTCGGACAGCATTTCCACGTCTGTCAAATTCCACTTCTTAAACTAAACTCTCCGGTTGAGTGATTAGGCGGACGGCGCAGAAAGCATACGGAATTGTGGGTATGGAAGACCCTGATCCAGCTTCGGCAGGTGGCCGCCAACATTTTTTCCTACCCACAATGCATTGCCTTCTTACGTCAGAGGTGGTAGTCTCGTTAGAAGGTCACTGAGTTGGGTGTTGTAGCGCTCTTCGAATTTCGTGGAGGTTTGATAGAACATTTGAGTTCATTTTAATGCTTTAGATCTAATCAAATATATTATTCTCTACCATGCCATCTATTTTAAATTTATTTGGTTTCTTTGATCATTTTTTCAAATATCGTATTCAATGATGAATAACATTGTCGTTCGTCCGAGAAGCCTTTATCGGATGGTACCAAGGCATGTGAATTTATTCTGTGTAATTACCCATAAGTGCTTAAGTGAGTGGTGATAAAATGTATATGTGATGTGTTTTTGTGAATGCCACGAGTGGTTCAAGCGATCGGTCAGAGTGACTTCAACGGGAGTCGCCAAGATAGACCAGAGATCGTCCGCCGTTGGAGTCAATACATCGTAGCAAAGGTAGGCGTGCATATTTTCTTGTGAGTCAAGTTATATCTTATTTTTACTTATTTATTTGGGGTAATACATAAGACGCGCAGAAACATTCCACAGATCAGAGACACAAGTTGAGGCCGACCGCTAAATACAAGAGGAAATTTGTATGATTATGGGAAATTATAAGCAAAAATGAAGCATGAATTCCCATCGTTTCGTTTTTAATAACATTTTCTTTAATTGTTAAGAACGATTATTAGGAAATAAGAAGAAATAAAGTGCATTGAAATTACTGAATCGCAAGCATCACTTACTGATTTCATATTCATAAATTATATCGGAATAACGGTAACTCAAGTTAATGGACGAGGCCGAGACTTCGTGGAATTCCATAATCAAATAAAATAAACAATATAAGATAGCGTTTTTATTAGAAAAGTTTTGCCAATTTCCAAAAGTAAATGCGAAACACGATCGGTTTCGGTGAATATTCACCATCATCGGTTTTCGCATTTATTTGCGGAAATTTGCAAAAGGTAACTAATAAAAATATTATCTCGTATTGTTTATTTTATTTAACAGTAACTCCTTTGGGCCAGCCAATTTCTGCCACAAGAGCAAACATTAAGAGAAAGCAATATTACGAAATTTGAAATTCACGCTCGAAATATTTGAACGTTTTGTTTGTACAATTTACCAATAAAATGTAGGTATTTCTTAACGCTGACCAACAACTAGACTTCTATAAATAACATTTAAAACGTTTTTAGGTGTTGTGTGGTATTTTCAAGTTCATACACGATATCTATTTCTCAGATAATTGAGAAATAGGAAAATTTAGAGTTATTATTTATTGCATCGACTCATTTTGTCACAAATTAGTTTATCGAAGATGAAACACAGAACATTATAAGAGTTAGAATAATAAAACAACCGATTGCTGTGAACTGAGCATAACGGATTCTATAAATACAACAATAAACTTTGTAATTGATTTAATAGTTTTGAACTTAATATCAGAATGAACAGGTTTTTTTAATTACACCTTGTTTTGGGATTTTTTACTGAATTGTAGAAGGCATTACATTTCATTTTCATGAAGTAATTGTGGAATAGATCCAGAAATATTTGTATCGTAATACTTTTTAAAGAAATTTTTAAAGGAAATTTTTAATTGAATGAAAAATGTTTTCGAGGTAACATTGAGCTTTTATGTATAACAATCATTTATTTATAATATTCTGAATCAAACTGAAAAACCACAAATGTTATAAAATAATTTCGTCTCTCTTTTTAAAATTATTGCACCGTAGGCCCGTACCAATAAAGCTACAAAATGATGGATTTCAACGAATGATACGACCTAATTGCTTTGAAAGGTTTTATCAAACAACACATTAGGCTTTGCCATGGCACCTATAAAAACAACAAATGAAAATATTACTTTTTTATTATTTAAACATATCCTTATAGTTAATGCATTAGCAATTATTATTTATTTTTTTCAGTAACACCAATTTATCAAGTAGATCCACTAAAACAGGCACGTCAAACCGGTGGGCTGCATGCGGCCCTTACTTTGCCTTTCTGCGGCCCAATAGCTAATTTTTGTCTCAAGTGTTATAGTGTGTATTCGTCGAAAATCATTTCCAAAAATTATAACATTTCACGCAAAATCTTAATTTGATTCAGTTTGAAGCATATATTGAGGCTAAAGGTTCTGTCTTGGAAAATGACTGTTTTACCATAATGCAACTTTCAGAGGTTGAGAAATATACATCACTCTTAGTCCAGTAGAAATAATCTCTTTTTACAAGGCTGTATGATTACATAATACGGATCGCCCAACTGTCTAAATCATTGCTGGCCAAAGTCTGCTTGTAGTGTGCCAATCTCAAATAGAAAAGATATAGGCGAGCCACAATTAAATGTGAAGCAAAAAATTTATTATAGTCCCATGAAAATACAATAGTGATCAAAAGCTACAATACAAATTGTATTTCTCACAAATAACACGTGTTAATTGTAATTCGAGCTCTGTTTTATGTTATTACAAAAATATATTAAATTAAAGTTAATTTAAAGTTTAATTTATTCATTGATCTTTGAGTTGCGTTATTTTAATAACCTTCAATCTGTGCTTGAAAATTTATAGCTTCTAATCATACAAGTTTTCTAATATGGACATTACTTAGTCAAGTAGGTTGTTGGTTTTTTATGATATTCATTGCTGAAAAAGTTTGTTCATATACATAAGTTGTCCCAAAGTAACAGATATATCTGAAAGCGGATTTTCTCAAATTTGGATATTGAGAATCAGGAAGTATTACCAAAAATGCAGTAATATTTCTCTAGTTATTGGAAGTAAGACAGGTCTCTGCAGAGATACTTTTTTAATAGGAGTTTGATTCCTTGTCTTCCATTTGTAAATTAGAGTTAATTAAATGCACATCCTACTCGGGAAAATAAAAAGTGGACGAGAATTTTGCGTTATGTTTATCGTGATATTTTGAATTTGAATATTTCATGAAATCTTCTGTTAAGACTGATGTATTGTCTGTAATAATTAAAATCAGTTTCTGCAACGTCATCTTCAGAATAATTTCCTTCTTCATACTCCTTTTCACCATTAATATCTTCCATTGGTACTAATATTCCCTTCTCTTATTTAATTTTATATGGTTGTCTAGTTTCTTAAAGTTTTCAAAATTATCCAGGTTTTTATATTCCATACGTTTTGCAAAAAGCGCCAAATTAATTTTAAATGCATTTATTTTAGCCAATGTCGTAAAAAGCATATCTTTTCCTTGAAGTTTTAAATTTAAGTTGTTCAAGTGAATAGTAAAGGTAAAGTACTCCTTTAGCCAAACAATTAGAGGGTTACAACACCCCAGGGTGTTGTAACCCTCTAATTGTTTGGCTAAAGGAGTACTTTACCTTTATTAATCTCAGCCAAAGTTATTGAGCTACTAACGATACAAGTGAATAGTGATGTCCGTTAAAAAATCCAATTCATTCAACCATTTGCCATTTCAAATGGCTGCATTCGGTGTGGAGTTCACTTCGTTCTTTAAGCTATTTTAGTACGATGGACATTAGTTTTGAAAATCACTCCAATATGTTACCTCCAGATAACCATCGGGCATAGCAGTGAATCCACGACTTACCGCTCTCTTCTAAATCAACAGATTTTATAAATTTACGGCGATTCAGTGCTTTAGCCCGAATCTTGTTTATACAGAGAAGAATTACACTCATAACGATTTCGAAATGAAAACCTTGGCAGCAGAGGCGTAACTGGGAGATACGGCGCCAATGGCAAATTTTTAATGAAAAACCTTTTTTATTTAGAATGATTATTGCTGCGTTTTCATAGGCAATAATAGTGTTTTTACTAGCAATAACTTTAATATTTGAGTAGGTATTAAATTAACACTTATTTATGAGAAAATAAACTTGGCATTTTTTGCAGGAAGGTGCGGCGCCTATGGCAAATGCCGCCTTTGCTATACCCTAGTTACGCCACTGCATGGCAGCATAATGCTTCCACGTGGAAGTTTTCTATTAAAACAATACATACATACATCTAGAGTTATAACCAATCATTGCTGGTGCTCCATCCATGCTGATACTTTCCGGTTTTTGTCCAAATTTAAGTTCATTTTAACGATGATATGTTTGAGTTTTTCAAATTAATAATCTCCATTAGTAGATGTTTTTAATGATTCCAGACTATGAAGTTCTTCCACCATTATAACTTTATCATCAACACTAAGAATAAAGATAGTGAGTTGCGCTGTGTCTGTTATATTGGTGGTTTTTCCAATGGCAAGTGAAAAAAATATACTTTATCTATCTATATACTTTATCTGTTCAGCTATATTTTCAGCCATTTTATCCTTTATTCTCATCACTGTGTTTCGAGAAAGTGTTATTATATAAAACTTATCCTGTACTTTTGAATCTTTCAAGTTACAACCAGCTATCATTAAGTTTTCTTTGATGATTTCTTCGCCACCACTTCTTTTGTTTTCTTAGCGAGCAACAGTGATATTCCTTAGGACGCTACCGTCATATCCTTGACTTCGTCAGAATAATTGCTTTTGGAAGAAAGAGAGACTGTTAGAACCGATGAGATCCTTTTATTTTTCACAAAGTTACTTCTTAGTTTTGATGCGACCGGATACTTCTTGTTTGAAAATATTGTGATTTTGAAGAAGTCTTTCAAATTAAATTTCCTCGGCATAGATACTGTAGCATTTCAGATTAAACAAACTGGATTAGGTTACTCAGCAAATCCTGGTACAAAATAAAATTGCTCCTTCAGTTCAGCCTTGAAATTTTTACGCGAAATATCGTCTCCGTATCAACCTTTGGATATTTACTCGCTAATGCACTTATATTTGTATCGATGTGACGCTTTGGAGGTGAATTTATAGGACTGTATTTATAATTGTTTTAACTTTGGTTTTAAATACTGCTAATTACGTATGAAATAAGATATTTAATAAAAAATATCGATGAGCGTCCTCTGCGCTAATAGTCAATCTCAATCAGTCGAATACATTTATTTTACGTGATATGATATTTTATGGATAATAATCCTTGCGAAATGAAGGCTTTTCTCACGTTTGTCTTTTTTGTAACAATCCTTTTCCTTATTTTAAGAAAATTATTTTTTCAGAATGTTTCTCAGTAAATCGTTGGTCACCCGCAGTTACAGTTCGGAACTCAAAGCACACGTTCAAATTCATAATGGCAGCAAAAAATTGCTACGAATTTCGGGATGCACGTGCATCCTCTCTCTCTCTCTCGCTCTTCGTCTTGCAGAAATAACATCTTTTTGCCAGAGTCTGTGATTACATAACACGGATCATTGCTGCTGCAGTTACATACAGATCAAAACGCAAAACACTTTCCCGATTTCGAATGGCCGTTTACAACAACAAAAATTACCTACGAATCTGGGGATGCATACACAGCCGTATACTACCAGCCGAAACTTTATCCCTTGAAAAAATTGGTTCAATATATAATGCACAAACTTTCTCATATGCTACACATGCATCTGATCTCTCTTTCCTGATTGAAAGGAAATCTTACTGTTGCAAAAACAACAAAACCGCGGAAAATATCTTCTGCACGTAAATTGTATTAATATAATTATTATGTGAGTTATGTGAAAAATATATACCTACGTAAATATCAAGTATTTTCAGATTGACGAAGGCACGTAGGTGCTGAAGCATTATTGCAGTACTAAGATAGTTGAGAGAAGGGGGAGAGCTGGGCGGAAGCTGTGCATAAAAATCTATATATTTTAATGTCGCTGGACGCTAATTAGCTAGTTCTCGACTTACATGATAGATGCGTTCCCGAATACCATCGTTTATATCGAAATCGCGTAAAGCGAAACCTAATTTTCCATACAAAAGGCCATGCACAAAATCGCGATGATGCGAATCCCGCTCGTGTAAATTGATTTATGTTTCCTATTTTGTCGATCGCGTGTAAGCGAATCCACATAAATCGAGTCCCCGTACAACAAGTACATACCTGTATGTATAGCTTTTTCTGAGAAATATCGCTTATGTAGTATTATTAATGACACCAAGTTCTACATTTGAGTGAATTGTACTCAAAATCGTTCGGGTCATTTTTTAATAAATCGACATTTTATGAAAACTACAAAGAATAAACTACTCTTCATTGTTGCGCTATATCGTTAATCTCTTCATATTTTCTATTCTGTATAATGTTATAAATACGAAATATCATTCAATTTTGTTGAACCACCTAGGCTCTAGGGCAGACAGAAGGCATGGCGAAAATCACATTTTTGGACTCGGAAGTCGAATTTTTTCGGTATTACAATACTTTCTCCGTATCCGAAGTACACTTTCTCTTCACACCACGTTATTACGAGAACGTGAAAAATCGGATCGGAAGAGCAGCACGTGACCTTTTTTCGTCCAGCAAGTCCTATCCGTTCAAACGGCCGTTAGATTAAGGGTGACAGCGCCCTCCGTCGCTACACCCGGTCGGATGAATTACATTGCGATGATTCGCTCGGCTCTTGTTAATTTCAGGTGTCATCGCTAGGACGAGTCGGGACCCGAATCGTGATATGCCCTCGTGTTCGAGCGAGGGGCTGCGTTGAATCCCGCAGGGAACACGAGAGTCGGACAGAGAGAGAGCGAGAGAGATATCGTGTTTTTCGAGAATTACTCTCTGAGGAATTAAAGAGATGACGTTTCCCATCGAAATTTTGACGCGACCTCGAATTGGAAATATCTTTCTCTCTCACTCTCTCTCTGCGAATTTTGCAGGCGGCGATGAGAAATCGCGTGTTTTTTATGGGTTTTGAAGTACGACCAACCGATGCATATAATTTTTCAGTCCGCGGATGTGGGTATGGAAAAAAACTATCGGGAGCATTTTTTCAATCCCAAACTTTTATTATTATTTCGAGACTGTTAATTCCTAGCTTTGGTTTTTTTAATTTTTCATCATCAATGCACGTCGTCTGCGTAATTTCGATTCTTCTCTTCGTAGAGAAGTATTACTTCATCGTAATTGCAAGGTATAAGCAAATGACGTTTTTTATTTCATACTTCGATGTTTCTTACTTTGCCATAATATTAATTCCATAAAGTTATGCTATGAGTTAACAGATCGCAAGATGGGCATTAAATTACATTAGTATGGCTGCGAAATCTTTTACCTTAATTCGGTTTGAGGGGTTTTATGCCACTGCTTTACGTGGAACGTGTAAGTATTGTTTTGTTAGTTATGTTATCTAATTGTTAAATCGTTGCTGGATAATTATTAATATCGAGCTACATGTTAATACATAAGTTACATTATCATAGGGAAGTTATATTGATATCAATAAACGGATCGCAGAAGGTTTGCTGAGAAATTTCTCAGAGGGAATGTCCTAGTGTACAGCGTAAACGATGATCCAAACGATCTGTATTTTCAAGTCGCATTAACATCCATGATACGTTTGTAGGATTAGATTTCAGGGTCCAGCGCGCTCGGACTCTCTCTCTCTCTCTCAAATATTTGATAGTTGACGTTGGTCATACAGGACGGCGGTTGCCATTACGTTGCTACACGAAAATAGCGGGCAATAGTTGGAGTTAGAGGGTAGGTCCGGCTGGGATCATATTGATCGGCCTTTGGCGCCATCTCCCGAATACAAACGTAAATAAATTCCGCGGTAGTGTGTAGGTACGTAATGTTTCCGTAGTTTTTCGATGTAATTTTAGGCACAGTTCATGAATTTCATGGATTTATTACATAACATCGCTTTCATTACTTCGCCCTCGATTACCATTAAGTATTAATATTCATTACTAGTATTATTTAAATTTGCACTTAAGATTAATTTTTACTATTTTTATTGATCTTTTTATCAATTTAACATATTGAATTAACCACAGCATAAATTATTTTTAGTTAACTATTAAATTCACCTTACAAAATTAAATCGATTTTTATTAGATTCACATTCCCCGTCCTCTATTTCTTAAAATTCCTCCACGATCTCATTTATTCATATAAAAAATATTTGGATCTTCTGCCTCACTTACAAAAAATCTAAATTTATCTCCAATTTTGTATGTAACCACAATCATAATATCAAACAATCCTGCCTATGACTCAACCGCACCAAGTCTGTTTTTTTTCAACACTACGCCATAAAATTTTACGTTGTTTATATATCTTCTTTCTCGTTGGTCGTCTCATTGGCCAATCCTTATCTCTGGCGACCCAATTTAGATTTCTTTCGTCCATCTAGAATCAGTCCTTCATGCTGCTATCCAAGCCTGTTAACTTTTTGTTTACTGCGTCCATCCGACTGTATCGCAGACAAGCGTTTGGGCAACGACCCATATTCTCTCTACCATTATCCTTCCTAGTGCTCCCTGATGCGCGTTGTTTTGCCCTCCTTGTGGTCATTCGGATCTCCTGTGCTATCCCTGAAGATTATGCTCCTTTAATGATGTCCCGCGGAGGGCAGAGCTCAAGAAGCCTCCGTGCTTTTCACAGCCGTATCATTCCTTTGAACTTCTATCCATCCGGTCGAGTATCCCTTCTAAACGGCGATAACTCGCCCCTTTTATAGACGATGGCCGCTTCCGTATCTGAAGTTTAAAAGTCCTTATCATTCACGAACTTGTTCGACATTGCGTCGGTCACTTTAATAGCTCTCAATTCATTTCCTAAAACGAGCTGAGATTTCCGCCGAAATCACGGTGACGTCGGCCGGACTATGATTGCTCCGGACGTCGGAGTCGAATCTGTTTAACTGCATTAATTTACGAGAACTTGTTCTCAGATAATATTCTACTACTTTCGCTGATGGGATGAAGAATAGGAGAGAAAATATTTGGATGATTCAGAATAGGACAATAAAGAGTTAAATGACGTGAAGTGCCGAACGAGACCGGAAGAATTTTTATTTTGTTAAACTTGTGGAAGCGTACTTTTACTTACTCCTATGTTTGCTATTCAATCGACCCGACTTTTCTAATGATCTAGATCAGCCACGAGCAACGAGAGCATTTTATGCGGCCCGGGAAGTTATGATGAAAATGATATCCATAAAATATAATATACAAATTAATATTTTAAAAAATCAAACGATGATAATAAAGCATTTAATTTTGAAAACCCCTAAAAACCTTACTTAGAATTGATGTTCACTTATATGATAGCTCAGAATCTCCAAGTAACTTCCGATTCAAACTCGAACCCGTTCGCCGAAGTGTTAGCAACTTCTAATGCAGCCCGTCAAAGGATTCGCTTCCACAAATGCGCCCCACCCTACAAAAAGGATTGTCCACTCCCGATTTAGATTATGATCAATGAAGTCATATCAACTGATACAGTTTATTCTGTAAAAATCAAATTGGCTTTTTGCACGCTTGAACTCGTAAGCGTTTTGTTCTTCGAAGCTTCGATTTAAACAGCTTTTTATAATCTGATTGAATATTTTTCATGTATAAGTTTGGTGTATTACTCAATTTTTCCAACCATATCGAACGCGTTTGTCTTGGTTCTCTTTTTCTTAAAAATCGTTTTGAAAGTAATTTCCACTGAAACAAGCAGTTTGAAGTACAGATACAAAATTAAGGTACCAAATCACCCTCCTTACGGTATGCTGTTGGTGTACTGAGCTTACCGATAAGAAACTTAAAAGCTGTATCTTTCGTATGCAATCCGTAAAACAATTGCTTTTTACTTTAAATGCGTTAACGTATACATTTCGCTTATTCTCATTTATATGAGATTCGTAGATTTTTTCTCCATTCATTACAGTAAGCCAATAGATATCTCTCAAAAACTTCTATCTCGCTTTATTTCTACCTCTGCTCGCCATAATGGCAACTAAGACTCGATAATTTCCAATTCGATCAAAGTTTTTGGCCGTTCTGATTTCACGACTTAAACAAGTAATTCTCGAAAGAACTAATCCGTCTACTTTCCTTTCAATACAATTTTAATATATAATAATTGGGGGTGTACACAGGTTTTCCGTGGTACAAAAGTGCTTTTCTTCGCATTTGGCGTAGTATAATGGTATAATAATATATTTGCTTTGAAATCAGAAAATTATTTTTTCTTATATTGTGGTAGCCCATTCTAAGCATAATCATCTCGTTTTTCCATTCTAAACTCGCCCTACAGACGAAATTTCTTTGAAATCCGTTCAGCCAATACCTTCCAAATTCATAGTCACAGAAAATTCTAATCTTGATATTGTGGTAGCTCTGTTTAGTCGACCCAGTTGAAATATGATATTTTAGTTATTTATTTATATGAAGATTCAATATAGTATATTTGGTTACAATCCATTTGGTCAACTCTAGCAAAATGTGCAAAAGAAGTATTATTTAACTTTTTAGTGTGGTATCCCTGATCTTTAACTCCGCTTTCAACATCTTGTTTTCATTATGGTACGTTGTGCAAATCTATTATACAAAATTTAATTGAAATCCGTTCAGCCAATTCCTTCAAAATCCTTAATTACTGAAAGAGTTTAATTTGTAATTGTGGCACCCCTGTTCGGCTGATTCAGTTTAAATATGCTAATATGGTTTAGCATATATATGTTCATTATAAGTATTAAAATTGTTAAAAATTAAAGTGGGCAGTTCAACACAAATACGCGTAAAAGAATTTTTGTATTCCTTGTATTGTGGCAGCCCTGCTTTCTATACCTATACTCAAAATCTTGATTTATTTTATGTTGCATTCCTACTTCATACAAAATTTCGTTGAAATCGGTTTGGCCAATTCCAAATTCATAATTACCGAAAAGTTTAACTTTGCAATTGTGGCGCCCATGCTGAGTCGATCCGGTCCAAATATGTAATTTTGGTCATTAATTTATGTGAAGATTCTATGTACCAAATTTAGTTGAAATCGGTTCATTCATGAAAATGTCAGGGACACACACACACGGACACCGAGGCGATCTCATAAAACTACTTTCCATTTTTTTTAAATTAGGACAAAAATTGCGTCGAGAGTTTTTTTTACCTCTGCCGCTTCAAAATATCAAACTCATAAATCTTGGACTTCGGTTTCAGGTCAAGAAATAAAATAGAAGTAATTACAGCTTAAAAGTAGCTGAAGTATAAATTGAGAGACAGTTAATTCATTCGTGAGTCAGTGACTAACGCTGCCCGAGGAAAAACGAATTAATCAGATATAACTATTAATCATATTCATCACATTACTTAAAAAATTCCTATGCTATGCATGGAGAGAAGTTATTCATTGTTGGTATTTAACGCTAGACACTGGTAGGTACTTTCAGCCATTGGAATGCACTTCGCGATAGAAATATTCTTTCTTTCAACGAAAAATACTTATCCATTGTTTTCTTGAAATATTATTTAAAGTAAACTAATTCCTAGTATTTTTTTCGTATTAATGCATTTACATGGTCCGTTGCAATTATTCAGAAAAGTAATTCTAAGTAATGCCAAAAATATTGAACGAAGCGAGAAAGTTAAATTTGGTATATTAAAACTATGCCTTGTATTAAGAGCCCTCCATTGCTATTTTATTATTATTTATCTTTTCACATACAACTATGAAAAAAAGGCAAAGTAAAACGGATCTGAGCTTCTTTAAATGGTCAAGGTCAGCGATGTCTTCTTTTTCGCATTTTATCCGAAAACGAGTAAATAAGTTCAAATTTCAAACGAAATTAATCTAGAGAAAAATAAAGTTGTTTATTTTTTTTTATTAATGTCAATTTTGTCTTAAAGCTAACTGAATTTCATCACTTTTCAAGTCTCATGTTAAAAATTACATAATTCATTTCGTAAAGTGAATTTTGCTTTCAACAACTAGGATACACGTCTTTATAACTTGATGCAAAACATCAGAAACAAACTGTTTCAGAGCACTGCACACAAGGATGAACTAATCATGAGATAAAAAATCTTCCTTCTATACTTCAAAATTCAATTAATCAATACACACTGCAATGGAGCGCACCCATTACAACAAGAATGAATATTTGTTTTATATCGAGGTACGATGTTTTTTGCATGTGAAAACTGGTTTTAAAACGTTATTTTTTAATCATTCAGCACAATTGTTTTAATTTAAACCACCATATATTTTACGTCGAAATAAAATAAAAATATTCAATCATATAATGCGTGGCTAGACAACTAGAGCAAAAATATATACAATCATTTTCAAATGCAAACTTCCTCTCTGGATTTTAAAAAATCTTTATTTTAAAAGCCCTCGGTAAAATTTAATAGCAAAATTACGTATTATCACATATTATATTACGTTAAAATCACATCGCTGCTAAATTGTAGACTTCTACATGTCGCCTGCAAATCTTGCATGGAATTATGAGAAAACGTTCAATTATTTCCGTGAGGAACCACACCTTATCATCCTGCGCCCAGGAATACAGAAAATTTTAGTCGTTTTCTGTTCCGATTCTTCATGATATCCTTTATCCCATCCAATTCATCATTCTCGGAAAAGAGAGCATAATCGCAACTCTTGGCATGCGCATTATTCCGACCCGTCCCGCTCGATTCTTCGCACAACATCTGGGGCGTGGGAACGCCAGTGACGAAACCGCGAATCGCGAGATTCCGCCGTACAAATTCATCGGGCTGGTACCGTTTTATCCTTTCCCTGAGGACAATGGAGTTCTCGCGGAACTCGCAGTTAACCAAATACCATCACTTCCAAAAGTTAATTAAGGAGTCGAAAGAGTGGCGTGGGATGTCTGGCGTTGAATGGGTTGGGCGAAATTAAAAAAAAAGAGCATTCCTGACGGAGTGTAGGTCAAAAGTTGTAAGGACTAGTTCAACTCGAACTCAATTAGGTACGTCAGTAACAGAGCAGCTGTGCCCCTTCGCTCGGCCTTCTATCCGCTCCGACTTCTCAAGCCGATTTTTTTTAATTCCGCGGTCTTATTTTTCTACTTTTCGTAGGACCTTATCATCCCTAGAAGCTCGATTTTATCGCCTGCAATGTTGCGGCATGAATTAAATATTTCAGTCCGAAAGATGTCCGTTTTTCTCGAGGTGAAATCGATTTTTTGTTCAAATCGAAATAGCTTTGCAGTTGCTGAAAGGGAATTTTTCAAATTACTAAATTTAAGAGCTGTACATAGATGTTTCGTCCGATTTGAACTGCAAATTCGAAAGTACTCTATCGGGAGTTTACGGTAAAAGTTTTTTATGAAAATTGTTGTCAAGTTGTTTTTTTAGCTTTGTTTTATCATGAGAGTTCTTATACTACGGAAACTAAGGGATTCAAACTATTTGGCAGTCTTAGAAACAAACTGTCGAGCCACATAAAGCGAGAAAGAAATTTTCCGTATCATAAAAACATATTCTTAAGGAATTTGAAAAAAATTAGTTTTTCTTCGCTTTCCTATGGAAATGTTAAATTTGTAGTTCATAAGGTCGATTTTCATGTTGGTACATGGACGAAATGATCTCCCTTTAAACAGAGCTCAAAGGTAGATGTAGATTGAATTTCGCAAAACATCTGCAATACTACCATCGCTAGAATCATCATTGGCCTATCTTTGCTGCCTTTAAACACAAAGCAATTTGTAAATTTTTTAGCGGTTAAAAAAATCCTGTTATGCGTTTTGTTTGTCTCTCTGTGTGACGCAGTAACTCCTAAACAAATGCAGCGAGAGACTTCGTTTTTCTGTCAATTGATTCAGTATTCTGTCTCACTGTAATATTATTCCAGACTAGACATACTTGTATATATAAATCTTAAAATTTTGTATTTACATTATTTCATTTTAAATCGCCATTTACTCTCTGCCTCGGTAGCTCTTTCGTTACTTGTCGTAGGCGTGACCGGTCACATATCCTTGGGGACATTGTTTTAAGGGCCCTGGACTCGTCCTAACGCGAATAAAACTTCCGGCTGGAACAATATATGAATCTCAAAGTTTCTAGACAAGGGATTAAAGTTGCATGCCGATTTGAGTGCCCAAGCACGTACCTCTTAAGGTTCTGGAGATCTAGCAATATGGCCAAAAGTCTTCCGAGTCACGCGATTAAAAAAACCCGTAACCTCTCTCGCTACGATTTTGTCCCGAGTTTGTTTCAATGTTCCATTAAGGTCGTTTGCTTACTTTTCTAGGACGAAGAATCCTCCGATGGGATATTCGACGACGCAAAACAGCCTTTAATTTACTAAAACGTAAATGTCGCTTCGGAGATAAATACAGGGAATTTCAGCTGCCTCGGTTCGTCCTGCGGCGCGAGAGATTCAGGGAGGGAAACGTGTGGAACTAATTAATCCGTTAGTTACTTTCACGCAAGTGGAATCGAAAATCAGTCTCCTTGTTTTTATTTATGCATCAAAAGAAAATTAGTACATTTTAATATTAACATATCTCAAGTTAAATGTTTTTCATAAAGAATATTCAGAGATCGGTTCGAGACACGTTCAGACAAATTCTCATTACTGACAACGGTAAAATTTTAAATTCTTCAAACCGAGTTTTGCCTGACCCAATATTCTTCTACTATTTTAAATTTTCTGCCAACATAACCCACAATTTATTGCACAAAATTTTTAAATGCAATATTTAAAATAAATCTTTATACAAAAATCAGACGAAATTTGTGAAATACTTTGTTTTGTTTGTTTAAAGGGGTTCATTGCAAATATTTCGAAAAATGCACTTTTTTAATTGAAACTAAATTAAGTTCGCAATTTTGATAACAGAGATTTTATTTCTTATAGCTATGAAATTTGAGCAAATAATCGACAAGTAAAAGTTATTAATTTTTATTTTTAAGTACAGAAACTAGGGAATAAAACTGGTTTTATGGCAGATTTTGCGTCGAAAATTTTATATTAAGTTAAAGATGAAATTGAGGGATGTGCAGAAAATAAATAGGTTACCAGAACAAACAGAAACACAAACTGTCTACGTGTTGATATGAATTAGGTAACATCGAATATGACGATTCAGTAAGGTTTTCTAGATTTACTTTTGCTAATAAAGGCCGAAATAAACATAACTTAACAAACTTCTCAGAAAGAGTAGCACGTCATGGCAGTACGCGAGGGTGTCCTGCATGGATATTATCGGGTTCCAAATTGATGTCCGCACACCAACAGCCACTTTAAAGGTGTTAATCTGTACTGCTCAAAATATTGAATTCAGCTTTAAGTGCAAATGTCAGAAAAATGAGTTAAAGAGTTGTCAGGGAAAAATTAAGTGACAGCAAATCACGACCGTAACGTAACAAATTTTTCTCCAATAATTTGACAACCTTACAAATATAAGCGATTTTTTTATGATCGGCCATGACCCGAATCCGAAAATTTCTTCTTTTGTACCATGAAATAAGGGAAGCCTAACGAAAACTTGAACCATTAATTGTGCCCCCGTTCTGCTCCTACTGCGCGTCTAACAGCCTAAAAATGATCGGAGACGTATGAGAGAAAGAATAACTCGCATTCGAGCCGTCGGATCATTCCGTTCGTGTTAGTTACGACACTGATGCTTACGTTGAGTATTGAATGTGTTAGCGGAAGAATGTGTGACGAGGAGGAGAAACCGGTGGAAATGGCGAAGTGAGGAAGAAGGGAAGAAGATAGAGAGAGGAAGGCAGAAGGGAGCGGTAAATTGAAGGCGGTGAAGTGAGAGAGGGAGGGTCGGGACGATGGCTCATTGGGGAAATCTGGCATAATTGCCAAAAGCGAATTCGTCTAGTAATCAGGTTTCGTGACTCGGTTGACGCTTATCACTGCCACAAGGGAGGCTGTGTTTCAGTCGTAATCAAAGCACAAGGCAGCCTACTCCCGGGCGCCGCGAATGTTTGCCCGTTGTTAAGTTAAACCGTAACTCCACCACGGCTTACTAGCATACACGCTCTATCGTAGGGATCTAGGAGCAAACGATCCTTTGACATTCGTGTACAATAGCAGGAGATGATTTTGGAAAAAAATATGCGCTAAACCTAGAGATTCCGCTGAGTTGATTAGGCAAAGATTGTCTTTTTCGGTTTGTCCTTCAAATAATAGAAAGAATAAATTTATTTTGGATGACGGTTCTCATTTGATTATTGCAACGAAGAACAGGCACGCCAGTCACCAGATGTATTTGGATATTCATCCCTGTTTATGATCGTGTTAAAAGTTTGCAATTAAATTTTCATGGAACAATCCAACCGTCAAAGTTTTATTTTTATTTAAAGCATAAGTATAGCTATTAGTTAAATAGACTGTCATCTCTCACATTTCCCTCAAAGTAAATTTCATATTAATGAAACGTGCTTTTCATCAATCTTCTTTGTTTTGCTTTTCCTCCGAGTCTCATTTCCATTATTTATGTCGCCTCCACCTCCCATTTCTTCGCTCCAATTCCTCCTCATACATGGCTTCTTCTTTTCTCAGTATCTGGCCATTTTGATATCTAGGAGCCGTGCGAGTTCGTGATCATATGACGCCGAGGCCAAAATAGTTGTCATTTTTATGGCTTTAAAAAAACCCACACCGCCGGCGGCTCCACATTGCCCGCAACTACGTTCTCTTAGCTCACCATACCGCATTGTTTCACCAGCAAAGTTGAGAGTAAAAAATTTAACAGCATTCATTATCATAAACTGAATACACCCAAGAGGCAACTACAATTCTCTATTTAATAGGAAACGTCAGAGATACATTGTATAGACACGTGTGTTCTGTAAGTACGAAGAATTGCTGATTTTTAATGAGACGGAAGCAGA
Organism: Tanypteryx hageni; assembly: GCA_028673005.1. NCBI lineage: Eukaryota > Metazoa > Arthropoda > Insecta > Odonata > Petaluridae > Tanypteryx > Tanypteryx hageni. The sequence continues at coordinate 87,694,142 of CM054116.1, read as the reverse complement.
CTTGGCACGTTAAATATTTTGTTTCCACCTCGGGTCAACTTCTAAAGAATAAATCCGCCATGAAACGATGTCCGCGGAACAATTGCTACCAAATGAAACGAACCCGCGGATTTATCGCGTCTATCTGTGACCTACCGATTACTCCTATTTCATTTTCTACGTCACCAGCTTCACAGTCGGAATAGGAGGTAAAGATTCATGCGTTTTCGGGCCTTTTAACGGAATCAGCCCCCCGCGAATCAAATCACTCCATCCCCAACAACCCTATTCATCGTTCCTAATCTAGTATCTTCTCATCCTGTTAGCAAACAACGCCTGATCCATTCCAAACGTTCCCTTCCTTCCCTCTGTTTATAGTGAATCCAGGATTTCCATGCATATATTTGCCAATTTCCCAACTCAAGTTGAGACTGAGGCGGTTCCACTACCTTCTCCCTTCATCCACTTTCACTTCTCTTCAGTTCCTTCGCCAACTACTCCTATGATTCGATCAAAAGGCTCAGAAAATACTTTAACCTGCACTTTTTCATTCGAATAAATTGGTAAGTGCTACAAGTATTTTGAGCGATTAATGGCATGGATCGAGAGGTGGGTAGAGAGCTCGAGATATTCCGCGTGACATATCTACTTTAGTCCCAAATGTTTCCTGAGTGAGAGAAAAATAGTGCGGCATCGGGCCAAAATGTCCGCTTAATAGTTTGACCCATTTTTAATCTCTCAGATATAAAATACGAGTTAATTCCGTGCGCCACCTGTATTCGATTTATTATTAACTTTGCCCTGAGATTTAGCTAGGTCAGTAAATATAGCTAGAAAGATAAACACGCAAAATAGTTTTATGACACGTCAGTCACGGAAAGCCTTTGGCTTTTATATTTTTTAAATGCGGTGTTTAAACTTAGAAATATATAGTTCTTTGTGAAGGTATAAATATAATAATGCGCATAAACTAGAAATTTACCGCAGTGTAAAAGTATGATTGCTCAGATTAAGCCGATGCAAAAAATAATTTAAAATGCGGTCTAAAACCTTTCTGTTATAAAGTGAAAATAGTGGAAGTCGTTGATAAATTACATGCATTTAATAAAACCATAATTAGCCTAAAATATAAGCTAATAATTAGACGTTTTCATACGGCGAAGGGTCGCGTAGCGCACTGAACAAACGATTTTATCAAAGAAATTCAACAGAGAATGATGTGGAAGGTCTACCGCAATTTTTGGCACCCGTATTTTTTTCGGGTCTAGTTGCGTTTGCGTGCAGTAATGCGCGTGCTTCCTCTTTTGCGTGTTTGGTGGCTTTCGTGCTCGCATGTAGTCCTATCACATATCTAAACGCTTCTCAATAAATCTTAAAATGCTTATCGGCATAGCTATTAAAAGTAATTCTCTCCTTTGTTTAAAGTTCTTTGAGGGGCAATTATCACTGATAAACCCATATCACATTAACCTCTCCGCCAGATTTATAAAGCGACTGCGCTTCGCGCCACTCTCTCAGTTAAGATCATTCCGGCACGTCTTAGAATGCTAATCTTTTCCTCTTTTGGTCGTAAATACAAAATTCATATTTTTTTGCATTCAAAGTGCGCGGCGTGAGATATAAAATTCTCTATTGTCGTAACAACCTTACGTGTCAAAGTTCTATATCACGCTCGGTTTGAAAACACGGACGTGCGTCTTTCTGTGGCCATCAAAAAAAAATAAAATAAAATAAACAGATCAGTACCCTTTTAGCTTTTCCGCTCGGCTAAAATCGCTTAGCAAAAGAATCCCGAGAAATATATTCGGGAATGGCTTTTTCCACGCAGCTAAAAAAGATAATATAAAACGGAGAGAAGGTGACTGGAATAATTTCATTCCTCGGGCAGCAGAGAGCTGTCGGCGATGGCAAAAAATTAGGACGCACTGTTATGTGCTAGCCAAGAAGAATGGGTTGGAGAAGAACGATCGCCAAAAATGCGCGCCTACGGAGGGAAGAGATGTAGCCAAATAATGCAACGGATTATGCTAGGCGACGGGCGGCGTATGAGGTTTTAGCAGTATCACGGAGGAACGTGATACTACCGGGTTCGCGCAGCGTGGCCGAAAAAATTTCTATAAATGGCAGAAATAATGTTTGGATAATTGTGTTTTTGTTGCTGATATTACATTAAACAAATCTTAAAATATATTAAACGAATTTGGCGATCTTATAGGTCTTAATAAGCCTGTTCAAAAACCGAATTGTTTATTAATTCTTCGGAGTTAGAATTTTACTCGTGCATGAGGGGTTCTATTTTTCAGAATCTACTTTTGGTGAAACATCAGTAAACACGGCTGCTTTGAAGCCAAAATGCGCATTGGGTTTACCAAACGTTTTTATGGTTATTGAAGAGACATGGTCAATTTTATCCATAAAAATTTCATTAAGTTTAGCCAGTGAACAAAATGGACGTTTTTTTCAAGAAAATATGTACTCCAACTCGATATCAGCGCCTGAGTTATATGGGACTGACCAATTAATTCCCTATTTATACAGTTTCATTTTTAATACTGACTGAAGCATTATGGCAACTAAAACTTCGTTATAGATTCACTTTTCCTTCTAACTTTTGAAGCTCCTCCTTCGGCATATGCCATTCTTCCATTCTATCCCAGATTCATTTCAACCTTAATCAAGGAAATTATACCTTCGCCTATCCATACGCAGAGAAACACTGATCTCAAATTATGAAGAGGACGAAATAAGCACGAAGACAATCATTTTATAGCAAATCTCAAAATCATTCGTTTTCGAATGTTATAAGTAATTTAAGAGCGATTGTGACTATTATAGGTCATCTTATAAAAGAAGAGGAAAGTTTGTCTGTGAACAACCTATAAGGATAGACCTTAGTTCAATCCTAAGTCGGCGCTGCACATTTTTCAATTTGACATTAAAATACATCAATTTCATCCTACACCAACCGGACTTGGACTGATTTATCCAAGAAGAGTTAAAGGTTCCTATTCTTTTTATCTATTTTCGTTTCCTATTACCTAAAGTTTGAAAATTTTGTATTATCACGAATGTAATGGAATAAAACCGTGAATGAATTAAAAGCTGCTATGGGAATCTAATTGTTGGACTGGGATATCTTACCCATATTATGCATTGAATGTTCGCTTAATTCATTCACTAAATGTTAATTCAATGCATTTTATTTTGAAAACTTTTTATTTAGGATCTTTTCTTTTGAATTTTAAATCATTTTAATGTACTTTACAATCGTATTTAATGTTATGTTCATAATTGATATAAAAATTTAAATTAACAGAACAAAATTTGATTTGCGATATTTTTTTACAATATTTATTATGACAACCTCGAAGAAGGGTTTGATCTTCCAGACAAAGAAACGCCTGACATACGAATAGAGAGATACGAAATAGATTATCCAACTGGATTTCACTGAGAAATAAAAAGGGTGAGTGGTATTTTATCGCATAACACCATTTTCTGTTTTTGTTTCTTTATTCATAATTTTGTTCTTGTATATAATTATTCCTCTTTCTTTAGCGTCTTTTTTACTGAAATGTTTTAAATTAAACTATAATGATATCTTCTCCTTACTGACAGTTGCCGTAAAAAATAGGATGAATTTTTGCGAAAGAAGCAATCAAGAATCAAGAGAACATCGTCTGCGATACAATCGTGAAAGTAAAAGAAACGCCCGATTAATTAAGACAACTGAACAAAGGGAATCGCGACTCGCTAAAGATAGAGAAAGACATAGGAATTCTCGATTGAACGAAACCAATGAAAATTCTCTTAATCGCCTTCAACTACAACAAATACGCACTGCACCAAATAGATTAACCAACTGGATTTAATTGAGAAATAATGCCTATATTTATGATCCTGCGATTGATTACGAAGGTCTTGAATTGATTATATTGGAGGTGTTACGAAAATATGCAGGTATTGTAAAGCCAAATAATTTAATACAGAAGCGGAGGGCATGTGTTGTTCCAACGGAAAAATGGTTTTAACTGATCTTGAAGATGTGCTTGAGCCATTATTTAGTTTTATGTTAATATTTCTACCAAATAAAAAGTTTTTCTAAAAAAATTAAGGAAATATAATTCGTGCTTTCAAATGACTCTCATGGTTTTCAATCAACTTTTTAAATGCAAGGACAAATCGATCATAGTATAAGCTCATTGTCACCAGTCAATTATCAGAATCATAAGTATCTTCAAATCTACTTTATTGACGATGAAAATTCGCAAGTTGATGAAAGATGTAGACAAAAACATGGAACAAACGCATCGATAGTAAGATCTCTACAAGAAATGTTTCATTCCCGGAATTTATACGTATAAACATTCAAAACAGCATTGGAATGGATGATAACAAAGAGATGAAATTATTCATAAAATCAGATAGAGTGCCACGTAGAGAGAATCCTAGAAGATTCAACGCACCGTTAAAAATTGAAATTAACTTAAACTTCCCTGAGAAAAGCAGGGGTAAAATAAGCTAGTATATAATAAGTCTAAAATACGATATCATCCGCCTAAAATGGGAATATTACAATCTCATTAGACGTTAACTATCGACAGAAATAGCATACATTGATATTTCTTTGCCGGTTTATGAATGCAATGAACTGATCGTCAGAGAACCTTAATAACAACATGAACCTCTATATTATTTAAATTGCTTTCAAATTTTGTAGAATAATTTGGTGTGCAGGGGAAATTTATCAGTAACTAGGGTTATGATCTGCTACAGCTGTTACATTTTCATTCGACATTTACACAAAAAATAAATTTTGGAGATCTCGCTAAATTTGGTGATCACATAAATGAAACGAATTTTATCCTAGGTAGTTTTTCATTTCAAAAATGAATTTCCTAATAAGCTTTCATCTTCGAGGATCCGAGACACAACATGAGCCAACATCTGCCAATAAATGGCGCATTCGCTGTTCCGCACAGAAGCGGGTTGGAATCCATTAGTTGAGAACGTAATGTTCCACATGGCATATATTTTATCTGTTCGTCAACAGGAAATCACTCATAACGTGCCTCATTGGTGACGGCTGTAAACATACTTTTGGTGGTGCTTGCATGCTGCATGTTTTTCATTATAGTCTATCTGGCGCATATATTATTCGTATCATGAAACAAGAACGATAAACCTGACATAATATGAGGGTTAAATCTCTTTACAACCGGTGTTAGTGACAATTAAACACGTATAGAAAAAATAATCAATGTGAGTAGTTTCAGATGACTTTTGGACTTTAACCTAATAAAATCGAATGGGAATTTTTCATTCTAAAAATACTTCGTTTACCCTTATATTTTATATTTAATCCGTCAAGTTAGTTGTCTGGTAAATTCTGCTTAAAACAGCTGCAATAAATTGATTTCTACAAATAGTAAAGTTTTGTGGCACTTTTATCGTCATTACTGGCGAGTAATGTATTTACACCCTTTGTCCCTTTTTTTCCCAATCCCTTGTTTCATAAAGCCGAATAATTACAGTTGAAAAAATATCATTCAGTCGCATAGCACAGTTCGATTTTGTACAGACAGACAATAAATCATAAAGAGAAAAAGCGTGCCCCTTTAAAGTTCCGACCGAACATTTTCTAGCGTATCTCAAAGGACGACTTCACTTGCACGAATGAGTTTTTCCATGAAGTCACAATATATCAGAATGATATTGCCGTGTGATATGCTTTTATTAACGGGAGAACGAGCGTTTTGGTTGCGATAATCCTGTGGGATTTTTTATGGATTTCATTATTTCAGCAGTCCTCATTTTTTCCCACAAAATTACATCTTTTCTTTTCCAATTCTTGTATTTTTATTGTTACTGGTATATACATAAAATTCTATGCATTATTATATATGTTTCATGATGAGGGGTTAGGAGGAAGATGGGACTTTTTATTCTCAATCTCATCCCAAATAAAGACCACATCAATCAATCAATCAATCCTTCCCGCATATTTTTTTTGTCCCGCTCTTAGAAATAATTTCAATTTGTTCGCTCCGTCTTTGACATATGCCGTTTCACAACAAATTCGACGCAATAAGTTAATTCCACATATAATGAATAAATACATTTTGTATCGTTTTATTCCTGGTCAATCTGATTTTCACGCAAATTGAATTTTATATTTTTCTAAACTTTTAATTATATTGATGCCGTTTCGGAGAAAAAACGTGATGTTGTAAATTTTGAATGCCGAATACATTGTCAAATACTTGTGTGCGTTTCCAACCGGAAATATTTCTCTCTCGTAATGTAATAATTTTTCTTCAACAAAAATATGAAAGACGTGACCAAAATATTGCCATTTGTCAAAATCCGATATAAATACCTTAATTTATTTCATTAATATTTCCCTTTAATCCCGTAACGGTACTCAATTATATTCGATTGTTAATAAAAAATACGTGGATATTTAATTTTTTTTTAAATTAATCTTCGTTTTGCTTAGGTTTCATTCAGCGTGCTCCCGATTCCATCTCACAGTGCTATTCTAGATGGGATGAGGGCTGATCAGAGTAAATCGACAGCTTTAACCTTCTCTCTTTGCACCAAACCCGTCCTCGCTACTTATTCTCCCCGTGGTCTACCAATTTCTGTCTCTTCTCATGAATCTCTAAGAGTAATTTAAGACTCCAAACTCACTTTTTTCCGGGCAGATCAATGCAATCGCTTCCAGAAGGCATGTCCCTCTTTAGGCTACTTTATACGGGGTTAAGTAAAAAAGTAAAAGGGCTCTCCAAGAAAAGCACATTTATTTTAAATATACAAAAACGAAACTAATATTACTTTTCAGCGTAATCTCCCTCGACTTGGGCGCACCGGTTCAAGCGCTTCATAAATTTCTCAATTCCGTTTGAAAAAAGTTATTTTGCTGCGTCTTTAAACAATTTTGCACCTCGCCGATGAATTATTCATCGGATAAAAATCTTCTTCCTTCTTTCATTAGGCCAAACGTACGGAAATCCCAAAAAAGTGTAAGCATAATCTTACTGGCTGATGGTTGACTTTTGAATTTCTTAACCACGGGTGATGAGGGGTGTTTCCAAGCCATAGCTTGGCTCTCCGTTTCGTAATGATGCACCCAAGCTTCATCTGCGGTGACGATTAGCTCTAAAAATCCATCTCCCTCACGGCGATAACGTTTCAGTACGTGAGACTTCCATACGTCTAGCGGCATGAATACAAGCCTTGTTAACACCCAACCGAGCGAGAAATTTAAAAAATCCCTTTACTTTTTGACTTACCCTCGTAGTATCATTGAATTAGCGTGAAAATACGCCACGATTACTATCTTCAGAGGATACTTTCTACCTATTTTCGGATACTGTCCCCCTTTGTGGAACTCTGCCTCACTGGCCAACTTCAAGTTTATTGACCGTCCCCTCACTTTCTTCATTTCAATATCACGACATCGCACACCGGACCTTTGTAATTCAACCCGAACCCAAATGTGATCATCCCAGGATCTGTCTTTGCTCAACTCCAGCCCATTTACCTTACTTTCCTCCATTCCATATTAAACGTTCTATTCTGATACAGCATATTGTACCTCGCCTTTCGTATACCAATTTGAGCATGATCTACAAACCGATTTTAAGTCTATCTCCCAAAGATAAATATTTCACATGATCCACTCGCCTACAGCGCCTAATCCATCCTATACATTTTATCCTGTTATCCTCCTCTTTTCTCTGTTTCCGTTACACGGTATAGAGGTCCCAATTCTCATTTCTATTTATTCCTTATTTTACCTCTATCTTCATTCCTTTTTTACTTTTCCTTATTCCTTTTTTATTTATTTCTTTATTTCTTTTCTTTGTCCCCTTCTCTCTTTTGTTCTATATACTTTATAGGTGTTATGTTTGCCTTATTACTCGCCACACTTAGTATTATCAATAATTTCTGTTACTTCATTTATGTCCATTTAACTTATTCTTGTTAATAATGCTAATGTAATAGGTCAAATTATGAGTTTTTGGATCATCTTCAAATTCATTAATTAATCAAAAACTATTTTTACGCGAATTATTTAGCATTAATAGAAATTTTGTACTGCTTCTCGTAAAACTCTTGTTATTTCCTACAAATTAGCTCTCGCAACTGATGACGTAAATCCATTGTGAAAATTGTTAGTAGAAAATAATATTTAAAAAATCGTATGCAAATCTTTTATAGCGAATGCATAAAAATAAGATTTTTGTAGGGCTTTCGTACATGCAAATGCTCCGCAACAAATAACGCGCAATTACGATAATATAATCTGTCATTAAGGTTATATTGGCATGTAAATGTATCAAATCTACATTTATGTGTTTATTTTGTAATTGCCGGTGGATACAAACAGACTTGATTGTAAAGTTATGTTCGCATCGCATTGTACGGGAGATGCATGTAATATTTAGCCTGAATTAAAGAGTGTATTGGAACGCATAGTTGAGCAATTACGCGAGAAAATATTTTAACACGCGTTACATTTTAAAGGGAACTGGGTTTTAAAACCCCATTGGTACAGATGAAAGACTAATCTAAACATGATTTAAATGGTTTCAACGAAGGCACCGCCTTAAAAACTTTTAGCACATTCTTCTCGTTATCAATTTGAACTCTAAAAATCATTTCATTAAGAACTTTCCAAGTAATTACAATTTTATCTTTTTTAGATTAAATTGAACTAAAATGTCTCTCAAATGGTACGATAACATTCTTTTCTTACGCGATAGTTATTCAAAACTGAAAATCGTTTCACATGATCGATGCAACGTCAGTGTAATAACTACAAGATGTTTTGTATGATTCGGTGTATAAGGTATCTACATTCACTTACCCGTAGTTAACGAAAGTATGTTAGTAATTTCCTTCATGCTGTTGACAATTTTTAAATAATAAAACGAGTAACAAATAAAATAAATTACTTTTGGAAACAAACTGACCTTCACTATGAAGAGTTTTATAAGGATTTTGCCTAAAAATGGAACTTTAATTATATATGTGCTTGCAAGTTTATCAGTACGCAGCAATTTTGTCTTTAAGGTTTAGATATTTACGTTTGTTTTGCACCTCCGCCATCATAGCACGTTATAAAACAAGGGTTAAGGCTCTCACAGTCAAATTAGTACAGGCACGGTCTTTCACGACACTGACAAACGCACGAACTCTACGAAGCAACAGTAGTAACTGCACCATGGCGATGAGCGACGTTAATGAAGAGCTACGTCACCGACCTAGCCCGACCAATTACGGACAGTACGGGGAAACCCGACCACTCCTATTCCGTGTCTTCTTTCACGCTGTGTAGTGAGTGGTCAAATATAAACCCGAAATAGGAAACAATGTCTTAAGATGATTGGGTTGAGGGAGGAGGGGGGGAAAAGGGTCGTGCGTAAAAACCCACTATGCAGAAGGTTCGAGCGTGACCAGGTGGACAAATCCCTAAAGGCAAATGAGCAGATACATAGGAACACGTGAACACATGAGTTGTGATGCATTATATCTGTATTTTAATTACTTCCAATGCACATGTGTCAAGGCAGTTGCGAAAAAAGCGATAACAATAACCGAAGCGGTGATTACAATAACCGTTTCTTACTTTCTCCATATACGTAGTATTATATCCATGAAAAAAATCGACTTAAAGATTTCAACGGAAATAGACGTTTTGAGGTCCCATGAACACGTTTTGACCATTTTCTCGATGATGTCTGTGTGTGTATGTGAAAGCTTTTTTGTGGTTGCTCTAACTCAAAAACTATTAATCAGGTCAACGCAAAAGTTTATATTTAACATTTTTATAAAAGTTAAAAGAACTGATTAGTTTTTGGTAAACATCGGTCTACCGGAAGTGGGTGTTTATTCTTGTCACTTATCCGTTATTTTCAAATATTGGCTTTAATACTTGATAAATGTAAAAATGTATTTGAATAAATTTGTCGGTAATTTAATTTTCTACAACCATTGTTTGTAACATTATTCCATATAATGTATTGTTTAAGAGATATTTTATATTTTTAGCTGCCACCACCACGCCACCTACCGACTATTGTTAACAATTGACGCTTAGATACGTCTTAGTAATGCACGCTCCTTTTTCTTTTCTTAATTGTTCGAGTTTTATGGCTATATCCAATATCAGAACGCTATGGTTTGAGTTTATTTCTGTTCTTTGTAAAGTCTAAAATTTTCTGTTTCTTAAAATATTTATTATTGTGGAACCTATTTGGAATTTTTAGAAATATTACAGATATGGAGAAAGTCATTTGGTGGCCAAATCAGATTTTTTTCATGTATTAGTATACGTCTGTTCGGGACTTCATAAAAGTGATAACATTATCCGTGATTACAATAGGCGGCGTCCACTGTACTTACATTCGCTGGCCTCTAAAAAAATCCTAAAATATTCAAGTATAAATGAAAAAAAAAACTGATGAAATTCCTATCCCGGGCTCATCGAATACCGTTCTGTTTCATATTTCGTCACTCTCAAGGCCTCAAAATCTCATACCTGAGTCTTCTTCATCCCGGTGATAATAGAGCGATAAAACTGTATAAGCTTCACATTACGTTAGCCCTGTTATTTAAAAACATAAAGGACAATCTCTACTGTAGACAAATAGAAAAGGAAAATCTTTCCGTATTTTATCACCATGACGCAGTAATTAAACCGTTTTATTCGCGTTTATTAATTTACTTTTTCTCCGCCTCTGGTAACTTCACATCGAGCTATTTCTGAAATAAATATGCTTCCATCAGTATTAACGCATTCTCTGAATTTCGACCTGATATCTACATCTACATCTACAAGTTAAACTGCAATTCACCAAGTTGGTGGGTGGCAGGGGGTGCAATGCACCAAATTCTACCTAAAGATTGTCTAACGCAATTCGAAATTTCCTATTGTGATCTCGTATTGTCCTCGGAAAGAACGAGCCTAAATAACGCTCCGTCCTACAATCGATCTCACGTATTTTATCGTCTCGATTATTTCTACCTATATACGTTGGTGCCACAATTATTCCCACTACCTCCTCTTTTAGACATTCCGACCTATATTTCTCCGGAAGTTTCAACCTTGAGTCCAATCTACGGTCCTCCAGTGATACCCAGTTCAAATCGCTCAATAAAGAGGTGACGCTTTCCTTATGTTCGTACTTTTGTTTTACAAATCTGGCTGCTCTGCGCTATACTCTTTCTAGTTGAATTATGTGTCCCTTCTCGTACGGATCCCATATGCTCGCTGCGTATTCCACTTGCGGTCTTACCAGTGATAAGTAGCATGTTCCACCTACTTTCTCTGTAGTGTTCCGTACTATTCTACCTATGAATGTCAGTTTCTTGTTGGCCGCGCCTATAGCTCGACGAATGTGCATGTCCCACGAAAGATCTCGACAAATGGTTACTCCTAAATATTTTACATACTCAGCTTGTCGAATGCTCATTTCATCTATTTTATATTCGAAACCTAAATCTTTGTTCTTACTTTTCCAGAACGTGACTGCGGCACATTTAGTATAATAAATTTCGATTTGCCATTCTTTGCACCACGCTGAAATGGCTCTTAAGTCTTCACGCAGCGACTGATGGTCCTCCTGTTTTTTTTATTTTTTTATATAGAACGGTGTCATCGGCGAAAAGCCTAATTTTACTAAGAACAACGGAGCAGATATCATTTACATAGATTAAGAAGAGCAGAGGGCCCAATACACTTCCCTGAGGAACACCCGAAACAACTTTAACGGGGGACGAGTATTTCCCATCGATGACAACTATCTGTTCCCTATTCGAGAAGAAGTCTCTCACCCAACCGACAACATTCGGATTGATACCACATTGTCCTAACTTCGCAATTAATTTCGTATGAGATACTCTATCGTACGCCTTCCTGAAATCAATGAATATGGCATCGACCTGAGTATTTTTCTCTCCGCATCGCAACAAATCGTCCACGAACAGGCCGAGCTGCGTTTCGCATGATCTACCTCTCCGGAATCCGTGTTGGCATCCGCTAAGCAATGAATGACTATCTAAATAGCGCATTATAGAGCTAAAGACTATGTGCTCAAGTATCTTGCACGATAATGAAGTTAAGGATATCGGCCTATAATTTTCGGGGTTCTCTCTGTCGCCACCCTTATGGATGGGCGTAACGTGTGCCACCTTCCAATCTGTAGGAACTACTCCTTCCCTAATGGATTTCTCGAATATAATTTTCAAATACGGCGCGATTTCAGCAGACAATTCTTTCATTACACGCACGGGAATTTCCTCCGGTCCAGGAGATTTATTTGGCTTAATTGAATGAAGTTGGAGCGCGATGCCATTTTCCGAAAATACCAAATCTTCCATCGAATTGCCCTGGCGCATAGGAATAGGGGTTTCACATTCATCGTCATCACGAATAAAAGCTTTCTGAAAGTGATGCTTTAATAGGTTTGCTTTATCCGTACTATCGTGAACTATGTTTCCCGTTTCCGACCGCAGTCACGCAATAGTGGGGCCCCTACCTTGAACTTCCCTGACGTAAGACCAAAATGCTTTCGGGTTCTCTTTCAAGTTATCCTGTTGAACCTTCTTTTTATAATTGTTAAACGCATTACTCATTGCTACTCTGGCTATGGAGCGCGCCTCCTTGTATTGCTGCCTTATTATTGCAATCTGTTCGACCGTAGCTGTTGAGGATGTCTTATTTACGCGAGAGTGGAGTTTTCTTTGCCGTCGGAGAGCACTTCTTACTTCCTGGTTGTACCATCTAGGTTCTGCAATATCACGCTTCAGTGTGCTTGGAATAAATTTATCTATACACTCTCGCATCATATCTCTGAACATGCACCAGGATTCCTCCGCGTCTGCACTATCGGTTAAATCGCTGAAATTATTATATTTATTTCGCAGAAAAGTCCTAAATCTTGTGAAATCGGCTTTGGCGAATACATAAAGTTTTCTTTTGGCCTTAACCTGTTTCTCAATAATTAACTGAAATTCCACGTACACTGCCTTGTGATCGCTTATTCCCTCAGCATCAGATACTCTATTCATACGCTCAGGAAGATTAGTAACAAATAAATCTAATATATTATTAAATCTCGTAGGAAATCTCACTAATTGATACAATGAGTGCTTACCGAAAGTTTCTAGTAAAGCCTCGCACGATTCACGCTCTCTACCTCCGAGATAAAAGCAACTATGGCTCCAATCAATTGACGGAAGATTGAAATCGCCCCCGAATATAATGGCTTTATCTTTCATAGACGAATTTAGCGTCGCCACTTGTTTCTCCAGAGAATGAATAGTTTCCACTCTCGCATTTGGAGGTCTATAAAAAGCGCAAGTGCACATATTTATAGTTTTTGAGTCGCTTCCTTTCACACGACACCAAACACTTTCGACTTCGTCGTCGTTAATCTGGATTGGGTAAATTTCGTATTTATTGCTAACTGCTATAAAGACTCCACCTCCCGACCGGATACATCGATCTTTTCTGAAGACGCTATAGTCACCAGGAAAGATCTCCTGACTGGCTATGTCTGCTGTAAGCCAACTTTCTGTGCCTATAACTACATCAGCACGCAGACTACGAGTAAGATGTTCAAATTCGGCCTCCTTCCTGCGAATGCTGCGACAATTAACCGTAATGATTTTTAGTTTTTCGCTATAATTATTATGATTATTTACTGCCTCCTTATCCTTCCTACTATGCCGACTATTTCTACGCTTGGAATGTATTCTACTGTTACTAAACGTCGGGTTTATAGCGCTATTAAGGTCGCACGCATTATCTACGGAACTGTTGCATGGAAAATCGTTTATCCCCATACCTTCGATAATTCTGTTACCGCACGGATTTCTTACATTTTCCTCTATTGTGCTCTCAATTAATCCCGTACCTGTAAGCTGCCTATATCCTAACCTACCATCTGATCTTCTATTGACGTGCATCTCAACGCTTGCTAAAAAATTACAATTGCTTAAATGTAACCTAAAAAAGCCCTAGAATGCTCAAACACCCTACACGCTACCGCCTCCGCAGCCTCGACAGTGTAGTGCACACCAGAACCGTTTAGGGATGCCCTACATGAGTCCAGGACCGGCCTCAGGTTAACGAAGTCCACGCCATTGCCCCTACAGAAGTCCCACAGCCTACGGTTCAGCCCGACCACTCGGCTCCAAACCATAGAACCGCAGTCCGTCCGAGGAACAATGCTACAGATGGAAAGCCGCACATCAGCACCAGACTCCTCTCGGACACGAGCAACCTCAGCGGCCAAGTCCTAAAAAGAGCTTAAGACCTCCTCGGAGCCGCGCTTCGAAGCGTCATTGGTACCAACATGGGACACCACCCGCAGCGAGGAGCAACCCGTGCCCGATACCGACGCCCTGAACTCCTTCATCACCTGGGGCACCGAACCTCCTGGTATACACCTGGAGAACACCCGCTCGTGAACTCCCTCCCGGCGGGCCCGTGACAGTAAAGGCGATATCATCCTTTCACCATTTTTTAAAGCCATTACACTCGACTCGTATTTTTCCTTTCGAAGGGTTTACCGCCGCCGTCGATGAAATAAATCGCTATTGGTGTTGTTAACTTTCACATGTAACAACTTTCCAAATATCTCGCATATAAACGGGTAACTGATTAATAATTAAGGTGTCAAGTCAAAAGGGCGGATTCGTTCTATTTCCATCCCCGGGTTGGGTTAAGTGGTTTATGGTTGGGTTCGTTCTATTTTCTCCCTCGGGTTGGGTTAAGTGGTTGGGGGTTGGGTTCGTTCTATTTCCTTCCCCGGGTTGGGTGAAGTGGTTGGGAGGGGGGTTCTTTCTATGTACCATTTTCTAAATAAATGTGGTGGACACATCCGAGTTTTTGTATTTAATAATAATTATTAATCATTTTAATAATACCTGATTAACTCTAGGCATCGAGAAATATACGTTGCAAAAATTCAGTGACTGGTATCCATATTTACTACAAGAAACCACGATTGTTTACAAAGAATAAATTCCTTTGTAGAAGATATGCTGTGGATATCATTTGATGGAAAACAACTCCAGCCACACACCAATTTATACTACCTTTTATTCCTCTACTAATTTCGTTTTATACTTTCGCTCATTTTTTTCGCCTTTTTGATGCTCGCCCTTTTTTCCATACACCCTTCTTGTTTTCGCCTTTCTGACGCGAGCCCTTATTATTTCGCTCTTTTGACGTGTAACCAATAACTATAAACCTCCTTTGAAATTCTTTTGCTGCACCAGTCAATATCGAACCGTTTTCGAGGATATAAAAGTCTTTCCACAAATCCTTGTAAAAAAAAAAGGCGATCGGCGACTTTTTAACTCCAACCGACAACTTTCCCCGACATGAATAAATCCTTTCGAAATCCTGGCGACACACCGTCCTACGCAACTTGCCCATGGCACCAAAACTCCAGAAAACAATGACCAACGTTTCCTATTATCATCGCCCGCATGTACCGAAAACCTCCCCTTTTACCGAACACGACCGAGAATCTTGCCTTTCTTCTCCTCGGAGAGCCCGGAGCCACGTTTCAGATCCTCGTATACCTCTTCTTCCCCCTTGTTCTCTGCTCCCTTCTCCGTGTTTTCCACATAACCACTTTCTAAGCCGCTATCTTTCTTTCTCTCTCTCTCTACCGTCCTTGAGGCGAAGAAAAAGATGGACGGGAATTATGCTTGGGCAGGGCAGCGAAGAAAGCTCTTTCGCCAATGCGTCACACGCTTTGACGTAGTACGTGGTAAATGCACGCTATATAGAGTAAGTAAAATTAAAATAATTTCGCAATGACGAAAAATATGCTGTATCGATAATGTATCTAAATCTATGGTTTTTCACGGCATTGCCGATTCCCTGGTGAACAAGATATTATTCGGAGAAAAAGTGGATTCTTGCCGCTAGGATACATCTATTTCGCAATATGGGACTCGACGGGCTTTATGAAAAAAGCAATAATTTAGTTCAAGCATATTTTATATTTGTTATAATAAGAATTTAGGGTTAAACAGATTTTAAATCGCAGTTTATTGATTTAATACGGCCTTAGACGACATCCATACGTCATTGATTTGTCAAGAGATGGGACCCAAGACCGCACCGCTACCGAATTTATTTCCATCGAAAATGTACGAGTTGTCACGATGTTTAAAATTTCTCGCAGTTCAAGTCCTAAGAAGATGGCGTTTTCAGGACAAATAGTAATTTTTGGGGTAATTCGAGATGGATTTAAGTTAATTTTACTAAAAAATGTAAATGGGTTCAATTACCAAGTTAGTATCTGGATTCTGACAACTTTTAAAGTTCATATTAAAAACTGCCTAGAATCCTTCCCGTCCGTCTCTACTTCCATTTCACTCCCAAAATACACATCGGAGTTTTTACAGCTATTAATTCATAAACTCTCTTTCTAGCGGACTTTTATCTACGCTTCCTCCTCACGCGCCTTACTCTTATCTAAAAAATTCGCTTTCTCTCTTTCTCTCTCTCTCTCTCTCTCTATCTATCTAATTTACGCGTATCTTTGCGTACTATACTTTTTCAGGAATTTCGGCCAAGTTCCTATCTCGCAACGTATGGGTAAACTCCCTTCTGTTCCTCTTTCTCTCTATCGAGGAAGAGCCGCCACGACTATCCGCCGTAAATCGCCACCAAAAGGAAATTGAAATTGATCGCGTGAAAGTCTCAATTCCGCATTCTCACTCTCGGCTCGCTTCCTCACGGTATTTTCTCAGAACGAAACAGAAAGAATGAGTTTGTTCACAAGATCAAAATTGGCCTTCATAGTTAAAAAATATGTCGGTAACACGTAAGAAAAGCAACCGAAAAAATGACTAGTGAAACCCTTTGCTACATTTTTATATTTTAAGAATAAAATATGTTAAATTGATTTAGTTTTCATTTTTTTAAATTTTTCTTTCATCTCAGCTAAGCTCTTTCATCTTTTTTTTATTTTACAAAACGTGTTGGTATCAGTTTTTCTTTAAAGAAATTGACCTTTCGTTAATTGCTTTAAAAATATAAAAGGGCCTGGGGCCTGTGCTCTTGTGAGTTTCGCCCAAGAAGTCATTAAATTTGCATTTCAAAGGAATTTCATTCTCAAAATTCTGTAAGTTTTCATCGTATTCGTTATTGCTTCCGGCTGCGTTATAAACAATGAACAGATCTTGAAGTGAACAGGGCTCTCTGGCAATTCAGATATGAATTTCATTTATTAATAATACTAATAGTATGGTTTTGATGGTGTTGGGAGAAAATATTTAGCGATATCTGTCTCCTAATACAACACTTACAACGCGTATAACTAAACATATTATATTGATTTTTTATAAATAAATAACCCTTGCACATTAAAGGAGCGCAAGCAATTCTTGGTCACGCTAAATGTGAATTTTAATGATTAAAATCAATTCTCATCGACCTTGCAGGATACGAATATGGAAAAATGTAGATATAGTGTATGGTTATAAATGTTCTCGCTTTGGAAAAAAATGGAGTAAACAAATTTTGCAAACACGCACGATAAAAAAGGTAATGCCTAACAAGTTTATCGGATATTTTTATGAGCGAAAAAAGGAGAGATTCCAGACTAGGGTTTGCCGAAAATCCGCTTTTATAAGCTATCGTCTTGCTATAGGCGTCAAAAGCTGTGGTTCGGCATACTCAGTGATGGAGTGAAATGCGAAAACCATGGCACAATATCCTGAGTCTGCGAAACCACCTCAAAGTTTTCAATTTTTTAAGAAAATGGTAAGGTTTTGGAGCATGCTAAATTTTACTGATCTCTCAGCCGCCATGATGTCTTAGTGTTGAAAATGGTTCCTATGACACGTACCATCATGTAAGTACCCGTTGGGGGCAAGTCAGACCCAGGGGAAGGGGATGGGGGAGAGGGTAGAATGGTGAGTATTTTCGCACATCATAACGTGTGTCCCATCAGGGTTGAGAATTTCGCAGCTCTTGGTTAGTTTCCCACGAAACTATCTTTATCATCAGCTTCGTACTTTTCATCAATATCGTCATCATTAGGTAAGTCATAAATGTCTTCCATAATTTGAATAGAATCAGGTCCTGCTGAAGTTGAAGGGCCGGTTACCCAGGATGTCGTAGCTTCACACTTCCTACTCTTCTCTAGGCTAGCTTGATCCAATTCCTTTCTCTGGGCTCTTCTTTTGTATTTGGCTGTTGTTTTAGAATCAACACCTTCAATTAACATTTCCCTATTCGTTCTTTGGTCATGTAAAAACTTCCTCTCAGTCTCTCCTTGCACTTACACTTTGAGTAATCTGAGCACTTGCATGAGGCAAGGTTTGTTTGCTAATTCAAGGTAAGTGTCTATATGTTTCTGGAAGGTAGGAGAATTATTCTTTTTGTGAGTTAGGTAAGTCTTGTTCAAGTTTCGGAGAGCTTCATGATCCCTCTGGACAAGTTGTTTAACTCGCAAGTTTGAAACCGTGGGTATGGAACTCCTCCTCCAGATGGCTTTCAGTCATTCTACCACTATATCAGAAACAGAGCTGGTAGAGGGGTTGTTGCCGTGCAGCTCTATTTTCCTTTGGTTGAGGACTAGATTAAAGTACCGCACTACGGTCAAACACGTTGATTTGAAGATCGGTTTCTCGCAGCTCCTCCGGGGTTCCAATCACCTCGTACACCGACGCATTTGTCTGACTCTT
Source organism: Tanypteryx hageni (assembly GCA_028673005.1). Taxonomy (NCBI): domain Eukaryota; kingdom Metazoa; phylum Arthropoda; class Insecta; order Odonata; family Petaluridae; genus Tanypteryx; species Tanypteryx hageni. The sequence goes on along the minus strand of CM054116.1, from coordinate 87,675,434 downwards.
CGTCAGGGGCATTTTCGCAGACTAGCAGGATGACCGCGCCGTGCACAGAGCGTAAGACACTGACGCGTGAGACCACAACAATGCAACCGGCAAGCGAGTGGCGACAGGTTCTTGCTTGCGCGACCGCGCGACGCGCAGACGACTAGATGGGTGAGGTGGTGGTGGGGGAAGCGAAGGAGGACACTCGGACGGAGGCTCCCCATATCGTCACTAGCGTTCTGCTATGATAGCTGAAGCTCTGACCGGCGTATATGCTAAATTCTCAACCCTGATGAGACACGTTATGTTGTGCGAAAATACCATTCTACCCTCTCCCCCCATCCCCTTCCTCTGGGCCGGACTTGACCCCAACGAGTACTTACATGATGATACGTGTCATTAGAACCATTTTCATCACTAAGACATCACGGCGGCTGAGAGATCAGTAAAATTTAGCATGCTCTAAAACCTTACAATTTTCTAAAAAAAAACTGAAAATGTTGAGGTGGTTTCGCAGACTAAGGATATTGTACCATGGTTTTCGCATTTTACGCCATCACGGAGTATGCCGAACTACAGCTTTTGACGCCTATAGCAAGACGATAGCTTATAAAAGCGGATTTTCGGCCCACCCTTTTCTAGACTCCACCTGGCGGCTCGTTAACTTCACGGATGCTTTTATATATCATCATCATAGGTAGTCTGTCCGTAGACAGGTCCGTGATTATTCATGGTTAAACCTGGTTCTCCATATACTCCTATTTTCCGCTGTCCTCTTTATATCTTGATAACTCTCTTTCCCTTTCAGATCGTCTATCAGCTGAAACCTTTTCCTACCTCTTTCCCTTTTCCCATCTAGTTTTCCTTCTAACACGTCTTTAATCATACTCTCTCTCCTCAGGTAATGTCCAACCCAGTTAGCCTTCCTCTTTCTGATAGTCTGTATAATCATTCGCTTCTCTCCTATTCTTCGTAGCACTTCATCGTTTTTCATCCTATCTGTCCATTTTATCTTCAGCATTCTCCTCCAAGTCCACATTTAAAAGCTTTCCAAGTATTTGATGTCATTTTTCCTTAGCGTCCATGTTTCTGCCCCATACAATGCTATACTCCATACGTAGCATTTTATCAACTTCTTGCGGATATCTTCCCTTATATTCCCTGTAAGTAGTTGTTTCTTTCTCCTGAAAGCCGCTTTTGCTTTTCCTATTCTAGTTTTGATCTCATCCGTACATTTTGCCTCTCGTGTTATGATACTTCCAAGGTATTTATATTCTGAAACTTGTTCTAATGGCTTTCCCCCAATAGTTATGTTCAGATTCTCTTCTTTACCCGATATTCGAATGACCTTGGATTTTTCTGTATTTATTTCCATACCATATTTTCTACCTGTTATCACTAGTCTATTTATCATTTTTTGTAGCTCCTCTTCCTTTCTTGCTAGAAGTACTTGATCATCTGCGTATTTTACTGTTCTTATAATCCTTCCTCCAATTTTGAAATCCCCTGTGCCTTCTAAAGCTTCTTGCATTAGACTTTCTCCATATATATTGAATAGGGTTGGCGATAGGCAGCATCCTTGTCTTACTCCTCTACCGATATTTATTCCGCAGGTGTCCACATTCTCAAACCTGACCTTTACAACTTGATTCTCATATAGATTCCTAATCAGTCTCCTGTCTTTCCAGTCTACACCTATATCCTTTAATATCTTCATCAACTTTACCCAATTTACTCTATCAAAGGCCTTCTGCCAGTCTACGAAACATGCGCAGATATCTTGACTGTATTCTATTGCCCTTTCTGATATGATTCTAACTACTCCTATAGCATCTCTAGTTCCTCGTCCTTTTCTGAAACCGAATTGATCTTCCCCTATTATTTCTTCTGCCTTTTTCTCCAGCCTTTTATTAAGAATCCTCGTGATGATCTTCGATGTGTGTGACAGAAGGCTTATCGTTCTGTAATCTTTACACTGCATTGCCTTTGGCTTCTTCTTTAGAGGGATCATTGTTACTTCTAGGAAATCCTGAGGTCACTCTCCCGTGTCGTAAATCTTATTAATTAATTTCGTGATCGCTTTTAGTCCTTCTGATCCTATGACTTTAAGTATCTCAGCCGGTATTCCATCGCTGCCCGTGGCTTTCCCCTTCTTAAGTTCCACTATCGCTTTTTCTACTTCGCTCTCCATAATACTTGGTCCTAAGTTATCTTCTTCAATGTTTTCCTCATTTTCCAGTTCTATTTTTGCCGCTCCTGTCTGTTTGCTGTATAATTTCTTTATATATATATATATATATATATATATATATATATATATATATAACAACTTACGGAAAAGGAAAGGTAAAATGAATATATGGATGTCAACAAGGTGTTGGGATGAGGAAACCCAGTGAGCACTCACCAATCAGACGACTTCAGATTGGCGAGGCCCCGGGGATGTCGAAGCGACACACGTAAAATAACACAAAAACACAGAAACATCACAAACGTAAAGCTTTCGGAACTACTCCTTCTTCAGCTACAGAGAGAGAATATATATATATATATATATATATATATATATATATATATATATATATACATATATATATATCAGAAAATAGTAACTTAATGTCCTCGCTCGAAAGGTTTTCAACAACCGCTCCCCGTTAAAGCATTCCAAGTCTAACGCTCAATTCGGTGGAAACAGCTTTTGATGAGGTTCGAGGGTTGAGGATTCGGCGAGATTGCTAGGACATGTAGTATTGCAAAAATTTTTGGAGACGCGTGCTCATTGGTAATGCGTATTTTTGAGTGAATTTTATAAGTTGAGGTTTATTTTTTTTTAAATTTGGAGTCACCTCTCCTCCCCCTTTTCCTTTCTCCCTTCCGTTACCTTGTTGACCGACGCTATTATGCTAATGATATCAATGATAAAGGAAATGATTCAATAGATTTTTAAATTTTTTTTGGATGATTCACGACTACTTCAATGAATAGAAATAACTTCGTTTGGTTCAGGTTTCATAATAAATCAATAAATAATATACACGTTACATCACTGGTTACCATACTGAGTGCCGCTGATGATATCTAGGGGCGCCGCGAAAAAACTGTGTTTTGAAAATAAATCTGCGATTTGAAAATGTTGATATGTCGTTTCTTTTTATAAGCAAATGATGATGTTGTAACAACAAATTGAGTTCGTCCAAGTGTTGTGATACTCGTATATAAAAATATGCAACCTTATTTAAGGGTGTAGCTGTCGTGAAAATCTGTTTGACTTTGAAAAAGTGCCGCGCCAACAGTGCTCTCAAGGGATGGAATATGTGATATCCATTAATCCTATATAACGGATGGCCAAACCGCAGCTCGAAAGCCGCATGCGGCTATTTTTACTTAGTGTGCGGCTCTTTTAACTTAGCATGCAGCTCTTTTAAATTTTTATTTGGAGGCGTGTCAACGTTTTTCATTATAGAACACAATGACAGCGTGACTTGAGATGTGTTATGGATGCCTATGGGACATGCATTATATCTGAATTGCTTTGGATACAGGTTGTTTTAGTATTTCTAAATTTATGAGCACAGAATGTGTCATGCGGCTCTCAAACTGAAGATTATCGTGTGCGACTCTGAGGTTAAGTTTGGCCACCCCTGCTATATACGTTCTTTCCGCTTTTGTACTACAGCACGTATAGATGGAAAGATGCATAAGAATTAAAAGGTGATTTTACCATTCACTACTTAATACCGCGACCATTTTCCCTTAAATAGCTTGTCGCGTCACCATTCGGCAAATACCACACAAGGCAACGGCGCCAAAAAGTCAAATTAATTAATGATGAAGTATATTGTACAATTTTAATAACCTTACTACGAAATTATGCATTTTGTGGAATACTTGGCTTTCTTGATGAATTGTTAATAAATTCCGATTTACCAACATCTATAACACCCTTTATGATGCGGTGTATTGCAATAAAGGTAAAAGAAAAATTCTGCAATTTTCATAAGGCATATAAATTCCACCTAAAATTTGATATATCTACTATTCTTATTGCTATTTTTTAAATAAAAGCCAACCTATAATCCCCAGGAAGCTCAAAAAATTCTCGTTAACTCCGTCGTGAAGTTATTAAACTATTTATTCGATTCAATTTAAAATAAGGTACTAAATTTAACCACGTTATATGATTTTGCAATATATTTTTAACGCACGATTAGGATCGCTCTACAGTTATTCCATTTTTATTCGGTCCGAATTTAATTAACTCCATTGAATGACACTTGTTATAAATTCAGTATTTGATTCCATATTTTAACCAAACAAATTCTGCTGATGTATAAAAATAAATTGAAAATGAAATGATAAAATTTTACTTGTGACATCACCTAAATCAATTCTTTTAAAAAGTATATTTTCTTCATAAAGGCAAAAATGTACAGAGTACATTTTGCATTTGTTTAACTTTATTTGTTTTTAAATGAGTAATCTAGGCAAAATGAGCATTTTTTCGTGTTTGTAGCACACATTTAATTTATTTTTACATTGTGAAATTCATTCATGAAAAGGTAACATGGTTTAGATCAGTATTTCTCAACCTTTATTAGACCGTGGAGCACACCACGATATCCCCTAATTTTGGAGGAGCACCAGACCAAATCCTTCTATTATATAAAATCAAAACCCTCTCCTCTCCCTATAGGTTGACATAAAATTAAATGGGAGCAAATGTGATGCAGCATATTTTTCATTCGCATTTTAAAATCACTTAAAATCCCTCTATGAATGCGGCACTTGAACCAAACGACGCCTGAAAGAATGGAGATTCATTTTGCGGCCATTGATTTTCGAATACGCGTCAAATCCTTCCGCAAATTTATTATTAAAAAGAAATTTTGGCCAAATTTTAGACGAAAAATTTTTGTAGTCAAGGGTATCTGAATTGTTGCTGTAATTAAGTAAGGCACTGTATGTATGCATATACTTTTTTACATATTACAGTACATGAATATTACATTGTCATGAAAACGATCCACAAAATGAAATTAACTTAACTTTTTACATGCTAATAATTCTCGGTGAATAATACAATGTGTAACTTTAATTTTTGGCACTACTTCTTTAAATTTTGCAACCAATCCTGCATGTACACCTGTCATATTTGCTGCACCGTCAGTACAAATCGAAACACAATTTGAAATATCGATATCTTTGCTGGAGAAATATTCAGATATTAGATGCAAGTATATAGAATCTATAGCAAATGTTACACCTAGGGGGAGGAAGGGAATCGGTGAGTAAGAAAGAGGAGGTGGAATGGTGAAGGAGAGGTTGGTTGGCGGGCAATAAAATGTTCTTTTATGTATGCAATGTGGAAGGAGAAGGTCCGTGACTTGGAGAGAGGAATAAAGGGAGTGAATATGCTTCTAAGTAAACAAAGTAAGATGGGGAAGGGAGGGTATTGGAGAGTAGGAAAGGGGAGGCAGAAAGTTGGAAGAGGTTGGGGGATGGGTAAGAAAACGTAGTACATATTCGGAAAGAAAAGGCAGAACAAGTAGATTTTATAATCAAAGCAGTGTTGCGATTATCGTAACGTGATAGACAATAGTCTTTACACTTCGTTCTAATAAACAGTTTAATATTATATTTCCAATAATTGGACTTTTCACTTTAATTTTTTAAAAGGCTTGCGGAGCACCTGCTTCATGTTTGCGGAGCACCTGCTTCATGTTTGCGGAGCACCAGTGCTCCGCGGAGCACTAGTTTAGATTATCATAGATCAATATTTTGGTCCCGTTTATAGATAAAACATTTTCATCGATGCCTGATTATTTAAAATCTATTTTGAGATAAACACAGACTTCACGTGCTAACATTGAATGGAAAAAGCGCGTTAAGAAAATGCTTGGTTAGGCAAAATTCAAAACAAAAGACTACGTGAATAATGCACTATCTCAACATGAAATAACACGTATCACGCATTTTGAAAAAAAATTAGGAGTAACCCCGTATTCACTTTGCACGTGTTTGCCTTTGTGAGATTTTAGTACATATGATCTCTAGAGCAGTGGTGCCCAAACCACGGCCCGCGAAGGATTTTTGTGCGGCCCGCAAAGCTATGGTGAACAAGAAATTAAAAAAATTTAACACACAAGTTCATCCATTTTTTTATTTGAATAATAAAACTTTAAACATTGAAATTTTAGCCATGTAAACCTTATTTGGAATTGATTTTCACCTATATATCATCTCAGAATACATAGGTAGGTAGCCCGCCGAAGAATTGCCGACTTCCAATGCGGCACGCCAAGGGATTCGCAACCACTGATGTGGCCCGCCATTAGAAAAGTTTGTGCACCACCGCTCTAGAGCATGAGAAACTTGTTAATTACTGCGGAAACACGAGGTTATCTTTAATAAACGACGGTTTTCCTGTAGAGAGGTTTAATATGCTACGAAATCGTACAGTATACAATCATTTTCACCATCCAGCCTGTTACACATGAATAATATAGGTTTTCAGTGCATTGGTTTGCTATTTCATTTTTCATTTTACTCTTTTACTTTATTTTCGTTTCTCTACTTTCGTCTTCGTCTCTCATCAATTCGATTTACCTACGTCATGCGCTTCCAATACATATTATGAATTCATCTCAAGCCAAACATTGGCTAGAGTCTCCCATCCATAATCCAAAATTCTCGATCAGTATTTATTTATCTAAACTTTATTATTTAATTCAACGGAGTTCCATTGTCTCCGCCATAATATAATACCATTCTGGTTCTTCCCATCACCAATTTAAATGTTGTCACTACAGCGCGTGCGCCAATATTTTAAAGCTACGACCGAAGCAAGTGTCGACTATTTCCATACTTTTAACCCTCGGTTTTAAAGCATACACAGCCCAGCTAGAAAATGGTTACATTTTCTGCCCAAAAATACTAGTTCCTACGTCAATACGCGTGCGAATCATTATTTTCTTGATCAATAAGGCATTTCAAAATAGCTAGCAAACAACTGTTATTTTATTAATATAACAAGTTAAATTATTTAATAGCCGTTGAACTGACAAAATTTTCGTCTACATGGGATGGAAAAATATATTTAAACAACCTTACACTGATTGTGAGATCCATTTTTAAACTTCTGCGGACCTCCCATGGGCTTTTGCCATTCTTTGAAAACCATTGCTCTATATCAGGTAGCAAACAATAACTGCCAATTGAATATAAAACGCCCGTTTATAGATTTGGCGTAATGGTGTAATGCACTTTTAGCAGCGACGGTGTCCGAGGATCTTCCGAAATTCCCCTTTCTTTTCCCCCTTCACTCGCGGTCTCACATACGCTCGCTTTGTCCTAACGGGCCTACAGGGAACAGGTTAGAAAGGAAGATAAGCCTATGGTGCCAAATAGCTGTACTACGAAAAAACTGCTGTTCCCGAAAAGGGAAGGATCATTTGAGGAATAGGGAAAGGGATTTTGGGTGAAGAGAGAAGCTGAGGGAAGTGGTGGGAAGTGAGGAATGGAAAGGGTAGGACACGGGAGCGGGGGAGTTAGTTGGGGGAGGTGTATTACCTCCGCGGCGTCGCGAATGCCATAGATGCAAGATAGATTAATCCAATGTTCCCTGATGACGCAAAGGAGGGATACCACGATCGTGACCCCTTGATCTTGACGTCAGCGCCACTTAGATACGCCTTCGAACTTCTGCGCTCGGCACTGGTCCAGCCTCCACTCTCCCCCCTCCCCCTTCCATCTCTCTTCCTCCGAATCTCTTCCCTACACACTATTCACACCCGCTACGGTACCTATGCATGCTCTCCGGCTTCATATAACTGGATTTAGCGAACGCTAACACCGGAAACAGGTGTTCGGATCCAATTTTCCAAGAGATTATTGTCATACTGCTCTTACAGCTTCGAATATTTTTTTCCTGGCACGCATGACCTAAATTTTTTAAATGGGAGGAAATGCTTTTATTGATTATTCGTGAATCAGAAGATAGGATGATAAAATAGGAATTTTCCATCGTTGGATCAACAGTAATTCGGAACGTAAAAGGTTATCTATTTGAATTGCTGGCATTTTTATAATTAAGTGACTATCCCCTAAATATAATTTGCTGAAATATCTATATTAAACATTTTTTGGAAAACCTTCGTTTCTCTTAAATTATCATTCCAATAAATATAATAAACAGAAAATATTAATACATTTAATAATAAAATTGTCAAAAAATTCTTTCTTTTATTACACCTCTTCCGGTGTCAATTTCATTAGAAATTTATACCCAAATAAGTCCAATATACCATTCACAGGCATTATTACTTAAAACATTATCTACATTGTTTTGATAAAAATCTTCCAAATACATAACACCATTGTGCGTTAATAAACATGGCAGCGTAGCAATTTTATAATAACGATTTCTTATTAAGCTATGGAAACATTCTTTATTATGTATTGAATACGACTATATCTATTTTGTCTGATGTCAAACAAACTCATATCGTTTTGAAACAACATGAATGACAAAATGGTTTAAGTTCATCTTATATTATGTTAAAACTTCCCCGATCAGCTAATAAGAAGATACAAAAATAGGTTATATCGACGAGCAATACGCTCTAGTTTATAGGAAAAATAAGTATCGCTCTTTTCATTTTCTTTCGGCTGGAAATCGTTAGTTCAAAACACCAATCTTCTTCCTTACTCCGATCTCGCTTAAGAAATAGGATAATGTCATAGGATCCTTTCAAGAGCTAATTAGAAGAATTCAACTGGAACGGGATAATCTCCAATATTCCTCCTTTTTTCTCTCATAACCTTTCCAGTATCGCATTAGAAACCTCCACTGTCTCTCAATAGCATGCACTCATCGGCTTCATCCGTATTTCGTAAATCAATATCTTCCACTATGCAGGATTTACGTTACAACGAAGAGAGCTCTAATGTTGTTCCTATAGCAAAGTGATTTTTCAGTTACGATTTTTTCACTTAGAAGATGTCAATCTAGGATTCGATAATTTTTTTGGGGATGAAAAATTTTATTGATGAGGTCAATAGGATAAAAGCATTTTTGCAGAAAAGATTACAATATCACAACTGTATTTGAAGTTTTAACAGAAATTTAACAGCAGAGTTTGAAACGGGGATATACTATTCGGCTAAAAAATAAGAGGGCGCCAAAATATAGTATTTGCTGTAGTGGAGCAATGTTATGCCATTGATAAAATATTATTTGCATACAAAATTTTGTGATTAATCAAGCATACGTATATTTACGTTATTTTACATTTTTACATAAATATAAGTTACAGAGCGCGCGTTTAGTATATGTGAACCCTCTACAAAGTCATACATAATAATTGAAATATCTAGCTCCTATAAACGTGTTAATCATAAGTCATCATCATCATCATGCTTCTGTCCGAAGACAGGTTTTAACTGAATCGCTGCCTCCATTTCTCTCTCTCCCTAGAAGCCTCTTTTATACCTCTATAAGTATTATATCCCTGCTTTATATTATCTAATATTCCTATTCTTTTTCTCCCTCTTCCTCTTCTTCCACTAATTTTTCCTTCTAAGATCGTCCTTTGTAAACACTGTCTTCTCAATATGTGCCCTATCCAATTTGCTTTTCTTTTCCTGATTGTTTTTATTAGCGTCCTTTCTTCTCCCACCATTTCTAATACCTCTTCGTTTCTCTTCCTCTCTGTCCATTTCACTTTCATCATTCTTCTCCATACCCACATCTCAAAACTTTCTAAATATTTTTCCTCCTTTCTCCTTACCGTCCACGTCTCTGCACCATAAAGAGCTATGCTCCATATGTAGCATTTTGCTAATTTCTTCCTTGTTTCTAAATTTATTTTCTTGCTTGTGAGAAGCTCCTTCTTCTCGTTAAATGCTGCTTTTGCCATTGCAATCCTACTTCTGATGTCCTGTGTACTACTTCCATCCTGTGCTAAAATACTGCCGAGATATTTGAAACTACTTACTTGTTCCAATTTTTGGCCATTTACCATTATATTTAATTCTTTATGTTCCTTTGAAACCACCATGACTTTCGTTTTTTCTGTATTGATCTTCATTCCATATTGTTGGCCAACCTCCACTAGTCTGTCTGTCATCCTCTGAAGCTCTTTCTCGCCTTCTGCTATTAAGCCCTGATCATCTGCGTATTTAATGGTGGTAATACTTTCACCTCCTATCTTAAATCCTTTCTCTTCCATCAACGCTTCTTCTGTTATTGTTTCTGCATAAATATTAAATATCGCTGGTGAAATAGGACAACCCTGCCTCACTCCCCTCCCTATTGAAGTACTTTCTGTTTCTTCTCCTTCAACCCTGACTCTAATCTTTTGATCAAAGTAAAGGTTTTTAAGCAGTCTTTTATCTTTCCAATCTATTCCTATTTTGTTTAAAATACCCAGCATTTTATCCCATTTCACTCGGTCAAAAGCTTTCTCCCAATCTACAAAACAAAAATACATACCTTTATTGACTTCTAGCGCTCTTTCTGTCATCATCCTCATACATCCTATAGCATCTCTAGTCCCCCTTCCTCTTCTAAAACCAAACTGATTATCTTGCAGCTCCTTTTCTATTTTACATTCAATTCTTTTGGTTATTATTCTGGTTAGAACTTTAGCTGTATGAGAAATTAAACTAATAGTTCTGTAATCCTTACAACATTTTGCATTGTTCTTTTTCTCCAGTGGTACCATCACAACATCTAAAAAATCTTCAGGCCATATGCCAGTATCATATACTTGGTTAAAAAATTTTGTGAGTTGCTTAACTGCTTTAGACCCTAAAACCTTGAGAACGTCCACGGGTATATCATCACTCCCAACAGCCTTCCTTCTTTTCATGTCATCAATTGCTCTTTTAACTTCAGACTCGAGAATACTTGGTCCTAGCTGATCTTCTTCCACATCCTCTTCTTCATTTAATTCAATATTTCTTGGCTTTCCTTCTTTGTCATACAGAACCTCAATGTATTCTTTCCAGACATTCTTTACATTGTCTGGCTCCGATACTATTTTACCACTTTTGTTCATGATTCCTTTACGTCCTATCTTTCTTGCTTTTTTCTTGAATAGTTCCCTTGCTTTGCTATACATGAGGTCTGTTCTACAAATTCTTTCACATTCGACAATCTCCTCGCATTTTTCATTTATCCACTGTTCTCTTGCTTTATCTGTTTCCCTTCTTAAAGCATTATTTAACTCCTTGTACTTTCTTTGGCCTTCTTCAGTGTTTATGTTCTTCCACTTTCTCCGCTCTTCCATTTTTTGCAGCATGGCTGCTGTGATCCAGGATTTTTTGTTTCTTTCACCCGTTATCTTTCCTACCTTCTTTTCCATTACATCTTTAATGTTGCTATGGATGTATCTCCACTCCTCATCTACATTCTTCCTATTTTCTTCAGCTCTCTCCCCCAACCTTTCCTCCAGCTCAGTCATGATAGCCTCCTTGTTTTTAAGGAGTTCCTCTAAGTTCCATTTCTTGTTAACTCTTATGTTTCTCCTAACGCTCTTCAGTCTACATTGTATATTTGCCACCAATAGGTTGTGGTCAGAATCCATATCTGCCCCTGGTAGTGTTTTCACATTTTTAATGCTATTTCTAAATCTTTCATTGACTAGTATGTAATCTATCTGGTATCGTCTCTGGTCTCCTGGGCTTCTCCATGTGTAAAGTCTTCGCTGGTGATGCTTAAACCATGTATTAGTTACAATTAGTCTATTTCTATGGCAGAATTCCACAAGTTTATCCCCTCTTTCATTTCTCTTCCCTAGTCCATATTTTCCCACTATGTTATCTTCCTGTCCCTCTCCGACTACACTGTTCCAATCTCCCATTACTATGGTGGTGATCCTTCCATTTCCCTCATCCTCCAATATCTCCATAATCTGTTCATAGATTTCATCTACTTCGTCGTCGCCAGCATTAGTTGTTGGCATATACACTTGAATTATAAGCATATCCACTGGCTCCATCTGGAGTTTTACGGCTATTAATCTGTCATTAACTGTCACTACCTTACTAATTCTTTCAGCTATCTCTTTTCTCATTATAATCCCCACTCCCCTTTCCTTTTTCTCCCCTCCCGAGTAAATAATCTTAAATTCGTCTGAATTTATCTCGCCTTCTCCTTCCCACCGGACTTCACTAAGACCTACTATACTTACATTATTCCTTCTCATTTCCCTTTTTAGGTTCTCTAGTTTACCCCCTGAATTCATAGTCCTAACATTCCATGTGCCTATTTTTAATTTCTCACTACTTGCTTTCTTATTAATCTTACATTTCCTCTGTGCATCCCCTAGGGTAGTCACCACCCGGAGATCCGATTGGGGGACTATTTTACCTCCGGAATATTTTACCCCAGAAAGATCCATAGAGGTATTTTCAGCTTTTCAGCCTATCATGGGAAATATAATGAGGTAGTTTCCCCTTGCTTTCCTCATCGCAGTTTCACAGAGTGATTACCCATCTGTAGCTGTTCAGATCCACATGATCACCACCTACAGAGGTACTGTGCAAGCTGCTGCCCTTGCACAGGGGGATGTAAAACCCCCAAGACTGCTTCTTAGTCTGACTCTTCCCCTCAGACCTTTCCGGCTTGGATGGTCCTACCAGGAGAATTATCTCCCGCCGGCATAGCTCTTTAGTTCGTAAGAGTACACAAACCCTCCCACCTCTGTAAGGTTATGCAGTCCTTAGGGAGGGAATCATAAGTAGGGATACTAAAAAATTAGTTTAATCTACTAGTCCAAAGATACTAAGTATTGAAAAAGAAGAATTTTGTATACTAAGTATTTTATCGGGTTGTATAACATTAGGAAAAATCAAAAAAATATTGAAAAGTAATTGTAATAGAATCGACTTTAATAGATCAAAAAGATTTATTGAATCTCATTCAAGCTATTATAATTATTATTTGTAATTAAATTCTCAAAATGTAATTATCTTATCTCCCAAAAGGCTTTTTACAAAACATCAGCCGGTCATAACTATTTTAGACTATCAGTGCACGCTAATGTAGCCCCCGACAATAGAAACCGTTACACCTTCTAAAGGATTTCCGTTTGCTCCTTCAAGATATTCCAAGCTTCGGATTGCCTGAATAATTTATCCTTAATGAAGCAAAAGTTGGTATCACTTTTTCTTGAGGAAAGAGGATTCTCCTATCAAATTATTATTAGTGTTACTATCACTGAAAAGTCAAGTTTTCCAAAGGTAATTAAAGTTACAAAATGTTATTCAAAGATTTTATTTTCGCTAAAAACACAGCCTCTAGTAGAGAATAGGGCTGATATAATTAAAATCCGTTTAAATGGTAATTATCCGTGACATTACCAATATATTAAACTAGTAGTTGGTGCTTGCATACTGCAAGCATTTCATATCACCTTGAAAAAACATTCATTTTTCAGACAGACATTTCATCATTACAAATATTCTTTTAATTCTAAAGATTTCAACTCTGCAGCGATTTTCGTTTTTCCCACACGTAAAAACAATAGTTTAAAAAAAAAAAAAAATCCCCAAATGTTAAAATTTTAAAAATTTTATACATTCTCCATTATGGGGTACTAATGCAAACACATTTCACCCAAATTTTAAAGTTGTAGCATTTCTAGCAGCAAAATAATATTTTTCTAATTGTTTAAATTTAAATAATTTTTAACGGCCTCCACAATTCATATATGGTGTAATTGAAATGTTTATTTGTGCAAATTCACTACTTTGTAAATAATTTAAAAATTTTAGCTACCTAGTTCATTTCTTAGTACTTAAAGAGTTATCCAATTGTTTAAACTTTAAGGATTTTTAACTGCCAAACAAATTAAAATATCAAAATTTGTATAGTCCTTATTTCGTTTTTTTAAGAATTCTACTTACAAAAAAAAAATTTCAACTACGTAGCACATGCGAAAATATATAAACCATGAAAATTTGTTTAAACAATTGAGAATTTGTAGCGGTCGCATTGTTGCACTTTTTCAAGATTTTAGTTTTTTCTAATCGGTTTTGCACAAAATCCTACCTAAGGAAAAAATTTCGAATCTCCAGCTCATCTGGAAGTGCCTAAACATTAGTATCCTCCTATATGTTATATATATGTTATATAACATTATATATCGACGACTCTTACAGAGGAGGATATAACAGGAGGATACTAATGTCCAGCCCAAACTACAAGAGTTAGAGAGCTCAAAGTTTCAGTTTTTGTAGATATGATGAAGAAACCTACAGATAAAATGAGACTTCTTACCTAAGTGACATGAGTTCGACTCCAGAAATTCCGAAAGTTGCGTTTTTTCCCATAAGAAAAGCATTGCGCCATTTTTGTAAATTAATTATGGGCACTTACCGGTAAACTAGAAAAATGAAATGATCAGTGTTGCTAGATGGCCGCAATATCTATTAGGAATTATTGTTACTTTTGCATAAAGTGTCTTGGGTTCGACTCCAGAGACCCCGGAATATCTCCCATAAGTTAGCATGGGAAAACGTAATCTAGTGTGTAGACCAATCTAATAAGTTTAGGAAGCTGAAATTTTGCAAGATTATAGAACTTTTCTCATAACCAACTATGAAAATGGAAAATTTTAAAATTGTTAATTTTTAGGGGTTGTTTTAACCCCATTTGAACATTAAAGTTTAATAATTTTTTAGGTTCTACGGGATGAGCTAGGAAGCTGCAATTTTCAAATTATTTACAGAACAGTGCATTTGCACAAATAAACATTTCAATCTCTCCATATATATATTGCGGCAACCGTTATAAATGTTTAAATTTTAAACAATTAGAAAAATATTATTTTACTTCTACAAGTGCTACAACTTTAAAATTTGGCTCAAATGTGTAGCATTAGTACCCCATAATGGAAAAATGTAAAATGTTTAAAATTGCAACATTTGGGGATTGTTTTAAACTATTATTTTTACATGTAGGAAAAACGAAAATCGCTGCAGAGGTGAAATCTTTAGAATTAATAGAATAATTTTAATGGTGAAATATCTGTCTGAAAAATTAATGTTTTTTCAAGGTGAGATGAAATGCTTGCAGCATGCAAGCACCTTCTACTAGTATGTTATATCCTCCTCTGTAAGAGTCCTCGATATATAATGATATTTCTGGAAAACTATGCAAAAAGAACGCTCTAAAATAACGCAACAATGATAAACAGAAAAAGTATTAAAATCTTTAAGATCATGAAGACAACTAACGTTAACGCAGAAGAAAAAAAATTAGAATAAAGCATATATTAAGAAAAATATAGCATAATCTACGGATATATGTCATCGTGCTATGAAAATAATTTCTCCGTTAAATTCCGCTTTAACGCTTTATCTCCAAGAACTCAAATATTAATCTCTACTTTGATATAAGGGGAGTAGAAAACGACTTACGGAGAAGCACGAGGATAAAGGCACACAGTTGGAGACAATGATAGAAATACCAAGAAGATGGTTAATAGGAAAAGGAATGGGCTAAGACGGCATAATTGGAACTTATGAATTATTGCTAGTGGAAATTGAAATCGTACTGCTCCTGCAGTGGTCTGCTGAACACTTAATCATCTGAAATTCCACCTTGGAATTCTATTGTTTAGTAACGTAGCCCGAACAAAGTGCAGAAGATTTTTCGGCAAAGTTCTAATTTCATTCCGAGAGACCATGTTCATAAAGGCATGAACTGTATATTTCTATGTGCTCTGGTGTATGTTTGTGTATCTATCTTTAACTACTCGGTGGTAACAAAGATTTAAATCGATATTCTACTGAAGTTTTTGTATTGAAGTACGAGGCGTTAAAAACATGTTCATTAATTCAATGTGAGGACCTTCTGTGTTTTATATCAATATATAATTTTATGCAAGTAATATTTTCAATGCAATATAAGTCCATTTAAAGGTTTTAAAGTTTATCACCCTTACTGATAAGTACGTTTATTACAACATATGCATAGTTATACGAAGAAAAGTATTACTTTCAATGTAATTTAATGTTGTATAATTTAAAGATATTGCTTATTATCTTGTTAACTATACCATACCTAGATTCCTAAGAAATACGCTTAACTGATTCTCGTACAAAATAAACGAATCAATACGTTTATCTCATGGATATATTTTAAACGCCCATAGCAAAATCCAATATAAATATCTATTTTTTAAATCGAATTGTCTGTATCGAATGGTTACTTTAACAGTAATTATCTACAATATGATTATTGAATGAAAAGCCGATTTTGACCTCAAAGCTTCCTATCTACGAATCTAGCAACTTAATTCTATATTCATATATTTTGCGCAGCGAGATTTCCTTTTTTTCCAAATTATTGTGTTTGGTGTTACATATTGCAGAACAAGTCAAATTTCAGTATAATTCATGATTCGAGAAAGAATGAAACATCCCAAATACATAATGCAAATAACACTAGTAGGCTTGTGTTAAGTCCATATATGCTATTAACGGCAATGCTACATAGCAGGTCTCAATAAGAGGTAAACTAGGCTACAGTGACTCTCTATTTAATAAAGATATAATTATTATACAGTCAAACATCCAAAATCCGATAATCCATTTTCCGGGACCACACATTTTCCAGTTATTTTTGGAAAATTTCCAAAAATAGCCGGAAAATGAGTGAATCTGGCAAACCACCCGAAATTCGACCAATAACGCAGAGTCCCAAGTCACGCACTACTATGTACAATAAATTGCATTATAGAAAAGCAGTGTTCTTCGCATTTTTTTTCATTTATTAAAAATGTGAAATTTATATCATGATAATTGATAGTAGCTCAATAACTTTGGCTAAGATTAATAAAGGTGAAATACTCCTTTAGCCAAAGAATTAGAGGGTTACAACACCCAATGCATTTTGCCCACAAGGTGGGCATCGTCAGGGGATAAACCTGTTTCAACTGCAGTTGGCTCCCAGTCACTGTTGAAACAGGTTTTACTCCTGACGATGCCCACCTTGTGGGCGAAATGCATTGGGTTTTGTAACCCTCTAATTGTTTGGCTAAAGGAGTATTTCACCTTTATTATATCATGATATTTAATAATTACATATAAATAAATTAGCGCACCGTATATAATGTGAAATTTAATATATGTACTGGTACACCTGTTGTGTGAGCCGGTACGCGAACCGGTCGTATCGGCGGAAAAAAGCTGTGTGTTCGTATAACTATTATATGACCACCCGATATCCGGCAAACTCCAAGATCCGGCAAAGCTCAGGTCCCAAAGTTGCCGAATTTGGGAGGTTCGTCTGTAATAATAATCTTTCTGAAGATCAGAGGCTTACTTTCTTCTGTCGTAAGCATTTTAGAAATAAACTTTATATATTGCATATGATTAAATATAAAGATAAATAGACGATTGGAACGGTGAACGCTGAAGTGACTTACAGAATATATTGCATGTATATTATTTTTCTAAACGAAAATATCTTTGTCGTATATCACATTGAAAACGAAAACTATTGCAGTAAGCGCAGTGACATTTATTAGATGATATTTGGTGAATAAAATGATATCGAAGTAAGAGGCATACATGCGTGCGCATACACATATGCAGGTATTTATTAATGTATGGGTCATCAATACTTCATGCATGAAGCGAATGCATAAAATATAACTATACGCCAAAAGTAAAACACGCCAAATAAAATGTACGATAAACTGAAAATTAACTGACAGCTTAATCAGAATACCTAAGTTTCCCACATTACTTCATCCATATTCGTCAACTGTTATAATAATTATTGACCAACTTATATTTTTAAATAAGCTTAAGTGAGCTAATCAAGCTTTTTCTAATAAAACAACAATATATTTTTTTAGCATCTATTACACTTATAAGCTAAAAGTTAAGTTCTATTCGTAATACTTAAGTATTGATTATAATTATTAATTTCATACACGTATTTATGTTGGGTGGTAATTAGGAGACCGATTTCAAATAAAATTAAAATCCGTCAATAACATGTTTTCTGGAATATAACCAAGTCAATACAGAATTCTATCGTTTTCACTTTAATTATATTCTAAGTTACATATGCATAAAAGTAAGAGTCGATGCAAAATTTTACATTACCACTAGTCCTTGCAATTTCGTAGCACATTAACTCATTGAAAGTCATCAAAAATTATCTCCAAGCGAATTGAATGCTGCACTCGGAATTCTGTTGCCAGGAGCAAGTGTTACACCATTCTCTGGAGAATAATAGTTAAGTGTAATATAGTCAATTTTAAATTAATGGCATTAGAAATCTAAAAATTAAACGCATTAGAGAGCCTACACATTTTAAAAAACCAAAACAAGGACATGAGCAGCTGTCTCGACCCGATTACACGCTCGCCACTATATTTCTTGACAAAACACGTGGTACCGATTTCCTTGAAAATTCCTCGGGGACATCACTAGTCATCCTCTTCCTGCAATAAAGCTCCCGTTTCCATAGGTTTAATAAATTCTTTCAATTTCAAAATTCGCACAATCGAAGAAGTTACGGCACAGTCACACTTCGCCTTACGCGACAGACAAGTTCATGAAAACTTCGCGCTAGACGTAATTAGCACGGAGTCATTATGTAAATGAAAATTGTTTCCATGGACGCAAAAATTAAAATGTTAATAAAAATACGCAGTTAACATGAAAAAACTGCTTCCTATCGGCATCCATCCATCAATGCCGGATGCAAATATTTACATTTTTCAATACTTCACCAGAAATTTTCAAATGGCATAGAAAACTAAAAACTACAAAAATGTAAATATTTCCTGCATGAATGAAATCCTTAATAAATCAGCGAGAAAGTTTTATTCGGAAATTCACCTTTATTGAGAAATAATAACGCCGAAATAAGCGTCGATCGAGTGATAGAAACGGTGTGCCATCCTGGAGGTTTCTTTTATAGCATTAGTGTGCCACATTCTGACCCTAAATGGGGATTCAAAGGGGATTATACTTAAAATCCAAAAGCATGTACAAAATGGGATTTCCAATACATTTATGGTTATGCCTTTTGTTTTTAGGCGCGTTTCGCTTCCAGCATAAGCGCCTATTAGCGTCGGTTTGTCCGTCCGTCCTCATGTTCGTTCTCGGCTTCTACCTAACGGATTTTTATTAAATTTGATATTAATAACTTACAGTCAAAGATAATAAGAAAATCACAAAAATTAATCACGTAAGTCAATCAGGGGTGTCACTTTACTGGTGACACTTATTGGTTACTGAAGTAAATAAGATCTGCTATAATTGCAAAATACATTTAATTCCTTACGCGTGCATGACAGATTTATAAGCGGAAGGAAATGGATTATCTACGGCGAAGAAAAGAGTACAAACATAAATATTACAACTGCTAAACTCGTGAGGTGTTTTAAATAATTTTCGATTGTTTGGTTGATAGAAACCGATTAGAAAATAAATCACTAAATATAAATTGAATATTTCCCTGGAATCATTTATGATACCGTTTTGCAGTATTTAGTCATTAAAATTACGTAATATATTTATTGATACACCAAGGAGGGAGAAGAAATTTTTAATTGACAGTGATATAATTGGGTCATGGTGTTTTGCTATTTTATGTGGTGTGTTCGGTCAAATTATATAGTATAGTTTCAAATACGCACGAAACGCGCCTATCTGGGATACACTATACTTTCCTAACTTGTTTGAATACCTGAGAGGTGCGGGCCTGCTTCGCGCTATAACGAATCCGCTTAAAACGGTGTCGCGCAAAGCGAGGTATGACTATATATTCTTACCTATTTCATTCAATATTATCGTGTGAGCACATACACAAGAAAGAGAAAGAGTAGATTAATCTCAATCCCTCGGAGAAAGAGCACCCACGATGTTGCAGGGGTGTTTGGAGCTCCAGTGCTGGGACGAGGAAGCCGGAAATTATCCCTGCTATGTGGGGATAAATGAGGATATGATGAACTGTAGGATGTAGATGGCGAGAGTACGAAGGTATGAAGAAATGAGCGGGAATCAATTAAGTAACGCGTCCACAGTTTTCTTACAGATGTTAACTCTCTCGAGGGCCGCTTTAACCACACTCGCTTGAACCGACCTCCTCTCCGTCCGTCCAATTTGACCGAAAGCGACGCTTTCCTAGACAAAGGGAGTTGGAAGAAAAAAGAGAGTGAGAGAGGGCGACCGTAGTAAATTTTATAGTTTTGTGACGATGATGTTGAAGGATATGGCGCAGGATGGCGATTTAATGGGGAATCCATACGTGTGTGAATACTGCGTGCTGGATAGGGTTAAGATATAATGGAGATAGAGAGAGGCGGAGTAAGTGCGCAATTAGCGGAGAGGTATAGAGATCTTATCTGGAGGCGATGTCAAAGGGATTTCACTAAGGTGTCTCTCCATCCCGAGGGTCGTCAATCAAGAGGGGAGAGGTTTAGAGGAGGTTAAAGCGACGGAGGCGGTGAATGGAGGATAGGCGTAGGATGAGGCGGATTTGAAGATTGAATGCTGCAGCGCGGCAGGCTAAAGCATCTAAAACCCTATCTTGTTAAATTACTTGGTATACCAAAACCACGAAAGCCACAAGAAATGTGTACATAGTACATGTAAGACTTATTCAAATAGAAAAATAGTATATTTTTAAAAATGCCTATTACGTCAGGTATGGGCGATATTTTTACGATTTGCGAGTGCTTAAGGGCATTAGAACGTTCTGAGAATGTAGAGGATCCTATTAGCGATATACTATAATATAGTAATAATAGCTTTTTAGCGTTGTAACTTCACTAGAAAAGTTTTACCTGCCATAATTTTCAGTTACATGTATGTGTTTCACGGTTCGGTTGCATAGTGGCTACGCGGGCCTCAGTGGCAGTAATTTTCACACCCCCGATCTTAATCCAATAAAAAAACAAGAAATCCTTTATATAAAAAAGTTTTATTAAGAGCATGAGGTTTATTCTTTACGAAATAAAAAGTTAATTCGATTAATTAATTAATTAATTTAAAATGCAACGAGCGAATATGAAATTCCTTATCGCTGAGCGCAATGCATCCTTTTTCTCAGTTGTTGGCTGGTTCGTTTTGTTTCCAAGGTAAATTTGTAGTGAAATAGAGAATTTCTACGAATGGAAATTGAAATGCCGCTGGATAGGAGATGTGAATGGAGTTTAATGCTGGAGCATAAGGATTCATGGGAAAGATCTTAGCGTGCTAAAGACCGCATCGGGTGGAGGAAAAGGTCAGAGATTGAGTAAACCGAAAATAAAACAGTCTTGGTTAGGAGGATTGCGGGAATGTGAACTTTGCTTGTTTGGCACGAAGCGAATAGCAGTTTTATCCCGGGAAATCGAGGCTGATTTTTCGCGCGAGACTTCCAGCAACACTGATGCTACAACGAGTAAACAGCACTTCGCTTAGAAGAGGCACTTCAGCGCTTGTGATAACAGAGTTCGCGGGGAGCATTGCCATCGGTTTGGAATACTTAAAACGTGAGAGCTTAAGGAAATGGTTTCGGTTCCTAGTAGATGTCTGCTACCTGAAAGATCCTCGGTTTAATGGAAGGATTGTGGGTATTTTTATGCTTTATGCCTAGAGTAAATGGAAAAATAAAGTCGGTTAAGGGAATCGCTGATAGGTAACTAGTTTTTTTTCGCAATAAGCTTTCATCCTCACAAGTCGCATGTAGCGGTTTTAACTATAAGCTTAAAATGTGTCTACTAGTCAAGGTGTTTTTAGAACTAAGGAGGAATCATACTGAATTGGAATAGGCTATTCAAAGACTCTTTTTACTCTCATCTCATGCGTATCTATTCGACGTCAAAATGTTTTAAATTGAGGAATGTGTTGCGCTACTTTCAAATCTCACCATCCATTTAAGGGCAAAAATCCACAAATTTCCATTGACTCCTTGTGTTCGTCTTACACTTTCTTCTCCATCTGCTCTCACTCGTTTTAAACATTCCTTTCTCTCACCGTCTATTTGTTTTCTGAGCTCTAAAGGATGTTTTGGCGAATGATAATCCTACGGCTGAATTTAAAGGAGTAACTTAACCCATTGGTTGTTTTGGGGTAGTGGTAATCCAGTGTTAAAACACTGAAGAACTTAATTTGAGTACCTTTTCTTCTTTCTTAATTCCTGCCTTTCTCTACTCCACTCCCAAACTTCTGCGATTTCAGAATATTTTTTTAAAGAGAGATATTGTAAACTTTGCATCTATACATAAATGTATGAATATTTATTTTATCATGAAGCACTACGTAAACAGAGTATTACTTTGCCAGAGAAGAGTAGGAAAAATCATATGAAATATAAGGAAAGTTTCGCATTTGATCGAGTAAAAGAGTGCAAAAAAACGAGTAAATTGTGAAGATGTATAAGGAAGAGATGACTGAAAATATTTATTAGTATAAATGCAAGGTAAGAATAAGGTTAGCCGCATTAAATATTTTACGAGAAGAAACTTCATGATTAACAATTTTCAAGAGCACTCCCATATTATTGAGTCACGAATTAAAAATTCTTTCGCGAGATAGCACGTGAATATACGTTTCCGTATTAATAGAAATAAAACATTTTTTCCTCGCTACGAATATGCTAATCAGACCTACCCTGAGTAAATAAAAATAATTCCTTCGTTTTAAGAAAACTTAGTTCATATTTCCTTGTCCTGCTCTGACCACTTCATATACACACGAAAACAACCCTGACGAAAGAGCCAAAGAAAAATTCAAAGTTGTACGAGGAAAAGGATTCAAATACTTGAGGCCTGAAAAATTAAAGAGCTATCAAAAAGGGAAAATTGTGGATGGCAGAATTGTGCGGAGAATATGTTTTCCCCAATAATCGTAAGTGTAAATAATGATGATGAGATTTTTACTTCTTGCGGTCGGTGTCACTGTCGAAGTATCATAGGTACCAAATACAGATGTCATATGGAAGAAAATGAAATCAATGAAACGTTTCTGAATTTTGTTTGCCTTGTCGAATTTGGAAGGAATAGCGGGAACTAATTGGTCAATACGAGTGTCGTAGCATTTGGAACTTTGGCCATTTCATCAGTTACCTTAGTAAACAACAAGCGTAATTATGCCGTAGGACAGCGCTCCCGGATATTTACGCGCATCCGCGAATCTACTTGCATGCAGGCGACACAGATGCATCTAAAATCCAGAACTGAATTTGGCGAGGAAAAATTTGAAGCCAAATCATGGATAAAGACAAAAAAGGGGTGATTAGTTATGACATCGCTTGCATGATCATTCGATCGCAACAAAACAAATATATTTTGCTAACCTTTTACCTCAACGCCATCTGCCATAAGCGAGCTATTTTGCACCCAATTCCAGATACCCCCTTCTACACATTTTTCCTTCCTCGACGCAGGAAAAAAGGAAAGATCCTCACCACGCCGAAGATAGATAGATAAAAGGAGAGAGAAAGAAAAAAAAACACGAGGCAATGAAGAGACACGGCAGAAAGCAGAGGAGGGTAGGATTACGGAGAGGGATATAGAGAATAATGGATTGAAATTCTGTAGATGTGGAGAGACGTGGAAGGAGGGAGCGAGGGAGATACTGAGGTGAGGCAATGGTTTGTAATGAAAAGAGAGAGAGAAGAAGAAAGGTTTGGCGAAGATAAGGGAGAGTACATGTGTTTTTAGAGGAGTTGAGCGGAGTTTTTTTGGTAGGAGGGGGATGAATGGAGATGTGGAAGAAGAGATTGTCAATCTCATCTCGGCTTCCCTCTTCTAACCCCGAAACCGCTATATCCCCCACCCTCCCACCCATTACTCTCCGCGCGCTTCTTACCACGCAGCCGCCATTTTAAAAACCCTCCGCGCTCCGAAAAGCTCCTGCGGCACCTTTTGTTGATCGAAGAAATGTCTCGGAGGCAAAAGGATAAGGAAAGAGGGCGAGTTTTGCTCGTTCTTACCCAGTCATCTTCCCATTCTCTTTCTCTCCCACTCTCTCTTTCTCTAGGGGGAGAAGGGATGTGACATTTACTCCGTTGCTCATTCTCGGGAGTGGTGAGCGAGAGAGAGATATGGAAAGCGGGAGGATGAGGAGGTGCAGGAGGAGCGAAAGTGCTCTCGCAAGAGGAAAAAACCCGAGGAATATAAGGATTTTTCCCTTCCGTACTCCAAAAACAACATTTGCGCCGGATGACTTACGCTATCCTCGTCTTGTTTTTCTTTTAGGCAAGGCGTGTGTATCGGGTTCCCTGGGACTTTCTTAATGAGAGTTATGCTCCTGCTTTGTAGAATAATTTCATTCAATTTCGGCGAATCTTACATTTCTGACCTATCAGACGATCGCTTTAGTTTTCTTTTCCTTTCTACTAGGCTTTTTTCCATTTTATGAAATTTTTCTTGGACGAATAAACCGTAATTTGGTTTTTGTATTGCATTCTCATAAATTTTGTCGTGATCAATCGTAGCCTGTCTATAAGACTCAAAAATTTATCATAATACGCTCTAACCTCTAGTGATAAACAGTCAATATTTGAAAAAAATTCATCTAAAAGTTAATGGTGCATATGGGTTTAAAGAAAATAAAACTCGTTAACCCTACAAAAATGTCTGTAGTTTCAATCTAATCAGAAAATCATCAATTTCATAAAATGTTGCTTATTTAAGCTAAAAACCATAAGTTCATTGATTTCAAATAGGATATGGATAAAAACGCCAAGAAGTTAACGTTTACAGAGTAAGGAATTCATTACGAATTAGTTTAAGATTTATTAAGTATTGGAGTTTTTGAAAACGCTTCATTACTCCTACTGTTTCTATCAATATTGAATCCTTCATTTATTCTTTTATCAAAGTAGAAGATACGAAGAAAACGGAAAGATAATATCTACGCGAAATTTGGAAAAGATCAGGATACGCATCTAAAGTTATGAATGGAAATGAACGTATGTCAAGCCAAGCTAAAATAACACAAGGTCAAAAAGGTAGTTAAATAATTTGTAGAAGCAAAAGAGGAAGAATTGCGGGTGGGTAAAAAGGATTTAAAGAGTGAGAGAGATATAAAGATTTAGGAGGCGAGAATGAATGGAAGGCGAAAGGAATATGAAGTGCGTGTGTGCGAGGAAGAAATACTACGACGCAGCGGAGGAATGGAGAGAGTGTAAAGAAAAATTTCCGAGAGATAAGGCAAAATGGAGGGAGAGGGTGTTTCCTTATAAAATATCTTGAGATATATTAAAAGGGAAGAAAAATCATGCGAGAGATGAGAAAGAGAGAGACGGATCTCTTCAACAAAGGCGAATAATAAGAAGTCTGATGAAGCCGACGTGCTTTTTTCGTTGAAGTAGATTTACACTCAGATCTCGTTACACACACATACATACTAAAGCACACGCACAAATCTCTCACATTCATATTCTTAAATACACACACATATAAATGTAATATATACAGATGGGGAAAGGAATTTATAAAATTCATTTTAAGGCGGACGACAGGAAAAATTGAAAATATTTTGGGAAGGCATTCAGTCGACAATGGACAGTGAAGAATATTCTACGTGCACCTATATAAATATACATATACTACACACACACACACGTATAAGTTCATCTTCTCGTCCGTCTTTACATCTATTCTAACTCGTAGTGATCATTAAAATGTATTTGATGATTTGAAACGTCCAGCACTGTCAATTTCTTCCGGAAATATGACATTTTAACAACAAAAATTTTTAATGCGTTGCAGTCTTTTTTATTTCGTATCTAGTGGTATCTTTTTCGGTCTTTTCGGGCATACATATCTTCTAGTACCTTCACACTTGTTTCCTGGAGAGGCAGTATTCTAGAATCCACGTTTCTCAGCCTTAATTTAAAACAGGCAGAGCACGCTGGCCATATAGTTTCCTTTTACAAAACGTGATTTCGTCGTTAAAGATGTATGTATTCCTTATAAATGTGCCCCGACCAATGTTCCTCTAGCAATCCGCCTGAAGTGATCTGTTTCATTAATAAATATTTTTTCGGACTTTTCTGAAATATCCTTTCTTACCTAATGTTTAATTTAAGCCAAATCTTTCTGCTTGCAATTTAGATTGGATTGCAAACATCTATCAGGCTTTGACCTGTCTATTTGGGACCTCTACATGAACAAAATACATGCAGTCATACAACAAAAAGTCCACAATAAAACGGTAAAACTTCGCAGAAAACTTTACGCCCTAATCAACTCAAAAACACGAAACAGAAAAAAGAACACCAAACCACCCAACAGTAATATAATTAACTTTTCGGAAAAAATTTCACAAAAGAGGAACTCACAATTTTGGAAAAAGGTCTCAAGTACACCCTCCCTTACCAGAAACCTCCAACAGAGGACCCCATTGAAGACATTGAATCCACAGTTAAATCATTACCCGAAAACACAAAAAATATCATTAGAAACTCATCCTTACTATAAATCAAACAGAATATCTCCAAAACCCGAAATACAAAACACGTTTGCCACCTAGAATACAATACCATTAAACAACTAAATAACAAGGACTGCTTTTATTTGAAGGCAGAAAAAGGAAACTCGGTGGTCATAATAGAAAAACATAAATACTATGAAAAGGTCAATACTATGTTAAAAGAAGGACCCTACCAAAAAATCCCCAAGAACCCCCTAAACAAGATGATCACAGACACAAAAAACTCCTTAAAAACTTGTACCACAATAATCACGAAAAAACTCCAAACCCAACTTCACATCTCAAACCCTATAATCCCTAGGATGTACTGCCTCCCAAAAGTACATAAAAGAGACATCCCCCTCAGACCTATTGTCTCTGCCATCAACTCTCCTACATACGAAATTTCCCAATGGCTAAATGAACAGTTCAAACAATGGCCTCTTACTCAAGAATCGCTTATTAAAAATAACACTCATTTCATCAATGAAGTTAACACTCGGAGTACGGACCTCGGGTCTCAGGAGACCCGAAAGGTATATTTTCGAAAATATTTCTTTAAAATTTTTTTGCCGAAATTGATACTTTATGTATTCCTATTGGATCATGTTGGGAGTTTAAAATCAGTAATAAAATTATGTTGTAATTTAAGTCATCGAAATCACGGAATGTATAAATGTGAGGGTCTTCGGGGACCCGGCTCCGTACTCTACGTCGTGTAACTTTTATATCTCTTATGACCGGGCAGATCAAAGTCCGGGCAAAATTTGCTCGCTCAGCACGACATTGTAATACATGTTAGTCATTATCGAAGTCTCGACGTTTCGATTTCCAGTTTTCTCTTGTGTCTCAGTTATTCACATCGTTCTGTTTGACTCCCGAAACATTTTGTAATATACTTTTTATTTTTTGTGACTCTATTATTCTAAAATGGGAGATAGAATATTTAGGCTTTGAAGTTACGTTGCTCCACAACCTGCAAGAACAAAACCCGAAAATATAGTTCGAAATATTAATTAAGTTACTAATTACAGAAAAGATGCTATAACACATTTGGAAATATTTGAGTTATTTATTTCAGACGAAATTATAAATTTGATAGTTGCCAATACAAACATAAAAGAAAGAGCACACTTCGCAAACCAGCTGCATACAGACCATCAAAAGGCATGGACTGATGTCGGCAGTGTTGAAGTCAAAGCCTTTATTGGAATTTTGTTATTGATAGGACGATTTTGTGAATCCAATGAAGACGTTCAATTCTTGTTGAACAAAAACACTGCATTTATAAGACCCGTATATACAGCTGGCATGTCCCGAGATCGCTTCATTGATATTATGAAGTTCATTCGTTTCGACGATACCAACACCCGAAATACGCGAAGTCAAGAAGATAAATTTGCCCCCTTTCGTGAAGTATCCAATATGTTTGCAGAGAATTGTCGAAAAGCTTATGATGCGTCAGCATTTGGGACCATCAATGAGCAGCTTGTGTCCTTCCGTGGAGGGTGTCCTTTCAGAGTCTATATGCCAAACAAACCCAAGAAGTATGGCATCAAAATTTGGGTTTTGTGCGATGCAGAAAATTTTCATTGTTGTAATTTTGATTTTTATCTTGGAAAGGCTGGAAATGTTGTGGAAAAACAACAGTCACAGCGAGTAGTGAAGCAGATATGCGAGTTTTGGTATGAAGTGGCCGTAACGTCACCACTGACAACTTCTTTACGAACTTGTCTCTAGCAGAGGAGCTTTTGAAAAAAAATAACAATGGTTGGAACTGTTAGAAAAAATAGTAATAGGAAATTGACTTCAACTTGTGGCAGAGAAGTAAATTCTTCTAAGTTCTTATTTACCAAAGACCTCACCCTGATTTCGTATTTGCCGAAACCAAAGAAGTGTGTCGTACTTTTGTCGTCCATGCATCACGAACATGATATTTCAGGCGAAGAAACTAGTTTCATGCCTTCAATAAATTTCTTTTACAAAACTAACAAGATTGGTGTGGATATGTTAGATAAGCTCATACTAGAGTACTCTTGTGCTCGAGCAGTAAGAAGATGGCCGTTGCGTCTTTTTTTTAACATTCTTGACATAGCAGCGTACAACGCTTTCGTTGTTTGGACAAAAAATAATAATTTTCTGGAATCAGGTTTGCAGAAGAGAGAAAAATTATTTTTGGTAACATTAGGAATGGTATTGATCAAAGAAAACATTGAAAGACCAGCCAGGATAATGGAAGACACAAGTGGGAAAAATTATCAGAAAAGCGTTCTTCGTTGTGTTGAATTAACAGGCAGGAAAATTTCTTGGGCAAGACAGGAACGTGAAGAAACTAGAGGTGAAAGAAAGAAGAGAGGTAGGTGCATCTTCTGCACTGGGGGGGGGGGAATAAATACACTTCAAAATGTGACAAATGTAACAATTTTGTATGCAAGAGCCATTCCATGAAAGAGACTAAAATATTATGTATTAATTACACTTCCAACTCAGATGAATCAAACTAACATAAGATTAACTGAATCAAACTAACTGAATTCACCTTCAAAAATATATTTTTTGGTATTATTAAATGTTATCCTTAAAAAAAGAAAATTATTTCATTTTTATTTATATCCTTAATTACGTATTTAATTTTGCAAATATATACCATTATTACACTATTTATTGTATAAATCATTATCCTTATTCATTTTTCATTCATTGATTACTTGGATGTTAAATATTATTGTGAGAAAATGATTTTAGAAGCTGGGTCCTCTAGGACCCGGGTCCGGACTCGATGTGAAACCACTTAGGTCCGTACTCCGAGTGTTAAAAACTTAACCCTCAAAAACACCGAAATTCTAGTTTCGTTCTATGTTGCGTCCCTTTTTTCCAGCGTACCAATAGAAGTAACTCTAAATTTCCTTGAATCCTGGCTCAAAGAACAAAAATTACCACAAAAATCAGTCGATGAATGCGTCCTATTAACACGCCATTGCATGAAACCAAATTTCTTCCAAATAAACAATAACATATAACAGCAAAACCAGGGCACAACAATGGGAAATTCTGTCACCATTCCTTTCAAATTTGTTCATGATTAATTTCGAAAAACACTGCAAAACCACATTCACATACATCCCTAAAACTTGGTTTAGATACGTTGACGACATATTCGCGGTTTTTGACACATCAAAATACAACATCACTAACTTCCTTCAAGAACTAAACGACCAATATGACTTGATTAAATTCACACTCGAAAAAGAAAACACACTACCCTTCTTAGACTTATTATTAACAAGACACAACAACAAGTTAAAATTCAATATTTACCGAAAACCAACACACACTGATAGATATATATATCCCATCTAATTCCAATTAT
Source organism: Tanypteryx hageni (assembly GCA_028673005.1). Classification (NCBI taxonomy): domain Eukaryota; kingdom Metazoa; phylum Arthropoda; class Insecta; order Odonata; family Petaluridae; genus Tanypteryx; species Tanypteryx hageni. The sequence goes on along the minus strand of CM054116.1, from coordinate 87,645,646 downwards.
CACATCTCACATAAATTGGTCCTTTTTCATTCCATGATCAATAGACTTCTTCGCTTGCCTATCTCCCCATCTGATTACTGTAAAGAACGCAAACATATTAAGAACTATGCAAAAGCTAACGGATACGACTCCAAAATGATCGAAAACATCCTACGTAAACATAAACATAGACTCCATGTAAAAACACACACAACACTAACTGACATTTCCCCCACAGACACAAAATACATTAAAATGCCCTTCGCTCCTGGGCTCACCAACAAACTACAAAACATCTCAAAATTGAATTATAAGACAGTATTTGTTAACGACAATAAACTCTTCAACTTATTACACAACATAAAAAACACAATTCCTTCTTTACACAAATCCGGCATAGACAATATATCTTGTGGAGGATGCGACAAAATATATATTGGACAAACAAAACGTAAGATAGAAACACGCTTCAAAGAACACATAGCTGATTTTAAACACAACAGATTAAACAACTCTAGTGTAGCAACACATGTCCAAGAACACCACCATCCAATCACGATCGAAAACCAAACTCTTGTAAAATCTTTAACCAACCAAAGAAAACTATACGCATACGAAAGCATACACATAAACAGAAACAAAAATTCCGTTATGAATAACGACCGCGGCTCGATCCCCCTTTCACCTGTGTACGTTGTAACGGCTCTTTCCCTTCCTTTCTCTTCAGCACATAAACATATAAATACCGCCTACAACACTCCCACCCCTCATTCGTGTGATTCTGGATTCATTAGCGAGCCTAGCCTATCAGACACTCTGGTTTCCGATCTTCTGATTGGATGACTATAGAACCAATAGCGAATCAGATACGGTTCATACCCTCCAAGCTGCGGATCATTCTTTTAACATTAATCTATTAGTCATTTTAATTACTAACGTGGGAGTCCGTCTGCCTGGCGCGGGAAAACCCCCTTATGGGGGGAAGTACGTAAGTCGCTGCGGGACTCCCTAGGGTTTTCCGGGACACGGCCAGGTACCGCCCAGGAGTTGGAAGCACGCCTTGCCGCGAGCGGGTCAATCCCGGGTGGCCGCCACTGCACGGTCGGCCCCACTTCTTCCGCGGGGTGTGGCTAACTTGCCCCACCTTCTCACCCGCTCGTCGTCTTCTTTTACTATTTCGGCTAGATGGCAGGCACTAACACCGCCCCAGAATGATCCGCTCACCGCCCCCAAAAAAGGACGCAGCTCAAACGAGCGAAGCAGGCACCTCGACACAACCGGGGAGAATACCGATCCCGTCGAATATACGTTCAGTTCTCTTCCAGAGAGAATCTGAAGGAGTCCAGACAAAGGAACAAAAAGACTCGGCGCCAGTAAATGTCAGCGAGGCAGTAGACCTTGAACCCGTCATCGATTTTAACAATGATGACGCAGCCATCTTCACAACGGTGGAGAGGGCCAAGAAAAGGAAAAGATACCAGCCGTTGGTCTTCAAGCCAACAGAAACCGAAACTGTAAACAGATACGATCCATTAATAGACGCTCCGGGAGAAAATCCACGGAATAGCAATCAAGAAAAGAGACCACCGGCAATCGTAATCTACGAAATAATTAATAATGCAGCTTTCGTCAAAACAATCCGGCAAAAAACCGGTAATAACGATTTTACGATCACGAAAACAAAGGACGGGTCAAGGCTACAGCTGAGCAACATGGACGAATATAATAATATCAGACAGTATTTAATGGAGGCTGGCGCCCAGATGCATACCTGGGCGGGAAAATCAAACACAACCGTCAGGTACCTGATAAAAGGGCTGGATGTGGGGATGGACCTAGGGTTCATCAAAGATGAACTAAACGGACTAGGTTTTCCGTGCGTTGCTGTTAGAGTACTGGCACCTACGAGGAAGGACCTCTACGTGGCAACCATTGAAAAAAATTAGAATTTTAAAGTCACCTCCATGGCCAGCATTAATAAAATATGCAGCCATAGAGTTTACATTGAGTCTTATAAGTATCAAAGGCCGCAGATGTGCTTCAGGTGCAATCGATATGGACACGGGTCCCAGAATTGCACCGCGACCCCCAGATGTTACAAGTGCGCTGGGACCCACGAAGGCAAAAACTGCCCGAATGACAAAACTAAAACAAAGGCCAAATGTTGCAACTGCGGCGGGGAGCATGTCTCCTTCTCTCGTAGGTGCCCAGTCTACGCAAAACATGAGGAAGCACTAAAAGCAATAGAGAACAAAAGAGACAAGACGCACAAACCAACCCGGGTCCCTCCACCGCCGCCATCAGTCTGGACTCTCCCAAAAAATACGGAAAAAGGGATCGAAGTAAATAAATTTCCGCCGCTACCCCAAAAGGAGACCAAGGAGCAGCCCAAAAGGGAAGATAGCAATTTAAACAATGACTCGGATATTAAACCCTTGTCACGACTATGGCCCAATTCACTGCCACTATCCAACATCAGATGACGGCCATGATGACCCTTATACAGACCCTAGTGGCCGCCATAACAGCACAAAATGGAAATGGACGCTAGGGTCCTAAAAACTAATACGATCATCATGGCCCATTGGAACGCAAATGGGGCCGTAAGAAGCAAAACGCCGGAACTCATTGAGTTCTTTAGTAAACATTCAGTAAATATTATTTTAATACAAGAGACGCACCTGTTACAAAATGAGGTATGGGCTGTTTCTGGTTACAAGGTATTTAGGAGGGACCGAGAAAGTAACACCCGAGGGGGCGGAGTGGCGATCCTCGCCCGTGAAGGAGTTGCATGCAAACCAATAGACGACAGGAGCTCTGGCCCAATAGAGGCAGTGGGTATCAGAGCTGACACAAATATGGGAAAATTTTCAATAATAAGTATATATATACCACCAAGTAAAGTACTGTGCATGCAAGACCTACACGGGCTCCTTAGCATGGACGATGCAACTATAATTGCAGGTGACTTTAACGCGATACATTGGGCGTGGAACTGCAGTAGAGACAGCAGGCGTGGAAACCTAATAAAAACATGGGCGCGGGATAACTAGATTAAGGTAGTGGCTCCAGCAACGACGACGCGACCAGGACCAAAGAATACAGGAAGCATCCTTGACTTTGCCCTGGTCAAGAATTTTAATCGACGGACAGTGTCCAAAACAGTTCCGGAACTCACTAGTGATCATTACCCTGTGATTCTGAGAATCGGGACACAGGTAACGTTTTATCAATAGGACAACCGCCGCATGTGCTACGGACTTGCTGACTGGGATAATTTTAGAAAGAAAATCACGGAGTCACTACCAAGTGAGGTGCCTATGCTAACCACCGAGAAGGGAATAGAGGAGGCAGCAGAATTGTTAGGGAACGCAATTAAGAACGCAGCGGAAGAATCAATTCCGCGAAGGGCAACTAAAGCCAGAGAAAGCCTGGAGATCCCTGATCAAATCAAAGAACTCATCAAAGAAAGGAACAGTGTCAGGAGGTGATATTATCGCCTCGGCACTGCTGAACAGAAAGGGGATCTCCGGGAACTAAACAGAAAAATTAGGGATCAGCTGAGGCGCCTGAGGAAATATAGATGGGCGATCCGACTGGCGGACCTCAGCACAAAAGACAACTCCATATGGAAATGTACGTTCTCCCTAACCAATTCTGCAAGGAGAGACCCCCCGGTGGGAAGTCCAGGAGGAAAACTTATCACGCCTGCAGACAAAGCTGAATATCTAGCGGCTCATTTAGAACAGATTTTCACGCCCAATGCAGCGACGGAATTTACACCGGATATTAAAATAGAGGAAATAGAATCCATGCTACGGGAGCAAAATGATGAGGAGCAAGCCACTCCGGTGTTCACCATTAGAGAATTGGCAGAAGTCATTAAAAAATTACCAAAAGGAAAGGTGACAGGAAAAGACGAAATACCATACGAATTGATAAAGCGACTGCCAATCTCTGCTGGGGAGCAACTTATCTCGATTCTCAACGCTTCGGTAAGGATAGGCCATTATCCCATTTGCTGGAAGCACGCAGATATTATATGCATACCAAGGTAGGAAGGAGGGTATTGAAAGCCACGGACTTCAGACCTATATCCCTCCTCTCCTGCCTGGGAAAGGTGTGTGAAAATTAATATATCCACATGTACTGACACACGCGGAAGGGCATGGTGTGATCCCCCAGAACCAGTTTGGATTTAAGACAGGACACTCCACTACGCACCAGCTGCAGAGGGTTGTTGATTTTATCACGGACGCCTCCAACAGGAACAACGTTTCTGTTTGAGTAGCTTTTGATATATGTAAAGCATTTGACAAAGTATGGCATCTAGGCCCACTGCAAAAACTATTAACAGCAAGATTTCCCTCATGGCAGATTAAATTTATTAAATCTTATATCAGTGACAGGCCATTCACAGTGAAATGGAATGGTGCCATTAGTACAATGAAAAGCACGGCAGCTGGTGTCCCACAAGGGAGTGTCCTAGGACCTTTGCTATTTTCGATATACAGGTGATATCCCGACAACTGAGGGGGATTGGAATTCCACCATCGCCCTCTACGCGGACGATTGAGCCATAGTCACAAGAAGCTTCCAGCCGGGAATGGCTGTCCAATATGCAACAAAACTAATAGACAAACTCGTCAAATATTATAAACAGTGAAGAATCGAGATTAACCCCCAAAAGACACAGGCGATCCTCTTCGACAAAAAGGATGCCAATACTCCAAGGAAATTAACAATCGAAGGTGTAGAAATTCCCTGGGCGAAAAACATTGAATATTTAGGTGTAATCATGGACAAGAAACTACGGTTTGACGAACATGTAAAAAAGATCAATTTATTGGCAGCAGGGAAAAGAGCTAGACTTTTTCCCATTTTTAATTCAACTGACGTGTCCAGGGAATTAAAAACACACGTATACAAAACGATAATCAGACCGACACTTATGTACGCAGCACCGGTATGGACCGGATTTATCATGCAGAAGTCCTGGAAAATATTAGAGATCACGGAGAGAAAATTTTTAAAGCGTATAAGTAGGACATGGGGTCGGAAAATATACTACCACGAAGTGCTACATATAAAACCGATCAGAGAAGAGGCACAAAACCTGGCCATTACGTACAAAGCGACATTAGAATATAAACAAATGACGTTCTCCGCGATCTCGCGATAAAAAAAGTGTCGGTCTGGGATAAATATAAAAGGGCATTAGCATCCACAGGCGAAGAGGAGTGGGTCCTCCAAAAAAGCGGCGGAAATGAATTTTTAATTTTTGACTAGCATGTTCTTAATACACGGGTGAGGTGCCTGTAAAACCCATATTCATTTTATCACACTACGACGTTGAGTAAAGCCACACCTGGAAAGGCAACTCAGAAATATATATACCACGGGAGGGTATGAACCACAGACCCCTCATTACACATCAGCTACTGATGATGAGAGCATTGCTCTCGAAAGACGTATTTAGTACGTTTAACTCATCTTTAGAGATCTTGTGTGCGTGTATTCGAGTGCTTGCGTGCGTGATTGTTTCGTGTGTTAGGTCCCTGTCGTTGCCGGAAGGCACATAAACCTACAGGCCGCTGTGTGCGAAACTAGGTCCCTGGCGTGGTTTAATCTCCCGTAAACCTAGTAATATTTCCCCTTTCCTACCCCCTTTATTTTTTCCCTTTACCTCTTGGCGTGTACGTGTGCGTGTGTTTGTGGCTGCTTAGTAGGTCCCTGTCGCGGTCGTACTGGCTCACAAACCTTCTAGCAACGGTGTGATTTTTTGGGTCCCTGGCGCAGAGTAAATTATCGCAAACCAGGTCCCGTTTCCTTTCCACCTTTAGGATTAGTGCTTGCGCGATTGAGTGAATGAATGTATGAGTGACATCAGGTCCCTGGCCTCGAGTAACAACCCCTAAGCCTGTAAGTTTATTATTTTTATTGTCTTTTGCCTTTTCCTGCCTTTCCTCCTCCTTTTTCATTGTGCGTCTCTAATTTTGAAATTCACGGTTAAGGAGTTAATTCTATTTAACTTTTCATATAACATTCTCGATTTAGATCAAAATTAAAGCTCTTGTTTCTATTTCAATAGGAATATATCGATCAATGTCGATTACAAACCAAATTATTCTGATTGCGAAATATCTGAAGGTTGATTGGCATATCAGCACATTTAAGTTATTTAAGTTTTTTTATTTAATTTAAGTGTATATGTTTTTAAAAAATGCCCCCAAGGGAACATGTGTTTGTCCTATGTAAATTTAATTGCAATGTGAACATTGTATTTTATAAATTCCGGATTTGTTCAGATTTTCCGTTTTGTCTTTGGTGCTGTCCAGTAAGTTTTTCAAACTATGTGGATTCGTGTATGTTATTGTGCAATTCTTATGTTTGAAAATTTTATTCAAGCCCCTGTTTAATATGGAAAAATACGGTAGTTTTATATATTTGTTGGCCTTATTGTTGTCAAGTTTGAACGTGGTAGAGTTGGACAACGTTTTTTTAAGATTGTGTTTTCTTATTAATTTATTGATTAAATTGTGATCGAAACCAAGTTTCTTTGCAGTTTGTTTTATATGTTTGAGTTCTTTAACATATCTATCTTTGTTGAGGGGGATGTTGCACAATCTGTGTGTTAATAATTGGAAAACAGCTGTTTTTTTATTCATAGGATGGAAGGAGTTATTTGGAATATAATTGTCAGTGTGTGTTGGTTTCCTGAAAATATCAAACTCTATTTGTTGTTGGTTATTGATGATTAGTAAATCCAGAAATAGTAATGTATTGTTCTCCTGAAATTCAAAAGTGAATTTTATGGATGGATATATATTGTTTAATTGATCCACAAAGTCTTCTACTTTTTGTTTTTTTAAATCAAATTTGTGAAAATATCATCAACATATCTAAACCAATTTTCTGGAAAATAATGGAATTTATCTTTGCAAGTCTTTTCAAAATGTGACATAAATATGTTGGCTAAAAGAGGGGACAAGGGTTTCCCATGGAGGTACCTTGTGTTTGTTGATAAATTTCATTTTTAAATTGAAAGATGTTTTGTTGCATGCATAAGTTAGTGAGCTGTAGGTATTCGTGGACAACTTCGTCAGTGGGCGAAATGCATAGGGACTATCCTATAATTTTTGGCTGAAGGAGTTTTCCACCACTAAGCTTATTAAAAAGTGTTTTGATGAAAATTTTTCGTGTGATAGAACTAAAAGTGAGGAAGTTGTTCGCAACATTTTGTGCCCAAAAGCATCGGAGATGCTTAAAATTAACCTGGCACTCACAAATTGTATTTCAGACATTCTCTCTCTCAACTTATATGCAGGAAACATTGGTAAATTATCAAGTGGCAAACAAACTGTTAGCTTTATGTGCTGATAACACGAATGTTTATTTCTTGTATCGTATATATTGGAATATCCACGTACTATCTCCATCAATAATTCTTCATTCATTTTGATAAAACAAATGTGAAGCAAGATAACATCCAACCACTTCTATGTAAATGGAGTAACTACTGACAAAAATGTGACGCAATCCTCACTTCGTGATCACTCGGATATTTCTGCCTTCTCTCGGCCTTCGGAACGCTTCGGGATTCAGTAAAAATATTCTCGATGAGCAACTCTTTCCTAATCTGATCCGTTCCAAAGGCATCTGAACCAATCCGATCAGACGTAGTTCGCGGGGCTTTATGCATTTACTTTGGTTTCTATTTTTTATCGACTGAATCGGTCCGATCTAATCCGAACTAGTGGGAGTCCTGCTTCAGTGCGCTTGAACGTAGCTGGAAGCCATTTTGACACACAGGAGTTAATATGTTAATACTAGGGGGCTCCGCCCACTGCTCGCTACCGCTCGCCAACCCCCAGCCACCGCTCGCTTCGCTCCCTCCGGCCTTCTTGGACCTGCAGTTCCGGACATTGATCGACATCGCGATACAACTGACCATTGCCAAAGAGAGGCTTGATCGATAAATAAACAGACTTGATCGAATGTCTTACCTTGCGAATTATTTATTGTCATAGCAAACGCTAAAGGTAGGGAAAATTGAGTCCTGTTAAGAACAAACGGCATGTCAGGATAATCCATCGCCTTCAAAGGTATCCTCGGTATGAATACCGCATCGCCTTGTCTGTCGTCCGTTATGATAGTACAGCCAAGCACTCGAGGATCAATTTTCCGTACGATTAGACGGGTATCATTACACAAACTATCGTTCATGCATATGTTCCCTATCAGCATTACAACAGCGCCTACTTTCAAAGCCAGCTTGTTCGGTGGCAATCCTGATAAAGTAATTCCGGGAGAGATGCCGCGGCGGGAGAGATGCCGCATTTTCAATATGGCATATTTCCACCGTTAATGTCAAGCTGTGTTTCTTACAGTAGTTAGATTTCATAATTTTTGAAATTGTAGAACTTGAACCGATTTCTACTGTTGCAATTAGACAAGATTTCTCCGTTCAAAGGTGTAGGGCGTCACAGTTTCACCCTAAAATTTATATCTCGCATATTTTAAATTTTCTGTAATTTTTTAATCCGATAGTAACTTTTATTTTAGGTGGTTTGTAGGTGTTATTAGAGTCTTTTTATTTACTGCTATGAATTTGTTTGCAATATTATCCTTCTGAAAAGTTTAAAACTGGATGCTGCATCTCTCGCGGCCAAATCGGGAGAGACGCCGCGTATTTTTAAAGGAGAGATACCGCTTCATAATATCGACGTCTTCCAAAACTTTTTATTGCTTTGAAGGTATTATTATTATTGGAAATCCCCACAAACAGTGGTGTGCAAACCATGACGAAATAGAAGGTGGGCACGAGGGGGAGGAACATTGTTCTCCTAACTCGGCCTTCCCCTGTTATAGCCAGCCAGCCTATGGGCAGCGTCCAACGCTTTTCTCCGAACCCATTTTCTCACCGTGTGGAGAGGGTACACAGTAAGTTTGGCTCCGCAGGGGATCGAGCAATGTGAAAAGATAAGGGTTTACCAGAACCCACCATACATGCTAATCCTTAAGTGCTTTGCGACGTTGTGAGACAGAAGTTTACACAGGGATCATTCATAGTGCCCCTTTTTGTTTCCGCCCTCGTTCATCCGAAAAGAAAATTAATAATTTGTCTGTGCAGGAATAATTAGAGATGAAAACGAGGAATACTTGTGGCTCACATTCAAAGTCTTGCGAGAGTGGGATTTGCCCCTGAACGTTGTTCAGAGCGAGCAATGGCATACCAATTCGCCGAGGAACTTGGTGCCAATTAGTCAGCCGCAGATTTTGCCGAGAGACGCAGAAATCTGGTCACGACTTTTTTAAGTACATTTGGTACTTATTTATTTTATAATTGGTTGGAGAATATTAAACGAAAATAAAAAATAAATGCTCTAAACCATAACAAAGTATTACACCTCGGGTGAGGTGCCGCGAAAAGGATGTTTACTATTCTTAGTTTATTTCATATTTACAGCTGACATTGTAGCGAAATTTTTTTAACAGTATGTACCAAAACTTTAATAAATGAGTGTACCTTTAATATTTTAGTACTATTACTTGAAGAGTTAGGTGAAGATTTTCAAAAACCGCGGCAACTCTCCCGGACTTACCCTATGTTAATTGTAGCTAAGTATTCTGTCTGATAACGGGGCATAATTTCATCGTTGCCAGTTCCATCACCGTCAACTGCCGTATCCCAATCGTAGCTCTCAAAGCATGCCATTTCACCGGGAAACATATTAAGAACGCGATTATTAAGAGCATAAACTTCGACGTTACGCGACGCCAACAAAACGCATTTCTTTAACGTTTCTTCATTTATTGACTCGCTGTCGCGACTTTTCATCACAGAAAATTCGTCCCTGCGACATATCGTCACAAATGACAATTCGTCCCTGCGACATATCGTCACAGATGACAATTTGTACATGCGAAAGTTCGTCAAACTTTCAAAATGGTAACTGCGACAACTCGTCACACATTTAAATTCGTACCAGCGACATTTCGTCACACAGAATATTTGGTACCAGCGACATTTGGTCACACATTAAAATTGGTATCAAAGACTTTTCGTCATGGAGAATAATTGGCAACTGCGACTTTACAGATTTGATTTCATCACACATTACTTTTCGTCACACGTTACATTTGTAGATTCTTTCTGGGAACATAGGCTTCAAAGTAATCGGGACGATACGTAAGCTGGAAATTTATGTATATCTAAAAAGTTTAATGGGAATCGGTGGGGGGAGGGTAGGGATGGGAGGGGGTAGGAGTTCTTCCCGGGAACACGGGCATCGTGGGTATCAAAGTATTTGGACCATTTGACTTTTATAGAATGGAATATTTTCCATCACTAATAAACCGATTTCAATTCCTTTTTCTTCCATCATTTGCAATAAGTTTTCAAGAAAAGAGCAGAAATAGTCTCCAGAATAAGGCAAAGTTTGTGCTGAGTAATGAGATAACTTCTCTCGGTGCATTTCCCCCTCCACCCCTTTTCCCCGTCAATTCCGATTAAACTTGCTAGATATACATCAATTTTCAACATACGTATCGTCCTTAGTACTTTGATACTCATGAAGACCAGGAAAGAAACCCTTATCCCTCCCACCTCCCTTCCCGCTAATTCGAGTACCCCCTCCATTTATCGGCATGTATGCTCGATTTTAGCTTGTAGATAGACTTATGTAGAGGGACTTTTACACAAAATATAATATTACTTACGAAATAAGGCGAGGAAACGGCCATTGCAGGCTAATCCATGATATATTAGAAACTATTTAGCAGAAGCGATAAAAATGGATGAATTCAATTTCCAATGAAATAACGTCTCATACTTCCATTAAAACTTAACCCTATAACTATTCGAAATATCGGGATTTCGTGTTTTTGAATTATGGCTTTATCATTTATCACATTTTTTTAACAGATACATTGTTGCATAAGCTGCAATGACGTTTAATATATGATGCGGGTACCAAATGTAACGTGTGACGAAATGTCTTAGGTACCAAATGCCGCTTGTGACGAAATGTCTTAAGTACCAAATGTCACCTGTGACAAAGTGTCGTAGGTACCAATTGTCCCTATGACCAATTGTCGTAGTGACGAATTTTCTGTTACGAATAGTCGCTAAACCATCAACTCACAATAAGTACTTACCATCAAATCTTCTGAGTACAGTAATTGTGGCGGAACAACCAAACGTTCGGATTCACCGTTGTTTATTTGCAATAGCCAGTTACTAAATTCCTTGGCTTCTGCGCGCATATTTCGCGTTAAAGTAAACCGACACTACCATTTTCGAACGAACGATTTGCGCACGCCTCGTCTTCTTAACGACTTGGAGAACTTGCCTAAAATCACCTCCGAATAGAATATATTTACCGGCAAACGGCAGATCTCTCTTCATAAAATCGCGGAGGGTTGTATCGATTATTGCAAACGGAGGCGCAGGTATCATCGACGCTTCATCCTAAATTACCAAATCTACCTCGGTCAAGAATAATTTAGCAATTTTCGTTAAATGAACTGGTCCAAATGGTCCGTCATTCGCCAAGTTTCGTGGCAATTTAAATACTCTGTGAGCTGTTTTTCCGTTCGGTAGAAAAATGGCAGCGATTCCGTTCCAATCTACCGACTCGACTTTTTTACTTAAGTGTTTTTGATAATGGTATAATCACTTGTATAAGAAGTTCTTGCCTGTACTGTCTGGTCCAACAATAAAGAATAGACGCTGCTGAGAATTCGGATTAGTAAAAATTTCAGTAATAGCTGTAAAAACCATTCGTTGATTGTCGTTCAATTGTCCGATCATTTTTTCTGCAATACCGCCGTGTTCAACAGAAATATCGTCTTCGAACAAAGCGGCATTGATATCGGCAGCTGGCAAGTCAAAATCTGTAACTGATCTATCGTCACCTCGTAATTTCTGCTCAGTTTCCATCAGAGCTCACCTTTATTCAGTTCCTTCACACAAATTATCCTTAAACATATCCCAAAATTTCGTTTAATCAATATTTTTACATGTCAATAAAAGATACTCAGAAAATGATCTCAATTCCCTAGGCATCATAATCGTGACTTCTTACAATATCTCTTCGACATTAGTGTCGCTGTTTCCGAATCCACGAGCATATGCGGCTTCTTTAAACGTGGCGTACCTAACGCCTTCATACAATTTCAAATCGTCGAAACTCTTTGGGCCAGGCACGTTTCGCAAAAGCACCTTCAAATAGAACCGTTCACTATCCCGCGGAGATACATCTACATGATACCCTGCAAGTCACCTTTTTGGTGGATGGCAGGGGTTGCAGTGCAGCAAGGGTTCATAGATACAGTAAACATTCTCACGACTACCATTTCCTCGCTTCGCTGCCGTTTTACCTACTTGCGTTCTTTCTGTTCCCACGTATAATGAAGTGGAATTTCGAGATATTTATACCGTCTAGCATCTTCATCGACCGCTTGAGTTCCAAACACGCGATTAACTGAGTTTTCACGCGATTCGACTGTATGGTAGCCTGCCCATATCCCTCAATAAACGTAATGTATTGCTGCGCGCGATATATTAACTCCGAAGTGTAATAAGAATGAGATCAAGAACTGCGCCATCTACAATTCGTCGGTGGCCGCGTAAAGAACTACCGAAAACGTCAGAGGACAGCACGGTCTACTTTTTTATGTAATAGAGATACATATGACAAAGCAAACTTAGACACGTTCTTTATTTTACCCAAAGCAAAGCAAAATAGAATTGATGATTGTTCATTGAAACATTTTTCCAGATATTTTATCGAGAAAGTGTGATAAAAATGTTTGTCTGCGAATTATTACCTCCTTGATGCGTCTTACCGGCACACCAAGTGTTACGATTTGATAGAATCTAAAGAAAAATAGTACATTTTGCTTCCTTAACGTTTTATTCTCCAATTCGAGAGTGAAGGCACTTATGCGCAGGAAGCTGATTCCAGAAACGCCAAAAGTATATTTTTTACGATATTGCATGATGCCCTTAAGAAATGCCTTATTATATTACTTATCAGTTCCGATTCCTTCCTACATAAGTAATAGGGATATAGATAGTCTGGCACAAGGTCGCCAGGCATCCTGCCAAGGTTATCCACTTTCTCTTTTTGCATATATAGAAGAGGTCAACCCTTTCTCTTTCCCCCGTTCCTCGTGGTCGTTGACCTAGCCTATATACCTCATTCTCATAAATAATTTTCACTCCCTTAAGTTTCCTTTCATCTCATCGAATGCAAAGGGTTGACTATCACGATCCGATCGAAATACCCATGAAGATTATATATCCCACCTCACCTTCGGTGATTTAATGGTATTTTCTCAACTTCATCTGCATCTGCTTGAAAATTGTTGTTGTAGAAGGTGCTTCCCGTAAAACTGTTTACTCCGCTCATAATTTCTGCTCGTCGAGGTCTTGGCCGAAAGTGACATTTGAACATGAAATTCGCACCTGAATGGAGGGTCGCAGTTGAAATTCGATCAAGAATTTGAACTTTTATCGAAGCTGATCTTCAATGAAATACAGATCTCCCTTCACCCTAAAAGTCGCTTTCGTTAAACATAACTTATTTTAAATGACTCGAGTTGAATCTTTTTCGGGAGAGAAAGTCGCCTAAGTTCATATATGTCAGTATGTTTTTTTCTTTTCCAAAAGTTTTGAGTGTCTCAAAAAGGGGTTTGTCTTCTTCTGATAGTTAATTAAACCAGTTAAACTCCGAACTTTCACATGCCAAAATAAGGGAGTAGTGCGACATGGGTAAATTTCGTATTGGCGTGAACTCGAAAAAAATGTACAGAATTCCATATTCTTTATCGGCTTCCACCTCTCCCGGCGAATAAATATTTAAGACAGTGCTTTTACTTTCGTTGAAAGAGAAAGGAATATATTGAATATATTGAAAAATGAAAACTATTTGTCTAAATCAGCAGTAGGTAACCTTTTCTGCACATCGGGATACATTCGCAATTGTGAATGCTTAGGAGGGCCGCATTCGAAGCCAAGAAAGACTTGAAGTGTAGAAGTTATCTAGTTTCTTTGCTCTCATAGAAGCAAAAATCAGGTCTGCAAAATTTAAAAGCGTTAAAACTACACCAAAAAAGATTTTGAGACCATCATTTTAACGGAGGAAAATATGAAATTTTCCCGATCACTTTTTCATCACAGCTTCGCGGGTCGCATTAGGCGCTCTCGGGGGCCCGAGGGCCGTAGTTTGCCGACCCTGGTCTAAATGGACTCTACAACCGGAGGTTCTGTCCACATAAGCATAATTCCTTCCTGAACAAACGTTTTTCGGTTTCATCTCCTTTTCCTATCACGTCGCAGGAATGACGTCATTTCCTAAATAGGTATTCATCCAACTCCTGCTATTACTTGACTCTCTTATTACGATGAACTCGTCACGGAGTTAAGACTCGCCGATGTTTCACAAAATCGCTTATCAGAATTTTCACGAGAAATTAACATGATGTAGCATCTCCTCAAGTCTCAGTGCTTGCCACCTGGAAAGGCATTTTTCTTTACCAGATAATTTATCAGGTAGAAAATTTCTCCAATAGAGTGTAGTCTATTGTCATTTCTAATGTGCTTTCAAGAAAAATTTAAAGCTTGTATAAATTAAATGTTAGCTCTTTCAAGGGGACTGTCGTTTTCATGAGATGTTGCCCTCTTTGAAAATAATGTCCCCTTTTCACGATTTTTTCAACTCTGACAACGATTAAGAATTTATAGTATATAATTTTTCAACAAACAAAACAAAAACGCACAACCGTCAGTCTGGTCGTAATACGACTGACGTTTACCGAGGAGGGGGTATACCTTCCTCATTGGGCACGACACGAAATGTAGAGACGCTGCAATCGCGACGCGTTTAGAACAGGTGAATACCGATAAATAGCTCTCCTCTGAATCCATCATTCTATAAAGACGTTCCTTATATTCTTATATAAGTAAACGATAAAAGATGCTTACTCTTACAAATGTGTAATTCACAAAAGTAAATTGATGCTGTTCGGATTACTGTTGTTCTGATATATTATTTTGTGCTTCTGCCATCCCCAATAAGAGATTGTTCTACCTGTTCCAATTTTTCCCCATCCACTTTTACATTGAGACCTGGGCGTGGTTACCACGGGTGCAATGCGTGCACAGCACACAGGAGGTAGCTTCTAGAGAGCGCCAGAGATCAGCGACCATTACATAAAAGAAGTGTAGCAAATCGAACCAAACCGCCCCAATTAATTGAACCGCGAACAGAACCAGAATTTTTAGCTAAAGTGACTTGGTTCGGTTCAAGAAATTGATTTTGAATTTCTACCAAACTTAATTAGGAGGTCAGGTGACCAGACCTCCCATTTATAAAAATTTGCCCTCTTAAAAATAAATGTCCTCTTTTAAGATTATAAAAATCGGGTCACTTTAACTGATTATTAAAAAAATTGTTTTTAGGGAATTAAGAGAAGTATTGGTATTCATAAAACCATCTCATTTAATTTCCTTAGATACTTTGAAAATCATTTATGTATGATAATGGATTCCAACATAAAATCATACTGATTATAAATTAATAAAATTATACTAGGCATAAATATGTAATCTCAAGTTTGTCAGTTATTAGAAATCAGGAACCGTTAATTTATTATTCATCAATAAAATATAGTCAGACACTTGACCCAATTAATAATAATTGAGTTTTACCTTAGATTATGTTCATTGTATTGAGTCGGAACCCACCAATTAAACACGACGCAAGAGTCGACAGCTGTCGTAAAATTTCAACCGGACCACTTCCATAACCTCCTTCCTTAAATAAAAACCATTTATTACTAATCAAATATCACAAAAGCATTCTCCAATAACACATTATCCACTCGCCGGAAATAAAAAAAAATACTTCTAAAGAGAAAGAGAGGGAAGAAAAAATAAGTCGCGATTTTTTAAAATTCCGCTGGCATTTCGCGTTTGGCATTCATTTTGCAGAACCCGGGGATCGTGGGAGAGGGGAAGTACATGAACCTTGCAAGGTCTGAGGTCGTCCCACCACGACAACCCGCCCACTTCTCTCCGACCTCGGAGGGGGAGAAAAAGCGGAGGCATAGGAGGGTTTGGGAGGAGACGAGGGGAAAACTAGAGGGGAGGAAAAAACAGGAGAGTAGCGAAGAGACAAGGTGTAGGAGGATAGAGAGAGGAGGAGCGGGTAGGTAAGAGGGGGAGGGAATTTTTTCACACTCGGCGAATCCTTGCCGGAGAAGTCACACGAAGCAATGCGAGTAACTCGGGTGAATCAAAATGCTTCTGCCACGCTTCTCCTGCCTCCGCCTTTCCCACCCCGTCTCCATCTGCACGGCTGACTCCTCTTTTACCTCCTCCATCTCCACATCCTTGTCTACATCAGTCTCTCTCTCTGTCTCTCACTTAGTACCTCTCACATTCCCTCTTCAAATCCATACCTCCCTAAATTTACCCCATCCCCATCTCTCGTTTAATATCCATCTCTCTCTTTTTCGTTCCCTCCCTATCTCCTTCCCATCTATTCCCCATTTCCATCCTCTCTTGGCTCTATCTCCCTCCATTCTCGCTATATATTTCGCTCTAACGTTCTCACCGCTTTTCTCTCCCCCTCATTTCTTCCTCTCCCTTTCCATCGCCGTTTCCTCTCGCTATTTTCCCTCTATCTCTTCCTCTATTTTTCTAACATCTCCCCCCACGATATCTCCCCCCTCTCTCTCCCTATCTCTGTCCTCCCTACCTCTCTCCATTCTTCTCTCAACTCCCTCCTTTCTTGCCTTTCCTTTCCCTCGGCATCTCTTCATCATTTTCCTCGACTCGCTCTTTTTCCCGTTATCTCTTTCTCTGTTTTTCTCGCCTCTCCTTCTTCCCTCTCCCTCCCTCTTTCTCACTTCCTCTCTTTCTCTCCCAACCTCTTTTTTCTTCCCTCTCTCCTAACCTCTTTTTCTCTCTCTCCCGCTCTGTCTTCTCTCTACTCACCTCTCTCTCTAGTTTCCACTTACTCTCTAGCTCCCCTCCCACTCTCCATCCCTCTCACTCTCCGTCCCTCTCTCTCTCTCTCCATCCCTCTCACTCTCCATCCCTCTTTCTCTCTCTCCATCCCTTTAGCTCTCCATTCCTCTCTCTCTCCATCCCTTTCACTCTCCATCCCCCCCACTCTCCATCCCTCTCACTCTCCATCCCTCTCTCTCTCTCTCTCCATCCCTCTCACTCTCCATCCCTCTCACTCTCCATCCCTCTCTCTCTCCATCCCTCTCTCTCTCCATCCCTCTCACTCTCCATCCCCCCCACTCTCCATCCCTCTCACTCTCCATCCCTCTCACTCTCCATCCCTCTCACTCTCCATCCCTCTCACTCTCCATCCCTTTCACTCTCCATCCCCCCACTCTCCATCCCTCTCACTCTCCATCCCTCTCTCTCTCCATCCCTCTCTCTCTCCATCCCTCTCACTCTCCATCCCTCTCTCTCTCCATCCCTCTCACTCTCCATCCCTCTCACTCTCCATCCCTCTCACACCTCTCTTTTCCTCCTCTCTCTACCCCCCCCCTCTCATTCCCTCCTCTCCATCCTCTCCCTCCCTCTCTCTCCCTCTTCCTCCTCTCTCTCCCACGCTCTCCCCCTCCCTCCCTTTCCTACTTCCCTTTCATCCGCTCCCTCCATCCTTTCCGTGCCCTCTTCTCCCCAGGCCCTGCGTTTCATCCAGTCTGCGTTGTGGGCGAGAATAAATGTTTTTTGCAGGAAAACAAAAGACGCCTCTCTATCATCCATTCTCCAGCGCGCCTGAGTTCATTTTTTTCTTCCCGTTTTGCGTCCTGGCATCCGGAAGCGTTAGATGAGGCAAGGAAGGGGAACACAGGCACCAAAGATCGTATTTGTAACAGAAATGAGATTAAAAAATGATTACGTAAAATATTTACCAGAAAAGGAAGTAGTTAAGAGCAAATGTAGTAATTTATCTTTAAAAAGTCTTCATGTTTGCGTTCTGGAAATAGGAAATATAATAAGAGTTCAATGAAAAAGAAAAAAATTTACTTAAATTTGCGTCACTGTTAATGGCAGAACTAGATAACATATTTCGATCCGTGATCCGTATTTTTTGCAGCATTTTAAAACAAATATTAATGAAACTGCATTTGTTACAATATTTGTTTTAGACCGTCGAGGAAGAGGAAAATGTATCGTTTGAATGCTTGCTTAAACCTTATATTAATAGACGAAGTCAGTAAAAGAGTATTTGTTGAATTCATGCTTAAATATTATATCAATAGACGAAATCAGTAAAAATTAATGTAATTACACGGGTATTTATAACATCTGCACACGATCGGAAAATGGAATTTGGTGCTCCCATCTTCTAAAGTAGGTAACATGCATAGATACAAGTCTAACCATGCATGCGCGCCCCATACTCGTATTACTCGAGTGTCGCCGAAGCATTGGAGCACATTTATTCCTCTAAAAACTTATAAACGCTTCCAAATCCAACAATTATTTTACGCGACAGCATTTTGTCTGGACATCACGAGTGATGACCTACATTGCATCCGAACTCAGCGACATCGATAGTACGGGAATCAAGGATATAATAATGTATCGTCCTTAGGAATTTCTTACATCAGCTAAGGCAAACAAATAAGAGGCAAAATTATGCGTCTAAAATTATTCAGACCAAGAATGATAAAAGGATTCCTTGACACTCCTTTCTTTTTAAGTGAAATCCAAGAGAGATAGCGAAGAAAGAATAGAAAAATCATTTCAGTGAAGTATAAAGGGTGAGCAAGTATATAGGACGACCTAAAAAGAACGACAGAGTTTCTTTAACAACATTCAATGGCGCATAACTTCAAACTATCGAAAGTGTGTAGATGGTAAAATATTGCGGCAGAGCATTTTTAACGCTAGATTAGGTAAGAAGATACGGTGATAACATTCAGCGCATTCAAGATCTCTTTTCATACTTAACACATGCTGCCACGAAAACAGCTATAAAAGTGAACAATAGTTTATCGCGCAACAGTTTTAACTTTACTGTCTCTTATGTGGTCAACTTGACAGTATGAGCACATTATACATTCGATACATATTTTAACTAGTAAATAGAGCTCATGTTTTAACCTAAGAACCGTGTTCAGTACAACGCATGGATATATTTTAGAGTATTATATGATTAAATTTGCTTGTCACAGTAATTTAGTAGCAATTTGAACGAGACGAAGAATATACTCTTGGCTCATTCGGAGTTTTAATAACTATAAACTTTTTCTCTTGATGATAATAACACAATGAGGATTATTTTACACAATAAAATTGGCTATTTTGGCTTTAAAATTAAATTCGTGGAGTCGTAATTTTTTCATTTCGAAATGAGAATTTGAACCAGTCTTTAGTTTAACATTTAAAAAGGGAAATTAACTGCCATTGAAAATTAATTTTCTCACTCAGGATCTTATTTTTCCAGTTCCTTTAAATTCATCCTTCCTCTCCTCCCACGTGCCTTTCCGACGAATACCTGCTCTTCGCTTACTAAATTATTCATCAGCACCTCTTAACTTATATCCTTCGCGTAATCCTCAGCTTCTCTTACCTTATCTCCCTTTTTTTCCTCTTTCTATGACAACCTGCTTCATTTCATCGCCTTTTTCTTTATTGCATTACATGGAAAACACTGTTTTTCCCATTGCCTCCCAAAAACCCGGAATTAAAACTAAACATATCTAAACTAACGTAGCGCCCGTACAAGGAATTTTCATTCATACATAATACCTACATAATAATACTTTGCTCACAGTCTTATCGTAGCAAATACAAATCTCATTGCATATTAAACTTTCGTCTAAGAATTTAGATTGTGTTGACGCACTCACAGTTCGTTATCGTACTGATTGAAGAAGCTACAAATTAATCACTAGTTTCTTATTTCAGGGCAAAATAAATTACGAATGGAACGTTGACTGGTATTTTTTACTTCCAAAATTAATCAAGACGTATTAAGATATTGGAATTCATTTTTCCAAGCATACTAGTGTGACACCTTTCAATTATATTAGACATTTCGTGTTCCAGGCCTGCAAATTGGCTGAACTCAGCTGGCTCTAGAATAATTATGCATCTGATGCTGAGAAAAAAACGCGGAAGATTCTACTCTAATGAGAAACATTTCTTACGCGTAAAACAATTTCGTATTTTCCTCTTCGTTCATTTTTAGGGAATGAACTTTAAATTTCAAGCGAAAAAAGCTTACTTCTTCATGAGCAGACTCAATTTCTCGCCGAGATTAAATATTTAATCCTTTTATTATCCTTTATTCAGCGCCATTCCACCTTTCCGCCTATTACCTCTTTTCGAGGCTTTTTATGATTCCGGAAGAATCTTCTTTCCTTTTCCCTTTCTAATCGCATCCACTACAAGCAGAAATCCTTTCAATTTGCGCGCGCGCACAAACGCTCTCCAGGGTGCCTTCAACTTCGCGTTTACTTCGCAATTGTGGTAAAGTCAAAGAAGGAGAAAAAAAGTGAAGTTTCGTATTTGTGAAATGAAAAAATAACCCCAAAATCTTCCTTCTTCACTCTCTTTTCTTCCTTCTCTCTATCTTCCCAGATTTGTACTCCACCTGTTTCTTCTTAGTTCGCCCTGTCTCATACCTTTTTACCTACTTGTGTGTTTCATTTCCAACTTTTCTGTGTTATGTTTAATGTATTTGCGACTTTTTATGAAAAAGGTTCAGATGGAAGATGAGTCTTATTAGTTCTGTAAATCATAGCTAGTTTTCAGTTCGGATATTCTCATACCACGCGTTTTTCTCGTTTTTTGGTTTAATTTTCGAGAGATCGCTTTGAAGCGTAGAGATTGGCCCAAGAAATATTTTTCCCGGGAGGAGAATGTTTTGTTCTATGTTATACGAAATTATGTAAATTACGAATTAATGGGCAGATAAAAGCATTGAAACTGGAGGGCGCTTTTTTCTTGTCAATTTTATTTTCCTCCTTCACTTTAATCTTTGTTATATTTAATGTAAAAAGGCTGGAGCGATTACGGTCCTTAAAGCTTTTTACCTCTTCCTTACCAGTAACTTCAGCAGTTAGTGAAAAGAAATAATAAAAATGGGAGTTTCATTTGCTGACGCAATATGAAAAGCGCGTTTTCTTTATCGAGTTTTATTTAGAATTGTAAATGTATAATTCTTTATAAATTGGTAATATAATTACGTGACAAAATAATTCATTCAATAATTAATTAAAAAGTATATTCTTACTCGTACACATTTTAGCTTTCTAATCTTATGACTATTGGATTCTGATATGGACAGGGCCGGCCAGTGAGATTTGATAGGTGTGGGCGAGATTTGATTTGGCTGCCTCTAACAAATTAAAATTTCCTTGCGACATTTTTTTAAAGGATAGGGTGGCCCTGTTTCCATGTGATTACTTACTCTTCTTATTATACATTATTACAAATTTCAATAATTGCTAATTGTCTGAGCTTCCGTCAAGTTGAAGGGAACACCAGCCACAGTTGACGAGATCAGTCTGCAATTGAACTTTCGTATCACTAGAAATAACTTTCACTCTTCTAGTAATTGTGTTATTGAAGTGTTTTAAATTTTTTATTACTGAAAAATATTTGTTTTATTTAAGAAACTATAAAAAAGTTGCTCTTCACTTGCTATGGATGCTTCCTTCATTAGCTCTCAATCTAAACCGTGTTTTTCTTCGAATTTAAAAGATTCGCTATTCTGGAAGATGCTAGTGTTGCTAATTTTAGCTTTTTCAACTGACCTTGTAAATACTGAATGCTGTGCTAATAATCTCCTTTTCGAATCTTACTTTTCCTAAGTTTTGAACCTAATGGATAATACATTTCGAATCAGGACTGAGTCCTGAAATTTATTTAAACGTTTTGCCTCTTAGACAATTTCAGACAATTAGAGCATAGTAAAAGAAACGCATTTTCACTTAAGATCAACACAACTCCCACACTTTTTTCAAATGGTACATTTTTGTTTTCTTTTTGTCTGACAAATTATTGGTCGTACTTTATGAACACTATAAATAGAAAAGTAAGTGAAACGTACAATTGAATAGTTTGAGTCAAACTGAAGGGGCAAATCTTGAAACTGATGTATCTCCGAAAATACTGTAAAGGCAATGTGCGGGGGATCAATTTGTTAGTAGATGTACGTTAAACTTCTTCACAACTCTCCACTTAAATAAATTCACATGCACCTTAACAAATTACGGTATTTTTAACACGGATTATTCCAAACTAAAGAAAGGAGAGGGGTTAGAAAATTCACAACGCACCTGAGGTATGTGAAAATCCACACTGGACGGGCTTATTATGTCTCATCCCTGGCCAAAGATCCCGGAAACTCACAAGAGAAACTGCTCATTTGTATGAAATATAAACCGCTTGTTCATAGCATTTCTGTTTACACTCTCTGGAAGCAAAGCATTGTGGATGAACTCATAGCTGTTGGCTATTTGATTAAAATTTTCAACCATATCCCTCAGATAATGACTATGGCTGAATTGACGGAGAGTGCGATCGAGGAAAACAGGCGCCTTAAGAAGAATCAAAGGTTCCTATTGATAATTCTTAGAAGGTTAGCGTCTAGAAGAGGGTGAAAATAATCGAGTTGAGTTTGTTTTCGCAAATACGCATTGGAAAGGATGAGTGGCCGACCCTGGCGAGGCGCCGCCCTGGGGGGGTCTCGCCCACGCATAGGGCCGGCCCTGGATACGTACACAGGCACCCCCTGCCGCCCACCGATTTCTCTAAAGAATTTCTTTTTCAGTGTAATAAATGCCATCAAAGATTAGATACACATTGAAAATTTCAGTCTTACACCCCTAACCGTTTACCTGATATTTTAATATAATTGATTTCACATACAGACAGAAGAAAATCATAAGCAGAACTGATTTTATTAGTATGATTGAGGAAATTATAAGCAATAAAAATCTAATGTGGCCACCACAACTATTTTAATATCTGTAATATTTCTAAAAACTCCAAATAGGTAAAATGATAATAAATATTCGAAGGAACTGCGAGAAAAATTCAAAAGACCTTATAAAAACAGAAATAAACTCAAACTGTAGCCTTCTGATATTGTATATAGCCCGAAGTTCCAACAATTAAGAAAATAAAAAGGAGCGTAAAGTATTTACTATAGTCTCCGGTAGGTGGTGTGGCGGTGGAAGTTTGATAATTAAGTTTTTAAAATATCTCTTCAACAATGCATTATATGGGAAAATGTTTCGAACAAACAATGTAGAAAATTAAATTTCCTACAAGATTTATTCCATTATGTTTTTACTTTTATCAAATATTCAAGCAAATATTTCAAAGAAATCTGATGTGGCTACCACATGACTTTCTCAATACCTATAATATTTCTAAAAATTCCAAATAGGTTAAATGATAATAAATATTTGAAGGAATTACGAGAATAATTTAAAGACTTTACAAAGAACAGAAATAAACTCAAACCGTAGCCTTCTGATATTGAATATAGCCCGAAGCTCCAACAATTAAGAAAATAAAAAGGAGCGTCAAGTTTTCAAAATAGTCGCCGGTAGGTGGTGTGGTTTTGGCAGCTAAAAAAATGAATCTTTACAATATTTCTTCAACAATGCAATATATGGGAAAATGTTTCAAACAAAGGTTGTAGAAAATTAAACCCAGTAAACCCTCCACATTCGCAAGGGATACGTTTTCGTAAACCCTCTCGAATGTGGAGTTCGCAAATGTTGAGTCCACAATTCAATAGGAAAAATGGTGTTAGGTTCATGACACGACAAAATATATCGAGTGAAAAGGTAAATAAATAAAAATAAAAATCTCTGAATAATAGTATACTGTTTATTATATAGTATCAATAATGATATAATAATAATATGGCGATGAAGTCAATGCGAGTCCTCCAAAGAAGACGATTGAGGAAGGATGGGGCTGGTCGAGGTAGAAGGTTTGGGCTAAAAAAACTTGGTGATGGTCATTTGTTTTGCTGTTTTCTGCAGTTCATTTTAAATTTTAAGGTAGAGGCTGGATGCAACCTCAAACTCTCTTAAATTTGAGGCTCCTCTCCATTACAGGATCGCATTCCACCACTTTGTATATCAACGCCCGCTGCAGTATCATTATTTCAGTAAGAGCTTTGACGTTGAGAGTAGACTGAGCAGCAACCTCTTCTTCACTCTTGTCCTCATTGATAAGCTCGTGTAGGTCCTCTTCAGTGTGGGACTCGATCAACTCCAGCTCTTGTGGATGCATATCTTCAAAACTTTCTCTTCCAACTTGATGCGCTAGGAAGGGAACCGAGTGAATTAATTGACGATCTCTGGCCACAGTTTCCTCCAGCAGGCATTGATGGTAGACGGCTTGATCTCGAGTATTTTTCTACCTCATAGACGAAACAGTCATGAAACCACTCCAAGAATAATGCTGCCGTTACCCATGCCTTCTTATTTGCACGCCAAAATACGACCATCTGATTCTTATTCTTGCCCTTCTGCGCACGGCGGTTCAAGGAGCGATACAACAGCATAGGCTTCACCATGCAGTCTCCCGAAGCATTGGCGCAAATGAGAAGTGTTAAATGTCCCTTTGCTGCCTTATATTCGGGGGCAGTCCGTTGATTCTCTGGTGGTATGGATGACTTTTTAATGGCCTCTCTTGTCTTGGTCTTGCCATCCATACCACCAGAGCATCAACGCCAGTTGCTTCCCTCGGCAGCAAAACCACCAAGGATCTATGGACTCCCAAAGATTCACAAGGATGGGACACCATTGAGACCCATTGTGAGCAACATTGACGCCCCAACATACAAGTTGGCTCAGTTTTTGGCCTGGACACTCCAACCTTACACAGGGAGGACCAGCACATATGTGATGAACTTTACACATTTCACCCAGATCATCCAGGAATAAGGATAGGCGAAAACGACTTGCTGGTTAGTTTCGACGTCGTATCTCTGTTCACCAACGTGCCCATTACCAACACCATCGAGATCATCAAACGGCTCACCTCGTTGGGCTTTCCAGCAGACTTTCCGTACCTTGTCGAGTTATGCCTCAAGAACGCATACTTTTTATGGAACGACCGGTACTACGAACAAACAGAAGGGGCAGCCATGGGCTCACCAATATCACCAGTGATAGCCAACTTATACATGGAAGAATTTGAGACGAAAGCCTTGGAGTCATACCTTAAGAAGCCGTCGCTATGGGTGCGTTACGACACCTTTTTATATGGCCACATGGCATGGACGAATTAAAAAATTTCTTAAAACATCTGAACTCACGGCATGATGCCATCACATTTACGATGGAGATAGAAGAAAATGAACGACTACCTTTTTTGGACGTTTTGGTGACAAAGAGACCGAATGGAACCTTAGGTCACTCGGTTTACCGTAAGATAACGCATACCGACCGTTATTTGGACGCATCCTCCCACCACCACCCAATGTATAAAACCTGTGTCATTAACCTACTAGTCCACCGTGCTTATACCATCTCAGATGCGACTTCCTTAGTCAAGGAGAAAAAGCATCTCATCAGAGCTCTCCAGATGAACGGCTACCCCAAACATTTGATCCAGAAGAAGATGGAAATGGCTAAAGAAAAGGCGGAAATGGCCCAGAAAAGGGCGGTTACAGGAGAAACGGAAGGGACCCTGAAAAGGGCCGTTTCGGGAGATATGGACGTGGAGCGGGAGAGGAAACCTGCAGCATATGCGACGGTGCCGTACGTCCGTTGCACCACCGAGAAGATTGCCAGGATACTACAAAAGTATGATGTGAAGACCAGGTTCACATCAGTCAAAAAGACCTCAGATGTCCTCCCAAAGGCTAAGGACCTATTACCACCACACATGTACGAGGGGGTCTATCAGATCAAATGCACCTGCGAAAAATCGTACATCGGCCAAACAGGGAGATCTGTCAAGTGCAGATTAAAAGAGCATCGGAGGGCAGTGGAGAAAAAGCAATTCCGCCTCTCGGCCGTATCTGAACATGTGTGGTCCGAGCCAGGACACAGCATTGATTTTGACAACACCAAGGTCATCCATAGAGAGGACCGATATTTTCCCAGGATAATACGGGAATCAATTGAGATTTTAAAACAGCCAATCAACTTCAATAGAGAGGATGGATACATTCTCTCTAACACATGGAAGAGGGTGCAGCCAATGGAAGCCAACAATGGAACAGCCAATCACAACACACCTCACCCGACCGACGTGGGTATAAATAACGGCCGTATTTCTGCGAACGATCAGACCTGAAGATGCCACCTGAAATGGAGGCGAAACAGTCGTCACTAGAAGAAACAACACGCGGTAGAATCCCGAAAGTCTTGGAAGGAGGACTTACTGGTTTGAAAATCATTGGATGGCCCTAATTCCTCACTCCTATGTCCCTTAAAGTGATCACATAGCCTCTTTGCCTTAGTACAAATGATAGGGCCACCCAGGGGAATTAATCTCTGGGTTTGGTCTTCAATGCACAGATTAAATGTTTTTTCCATTTGTTCTATTGTTTTATCTCGCACTTGTGACAACATTTTTGTACTTATCGGAGTACTATCTGTAAAACTATCCCTAACCTTTTCATTTCCTTCATTGACCTTACTGTAGACTCGTTTATTCCAAAATGTCGCCCAACTGTGGGCGAACTGTAGCCAGTATTTCTAATACTTTCAATTTCTCACTTAACTGTATGATTTACTTCAGCCTTTTTGGAGTAGAAGTACTTGAAGCAACTTGCTTTAACTTAGGCATGATTAAGTGCAAGTTGGGACAAATAAGCAAAATAAATCACAAAATTGAGAAGCAATGTACCGTGAGATCTTTACACTGCGAGAGGTACTGTGATACTGAGATCTGAGCAGTGCTACCAGAATGAACTGAGCGTTTCTTGGTTCCCTAGTCACCAGATCGCGATATGAGGCCAACACTATCAGCTGCTTGCTCACTTCACAGATATCCCTACTCCGTGTCGGTGTAGTGCTTCTCATGTCTACATTGTTCATTTTGTACACGTATGATATAACTAGCGGTAAACTTGGGAAAGGACAATAAATGTGGATCTGGCGGTCTCATTTCCAATTGCTTTGAAATCATAATAAGAGAAAAAGTTTAACATTGGAATTAAGAACACGAAAAATGCACTAATTAGGATGTAAAAAATAAGACCATAAAATATGATATGAACTTTATAAGATATTCAATTTGCTACGCTGAACGTGTTCGCGCTATATCACTGGGTCCGAGACCAAAATAGAGAGAGGAGCAGCGCCCGCCTGCGTGGCTGTGTACCAGTGTACCAAACATCCATCTTGCGGCAAACTAGCATATTTGCGATGCCAAGGGGTCGCGAATGTTGAGCGCGCATACAATTCATACATCGCGAATGTGAGAATTTCGCGAATGCTGAAGTCGCGAATGGGGAGGGCATACTGTATTTCAAAAAAATCTGATGTGGTCATCACATGACTGCTCGGCCATTCACATCCCACGAATTAGAATACTTCTTCTACAGATCCTTTGCAAATTGGTATACAAAATCCATAACTTCTTTTATTGACAGGCCATAGTGCATATTGCTAGCTGTGAGAATGTAATCTACAAGCTTGGCCTCTTCTTCGTGTGTAAACACTTTCCACACTGCAGATTTATTGCGGTAAGAGAACTGTTCATTGGCACTTATTTTGTGACCATTTAAGTGCCTTTGAAGAGTTGTGCGTGAAAGAGTAAACTGTCTAGCTGCTGCTCTAATAGCTAATCCTATCCTTTCAGAGCAGCTTCAACAAGAGTCAGGTTTTCTTCTTAAACTTTTTCTCGCTTGCACCCTTCTTTGCTTCTCGGCATCTATTCCACAAATAAAATATTTAGAATGAACTTTTAAACAAAATCCCAGACAATTACTTATTGATTGCAGGAAAAAAAAATTCCTGTATTTATATGAAATAAGCTTAAATTAGTTTGATTTCATCTTTAACCCTTGGGCCATTTTACATTTGTACCTTGGGCCGGCTCAAAGTACAATGCTTCTTGATGGCCCAAGGTACAAGGGTATGACTTTTCAAATTGAGGTTATTTTTAGCACTTGAT
The DNA here is from genome assembly GCA_028673005.1 of Tanypteryx hageni. Lineage (NCBI taxonomy): Eukaryota > Metazoa > Arthropoda > Insecta > Odonata > Petaluridae > Tanypteryx > Tanypteryx hageni. Next base: position 87,617,520 of record CM054116.1, on the reverse strand, counting down.
TTTGTAAATAAACAGTTTTGGGCATAGCCACAATTAATTCTTTGAACTATAAAAAACGTTCTACAGACATTAAATTTATATAATTTCTCTTACCTCTTTGTCTAAAAATCAGATCTCTTGATAAGAATAATTACATTTGAGATTCTAAAACACAAATAATGCAACAGCAATCAATTGTTAATAATTGCCACCTCCTGGTATGGAGAGGAAGCTGGAAACATAAACACCAACATTAAAAAAGTGGAATTAAAATTTCTCTCCCGTATTCTGCGGAGTTGAGCTGGGTATCCCAAGGTACAAAGTGGCCTGAGGTACAAGGGTCTCCTCTATACCATATTGGCTCATCAATGCGGTCATGTCTCTAGAAATACGTGTAAAATAAATAGATTTTTCCTTTTTAATGTGTTAGTCCTGCTCTTCAGCTCAGCTTTAAACATAGTGATTCATTATGGTACGTTGTACAAATCTTTAATCCAAAAGTTGGTTGAAATTCGTTCAGCCAATTCCTTACAAATCCATAATTACTGAAAGAGTTTAATTTCTAAGTGTGGCACCCCTGTTTGGTTGATCCGTTCCAAATATGCTATTATGGTTTTGTATATGCGTACATTTTAAATATTATATTTGGTTAAAATTGATGGAGACAGTTCATGACAAATACTTGTAAAAAGAGCATTATTTATTATATATATTGTGGCAGCCCTGCTTTGTATACCTATACTAAACATCTTGATTTTGTTATTTTATATTACAAGCCTCCTTCATGGAAAATGTTGTAGAAATCGGTTATGCCAATTCCTTCCAAATTCATTAATACCGAAAAGATTAATTTTGCAATTGTGGCACCCCTGCTGAATCGATCCAGTGGTTAGGACGCTGGCTGCTACTCGCCTGCTGCTTGAAAAAGGAGCGGGCACGAATCCTGCGCAAGTACGATTTTTCCAAGGTCGCCCGGGCCCCAGTTTGTGTGGTTTGAGGAGACCGCGCAAATTCAGCTGTTCCGTCCTTCGGAAGGGACGTTAAGCCGTTGGCCCCCCTAGTGTTCTTCGTAAGAGAAGGCAAATACCGGCACCGGGTTTCCTTCCTCCCTTCTCCGGTTATTCATTGCACTACATCTGAGATACCCATTTGCGCTGTAAGAGAGGCGAATAGGCTGGGCACTCAAACAAACAATAGTCAAAACGTGTTCAGGATACCTTAAAAATATGTATTTCCGTTGAAATCTCGAATTAGATTTTTTCATGAAAACAATACATTCTCTATACTTCGTTTATAGAGAAAGTAAAAATATAAAAGTTTTAGATATCTAAATAACAGCAGTACTTTTTTACCGGTGACAAACGTAATGAAAAAACTTTTCGAAATACTATTTTCACTGTGGATCTGATTAATACGAAGCCGTGAGTGTAATTCGTTTCAGGATTTTAGAAAAGTAAATAATATGATTAATGGTACTATGATGCTTTTTCCACATCGCCTTTAATCCTTCTGGGTATTAAAATACATTAAACATATATAACGGCATTCTCTAAACCATGATGATATGTTTTAATAAATAAATGCTATTCTTCCTTTTATCTCAGCGATTTCTTTTCGTCCTTTCTAAAAGCGACATCAATTAGTACCGTATCCTATAGATAACAAGGTGGGAGTAACGCTTGAGGCGAGTAATTATGTCATTTGAAGAGACAGAAAACCCAACCTGTTATACGAGGAGAGAAACGTGCATAGCAAAATAAAACGCCCGCATGCTGTTTTCTCACCATCCATTACTCGGAGCGGTTCCTATGGGAACGTCACCCCAAAAGTCTCTTATGTTTACCGCTCAAACCTGATTCTGAGAACTTAATTAGACGGTGCGGGGAAAAAACGCAAAGCTTATTTTTTCGCGGACGTGTCCTTAACCGTTAAATGCAACGTAATGTAATTTAAACATGCGTGTTTATATAGGTCTTGATAATGCAAAGGTAAAGGTTGTCGTGATAATACTTCAACGACTCGTTCAAGCTTCAAGAATAAGCATTTAAAATTTAAAAAGTTGGGGAAATACCTTTCTCGGGTATCTCTAATAGCCACAATAAGGTTTTTCAGAACCTTTTTGGGGATATTGAAGAGACGTGATATAAGTACTTTTTTTGCATTATTTGAATTTTTAGTGCTTATTCTTGAAATTTTCAGCCATAAGATGAGCTCAATAACTCTATGGTGACGTTAAAAATTGAATCAATACCATAATATAAATAATTAGGATCTACTTTGTCGTACATGAGATGTATATTTCACCAAAAAGGAACGACTAAGTCAATTCCACGAATTTAGCGAAACCGGTAGTGCAAAAAATGTTTGTGTGGAAGTCGCTTAGATATTTTCTTGTGAAATTTGATTATATACGTTAAAATGTATATCACTGTAAATTGTAATTTAATTATAGACAATGTTAATATCTTGAAGGGGTTACTCACAGAAACGTTCGTTGCATATAATGAAAACCGAGTGACAATTCAAATGATAAGAAGGAAAATGCTCGGTTTTTCCAAATGTTATTAATAAAACTAATTACTTCCATGAATAGATACATCACGGATATAAAGCAATTTTTAAAACAATTAGACATTTTCGAAATAGAAATTATAAACCTCTGCTTTCAACTGTGAATTGTTACATCGTAATTAAGACAGCCACATGTTTCCTAGCTTTGCATGGTATTCAGCGTATGAGAACCCAAATTTCTGCCTCTAAATCCTTTATAATGTGAATTTTTGCAGTAACTCTATCTTCACTCTATATTTTTAAAACGTTCGTACATGAACTTAAGTAAAACATCTCATTAAAATCTTTAAAATTCTGAAATATGAAACTCATTAAAAAACTTCAAAAGATACAGCTAAATTCCATAAAGACTTGGTGAGCTCCGAGCAACATGGTAAATCTAAATACATTTTATGCACTTTTTCTTGGTGGTGATGACGGCTTAGCCATAAAAATACATATTTTCAAAATTCTAATTACATTTTAAAGTTAAGAGGTTTAGTGTCTCTTTATTTGCCTCTAATTACTTCATTCCTCCTATAAAATACCTTAGCCGAGATGAATTCCTGAACAAGGGTTAAATTATAATCGTGTACGAATTTCCATTTTCGTGCTGATTAATGTCGCTACATACTTGCACAGATTTTATTATGTATGATGGCATTCATGGAAAATCTAATATTAGATAAATATCGCGAATGCTCTTTTTCACCAATACTTGTAAATTTAATGTTATATTAAGGGAGAAAAATGAAGCTTGAACCGAGTCCACTTCAGAGACGCTTGCTTTATAATGTGATAATGGTGTTGTCAAGGTGGGTGAGAAGGGAGCAGGGGCAAATAATAGATTTGGCCGCAGCTAGAAGCGCTCTACTTCTTCAGGTATTCCTTCCTGCAACGGGATAATCTCCCATTTACTCTTTCACTGCATCATCATCTCTCTCTCTCCAACTCATATTCTCTCAATTCTCTCTTCTTCCCAATTACACAACTTCATATCCTTGTTTGCTTATTTTGTAAGCCAGATATCTTTGTCACTCCAATCTCCGTAAATAATTTTGTTTTCTAATTATTGATCAAAACCTTTTTTTTGCCTTTCGATATCATTCGCAGCCACTTCTATGTTTGATTGTATTTATACGTGACTAGTTAATTTTATCGTGATTTTTAGTTTAGTAGAATTATTAGTGTTAATTCAGCTTGCTCAGAATTAGTTCATTTAGCATTTGGTTGACCGTGATGAAATATGCTATGTTCAATTTCAAGTTATGCAATGAATAACATCTAATCTTGTACATAATACTGCATTTAAGAAAGTCAGAAAATTTGCTTGACGGCCAAATACTGAGACGATAAGAAAAAATTCCTTAGGATTTTTTCTATCGATATGTTTGTTTTTCTTGCTTTAAAACATTGAATTATATAACGGCGATTTTTTCACTCCGGCTATTCTTTTCACTTATATTTTCTGACCTGTAAAATTATTCTTGGCAATGACTTTTTTAAATACTCTTAACCTTCTCAACCAAAGCTCTTTTTCTCGCCATCTTCTCACTCCCTCTACTCTCTACACCAAGATTCCGATCCTAGCATACTATCTCTTTCTTTGGACTCACTCTGAGCGACTCCTTAAAGAGATCCTATTCCATTAACGCCATCCTTATCGCCCTTCGTGGCATTTTTCCCCCGAGAACGGAAGTTCGCACGGGAAGAAAAATAACGCGTGAATCTTGAGAGCGGACGCATTTTTGTCTTCCGATTCCAATGCCGACTTCCTCGAGCGTTAACTTACGACGCCACGCGCACACACACACACACACGCACCATGAACTCACACGTACACCAACACACGCAACTCAATGAGCAGACTCTTTCTTTGACATCAAGATGTTCCGCTCGGGAATCTCGTCCTTACATTCTCCTTCGCATTTCGAGATGCGGTTCAGAGAGGACTCTTTGTTAGAGCAGGGAATAAAAACTCCTACCAGGAATTTCCAAACCTCGGAATTGATGGGCTTTCTTGGAGGAATCCGGTATCAGTTGGAAAGAATGCGACGGCATGGCTTTTTTTTATCTGCACTGTTTTATGAGCCTAAATGAAGATTTTTGGCACAATGGCCTCTCAAAGGATTTGAAAGAGGCTTCGAGGAGGGCTATGCGAGATGTGGAAGGCATACCTCGGAATGGGTTTGGATTGCGAAACATTCTTTGATATCGGATGCATGGTTTTCTCGTGTTCTTCGGCAGCAAACTTACGGTAAAAAGCATTGTACCCATAAGTTGATATTGTGAACGGAATCAAATTTTAATTTGAAATACGCTATCGAAATTATATTTTTTTAAATCTGTATGATAAATTTCGACATACATTAAATTCATGAACCCACATGAATGCTCGTAATTTATTTATGTATGGAAATAGCATTTTCATTCTGGATGTAGTTGAAATGATTACTAAATTTAGCATGCGTGATCTCTTTCGCGATGATTATTCTGTGATTCGTCATTTCAAAATATGGATAATGTATTAAATTACGTCAATAATAAACGAGACTTTTTATCACTTGTATTTGAAAAAAAGGAGACTCGTTTGGCCACGCCCATGAACAAACGAAGAAAAGTATAGTTTTGATTACAAAGGCTACTTTTGCATTACAATAACGAGCTAACTTCATACGATCATTGAAACTGACACTATTGTGGGACAGCCTGCAATACGAATAAGGCTTCAAATAAATTTTACCAAAATCAATTTCGATTAGCGATATTTTGTATCACATCTAGTATACCTCATTACGATTCAGTGTTTATTTAATGAGGAGGATTAACAGCCAAACAAAAATCGAATCAAAAGAAAATATAAAACCAAACAACTGTCTACGCATAGTTCCATTTTTCCCTCCCCCTTACAGGGAAGTCTCGGTCTATGTGAAGGTCAAGGGCTGAAACGAGGAAACAGGCGCGTCGCGAGATTAAAATCAGGATTTTTGTGGAATGTGCAGGTAAACGTAGGAAAAGCAAGCGATTGTAATTCAAAAATGATTTCTACTACCTAGCAAAAATATCACTATATCGATATAAATTTCAAATTCCCGTAAGGAAAATATCAGCTTACCAGCGACAATTACACTGAAAATTACATATACGGTGAGCTTTGTTTCGAGAAGCTGGTAGCTAGTTACTGTTGTTTTTGGTCGAACCCTACGCTTCACTATTTAAATCTCAGTCTTTTAGCGTAAAATAATGTATTTCAGAAGGGCAAACAGGCGGACGATGACTAAAATGTTGCTCTGCCCCACTTTTTGGGAGTGGAAAATTTGGTTGCACTAGTTTCATTAGTTCACAGAAAAACTGCACGATTCCCCTTATATCGCGCTAAAAGCGTATGCACTTAAGATTTATAAGGGTTACGTTCATGCGAAAAATAAAAATGTTAGCCATGCAGCAAATCATTGCGCACCAAGTCAAAAAACTGCAACTGCTAGGAGAACTTGGGAGTATATTTTTCTCTCGTAGATTTTTTTTTAAATTTGGTTTATTAAAATAATGTAACGTATGTATCATTTATAAGCTTATAGAAACACCTGGAGCAAATAAAAATTTTCTCCCGTTTTGCCAGAAATAATAGGGCTTGAGAATAATAACTGAGAGATGAAATTTTAATATATATCGATTAATCAAGTCAGCATGGCCATTGGACAACTCAAAATGATAGAGTGAGAGAGGGATATTCTCCGTATAAATGCTGTAAGGAATTCCTCATAATGTGGATGTTTTGCACGAGAGGAGCAGGCGCACTTCATCGGCCGTCGTTCTCTCGAAATCACGTTTCACGGACAGAGTCACTTGTGTTCGTGAGAAATTGGGGATGGAAATTGGTCCAGCTTTCTCTCTACAACTCGGCCTATTCCTATGCCTATCTCTCTAGTAATAATCTTCGGCTAAAGGAAGTTATAAAATTATAAATTTGATCGATATAGAAAAATCATGAAATTATCTCCCGTAAGTTTTGCCATGAAGATCTCAGTGAATTTTAATTGCGAACCAGCAAAAACAATATAGTTGATTAGATTAAGTTCTATATTTTTCAGATCCTCATGAGTTTATTTTCTATTTCTTTCTTCGTTTGGAGGTAGTCGACTCGAATTTAGTGCAATCATTTTGTCTTAGTCTAATGTTTATCGCTAGAAAATTTTTGTATCCTTCATAAAAGTAAACCATTTCAGTTTGATAACAAATTTTATAATTGCGAGAATGGTATCGGCCGTATTTTACATGTTTTTCAATTTGAAAATGGTTGGAAATGATTTGAAGTGAATGGCAATCTAGCTCACATGCATGGGCATTTCTAAGAAGTTTTAAAAGAGTGTTCAAGAGTCCATTATCATAAAATAATCATTAAATATTTTCTAAAAGTTTCCTTTTTATAGCGGCAGATATAACGAAAAATGCGCTAAAAAGAATAAGAATGCATTGGATTGAATCCTGAAGCAATTTCAGCCTTTGCTGAATATTTGACGTAAGCAAAATCATCCCTTTTTGCGAATAATTAATTAAAAATTTTAAAAATCATTGCTCCTCGAATTTATCAAATTTAGTCGAGATATGATAAAACCGCTTCTAATAATTAAAAGTTAAAAGGGATGTTTGATTCGGCTGATCAAAAGGCATACCGAAGGAATTGTAGGAGTTACGACTGCTGCTTCAATTCTATTTCTACCCATATATTTCCATATCCGGGCCTGAAGCCTACAAGTCCAACGGAATTTCCACTCCTCATTCCTCGAATGCCGATTCCTTCCACAGCTGTGCCGCGTTCAGTTTTACTTCTTCTTCTTGTCTCGTAGAGTGGGGAGGGGGGGGGCAATAGAACGTTCAAGAGCGTGGATGGTAGCGGCGGGGGCAGTCGAAGTGGAGGGAGAAAGGGAAAAAGAACGGAGGGGGGCTTACAGAGGCGGAATAGTAAGGAAAAAACAACGGAGAAGGGAATTTCGTTTATAACTCGTATACTAAGAGACGTGTTTCCGCCACCTTGCGTGAGACAATATTCTGGATGGCTGCGACTTTTATTCGCTGAAAATTGTTTTAGGGTGGATGGGAGACGTGCATCACTTCGGCTCAACAAAAGTCCTCCTCTTCGGTAAATTCTGCGGTTTTATATCCGCTATTTAAAACAAAATTCAAAATAAGAGTTGTCTGAAGAATCACCTCTTCCCAAATTGTTGTATAGATTGTATTTAACTGATTAAAGGCGCGTTCACGCCATTCAAATTTAGTTGATCAATTGAAGTTGATCAACCGAGGTTGAATGTATAATTGATCAACTCGCTGTTCACATATTTCAACGTTAAATTGAACTAGAGAGCCTGTGACGTTTCGCTGACACATTAAGTTGATTTTGATTTTAAAAATTAATTAATATGATCAGACACATTTATTTGAAAAAAGATGCAAACTTCTTTCTTCGTAAATAGAACAGAAGATTCTATTTATTATTAACCTATATTAGGATTAAGGATAAGTGTAATTTAATTTTTATTTTATTTTTTAATTTTCCAAGTGGTGATAAATTAAAATAACTGACCTTGCTGAGCTCTTTTAATTCTCTTTCTTCGTAAATATTACAGAATAAACAGGCTCAACCAGACTCAACATAAAGACATAATTCAACATAAATGTAAACAAAGAAAATGATGTAATATCGTCAAAGGGCTCTATTTTAATCTTTTACGGTTTAAAATGTTTTTCGCTTGTCTTAAAGAAATTAATTTATTTAATTTTTTAAACGATGCTACAATAACGAATAAAATGGTTCTTTAATTCAAAGGGCAAAGGTTCACTGTTTCTTCAAAAATGTTCAAAATCTATGCAAACAATCAAAATGACGTAATATCGTCAAGGGGCGGCGAGTATACTCTCAATATTGCCACTCGCTCAAATGAGGTGGCCATGGTAACTGACAATTCTCATTGTTTAAAAGTCGCGTTTTTTCGTATTAAAAACGGCTATTAATAAATCCTCATATTTTGAAATTTAGGACTGGAAAATGAGATTTATCAAATACAAAATAAATAAAGGCTAAAGGTTAGTAAAGTATTAGGGTAGATGCTGCAGAAAATAAACCTTACGAAATGATGACTCGACATAACCTACAGTATAATAACCTATATACAGTGAAACCCCGATTTAACGTTCCCGCATTTAGCAAAACCCCATATTTAATGAATATTTTTCCTGTTCCGTTCTACCTTTATTACATAAACACATCTACATTGATGATTTAGCACAACTCCCATTTAATGAAAACCTCAATTTAGGATAAGAATAAGCACTCTCCCAGAGATTCGTTAAATAGGTGTTTTACTGTGTATCTTTTAAAAAGTTGTATCTTGGTCTATTGCTCGCAAACTTAGGTCCAGTCGGATTGAACGATCGTTATTAAACTCGGTATCAAAATGGCTGCTAAACACAGATTCCATAAAACGCTCTTTTTCCTCAGTTTTCCCGCACATTTCTTTCCAACGGATTCCTAAATCTTTTCCGACACACTTCTACCCGAGGACAACAATGGTCGCTAAGGAGGAGATGGCGCCAACGTGGGTCTATTTCCATCGTCGGTCGCTCTATTCTTTCCGGACGCGTGCCTTGGGACGGAGTTAGAAGGGCAAGCTGGCAAAAGGCGGAGTGGGTGGTGGGGGAGACGGTCACTGCGAGGGAATTTCAACAATGACAGTGCGGGCGGATCCCACGCTGCGGAATTCACCGAGACAGCGTGGGCGTCCAAACAATGGGTTTACATTAATCACGGGATAATATCTCGTTAACGCGATCGGCGAGGCTCGGCAGTAATGCGAATTATTTCTCGACTTAAAGCATCGTTTTAATATTTAGCTTTTACGTTCAGTTTTTCCTTTGTATAATACATGACATGGTTTAAATATTTCCCATGTTTTTCCACAGCAATTATTAATTCGAATTAATTATTGCTTCCTAGCATTAAACATGTATATGCAGGGTAAACTTGTGATTTTGATATTTTAAAAAACAATTACATACTTTATGATAGCATTTTAGGATTTCATATTCAGTTTTTTTTTAAAGATTGCCTTAAATTACCCGATTAGCTAAAAAATTTACTTTATTTAAAATTGTGGGAGTATAATTAAAATTTATAAATTTCTGTATTGATATCGTTTACCGTTTCAATTCTGTTTTGAGCTGTATAGTACTGAAACGTACGCCATTCAGCTGAAATGCATAAAGCCGTTACAAAGAACTGCCTTTGTTAGGGAGTTCGCTCACTAAAGTAACATGACAGGTGAGGTAATTATTATGTGAATGTTATCCCAATTTATGGTGACACAAAACATTCACTTAAATACTAAGACAGAAAAATTCGACCAAAGAAAAGCATTTGTAAACTCTTATCGTTAAATAAATAAGTTACTTCAACTTTTATGGATTCATTTCTTTGTCGCATTCGTGTGTTTTTAAGAGTTATCAAACAAATAAGCACTTAAAAAAAAATTTCGAATTACATCTGGTATGGAAATATTTGGTTTTTTTTATAGCTCTATTGCTATGAAAATCGTGTAAGTTACAGAAGGGAAAAACAAAATTATTATCTGGGTCGCCCTTTATGTTAGATAAAATTTTTATTGCACAAAGACGGCGCTAAAGCACAAGCGGCACGCAACAAAATTAAATCTTCCTCTACTCTCTGTTAGGGCGAGTGATTTGCGAGCGACACATTAATGACTCGGGTTTAGTCGTGCCATTTCGGCAGGGCGACCTCATATATTGCTACCGGGTTAAAACAATATGTGTAATTTGTTTTACGTGGCAGACCTACTGTCATATCGTTTCTTAATTCTAAATAATTATGCCTAAAAGACATGGCCATTTCAGTTGCATTTCGCCGATTAGGTGATTATTTGCGTGGGATTTTCCCCAGATACGCTCACCGAATGGGATTTGCGATTGAAAACGGTAACGGTAGGTGCATGGCGCATTTTTGTCAAATTCATTGATAAGGTAGCATGCATTTGAAGCCGCTTGGCCTCCATCACAGCGAATAAGTAAAATATGTGCACGGCAGGCTCAAAAATAGATTTTTCCGGTGTTTTCTATCCGTCGTTGGCAGCGTAGAATGATTAATGAAATGTCTCTCCTGCAATTTAAATGTATTGTGTTGCTAATGTGACAACAAACTGCTAATAGTAAAATAGCCGGTAAAAAAACAACCTGTGTATTTCTAGACATTCGCTCCAGAATAATACCCCATTGCTGACACAAACCTGAACTTTCAAAACAATTTTCACGTCCAGAGAAGCAAGTCATCCTTAGGCTATTGTGATTCAATCTCCATGACTGCTGAAATATACTCGGGTTTTTATGTGCTTACAAACATGCATACATATATACACAATGGAGAAGACGTATCTACTGTATTTCAAACTACATTATTATTTGTTGAGAGTTTATTTAATATAAGATTAAAGAAAAATCCTGCAGATGTTATTAATTTTTTGTTTCGCAATATTCATATTATAGATCTGAAATGTATTTAGTTTTATTTATTATTTTTGGAAAAAATTACTTTTCTTAAAACAATTCATTTAAAATTACATTGCATTTGCTTCATTTGAACTGAAAAATTCAGTGGTAATAGTTCTTCATTTTGTTCCTTTGGTGGTTGTATCACTTTAATATAGAAATAAGACTTCATGCGCAAGCATCATACTGCATTTAAATTTAAGTATTTTAGAAGGAAAGTTTATTTTTAAAAACTCCACCACCGATTTGTTAAAGAGTCATTTATGCATAAAAAATCTCAACTTTCGAAAACGTGCAAGTCTTTCATAAAATTTAAAAAGCAAACACAAACCCTTTGTGGCATTAATCATTCTTCGAATTAAACTCGGCATAAAACATATAACGCCAAGACATCACATGTTTGCCTCGACTTCACCAGTGGCGTTTGATTCCTTATAAGCCTTCGTCTAGGAGAGATCTCCCTTTGGTGTATAGGGAGCAGGAGGAGAATATGGGAGAGAGGAAAGAAGGCATATAAATCTTAAGTGGAAGCAAGAGGAAGAAGTAGGTGAGAAAATGAACGAAAAGGAGAGTATAGAAAACTCGTTCGAAGGTGGAGGAGAAGGAATGAGGACGCCGAAAGGGAGAAAATATATCCGTACATCAGCCATACCCACTTTGTCAGTATGAAGTTATGAATTCAGCGGCATTCTTTGATAAATTACGAGTAAAGCAAAATAAAAATCAAACTCATATGTTGAAAAATAAACATTTTATTGAATATTACAGATGATATTTGAAAACAGTATTTTGAGAAAATTGATGCCAAATTCACGACATTAAAAATAAATTCTATTCGTACTTCATTTATTGATATAATTCCTCTATACGGTTGTTCTTAATAAACCACTTTTCTAGGTATCGAAATTTTCTACCCTTTTTCATAAAAATGCTGACATCTCCGAAACTATAATCGACAAAGTGGGCCCCTCTCTGGCGGACGTCCACATATATGGAGTCGCTGAAGGAATGGCAGGGAAAATAGGTTGAAAGAAAGAAGAATAAAGTAGGCGAAGAGGGGTTGGCAGGAGGAAAGGAGAATCCTCCCACGGGAGCCAAAATATACGAGGTAAGTCCCCTAGGTTCTAGGAGAAGAAAAACAGCTTTGAATTCCTTAAACCGACCTGGAATTTCTATCCACCTCACGACCACTTCTTTATTTCATCTCCATAGGGCCAAAATTCTAGCCCTCTTTATTTTCTTCCTCCCCGTCTCCCCGCACTCGTTCCTCTTCCATATCTCGCCGAACGTCGGGGATATCATCCTTCCTCCGGCCACACGCAACCCAATCCACTAACGCGCTGCGACACTCCCCCCCCCTCCACCGTCTTACCCTCACTACAGCTCCGTGTTGCTCGGAAGTAACCCTCGGGGACCCATAACTCTTAATGGCTCTGGGGCAAGGAGTCTTGCCGGTGTGTGTGTGTGCTCTCCTGCCATGTACTTGGATCCGACGGAGTAGTTACGAGAAGTGGGACACTTCGGGAGGCACGTGAAGCAGGTTGCATACATACGCGGTGTAATGAGAAAAGCTATATTGATTCCAATAGAGACGAGCAATTCAGGAAGTTTCATTCATTCCTATATTGTCGACTGTGAAGTATTTATTCAACTGCTTAGGGTGCCACTTAGAAAATAGTGCTTTTAACCAGGTCTGGAAATTATAATTTTTTCTATGACGAATTATTTAGGCTCCATGACGTTTCACCCAAAGCAATTCACCCACGGGACGTTTCCCCCACAGACACTTCACCCACTAGAAGTTTCATCCAAAGACCTTTCATCCATAGGTTTTTCGCCCGAAATCCAGTTCACCCACATAACGTTTCACCCAGAGACATTTAACCCATTGTTTTTGGTCCATGCTTCAGTTTAAATGATAAAAATTCAATTTAATTTATTATAGAAGGAATCTTTTATTAATATAATAGAATATAAAGGCAATTATTATTTAATTATTATTGTAGCAACGTAAACAATACACAGAAACGGAAAGATGAAGAAAACTTTTATTATTAAATGGACTATTTTACCGAAGCTAAGGTAGTTGAAATTGCGTACTTATAGTAATTCGTTTTATTTAAGTTGTAGTCTATTGACCGTCGAAATTGCAAATACAAAGCATATTCTTCTACTAAATAATATGCGTGTGTAAGAATTCATTTTCTTAAATAGTTACAATCCATGCGGTCAGCTCTCTATAAATACGTGTAAAAGAAATATTATTTTACTTGTTACTGTGGTAGTCCTACTCTTTAGCTGTGCTTTAAACATGTTGATTTTTTACGATATGTTGTACAAATCTTACATAAAAATTTAATTGAAATCCTTAGAGCCAATTCCTTCCAAATGCTTAAATACAGAAAGTATAATTTGTAATTGTGACACCCCTGTTCTGCTGATTCGGTTTAAATATGCTAATATGGTTTTGTATATATGTCTCCATTATAAGTATTATATTTGGTTAAAATTTATGTAGACCGTTCAACACAAATACGTGTAAAAAGAAATTTTTTATTCCTTTTGTTGTGGCAGCCCTGCTTTCTATATCTATACAAAAAATCTTGATTTTGTTATTTTATGTTGTACGCCTTCTTCATGTTAAATTTCGTTGAAATCGTTTCAGCTAATTCCTTCCTAATTCATAATTACCTACTGGTTTAATTTTACAATTGTGGCACCCGTGCTGTGTCGATCAGGTCGAAATATGTCATTTTGGTCATTAACTTGTGTATTTTATGAACCGAATTAGGTTGAAATCGGTTGGGCCAATTTTTGCCTGATATATGCGTACGGACGTATGGACGGACGGACATCACGGAGATAATAGTGCTTTTCAGCAATGACGAAAAGCATTAAAAATACAAAGCCAATAGTAAACCAAATAATCAAATTATGATAAATGTTTTGCTTATATTTATTATAAAAGTAAAAATCATATGTACATTAGTTACGTTCATAAGTCTTTGGGTGAACTGAAACGTTGGTGAAACAATTATGGGTGAAAGATCTTTTGGTGAAACCTTATGTGGGTGAACTGGATTGTGGGCGAAAAACCTATGGGTGAAAAGGCATGGATGAAAGATCTTTGGATGAAACTTCTCGTGGGGGAAGAGTATATGGGTGAAATGACCCGTGGGAGAAGTGTGTTGGTGAAACGTCCCATGGGTGAAGTGCTTTGGGTGAAACGTCCGGATACCATTATTTATGTTATTCATTTATATTTAAACAGATCAAGTTTAAAGAAATTCGCCAATAATACAAGCTACAAAATCATTAATTCTTTTGCAAAAAAATTGAGCTTGCGGTCTTGGTATTATGAAGTATTTTTTTGTTCTGCTCAAGAAAAACTCTTATTTGAGACATATGGTTGTTGAAATTTTATTTCAAACCAATTATTTTACAAATTACGTTTCATTTTTCATTATCCTATTTATCATGTTGCCGTGTCAACTTTAGTGATAGTTGAGGAATAAGGTTTTCTTTTCGTAATTACTGTGGCAGGAAAATTTTGTTCAATAGAAAGAACATTTTTTTAAACGTGCAACTTATTATTATTATTTATATCTACAGTAAAAGTAGTGCTTTTTCAGAAATCGATTTTTTCCTCAATGTAAGCCGTTTCTATTTGGAGACAATGAGTCATTGGGGTGCATACCTACAAAAAGCTCTCTTGAAAAGAAAATCGTAGCCTCAAACTTTATCTAGGTTTGCAGCTGATATCAGTCACAGAGTACATTATCCCCACAATTGTCATGCTATAGCTTAATAGAAAGAGAGAATAACGATAACTCGTTTTCTGGAATATGAAAAGAAAATAAGCTTTTATCACCAATTTCATGACAATAATTCAGAAATTTTTCTTCTAAAAACCTTTCTCACACCAAGAAAACACATGATATCGCGCCTTAAAAAAGTTTTGCGTTGACATAAATTTTTTATATCGGTCATTATAGACCCATGTTTCCTAATATCCGAGCTTGTCATGAAGTAAAGTGTCGCATTCTCCTGTCAGGAATTGAAGACAGTGAAATTCGGAGCTCTTGATCAAGCGCTCTCTGACGTTCTCTCGTTTCATTTTGCATGTGAGTCAAACTTGAGCGAATTGATTGTCAAATATGGCAAAAAAGTGAGAAAAGAATTGCAGAGCAAATTACACAAGGCGCTTTATCTTTTTTCACAACACCATCGTAAATAAATATTATTCAGTCCTGCCACGAAGCAACAAAAAATTCGATAATTTAAAAGAAATTCCTGCAGAATCGAACACAGGCACTTGAACCAAGTCCGATGCTCTACCTTTCATCGATAGATGCCTCCCTGCAAAAATCATCATTTATTTCCAGCCTGAATTCTTCTCGAGTTATTAGCAAAGTTCTGATGTAGATACCGATTACTTCCCAGCAGCTGATACTAGATCCACGGAATTTTTTTCATGTCTACCTCTGTAAATATAGTAAAACTCCTATAGCCAAAAAAAGGATTAAAGAACCCAATGCATTTCACCCACGATGTGGGCATCTTCAGGGGTGACCTGATCTTGACAGTGACAAGTGGTCAACTGTGAGGATAACGGGAGGTTTCGAATTGAAGAAAAAACGAAAAACAGCTGAAATACGAAACAAAAATAGTTATTGAGCTAATATACAATATGTTTACCTATCATATATACTGACAATTTGGCCTCTGGATATTCACTTGTGACATTCGACCAGAATGAGCCCAACGGCATTTCACCAAGTTAAAATTTTAAACCGCGTTCAATCATTAATTCCCTAAGTTGCTCTTGGGCTGCTTGCTTGGCGGAAAGCTGCCTATACGAGGAGGATGCCTTTGTTCCGCGTTATTTTCTGCAACACACTTATCGCAACAACATGCGCTCGCTCCTCCTGGTCATCAGTGTTCAGTTTTTCCTCCGCGGATGTTCGGAAAACGCGACTTTCCCAAATTTCCGATGCTCACCTGCTCATGTCGCACGGTGCATCACTATATCATTATGCCGCGGCACAACGGATGTGAAACACTCATAAACTTGTGTAGTAATTAAACTTTTTCGGTTTTGAAACAATTTCCCAAGATTTCGTATCACTCCAGGAGAACATTCGCGTCTTAATGCTTAGGAAACACTGTTATTATTCATACTTCTCTTTTCTGCAAATTTAATGACATATCCTGGAATTGATCCGCGTTATGTTTCGATGCAAATCTTTCAAACGAATCGTTTAAGACTATGCGTCAAAACGCAAACGAATGGCAAGTTATTAATAAACTTTTTAAGAATTATTAGTATTTAGAACACGTGTAAATAAGCCAAATCCCAGCATAATAATGAAACGAAGAAAGATACAAAAATGGTGTGAATGGATACGTATAATGACTTTCACAGATGAATGTTTATGTTTATCAAAAACAGTGCATGGGCCAATCTAAAATATTATAACCGCTGTGTCCCTCCCTGCCCGCGTCTGCAGCCTCGAGTGACGTCACCTTCCGGCATGGACGCAAATTAACAGAGTTCGGTCGGTTTTTCCACGATTCTTTCGCCTGAATACTCGGCGCCAACTCTTGCAGGTTGTAAGTGGATAATCGTCTCCCAGAAGGTATGGGTTCGATACCAGGATAGGTTTCATTTTTGCAGTTGATTAACACAATCGGCTAGAATACGATGTGTAGATCTTTATTTTTTAACAATTTAAAATATCTTATAATCGAGACTTGGACTCGAGATTTATACCGTTTCACGCAAAAAGAAATAAATATTTTTATTCTTACCGCCAATTCTGTTCTTTTGTTCGTGTTTGCTCATGTTTTAAGTTTTTATTCAATTTTCTCCGGTTTTTCGACATTTCAGAAAGGAGGTTGTTAGGGTAGCCGACATTTTCCATCTCGGATTTTTGCATTGTTAGACTCGGGCTTAAAGTACATTTGCAATAAGCTTGCAATAAAACGCATGAAGGACAAAAACAGATAAGCCTCGGGTGATGCTACCTCCCAGTAAAAACTAAAATAAATCAAGAACGGTCCTCTCGATTTCGACAAATCTTTCGCATGAATACTCGGCGCGAACTCTTGCAGGTTTTAAGTAGGTACAAGATCTATTGAAAGCTTATGGCACCTAAATGCGCGAAGAGTCACGTGATGTAGGGGAGGTGGCTGTGGAGTGGGAAAGCTTAAGGGGAAGGTGGCTGTGGAGAATGGCTGATTACCCCATGCGTATATACCCTCACCCCCGCGTAGCTCGCTTTCGAGAATGGACTCTTCCACGCTGAATTCGTGTTTGTGCGCAGGTGCCATAAGCTTTCAATAGATCAGTAGTCGTCTTCCGAAAAGTTATGGTACGATATCAGTAAAATTTTCGTTTTTGCATTTGATTAACACATAATCGGATGGAATACAATGTGTAAGCATTTAGTCTTTGACATTTTAAAATACTTTACGATCGAGACTTTCACTCGGTATTTACACTATTTCACGTAGACAAAAATGAAGATTCGTATTCTTCGATTTTGTTGTTTAATTTGCGTTTGCTCATATTTTAAGTTTAGATTAGATTTTCTCCGTTTTTTTTAAATTTCAAAATGGAGTTTCCTAATGTTGCTGGCATTTTTTATCTCAGATTTTTGCATTGTTGTACTAGGGCTTTCAAGTGCATTTGCACTGAGCATACACTGAAACAAACACATCAAGGACAATAACCGATTGAAATTTTATATGAAAAGTTTCGTATAAATATAAAACAAATGAAAAACGTAGCGAAGAAACATTAAGTCAGAATCGACTCCAATGTATTGTAATAATGGACAACTTAACATTTCAAATTGAAAGATATTTCACGCTTATATTAAAAATATCGTTTCCTTTTCAAATTTTATTGGGCGGTTTAAAGCAAATTACTATATTGTTGTTTGTGATTAATTTCTTTTGATAATTAAGCAAGATCTTTGACGCATGGCCGGTGCAATTATGGTGATTACTTGATAGTAAATAAACCGTAGAGCATATGATTTGCTGTACCACCAGAAATAGTGAACAAAACAAAACTGTTGTGTACCGGTAAGTGTTAAACTAAATAATGTAAGTCTGTGCTTTTAGTTATAATAATTATGTGAACTGTATGATTATTTTGAGTGTGGCAATAAAAGTGGTTCAACTAATAACAGCCCCTGTAACAATTTTTTGTCATAGTAAATATCGCATCGGGCCGCTTCACCCAAAGCTCCCTAAATGTTTGCAGGAAGTACTGCAACGGACCCCTAGTTTACATTATAACCGTAATTGGGATGAACACGCATGAACTCGACTGTTGGAGGGACATGGTGGCTATTGATGGTGATAAAATGGCGGATAGAATGCATCAGACGACTTAATTGAAATATGATGATCTAAGACTAGGAAAAATAGCATGCAATAAATTAAAATAGAAACGCCTAAAGACGAGGGATTTAAGGGGACGAGGAAAAATATTCGCGTAAAACAGAGTAAAACGATGTAACGTAGTGGTGAGCAAGCTGCGGCTCCAAAGATCTTTTTACGGCCCGCGAAGCTATGATTGCGCGGGAATTTAACGCAAATCCATATCTTATACATTCAAATTACGACAATAAAGCACTTGATATTGAAATTTTAATTTTAAAAACCTATTTTTGACTCGATTTTCACTTATATAATACCTCAGAATATCTAGGTAACATACGATTTAAAGTCTAATCTGGCCCGCCGAAGCATTGACAACTTGCAATGTGGCCTTCCGACGAGTTCGCCAACTCCAATGCGGGCCCGCTCGTGGAAAAGGTTGCCCGCCACTGATGTAGTGGAAACGTCACGAATTTCAGGCAAACGTAACAATGATGGACAATTGGCAAGGACGAAAAATTAGTATTTAAGACGAAATAAGAATTTGATAAGTGGAAATGATTTAAATTGAGAAGAAAGAGCATCTGGAGCTCGAGAAAAGTCAAACAAAAAGTGGGAAAAGAGGAGACGGAAATATCTGTGTTTGGCAAAAATAATATTATGTGTAGCAGCTCCCTTTAGCAGATGAAGAGAATTTTGAGAGTAGCTGCTGTCCATTTAGACATATCATTCTTCCCGGCTTTAATATGTCCTAACGCTCTCTGCGTCTAAACATTCCCCTTCCCCGCCACCTCTCTCTATCTCTCTCACACACACACACACACCGTGGCCCCGCCTCACTCATCTTCATCCCTCATCCGATGTCATCCCTCCCCAAAACATCGCTCTCTTATTCCCTCGGTCGCTCTAACCATCTCTCTTCCCTCCGACTTCCCCTCCCTTCCTCCCTCCCTCCCACTCCCTCCAATTCCCCCTCCCTTCCTCTCTCCCTCTCTCTCTCCCTCTCTATCCCTCCCTCTATCACCCTCTCTCCATCTCTCTTCGTCAATAAAGACATTTTTCTTTCTTTCTTTCTTTCTCTCCCTCCCACTCCCTCTCTCTTCCTTCCTACTCCCCCTCCCTTCCTCTCTCCCTCCCACTCTCTCCCATTCCCCCTCCCTCTCTCCCACCCACTCCCTCTCCCTTCCTCTCTCACTTCTTCCCTCCCTCGTCCACTTTCTTTTTCTCCTTAACTAAAGAGAGAATGATAGAGATCCCTCTCTTCCCTCCTTTCCCTTCCTCTCCTCCACTCTCACTCCCTCTTTCTCCCTTCCCTCTCTTCCTTCTCCCCCTCTCTCTCTTTCTCTCCATCCCTCTCTCTTTTTCCCTCCCCCCCTCTCTCCCTCTCCCTTCATCTCTCTTTCCCTCCATCTCTCACCCTCTTATATTTCGCCCTCTCCATTTTTCTTCGTTTCTCTTTATCTGTCTATTTATCTCTCCTTTTCCCCCGTTTTCATCTAGATTTCTTTTACTCATTTCTCTCCCCATCTCTCTCTCCGGCCCCGCTCGGTCGAGTCTCATCCCGAAAAATCACTCGTAAAATAAAAGTGTGAAAGTTTGCGGCGATGCCGGGGCGTGCGTGGGCGGAGGACGGTGTAGGTTTTTTTGCGGAATGGTAAGAGGGGAAAGAGGTGGAAGAGAAGAATAGTGAATCTCTGTCATATTGCGTTGCCATTTTGCGAGCGGCCGAAAGAAAAAATAGAAAGGCTTTTGGAGAAATCCGGGAAGTGGACGCAGAGGGAATGGAAATGTTTTTTTTTTGGGAAATCAGAGGCACGGATGAAAGTTTATATTGCTTTGAGAGGATGCCACAAGGAGCGCTGCATGAACTTCTCGTATTTATGATAGATTATTATTACCCTTTTCCGAATTCTGTTTCGCGGGAATTCGCCGCGTTTATTTGAAGAAATAAATATCTACTGTTTTGAATTTTTAGTTCACCAAAAAAAAAAACATTTTCGAATGCCAAAAACATTTCTCTGTCAAAAGGGCAAAGAAAAAATATCCCAATATGGCGTAGATGTCATTCGTCAAGTAAAATATTTTTTTCCCCTTTCTATGACGAACGAAGGACACATTATTTATTCAATCCTAGTAAACATATAAGTCACCTTTAAATCGTATACGAGCTTATCCGGATGTTAGTTGGTATAGAATTTAAAAAGAATAACATGCTGACTAATAATAATAAAATATTAATTAAGCTCAAGGGAACATTAGGTTGGGGTAAAAATTTTCCTGTGAATAAATCCAGGATATTGTTTTTACTGCAATTAGGTTTCGAATGTCATAGAAAATTGGCTAATTTCATCATTTTTTTCCGGATTGGCCACGTGTGGAAACATCTAACCTACTCGATGAAACAACACGTAACATTTCTGGCAATTTTCAGTTTATTCACTTCTATCCCATTTGTTCGAGCGTCGCACCACTATTCCATTCTCGGAGCAGTTTTCCTTAGTAAAACAATGAACGATTTAACGAGTGGCGTGAGTAGCATTTAACCTAAATATCGTCCAACTCCTAATTCTTGTGTAAACGGAATGATGTATGAAATACAGTAAGTACTGCCAAACTGTTTTTATTCGTCATAATCCTCATCACAGCGACCGTTTTTCTTGCATTTCAGCTGTTCATCACTTAATATCTAAAACTTCGAAATTACCCCAAAAATAGGGACTTATGGCGCAGCACTCTAAAAAATCTTCAATATTTCACGCGAATCGGGACAGCTGTATGCCGAGTAATAAAGGAGCTTTTCCCACGACTAGGTGCGTCATTTTCTACGGTACATACCTGTTTTTCTTACGAAATTATGCTCAAAATCGAGTATTTTTTGCGTTTCATTTTATAGACAAACAAAGAAGACAGTTTTATATTTGATATACATTGAAAATTACGGGAAATTCCAAAATATTAATTTTATACCCGTCTAAGTTACATACTGCTTGTACTAATGTTATTTCATATGTCTACATATTCCTTTTTACTTTATAAAAATGTTTATTCTTGCGAATAATTCTCGTCCTTCATCTTTTTTTATTTTGTGGGCAGACCTTTGGTGAAAATTTAATGCCAGTTTTCCTTTGTCGAGTTTTTAATTTACGAAACATTTAACTTTCATTTTTGCTCATGGTTTTGTCTTTATCTTGTTTAAACCACATATTTAAAAAGTCGACAAATCATGCCTATTTCACACACGCTTTTTCCTAGTTAAAATCTTGAAACCAGATTAGGCCATTAAATATTCACCAAAAGATGGCGAATAAATAGTTCATCTTTAGTGCGTTAAATATAGAAGACATACATTAATATTTGATGCATTGGTTGCATTCAAAGAGTATGTAAAAAGCGTTAGCTGGAGAGGTCAATTGTTTTGTAATTTACCACGAAACTATCCGTAACAAAGTAACCCTTAAACAGTTTTAGTTCTTCCTTCGGAAAGTTTGATATGTATGAGAAGGAAGCATGTGATATTAAAACAGTTGAATTCTTGTGAGAGGTGGTCAAATAAATGCAAGATTGTTATCCTATAAAGGAGAGAAGCGTAATGCGATGCATTACGCTACGTCAAGAAATGGAATAAAAAGACTGCTAATCTTTTTCAGAGATAAACTTTTTCCTTATTTATAGAAAGTTTTATTCCAAACCACACAAAATGAATAGCGTTCTAATGATTTGAAAGTGTGAATGTTTTTAATTTAGTGCGAGACCGGGACATATATTTCTCATGGCATGCGGGTCTTATTTTTTCGTAAAACTATAAATAGGTAGTTTATTCAGATAGTAAGGTATTCTCTCTTTGTTGGCCTATTTTATATCTCTCGATGAATGATTTTGACAGCTGCTTAGCAATAAATATTTGGCGGGATTGAGAAGTAGCTAATACGGCAGAGGTGGTTTCGCACCACTTCTCTTTTTGTAGTATCCAGAAAGATTGTCTCTATAAAGTATAAAGAACACAAGCTTTTATAACTTGATAGCCAATTGGAAGTTTACCTACATTAGAGACTAAAATATTATTGGTACCCTCTTTCTCAAGATCCAGAAATATGGACCAAAATGTTACTATCGCATGATTTAGTGTATTATTAGCGCTTTAAAAAAATCGCTTGTGTATTTAGTTCGTTCTGTAAAACGCAAACATGTTGCGGATAATCTAAAATACATATTTATCAACCATGAGGTCTCAGCGTTAAGTAAATAAGGAATAAAATATAAATAGATGATTCCAAAGGAGAAGGGGTCTACAACTTTCCTCGTGTCTCGGTTCATTGGATTTGGGCAGTGCGGCCACTTTTGGCTTTGGGCATAAAATGAATAACTAGGTCCAGCGGTTGAAAAACATGAAGGCTCAGTCATCTGAACTAAACAAGAACGAACGTGGGAAGCAGAAAATTCATCCGTTTGGGGCAACTTTAACAAAATAAATGAGTAAACGGCATGAATGAGCAAGAAAGAATAATCGAAATGGACAGACATCGATTTATAAATATAACTTTAATAAGCACAATATGACATACATCTAAAAACCCAGTCATTACCTAGTTTCGAGTGCCTTTCAATGGATGGGATGTTTGCATCAAATGCATGTTTAAAAAGACTGCTTGTTTGCATATGTTTTCGATGCAATTTGTTCATCAGATTTAAATATACGGCAACAACGTTTTTCAGTTTTCAAAGTTTTTACTAGCAGATTTTAAACACTCATGAAAATCAGTGGTAGAAGTTAAAAATTATACTGCTAATAATGTTACACACCTATTATAGGTATTGAAAATACTTGAACCAGTTGTGTAAATCCCAATTCAAGTCTAAACGCCTTGAGAGAGACAATAAAAAATTTAACCAAATATTTAACTGTGAATAAGGACCACATAAAAATACAAGGGAAGAAATAATCCAAAGAATTCCATTTTTACGCAATTAAACGGCAGGATTTTCGGAACTAATGAATTATGCTCTAAGCTTCGGTCGATCAGACGCATAGACTACCTATGTAAACTAAATGATTTGTATTCTGATGGTATACTCCAAGTTTATCCGCTTTCTCTCGCATTTTACAACCTTTTCCTTTCTTGCGAACTCTTGAGATAATTCTATCAGCTGGTTTCTTTCTCATCTTCTTTCTTCGAGTTTTTTTTCATACTCAGGAAATACCAGTTCGCCTTCTCCTCTTTCGTCCGCTGAATCATCATCCTTTTCCCTCTCATTCTTTTTAGCAACTCCTCGTTTCTTAATATATCCCTCCATTTTATCTTAAGCCTCCTCCATTTCCAAATTTCCAAGATCTTCTAGTGATTCTCCTTATCCATTATAAGATTGCATTATTCCGCTCCATGGTTCATACACCATTCAATCAATATTTCCCTTAGCTCTTAATTCTTTTCAATTATCAACAGGATTTCATTTCTTCTGAAATATCTTTATAAGAGAATTTGTGATCATGAGCATGGGATAATGCCTTGTTATTTTGTATCTTTCTCATTTTTTTCTAAGCTACAGTGGTGAAGTGACCTACTTTTCGCCGAGAATCACAATGCTTTTAATATTTACGGTGGGAAAAAGCAGCAATGACGAAACGTAATAAAAATATTGCTTTAAATTCAGTTTGTTATGTTATGCAGGTTTGGTTGTTCTTTGGAACAAAGGAATTCCTTTATGACACGTGTTTTGTGGCGCTTTTGGTGGCACATGTTGATTTGTGGAACAAAGGAAAAAATCTGCCTCCAGAGAGGTCGCACGAAAAAAGAATAACGATCGACCTATAGTTCATGAATACAGAGGGAAGATCGCGGGGGGGGAGGGGACTTGGTTTCTCAGCAATGGACGCGGTGAATTATTCAAGTTTTAAACAAACAGGAAGTCTCAGTTTGCCGCTGTGAGCAAATCGTCATCCATGTCTATTAAATTTGGAATCCTCAATTACACAAAAACTTTTTCATCTTTTATTACAAAGTGCCTGATTCACCAAACAAGGCTTATATCTCTGTTAGTAATATTTGAACTACATCGAATGATAGACTCGAATAGGAATGAGAGATAGTAATTTTTAAGTAAAATATTGCATCAATTTATGATTAAGCATTTTAAAATATTTATCAATGTTAGTGATTTTTGGTAGTAAAATTTTCAAACTGAGGAATGGTCTCGTTAAGATAAACTCGTCGAATAAATTCATTGGACGTTTGATCATAGGTTGGCTTTGAACTTCTCAAGTGAAGAAAAAAGGAAACTTATTAAAATGTAATCGCACAAAGAAATGCTCTAAAATAAAATTAAAGAAATATTTAACGAAATGGCCATTTTTATAAATTAACCCCCGAAGAAGTGCAAAGAGAAAAATTAGGATGGCGATCAAGCATAACAAATAACGTCATTTAGTTTTGGATGGTAAAAACGTGCAATTTGAACGAAAAGAATGTTTCTTTTTGCTCCCCGCTGGGATCTCCTTTTTTCGAAAGGTCATCTATCCTGAAGATGGATTATCGTTGACTTATTGCGGAAAAGGCGAATAAATAGGCACGTTTTCCTTAGACAAAACAAGAGTTTCATATCTGTCCTTCATAATATACACATATTTTCCTTAGGCAAAACAATAGTTTCATATCCTTCATAATCAACATATATTTTGGAGGTAAATAATAGAAAATTTATACAGGTATCGATGGATGCTAAATTTTAGCTAATTTTTGTGCATTTATCACAGTGAAACACTTAAATTTATTTTTAAGTTTTGGAAGAGAGGATTCCTTAACAGCAATTATGTCATAAAACTTTTCAAAAAATAGAGTAGTGAAATTGGAACATAGCCAGGAAACAAAGAATAGCACCTATAAGTCTTAAACTTATAAAAATATATATAACTAGTGTAAATGCCCTGCAAAAATGACGGGTATGTGCGAATAAAGCATATTATTATTAAAATTAAAATAATTCCCATTCTCACATTCTATCGCTTTTCCCCTTCTCTTCGTCCCTCACATTCTCTACCTCCTCATTCTCTCTTTCTCTATTATTCTCCCTTATCGAAATTATATAAAAATCTTACATACAGAATGTATGTACAACTAAAATATACCCAAAACTATTTTAACTATCTGGAACATAGTATTTTGTATTTCTAGTGCATTTAAAACGTTGTTTTATTAAAATAATTAATAATAAATTTTAACTTTTTCTTTTTAGTCAAAGTTTAAAAACGCAATAAAAGAAAATAGGAATATTTATTTATTTGATTTCGGTACTAATGTATTATTTAAACGTCAAAATGCCGTCAAATTTTTTCGAATGTGTACTGATGTTATGCAAAATTATAATCCCGGTAAAGCTTGATTCACACTAAACAGGACAGTCACGGTCCAGTCACGCTCCGGTCACTGTACAGTCACAGTAGCAGGTGTTCAGATTGTGCATTCCACTAACGATTCTAAAGCCTCAGTACAAGCTAGATTAGCTAATGATAGTGTCGGTTGACTGTGGTGAAGAAGCGACCATGTTTAAACATTTAAAAAATGAAGATTTGGCAATGATAGCGCTGCTTTTGGACGAAGAAGAGGAAGAGGCACAAAGATCCAAACGAAGAAGGATCTGGGTGCATCCGAGTTTGATTAACAAACAACTTGAAGGAGAGTACTTTTCCGTTGTATCTTCACTTGGTCTACGACGAAATTAAACTTCTTCAGTATATTCGCGTGCCCATAGGCACATTCTATTAAAATTTCATCTAAAATTTTGAAAATTAAAATGTATAATTATCTTAATATTATATTCTTAAATTTTAAAAAATGTGACAACTGTTATTAATGAATTTATAAGCAAATATAACTAACCTTTTGCATAATCCCATTCACTTCTTTTCCTACGTTTATTAGATTCCATTCTGCCCTGTCGCTCTGGTAGTGCAGTACAGTACTTTCCTGCTAAAAGAACAACAGAAAACTGCCGGAAAAATGGACACATTGGGGTGATGGTCACGGGAAGGGACGGT
This sequence comes from Tanypteryx hageni, assembly GCA_028673005.1. Classification (NCBI taxonomy): domain Eukaryota; kingdom Metazoa; phylum Arthropoda; class Insecta; order Odonata; family Petaluridae; genus Tanypteryx; species Tanypteryx hageni. The sequence goes on along the minus strand of CM054116.1, from coordinate 87,591,014 downwards.
CCCGGTCAAAGCAAATATTCTCAGAAAGGATCGTTCCTTGAACTTGACCGTATTGTGCCTTGAATGTGATCGCTAGTATGGATACTGCTACACAAACACATGGGAGAATATTTTACTGGAACGAGAATGGAGCGTGACTGTCCGACCACCAGGAGTGGAAGATTTAGCCGTTTGGTTGAAAACTAATATATTCGGCAACAGCAGTTGTTATCTGGGTTCGATGGAGGGAGGTGAAGATAAAGCCCGGTGAAGATGGTTTAAATGACACGAACAAAATTTCATCGCGTCCAGTCAAATCACCCGACCGACGAGTGGAGTTCGTAATTTGTACTCCTGAGAACGTCTTTTTTTCTCGCTCGCAACTTTCGTAACTTTACTTCTTGCGAAGAATGTTTATTCTGGAGGACTAAACCGACTGCTCGAGAACTTAGAGTAGTATTCAAGAGATGTACTATGTACACTCATTTCCGAAAGTATTCCAATAATTTGAGCGGCGTCGCTTTCGCGGCAGACTAAATTTTAACTTCCTATCTACGTGAATGTTGTCAGTCGGTGACGATGTAGTACCTGTTCCTGTCGTGACGCCACCTTAGCCTTCAAGGTTTATTATTGTATAAAATACGACGTATTTTTGCATATCGACCGGAGTTAACAAAGATTATTCCGCGTCTTGGGCGATCGTTCGAACGTACTATTATAATTCGCCATTGTTATTTAACAGCCATTCTTGCATCGAGATGATAGCGTAAGCAGGCCCATGGATTTGTTTTTTTGTCCAAGTGAGGGGTTGTTGGAGGAGTGCTGAAGCAAACTCGCTGCGCAATTTGTTCTAATAGTAGAAGTACGAGTGGATTTACGAATTTAGAATCGACTATTTCATCGGATTTATCAAATTCCCCGGTTCGATACTATTTGTTACATAACGGAAATAGCGAAAGTGACAAGGCCTAACTCTCAAAAACAGTCGAGATATATGCGCTTAAAAAGTAAAGAAAAACACTTTTGCAGAGTTTCTTCTTCCATTACTTGCTACTTGATAGCATTCACAGTATATTCCGCGTTAAACACCGACGTAAGAAGTCAGTTTGGCCGACGGAATGCACGATTGTAATGCGATATATCTTTTTTATAATTCAATGAGTTAAATTTTTGTTGCCGCCATCATCATTTTGTTTGCACTTCGTTATTAAGTGAACCTCAGTTTCACAAACGAGTCGTAGGTAATTGCAAGATAAATCTATCTCCGAACTGAGTGTGACATGAAGATTTCTGACTGACTTCGCAAAAGTTTTTGCGGTTACCACTAGATAGTTTAATTTTTTTGGGTGCACGCAACATTTGGAAAATGACGGGGAATGGATTATCTACGACGAAGAAATTAATGTAAATACGTCTATTTTCTTTACGTATACACAACGTTTGTAAGTGAAAAGAAATGGGTAATTTACTAGGAAGGTATTACGTGAACATAAGTTAATGACGATAAAAAGATCTCCGAAATGGATTCGGATTCGACTACAGGATATAAATTCTGTTCCCCGTAAGATAACAGTAAAGACCGATTGTTCGGCGTGCAGGCTTTTATTCTTTTGCAAATTAAAATTAGAAGAAACCGACCATAAATCTTTGGACGGGAGCTGCTTTAAAGAGGAATGGTTAAGTAGGTTTATACCACTACATCTTACAGCTACACACTAAACTGCAGTCAGCCTTACCGCCTCCATCAGAGCAATGGGAAATCATTTGCGGCAGCTTTCCAGCGTGACACGTACTCTCCCCCACTATTTCCCTCGAGGAACCTCTTCTACAAGGACTACTACCCACTCTTTTCCAAAGCCAGACAATCTACAAGGTTGCCACTGTTTGCATTTTCTAAGCTAGCTCCAACGACTCACAACCAGCGGCAAAAGACTGAACTGTTTACTGCCATTATCTGATAAAATATGGTTTCAAAAATTGCCGAGCAATAGTGATTATTGTTTCAAATTCTGAAGATTTTCCAGGGAATACGAGAAAAAGAAACATTTAACTTTAAGCTTAAAGGGTTAAGCTTCCTTTCCCAGTTCTTACAATTGTGGTAGCTTACCTACTTTTGGAGAAAATAGAGCGCTCGTAATTGATAGTTTCCATGTTGATTGCTGACTTACAATTAATAAAAGTGCATTAAAAAACGGAATATGTTAATGATTAATAGTTTAATAATATACAGAAAACTGTATTCAGATATTATTACTCGTTTTCGAGATATTTGTTTCGGAATTTGCGTCTAACGTCGGCCGTTGCAGCCGCTGTGAGACGTCCTCTTAAGTCAAACAATTACATGAAAACGGCAATAATGCAAATCACCTTGACGACGAAAGAAGTTTCAAATATAAAAACTGCGTTTTTAGATAATTCCTGAATATTTGGTCTATGAAAAATAAAAAATGTTCAGGCTATAAACTGTTTTCTCAATCTTTATCTTCGCGTCACATAGGACAGAATGACCAAAGTCCAATTATATATATATATATATATATATATATATATATATATATATTAACTAAAGGAAAAGAAAAGGTAGTGATGAGGGTGGCAACAAGGTGTTGAGGGAAGCCCAGCGGACACTCACCAAGTTGAGGACCAAGCTGGCAGGCTGCTGGGGGCGTCGAAGAGACACGTAAAACACACGAACACAAAAACACACGCAAGCTTATCGGGCCTATGCCCTTCTTCAGCGAAAGAGTAACGTAAAGTGACACACTGGGCGGGGAATGACAGGGTGATGTGGGAAGGTTGATGATTGGAGGAGGTGGGGAGTAGGAGGGGTGGATAGCCAATAAAGAGGGAGTGTGATGAGGTAGAGTGCGAATAGTTACAAAGTAACAAGGAGACATTGTAAGGGGGCTAATAGGGTTAGCGGAGGTTGAGGCCAGGCGGATATAAATATATATATTAAGCGATTCAAAGAGAAAATTTAGAAATTACGTCTTATAGAAAGCTGTTCTTGTAAGAATTTAGTAAGTTGTTAACTTTATAACAAAATACCAATGAAAGTAAAAACGAAAGAATGACTTGAATTTCAAGCAACAGCCATTGAGACTGATGCAGGAGATGATTCTGATTTTTGAGGATGCAGAAAAATGAAGCACACGTATTTGAAGGATTACTACTTTTGGAGATTAAAATATTCCGATAGACTTTATTCGGGGAAAGCTCGCCTATATCGATTACGAAAACTTTACCAAATAAACCGATAGTGGCATTCTATACGGAGCGATTTTTAGTATCTTCTCACTATTATATACTTAGGTAGTATGGAATATAAAGCAAGAAGAATTTTCACGTGCATTTTAGCATTAAAATACGTGTGTACTTGATATATATTTCAATGCCCTAGGCCAAGCCCAACCTTTTTACATGGCGGGCCGCATTGGAAGTCACAAATGCTTCGACGTGCCGGATGAGTGTTTGTTTATATTAGAGGCTACCAAGGGATTTTGTGGTCTCATATTAGCAAAAATCAAGTCTAAATAAATTACTAGTGGTAAAGCTCCACCATAAAAGTTTTCGAGACGATAATTATACTGAAAAAATATGTAATTGTCTATAACAAATTTTACCGAACACCTTTTCATCATAGCTTCGCGGGCCGCATAGAGTGCTCTCGGGGGCCGCATTTGGCCCACGGGCCGCGGGTTGGGGACCTCTGCCTTAGGCCATAATAATCTAAAAATGTAATTTGTCGATGCATAACTGCAAGCAATAAAATTACTTTAAATCAATAAACTTTCTCACGAAAAAGGAATACATTTAGAAATTATAATTCTAATGCTATCTTTCTGGCACCAAAGTCTCTCGGCTAATATAAAATCGACAAGAAAATTTTATTAGTACCACTCTCTCGCTAGTGTGCCTTAAAATATTAAAACCAAAACTGAATTCAGATTTTAATACCAGTATCATAAACGAACTAGTACATTAGTAAAATCATATTTGATGAAGAATATGATACTGGAATCTTGATTACCATATTATAGCTTATAATTTCCAGTAGAAAAGCGCTTTACCTATTTTTATGTCATATACTGAGATAAACAGCAAGCAAGCAAGCCTTCTGCCTGAATAATGAAAGTTCTGAAAATGAGCGTTAAAAATTCGAATAGTATCTAAAAATCATCTATTTTATATGAGATTGTTTATGAGCTTAATTTAAGAGAAAACTGGAAGATATAATTAATTTTCTTTTTTCCAATTTGTTGTCTTGGATTACTGTATTTTATGTTAGATTGTTATGTCATGCTCAAATTATGATAAATAGACGCAAAAGATAACATTACTCTAAGTAATGAAAAAGGCTATTAAATAACAAATGTTCCGTTGAAACCCTTTGAAATGGAATATTATATTCGTCGCAGAATTCGATACGAAACTGCTTAAACAATTTCGTTTTAAAGATGAAGTTCAAATTCATTATCCAGTCTCCCGAACATTATAGCAAGAGGGAAGGAGAGAAATGGAGTGAGACTCTTCATATCGAATTTCCACAGTTATACTGACGGAGGAAAACTTTTAGATTAATGAAATGACCTTTAACTACTACCTTTTAAATGGAGTCTTGGTTCAGCGAGATTGGGACCGATTCACTTTAACAAAAAAGTTGGTCCAACTTCTTCTTCTCCTCTCGGCCACTCCTGGAGAAGTTTTTCGGGAGCTGCACCGGACGGAAGAAGCAAACGCTAAGAATTTACTAAACACAATCCCCCTTCTTTATGATACTTTCCTCTCTATCTATTGGTGGAAGGTTTTTTTTAAAATCAGAGGACGACAAAGAGTGAGTGGAAGTAGTCGGGAGATAGGGGAGGATTTTTTTCACATACTATGCCGAGATGGGGGCCATTAGGGAAATGGCAAAAGGAGAACTCTCCGCGGTTCGATTGCGACCCCCCAGGATATCGACTGGGATCTCCAAACCCAACGGCCCATCTGAAAGACGTCGCTAAGAATCCTCTTACTCTTCCCCTTTCTACATCTTACCCCTCCTTCTTCGGAGATTTTAAGATTTATATCATAGAATCATAACTTCATGGACGAATATAAAAAAGTCTCTCTCCTCATGGACAAATATTTTGTCCTATCTTTGTACATCCTGGCTACGATAAGGAATAATCTCTTATATATAAGGCATGTACGTGAAGGGGAGTTTTTGAAAAATCTATAGGAATCAATCGAAATTGCATAATGATACACTGAAATAGCAAAACAGAGCAGAGAATTAATTTTAACTGAGCCAAGATAAAAAAATACATCTGCAATGGGACACGAAAGAAATAATTCGAAAGGTTCCTTTTTATGCACGGAACAACAACTTTTAACCTCAATGCATTTTATTTATAAAATATGGATTTATTTTAATGAGGTTTTGTTGCACAAAATGTGTTCCATAGAATTCTTAGAGAAAATGTGGAAGGCCGTAAAATATGATTTTTATTTTTGTTTTACTGTAAAGAAAAATCTATAAATCGATATTTTTTAAAATTTAAGTAGTGACTTTTACTCCATAACTTACATGACGAAACAAAACTAAGACAATACTTCGACTAAATAAATGAACTTCCAATAAAGTCACTTTTAATCATTAACACTGCGAGAATGTTTCACAGGTTTCGTACCGAACTGAAAAGATAAAAATGTCGCCGAGGCTGTAAAATTTCTACACTTTTTCTTAAATTCATTATTCATCAGAAAACTATATTTTTCTTTGACTTTAAAATAGACTAAATACACTAAATTAAAGACTTCTTTCTTATGTTTTTCGCATTTAATTTTATAATTTTTGCTTTGGACTCATGATTATAACTTGAATGACCACACGCAACATTTAGTAATGAAAACTTATTTTTAAAGATGCATTTGTATGGATATTTAGTCATTTTCTTTCACTCTAATCGAAATTTCCATTTAATAATTAAAGAGTATTCATCATTACGTTCATGGACTACGTTTAAAATTCTTTCAGAAATTATAATTTCCCACTATTTCACTCTGCTTCCACGTGTTTTTTCATACCATATACGTCTCACCACCCAGTTCGCTTCACTGCGTTTTAAGGTTTAAGTGCATCCTTCTGGTTACAGAGTTCTGCGACTTCTTTTCCTTCTGGAAGCACTTAAAATTCAAAAACAAGTGAGTGAGGAACCCGCGCATACACGTCCGCTCCGCTTGCAAAACTTGCAGCGTGACGTTAGTAAAACGTGTTTACATTGCGAATTAAGAGACTAGCGTGATGGTTTCGAGCAATAGGGATACGTACTCGTAGTTTTACAGTGCTTGGAAAGAATTCCCTTCTGAGGTATTTTTACCGTCCCCACCTCCCTGTTCTCCTCGTCACCTGTAGAAAAAAAAGAAACCCTTCATTACAGTCTCTCGTCGAACGACAAGGCAGGTGATAAACTCTGCGCGCCAGACTCTCCAAAGGACGGAGGAATAGGAAAAAGTGGGAGGATGAGGTAGAAGAAAGATGCGAGATATAAGGACATGCGATAGGGGAGTGGAGAGAGATGTTTGGCATAGGACCCTTGCTTGAGAGAGATAGAAAAGCTACTAGAGCCATCTAGCGCGAATAAATCTCCTTCCCTTATTTTTTTTCTCCACCTTCGACACGATATGTCCGGCGCAGGAGTCTGCTGTCACCTCTTGGCGCACAGTTTGAGAGGAACGGATTAAGAGGAGTAAAAGAGCGGCGAAAGAGAGAGAGAGAGATAAGAGGGGAGGAAGGCAAGGAAGGACTAAAAAACGACCTTAAAAGTGGATTGCTCTCCAGGGTGCGCTGCGGTACCGTTTGTTAACATGGCGTCGGAAAGAAGCACAAGGTGCTATATAACGATCACACGGAGGCGGTGGCGATTCTTGGCAAGTTCTCTCCCTTTTCGAATTCTGTTGCCATTTTCGTGCCCAACGGGGTCACATTTTCCGAAGGAAACGGTCGCCTCGCGCAACACGTTCTCCTTAAATGGATGTGTCGGCTGCGTCATTGTGGAAATAGGGAATGTATTTGAGGCCATTACAATCAATTTTTCCCCCAGGAGCTAAAAGGACGCGGGGGAGCGTGCTCCAATTTTTACGACTGCCGCGCGAATCGTGCGACCTGGCTCTCGGATTGGCGCCGTGGTCATATATCAAAGGCTCGGTGCTTCATCTGAAATCTTTATCTCACACGAGAATATATAGCGTGAGACGATAATTCCGCAAGTTCTGTCTATCTTTTTCTGTAATCTAATATTTTTATTTCTGCATATATGTATGTCTTGGTGCGTGGGATTTTCAACATCCGCAAAGTGATCATTGAAAATATCGTAAAGTAAAAACTATAATTTTAATCTAAGCAAACTTTTGGATATTCATGAAACTGGTTTATTGTGGTATTCCCTATATATTTCAACCACGCGGCCTTAATTTTTTATTCGTACTTATTTTACGACTAATATTTTCGATTTTGTTCATTTTAAATATATATTTGTCATTATACAGAAATCTTTGACGGTAACTTAGAAAAATGTGCTTAACCACGGAAACAAATTTTTATCGCGGAATTTGATAACACACTTATGGAATCCATGAAAAATATATAATTTATTGTAATTTTTGCTTTGATCATAGCACCTCTTTCAGATATGTTACCAAAAATTGTAGTAATCTCGAGATTTTTACCTTTTTTGACGTCGTCCCATTTTATCCTTATCAAATTGGTTAAGTCTTTTTTCTATGGTTTTTTCTGTGGCACAAGAATACTATAGCTGACTAAACATAAGAAGAAAATGACTTCGCAAATAAAAATTTACTTTACAAACATATGCAATGTATTTCTATAGCTCGGAATAGTTTCTTAAGATAACACTAGTAACATTAGTTAACTATGCTAGATAATTAAATATGAAGATAATTATTTAAATATTATTACTTAATCAACGCTAAACTTAAATCATTAAGCTCGTATCACGATGTGGCATTGTTTTCTTTATACGTACATGTTAACGGCTGCTCTGACTGATTAACTTTGCTGTAATTATAATATAGTGGAGATGATTATTTAATAATGAACTGCCTTTGTTTATTATATTCATTCATTTGATCATATAATTTTCACCATAGCATAATTCTCGCGCATTATTCTTTTAGACGCGAATAAACCTCAATCTTCGCACCCCATTTATTCATTCTAAAAGACGCTTTCAACGACAATTATGTACTGAAGAAGAAATTTCGCGGTAGAGGAAAGTCTGAAAAAGAGTAACGTGGAAACTTATCTGAAAGGAATTCACTGTCCATATGCATATTTTGTCACTTAATATTTAGATATTACGAAAGGTTGGAAGCGCTTCTCCAAAATGAAGCAGATTCTTAAGGTGCTGCTACAACTAGGGCCGGGCCAAGGAATGGGTGAGACGGGCGGCTGTCAAATTCTTTGGGGCGCTATCCCGATCATCTATCTATGTATTACTTGCAAGTGAATAAATATTAGGTACCAATTCACATCGCGGAACAGGCTAATAGCATTTCTTTTATTTTTACATCCTCAATAATATTTTCAGAGCCATGAACAACATTAACATGTACTTTGAAAATATCTCAAGAAATATCTATGGAGAGGGGTGTTGCTATCAACCCGAGGCGCACAAATCCTTGGGACTCCTCAGACTAGAAACACATGTTTTTGACGTTAAGATGAGATGTTTTCTATCTTTTTTATCTAGAAAATGTTATTGTGCCTCTTGTGTTCGCACCTGCCGAAAATTGCAGTATTTTAGGTCAAAAAGTCTATAAAACTAGATTCCGTTGTACTGTTACAAAGTATCCTCTTTTAAAATATGTTTTCGATACGATGCGCAACTGCTCTGTGAATAGGTGCGGTAATTGCGAAGAGAAAATCTTTCGTCTGGTTCTTCATGGCACAATCCACGCACCTGATGTTTGGCCGCAAAATTCTGAAGGAAAAAATGCTAATATTATAGCAAATAAATGCGGTATATTATATCGTAAATATTTCTTCGACTCGCGACCGTAAAAAAACATTTTTTTTAATTCCAAATTTTTTACTACTACAAAATAATCAGTAATATCTACATCTACATTATACCCTGCAAGTCACCTTTTCGGTGGATGGCAGGGGGTGCAGTGCACCAAGGGTCCATAGTTTTCCTACGTCATCTTTTTCTATTATGGTCTCTTATCGTCCTAGGGAAAAATGATCCTCTATATCGCTCCGTTCTACAATCAATCTCGCGAATCTTATCATCACTGTCCTGCCTTCCGAAATACGTCGGGCTTCTGATAAGTCCTACTACCTCATTCGCTAGTCCCTCCGACATAAATTTTTCCAGTAGTTTAGTTCTAGCCTGCAGCCTACGTTCCTCTAACGATGTCCATTTCAGATTTTCTATTAATGATGTTACGCTTTGTTTACTATCGTAATTCCTCTTTACAAATCTAGCTGCCCTGCGCTGAACCCTTTCTATCTCGTTAGTGAGTCCCTTTTCGTAAGGATCCCACACAGCTGAAGCATATTCGACCTGCGGTCGAACCAAGGATAAATAGCATAATTCTTTCACTTTTTCGGAGCTATTTCGAACTATTCTCCCTATAAAGGCCAGCTTTTTGTTAGCGGCACCTATCAATCGGCGAATGTGGGTGTCCCACGAGAGATCACGATGGATCGTGACTCCGAGGTATTTAATCGAGTCTGAAACTGGAATATCTACTCCGTCCAACGAATAATTATTATTCAACGAGATACTCTTGGTTCTCCAGAAGTTGATGACGCAGCTTTTCTTTTGGTTTATCTCTAACTGCCATTCCTTACACCATGCAGAAATAGCTTCTAGGTCATTTTGGAGATACTGGTGGTCTTCCGGATTGCTTATTTCTCTATAGATGACGGTGTCGTCCGCGAAAAGCCTAATTTTACTTCTGACTACTGAGCTGATATCGTTTATATAAATTAGAAATAATAACGGACCAATTACACTACCCTGTGGAACGCCAGAGACAACCTCCACTAAGTTCGAAGATTTCCCATCTATAACAACCATCTGCTTCCTATGATTTAAAAACTCACGGATCCAACTAACGATTTTAGAATTTACGCCTAAGGTTTCTAATTTCGTTATTAACTTCCTGTTAGGTACCTTATCAAAGGCTTTCCTAAAATCTAAGAAGATGGCATCGACCTGCGTATTCTTTTCTCCGCTTCTCAGTAAACAATTAACAAAAAGACCGAGCTGAGTATCACATGACCTGCCTTTCCTGAAGCCGTGTTGACAATCATCTAACAATAAATTACTATCAAGAAATCGCATTATGTTGCTAACGAGTATATGTTCGAGAATCTTACACGATATCGAAGTTAAAGAAATCGGCCTGTAATTTTCTGGGTTCTCCTTGTCTCCGCCCTTATGAATTGGGGTAACGTGCGCTAACCTCCAGTCGCTAGGGACTTCTGCGCGAGAAATGGATTTCTCGAAGATAATCAGAAGAAAAGGTGCTATTTCTTCTGCTAATTCTTTTAAAACGCGAGCAGGAATTTCTTCGGGGCCAGTGGCTTTGTTATGTCTGATGGAACTTAATTGCTTTGCTATTCCCACCTCAGAAAATACTATATCGTCCATCAGCCCTCCCCCCCTTATTGCGGGTGCAACATGTACGCAATGGTCGCTGACGGCTGTGAATGCTTTTACAAAATGACCGTTTAACAGGTTGGCTTTCTCTACGCTATCATGAATAACGTCACCCGAGTCATTACGCAGGGAAGGTATTGTAGGGCCTCTACCTTGGACCTCTCTCACATAGGACCAAAACGCTTTAGGGTCCTTCTTCAAATAATTATTTAATACCTTATTCCGGAAGTTAGTAAAAGCCTCGCGCATAGTAGTTCTCGCTTTAGCGCGAGATTCCTTATACGTCTTAACTTTAGTTGCTCTATATTCATCGGATGATGTAGACGGCATATTTTTTATTTTCGCGTGGCATATTCTCTGACGCCTAAGCGCACTCCTAACTTGCTTATTGTACCAACGTGGCTCTTTATTGTCGACCTTCGATTTAATTGGAATGTACTTATCGATACTCTCTAGCATTATATCCTTGAATAGTTTCCATGACGACTCAGCACCTGATCGTTCGGTCATATCACGGAAGCCAGGTAGTATTTCTCGTAGGCGCGACCTGAAGCTTGAAAAGTTTGCCCTAGCAAATATATAAAACTTTCTTTGAGGCTTGGGGTGCCTATCGATTTTCAACTTACACTCTGCATATACGGCCTGATGATCACTTATCCCATCTTCAATGGTGACTTTGTTTATTCTTTCTGGGACGTTAGTTGCTAATAAATCTAATATGTTTCCCAATCGCGTTGGCTTTCTGACTAATTGAAGGAGAGAGTGCTCGCAGAATGTTTCGATTAATGCCTCACAGGATTCGCGTTCTTTACCTCTAGATTCGAAACATAGATTTTCCCAATCAATTGAGTGTAAGTTAAAGTCACCACCGACTATAACGATACCATCTTGATTTATCAGTCTAAGCTTTGATAATTGTTTCTCGAGACTTAAAATACAATCTACACCAGCGTTAGGTGGCCTGTAAAACGAGCATATGAACACCTTTTTGGAGCCATCTTTACCTATGCGGCACCAAACACTCTCGATATCCTCGTCACTTATCGGAATCTCACTGCTATCGTACTTATCGCTAACCGCTATGAAAACTCCCCCGCCCGATCTATTAGCGCGATCTTTTCTATAGACACGATAGTCTCTAGGAAATATCTCCTGACTCTGAATTTCATCCGTTAACCAACTTTCTGTGCCTATCACGACGTCGGCATGCAGACTGCGAATAACATGCTCGAACTCAGCAATTTTCCTACGGATGCTGCGACAGTTCAGTACGACGACGTTTAATTTCTCACTATCACTTCGCATGCTAATCTCACCCTTGACTTTCTCTTCCACTCTAAAACTACATGCGCTCCCACCACAATCACTTCCACGACTGTATGGCGTCGCATCAAAATTGGAATTGCGACCCGTCGCGCCCTTAACGGAACATTCTATCAATGACCTATCGTGAAATTGGTGCTGCATGTCACGCTCGGTGTATATTCTATCATTAGATAATCTTTCGGGATTCTTATTTTCTACAAATGCATCGATTATCCCCTGACCCAAAACTGACCTACACCCTGCCCTACTCTCTAGCCTAAAAAGTAATATGCGACGGTAATTATATTATTGAACTCGTTTTTAAATTTTTTTTATCGAATTAAGATTTTATGGGCACTTTGGTTTGTATGAAGGTGCGAGAGTTCAATTACGAGACAATTGAGATTGAAAATTGAACCTTCCGGTGACCCGTTTGTGAAGACACATATAGAGCGAGGGAGAGAGCAAAGGGTATAGAGAGGAGGCAAATACTGGCCATTTGAAATGGCTGTAAAGGTGCATTTCCACAAGTTTAGGTCGGACAATCCCAATGGGTTTCGAGACCAGGTCGAATATCACTTCCCGCAACGGCGAGCACGCGCAGCTCTCACTTGGTGGAGTGGAAGGCGAAACCGTAAACACGAAAAGACCCGTGGACTACTAAAGTGAGGCGCGCCCTTGTATGGAGTGAGAGAGGAGGAAGGAGGGGAGAGAGAGAGATAAGGGGAAGCGAAAGGGCTGAGTAGCCGGTAAAAGTGGGTGGTGAATAAGGTCGGTTTAAAGGGTCAAGTTTCGTTGAGGCGTCTCGATAGGCAGGGTCCATAACCCACAAAATTCAATTCAGCAACACTGTTGGAGTGCGGTCAGTGAACATTCCCTTCCGACTTATACTTCCGATGTCAAATTCTACTGCCACCATGAAGTATTCAAAAGTGTTCAACTATTATGGTTGGGAGCACGAACGAAGGTGGATGGCAACTGGATGCGCAGAAGGCAATGAATGTCACGTGGTTTCTCCCACTCCTTCACTTGGCCAATCAGCGTCAGTTAGTTACAGCGGCTCTGAGGTGCGGTTCGTACATTTGCGGGGTGATATTCGTGTTTATTTGCGTTTTTTGCGATTGAGATTTAAATAGTACCGTCTTGTGGTGTTCTAAAATGGACGGTGAAGGAAGCAAAAGCAAGGTTTTGCACAACCAAGGCAGAAAAACCGTATATAAATTGTATCATTACTTCAAAAACGAGTCGGAGCATGCAGACGATTCAACACGTACAGCTGGTTACAATGTTGCCAGCTGTCAAGAGCGAACGGTGAGCGCTTGTGGCATAGCGGCATAGGACTTCGTGCGCCATGCGTTGTTTTCCGAGCGGAAGCTTATGCAGGCTGGCGGTGTGGCAGCAATGTAACGTGAATTTCTCTCTCTCTCTGGGCAGTAATAATGACTCACCCGCATTCGTTCGTACTCCCAACTATGTATAGTAAACTATTACTCGTCTGGCTTCATTATTCGATGAGCTGAGCAATCTATCGACGTCACGAATTCAATTGTTGCTATCCTCGGATAAGTTTTATCAAAATATTATAAGAAATTTATTTTATATGAATCCTAAAAATATTAAAGATTAAATATACCATAGTACAGGGTTCTAAATATATGCAACGCTTTGAATAATCGTTGTGTGGCGACTTGAGAGGAGTAAAAAACGTCTTTTGTCAACATATAAAATGTGGATGTATGCAATAATAGAGAATAATAACAACAAAAATAAAATTCGCGCGTTAAAATGCCGTTTCCGATGTTCGGTTCAATATTATTCCGAATATCTTGCTTTTTCTACGGCGTCTTTCGTGGAATTAAAAAAAATATCGATCATAAATAATGGATGTAAAATTGAAGGCGGGGATGCTTACTCTGCGAAAAGTTTCTGCCAAATTTCAGGGAGTCTGGGAAAGAAAATTTGTGTTTTGCATAATGTCTCACAGGAGGTTTTAAAATGATGTGATTATATTATTGGCACGCACGCCTGCTGCTGTTTTTTACTATAAATAAATACCTTTAACTATATCATACACAGTGTCCGAGAAATAATGCCGAGATTTTAAATGGGTAAAATTTTGGAAAGGAAAACTTACAGCGATAAAACCAACTAGCGCGTGGAGCCCGTATATAAAAAAATTCTTATTTGGAAGCGCGCATACCGGCAGTCACATAGTTTAACCAATTTTGAGTCCATTATCCGAACGCAAAAAGAATTCAGGAGATTACACGAATTTAAACTACAGTGGGGTAAAAAAGTATTTGAGGGCTTTTTTTGAGATAATTTTATTAGAACAACCAATATTAACCCTGTAATTTACTGAAATAATTGTAAGTACAAAATATAAGTTCCCATAAGATTAAACATTTCATTAAATCATTGTAACCAAAAACATCTAGAAGAAACAAAAAATGTCAAGGTCAAAAATGTATTTGAACACTTTAAAACTGATAACAAAAATTAATTTATGTATGTACATATGTATGTATGAATCTACCAACTTTTCTGTCAAGTCACTTGAAATTTTTGACCACTCTTCACACAGAATTTTTTCAAGTCTGTCTGTTTGGAAACTGCGTTTTCTCATCTCCATGTCCTGAAGATGCCATAAATTCTCAATTGGGTTGAGATAAGGTGATTGGGGAGGGGTTTTCAACTGTCGGCAAACGTTGTACAGCAACCATTCCTTCGTAAATATCGCAGTGTGTTTGGGATCGTTATCTTTTTGGAACAAGAATGTGTCCTTTATGCCCAAATTTTTGCGCACTTTTTAATAAATTACTCCGCAACACATCAACATACTTAGAGGTATTCATAATCCCATCAATAACTGCCAAATTGCCTAATCCTCCAGATGCCACACAGCCCCAAACTATGACATCTCCTCGACCATGTTTCACTGTCACTTGAAGCTAGCCTTGGGAAGTTGTTTTTTATTTTCTCCAAACCGACTTCTTCCCATCTGAACCGAAGATTTTAAATTGACGCTAGTCGGAAAAAATACTGTCTTCCAGAATTCTGTCGACTTATTCACGTACATTTTCGCAAACTCTAGTCGCTTTTGCCTATTGACTTCATTGATAAAGGGCTTTTTTTCTTGCAGTTCTTCCATGTAAATTGGCTTTATCTAGAACATTTCTAATGGTCTGGGGACAGTTTTACGACTAGTTAACGCAATGTCATTTGCAAAGTTCTGAGCACTACTAAATGGGATTTTCATCGCCTTTTTTTAATATGACGCCCCTCAGTGCACGTTAATGCTTTTGGGCGCCCTGAACGTTATTTATTCTCGGTCATACCGCATTCTGCAACACATACCAAAGAGTAGATAAGTTTAAATTTAATGTTCTTCCGATTTGCCTATAGGTTTTTCTTGACTGTGAAGAAGAACAATTTTGGTACTTACGTATTCTCTCCAGGACCCTTGTGGCGCCGTGAGTGACGGGAAATGGAACTACTTGGAGTTTGCTCTACCGCTCTGCTCTGGGAACCCGTTGAGGTTGTTCTTATTTTCCAACCGGGTTGGGTAAAGGTGGTTTGGTTAGTTTGTTAAATTTCCATTAAAAAGTTT
Organism: Tanypteryx hageni; assembly: GCA_028673005.1. Lineage (NCBI taxonomy): Eukaryota > Metazoa > Arthropoda > Insecta > Odonata > Petaluridae > Tanypteryx > Tanypteryx hageni. Next base: position 87,575,447 of record CM054116.1, on the reverse strand, counting down.
TGATATAAGTAACACTTTATTATAGGAAGAACGATAAGCGAACAACGTATTTCATATAAATAAGAAAATAATTAACATGGCTTTTGGGCGGCCACTGATCTTTTATAACTTCTAGAATGTCGTCAAAAGCATCTGTATCTTTTAGAGCTCTACGTCAGAGGAATTCGGCCAGGTATGACTGTAAATGGTATCGAGAAGTTCATTACTTTTAAATGGAAATTAAAATAACCAACCAAACCACCTTTACCCAACCCGGTTGGAAAATAAGAACAACCTCAACGGGTTCCCGGAGCAGAGCGGCAGAGCAAACTCCAAGTAGTTCCATTTCCCGTCACTCACGTCGCCACAAGGGTCCTGGAGAGAATACGTAAGTACCCAATTTTTTCGCTAACTGGTAACGGTAATTCACTCTTTTTAGGACTCATAACTAAAGAGGACTTTACTGAGAACCAGAGCTGGCGGAATGGAATCACGAACTGAAGTAAGATGAAGGAAATACGTATACGAATGTGCACTTGAAAGCTTACTGAAAATTTGAACATTTGAACACTTTGTAACATTTGTATTGAAGACTTAGTCAAATACTTTTTTGGACTTGAAATTTTTGTTTTTCTTTCCTATTTTTGGTTACAATGTTTTAGTAAAATGTTTAACCGTATGCACTTACATTTTGCAGTTACATTTAATTCAACAAATTATTATTTTAATATTTGCTGTTCTAATAAATTATCTTAAAAAAACTGAGTTTTCAAATACTTTTTACGCACTGTACCTGACGATAAAGCAAAAAGTGAGAGCTGGACCAGTTGTAAGGTTAGTGGTAGCGTAGAGAAGCCAAAAGCCAACAGGCCGATCTCGAACTTCAGACGAAGCCGTTGAATGAATTCTCCAAGTGAATATGCAGCGTGTTCTTATGGGAGAGGAAGGGAGCCACTTATTTCTTCAGGAACAAACTATAAAAGGCAGCAGATTGCTAAACATGTTCGAGAGCCATGCAGTGCCTCAACTGAAAGGAAACCTGGGAATAATTTGTCAGTTAGTTAAGGAACCCTCCCTCTCCTCCACTTGACCCGAAAAGTTTGTGAAAGCCTCAATGTACAGGCATATCCCAGCTATTCTGGATTGAATGAACAGGACCGATTTCCTGCCCACCTCGGCTCTCCCGACCTGGCAACGTTAGATTTTTACTAATGAGGGTACGTGAAGGACTATGTGTACTCAGTGAGTTTGAACAGTTGCTAGAGCTACTACATACACTACCGACTGGATGTTTGAAGAGCAACAAAAGGTGTTCACATTGAGGTCATTCACCCGAAAGGTAAACTCGAGGTTTTTCCATTCGTTTAAAAATGTATTTCCTTTTACGTATAATGTCTATAAAATATCCATTTTAAATCCACCCATTATTTTTTCGTACACCTGATATGGATCTCGGTCGATTAGTTTTAACAAACTGAAATCCACTTTTCGGGATATTGCGCATTAGTTTTATTGACATTGCTCTTACCGCTTGTGTAACCGGGACATGATCGCCAAAAGATTCCCCGGAACCGAAATTATAATGAACATCGAAGGTTAAGGGTGCAATTTCGTTTGCCAGTCCACTCCTGAGATTTGTTGGTGAGGTTGCTTAGATTTATGATATATAATTACGTTTATTTCGAATAGGAAATCGAGTGTGAAATGTAAATATTGAGTGTAAAATAGTGAAAAAGAGTAGTCGACGAAAATATCGGTACCAAGAAATATTTGGGTTGCATATTAGTGCGTAATCTTCACGAGTTATTCTTAGGTAGACGAGTTTTAGTCTTTGTAGAAGCTTACCTTTTTGTATTTTGATCCATATAATACTATTGATTTTAAATCATTTTCATAAAACAATTATTTAAATTCATCAATTTTAATTTTGTTTACATCTCGCTGTGTTACAGTCATTTAATTGCCTCAATTCAACGCATCTCTTACCCTAGTAATCGATATTTACTTCGTCTAACTCCGCCGAAATCCAAGTTCTTAACCGAAATGTTGAAATTGTAAGTTTCCAGAAACGGCGATAAAATGTCCGAAGCAATGTAGAAGTAAATTTCTCTAAATATAGCGGAAACAGAAAGGAGCTGGAGAGAGAAGTGTAGGATTAAAGTTTTGATAGGCTCGAGATGGAAAACAGTTATGTGGAAACGAAAGTCATCCCTATCTCAGCAATGAGGTCAGGCTCAACTCGGTGGAATTTATTCATATTGAAAAAAGAAAGAATTTTGCATTTCCACAAAATTTAATTTAAACACGACCGGTTTCACTACGATCGTAGCATAGGTGATGCTACGATCGTAGTGAAACCGGTCGTGTTTAAATTAAAATTTTTGGAAATGCAAAGTTCTTTCTTTTTTCATTATCATCCCTATCTGTCTCCATATGCCTCTCTCTGCCCTGTTTCCGAAAGAAATTTTCCGAAGAGGAGCTATTATTCTCTTCCAATCACTTCCACTACTTCCTCTCTCCATTTCTCTCCATCTCACCCACCTATTAGTTTACATTTGCGGTATATGAAAGCTCCTGAGAGGATTTGTAATTCAAAAAAATAATACACTTTCCGTCTCTTACTCTCTCTACCTTTGATTTCACCTTCCCGCTTCTTTAGTTTCACCCTTCTCATGCTTTCTCTTTTTTCATTCGCTTACCATCGCCCACTATTCTCTCTATACTCTCTTCGGCGTTACAGAAACTTTTTAACGGGTCATTTCCTTAGAATATCGGAGGTATTTCTCACTGTGTCGATTCGCAACTTTTTGGCCCCGCGGATTCTCGCGGAGGAGAGGTTTGGATCAGATTTAAACTAAGTCGTGCGTCTCAGACTCAGGAATCAATTGAAACGGTTGTCTCGCAACTCATATGTTTGTCTCTGTTCACGAGCGAGCCTAAAATGAGTCATAATATTTATCCCATCGTGGCATAGCTTTTAGTCTTTTTTATGGAAAAAATGTCCGCGCGTAAACTTTGACGCGGATGAGAATGAGGCACGTATTTTATTACGAAAATTATTAGGAAATTTTCGAATTCAACTGACTGGTCTCTGCGTTTTTTAATCACCGCCTTTACTGCGCGCATAATAACGCTGGTTACCATGGCACCATTTCAAGAACAAGCACTTAAAAACATTTTTATAGCCTGGTTGTGGCTACTGAAGATACCTGAGCAATTATTTTTTCTTGAATTGCTCTTGTTTTTGTTGTGCCTCAATTTTTTCAGCCGTAAGGCGAGCAGGATAATTCCTTGTTGAATGGCACCATTTATAATATGCATAAAATTTAAGTACGGTTGGAATGAGTAATTTAAATATTTTTAAAATCCCTTCTTAACTCTAAGTAATTACAATTAACGGTAAAGAAAAGTTCTTTTAGACGCTGTCAAAATTACTGGGATTGTGCGTTTTATCATATCGATGTAGACGTCATAACAAAATACGTACTGATTTTATTTCGCTACTATGGTACTTGTTTCATTCGCTACTATGGTACTTGTTTCATTCGCACTAACGAATGAGCAGTTTCTATGATTTGTCGGTGATTCGTTTTGATTTATTCCCTCTCTTCTAAGGTTGGATCGCGCGACCAGATACTACTGTAAATTACGGTAGTATAAATTATTTTAGCAAAACTTTCGGAAAAATTTATGCCATTTCGGTGGCGGGCATACATTTCGGATTATCTTCCCGTGGCCTACTTTTGCAACTGCACGGTTGTATATCAAGATTAAGTGGTAGGACGGGGTGGTCCGCAACACAATTTTCTGATAATAGACATGTCAGGTTTATTAGCAGCGTAAGATATCGTTCATCTGCATTGTCGATAAAAAAATCGTTAGTTTGCATGCGTGTGTTTGTTTTTCCTCTTAAAAAAGACACTTCCCCGAGCTACACTTCGAGTCCTTTTAACTGCCTTATTGAGCATGCTGTGAGCGCGAACCAATTTTTCAGCCGATTTCACGCAAATAATCTGGGGCGCAACAATTTACGCTCGGCGCTAGGCTTCTCGGCAGTCACAGATGTTGCTCGGAAACGGTAGGTCCTCCGTGTTCCGTTGTTATTATAATTCTCAAGATTTAAATAAAAACAATCCTTACTTAGTATATAGCATTTCCTCGTTAAATCGAGATAATTAAAATTAAGTGGGAGGGTTAAAATGTAATTAAAAACACTTTAATTACAACAGGATCTCATCCTCCGTTTTTAGAAGAAATGTTTTTCTTTTGGATACTCACTCTTTTTGCGTTGATTTTTGTTTTACTACGTCACAAAGACCGCACATTTCTTTAGTATTTTTTCAGTGTTAGATTTTAAAAAATATCCGGAAACTTGTTTCGCGACCTAGACCGAAGCACAAAGTAAACCTTATGCTGTGTTTGGTGTTCTGCCTATAAGTGTTTAGGAATCATCTCTCCGTCGCAGACCGAGTTTCCGGCTGCACAAACCCATACGGGATGCACTGCGAATCTAAAAAAAATGCTCAAAAACTATGAATAGTGTACGCCAAAAAAGAAATCTATTTTCCAGTTAAAGGAATTCCAGTTCGAATCGCAATCATTCCCGGTAAAATTTCATCGAATATGCTTATCCCATTATACAGCATGTTATATAAGGTTGTCCACAATATAGTATACCAATTAAATCTATAAGACTTAGTTCGTTATGATGGATGATGAAAAGATTAAACTTGCAGAAAAATTAGAGGCACATTCGAGTTTTTCTATTCCGATAATAGATCTTAAAATTTCCAAAGTGGTACTGCCCACAGCGATTCGAATTCGGTTTCGTGAATTGTAAAGTGTTTATAATCTTACATAAGTTTGCTCTTTCTATGATGTAAACCTTTTACAAAAAATCCCATGGTACAATGTGATTGAATTTCAGTGGCTCTCTTGTGAGCACCATGTATCTCACGAATTTAACCGCAATTAAAAAAACAACTTCTCTCGAAATCCTATGCTTTTATACTAAAAATAAGAGGGACTATTTTCATCCTTCATAGCTTAAAAAACTGCCGCCTTCGAGCAATTGGTATTAGAATTTGACTGCGGGAACAATTTAAAAACCACTACATAAAATTATTTTAGCTTGTATAATATTGACTTTTGACAGAAATATGGCAGACATTAAATCGATAAAGGTCCACTTCCTTTCTCTGAGGATAATTTTCAAACTTAATTTTTGTAGGAATTATAATAAGACCTAACGTATTTAAGAAAGGTCCAACTACAGGGTGTCCCGAAAGTCACTTTCTTCCTGGCGATTAGATTAAGTAGCAAAAATGAAACATATCTTAAAATTATATTTATTACTAGTAGAAGGTGCTTGCATGCTGCAAGCATTTCATCTCACCTTGAAAAAACATTAATTTTTCAGACAGATATTTCACCATTAAAATTATTCTATTAATTCTAAAGATTTCACCTCTGCAGCGATTTTCGTTTTTCCTACATGTAAAAATAATAGTTTAAAACAATCCCCAAATGTTGCTATTTTAAACATTTTACATTTTCTCCATTATGGGGTACTAATGCTACACATTTGAGCCAAATTTTAAAGTTGTAGCACTTCTAGAAGTAAAATAATATTTTTCTAATTGTTTAAAATTTAAACATTTTTAACGGTTGCCGCAATATATATATGGAGAGATTGAAATGTTTATTTGTGCAAATGCACTGTTCTGTAAATAATTTGAAAATTGCAGCTTCCTAGCTCATCCCGTAGAACCTAAAAAATTATTAAACTTTAATGTTCAAATTGGGTTAAAACAACCCCTAAAAATTAACAATTTTAAAATTTTCCATTTTTATAGTTGGTTATGAGAAAAGTTCTATAATCTTGCAAAATTTCAGCTTCCTAAACTTATTAGATTGGTCTACACACTAGATTACGTTTTCCCATGCTAACTTATGGGAGATATTCCGGGGTCTCTGGAGTCGAACCCAAGACACTGTAAGCAAAAGTAACAATAATTCATAATAGATATTGCGGCCATCTAGCAACACTGATAATTTCATTTTTCTAGTTTACCGGTAAGTGCCCATAATTAATTTACAAAAATGGCGCAATGCTTTTCTTATGGGAAAAAACGCAACTTTCGGAATTTCTGGAGTCGAACTCATGTCACTTAGGTAAAAAGTCTTATTTTATCTGTAAGTTTTTTTATCATATCTACAAAAACTGAAACTTTGAGCTTTCTAGCTCTTGTAGTTTGGGCTGGACATTAGTATCCTCCTGTTATATCCTCCTCTGTAAGAGTCGTCGATATATAATGATATATTGAGTTTCATTTTTTCTGCTCAATCTTAACAACTGGGGGCAAATGGACATATTAACGTAAGTGCCATCTGCGCGGAAATTAAGTTCTGGTCCCAGAAAATTTGGGTCAAGATTTAAATAAGATATTCTGCGATTAGTACGATTAAAATTCCTATACAGGGCTTACATAAAATAATTTAATGAAATTAAACCGAAATAACCCGTGAACTAATAGCCATATTTTTTTCCGATTCCTGCTTTAAACGTAGAACGGACTTTTTCTGCAATCTATGCAATTTCTACATGTGCACCCATAATTATTCGGAGGATGTCTGAACGCTAACGAACTTTAAGCATATCTGGTGTGGTTGTGGAAACTGCGTTTGCGATTCTGTTGCGCTGATATCAAAGATCCATAACAGGATTATTGTAAATCACGACCATTCAAAGTGTGGTACTGGTACCACAAGTTGTACTAGAAGATTCCCAAATTGGTACCAACAAAACTGAGTTTGCGTGTATGGAGACAAGTGTATTAGATAACGAAAAGGGAGGGTGATACCAGGGATTCGATCGAGTTATTCAAAGGGTGCACGGTAAAACGTTTGGACGGTATTACTGTAGACCAGTGTTTCTTAACCTGGAGTGCACGCACCCCTTGAGGGTGCGAGATGCCCTTTCTGGGGGTGCGAGACATGCCAGGTTTTTTAGAAGGTAAATCATTGAAAACACAAATTAAGCACAGGCCCGTAAGTACAACTACTTTGTTTCATCAAACTTATGTATTTATTAACTTGGCCTAGCTTACATGGCAGATGTATTCGCACACCTAAAAGAACTCAACACATTTATGCAAGGAACTAGAATGAGCACGGTAACGGCCAAGGACAATTTATCTCCTTTTATTCGGTAACTTCCAGTTTGGATAAAGCGCGTTGAGAAAAGGAATTTCACTAACTTTCCTTTGCTTAAAGAGACAGTTGTTTTGGAAAATGAAGGAATGGCCATCGCAACTGAAGTGAGAATACATTCGCAACAGTTGAGTGACTCTTTCCAAGGATATTTTTCCACTGGAGATCTTAATGTGGCATAGAAATGGATACTGGATCCATTTCTTTTTAACCTGGATTCGAACAACGATAGTGATTCGATGAAAGATGATCTCATTGAATTATGAGTCAATGTATAAATCTCAATGGAGTTTGAGACAATCAAGCTTGAGAATATCTGGTGTGCTCAACGAGCACAGTTAACACAACTGACGAAGACAGCGTTGGAGATCCTTGTGCCATTTGCGACCACATACTTGGGTGAAATAGGATTTTCATATCTCTTACATATCAAAACCAAGGCCAGAAACCACTTAAATGTGACATGACATGCGTGTGGGGCTATTTCAAAAAGAGTTCCTCGTTTCTTGAACATCATTGAACAAAAGCAACAGCAGAAGAGTCACTGAGCTGTTAACTTAAAAAAGTGTAATTTTTCATGTTTTCATAATTTGAATCCAAAATTAAAATAAGTATATAATTTTAAAAGTGTAATTTTTCAAGTATTCTTAGTTTTGCTGCGAAAGTAAAACAAACAAATATATAATTCTCTTTCATTCTATAGTTATTATATATCTTAGGTTTAAAGAACTGACCTACTTCAACGATTTTTGATAAGGGGTGCGAAAACCTATTTTGAGAACCAAAGGGGTGCAGGCTACAGTAAAGGTTAACAACCGCTGCTGTAGACAGTGTCTTTTAAAAACTGCAAAAAAGAAGGCACAATTATACGGCCATGCCTGAGGCCGCACCAGACCTTTGGACCAGCCCTCTCGAGCTCTTGCGCATCATTTGAATGTTCAGAACTTCTTATACGAACACTGTGACGGTTAACTTGCCCATACAAATTAAAGACTTCGTCCGTAACATAATGTGCTGCAAAAACTTAATATCTTCGTCTATCCAGCATAACATGTGCACTGCAAAATTTACACTTTTTGGTTTATCATTTGCATATAAAGGCTGGATAATTTGCACTTTGCATTTGTAAAATGCAGGCCACTTACAAAGCACTCTGTGGACGGTCGAGTGTGAAATATGCAATGTTGGTGATACACGGCGAGTCGATTTTGTGGAACGGTTACGGAAGGCTCTCCTGATCAGCTCAACTTGAGCATCGGGCATACGACGTATCCCTGGCCGTGAACTTCAACACATTACCCGTTGCCATACACTGGTCATGCCAGTGTTGTAGGTCACGTCTTGATGGCGCAGTTAGTATACCAAACGCTCTTCTGAAGTTTTATTTCACCTCCGTTGTAGTTTCCTTCACTTCACATAACACGCTTTCTGATGAACAGGCGCCATATTGCAAACAACAGCGCTAACACGGGGCATGCAGCTCCATCTGTTAGCAATAAAAAAAGCGCGTACGAGTAGTAGTAGTAGTTCACATAAAATATATTTTTTCGTTTTGTGATAGTATATTGTGTACACCCCGTATTCTGCTGCACCGGTTCATACTCAAATATGAATAAAGCTTTGTCAGACTCCCTTCCAAAAATTATGATCGATTTTGCATTCCCCAATCAGATACAAATCTCAAATTGCTATTTTATGCGAAAGGCTTTTGAGATATGTAAAAGATACAGCAATTCAAATTTTGGTTATAGTCACGTGTGCTTTTTAAAAACAGAAACTAGGTCACTAGTTGAGTATACTCGCACCGGCATAATTGGGGACGCTCTTTCGTAATTTAATCCCCGACCATTTCCAGCAAGGCATGCGCGTCAACGAATGAAATGAAAATTCTGCCGAGTATTAGGACGCAATGATAATCATTAATTTTGATTGGAAATAAAATTAATATATTACATAAAGTACCTGCTACCAAACGTGCATGGAAAAATCTAAGCATGAAGAATCAATAAGGGCGGATTTTCATTCTCTGTAATGATAAAATTATTTTTATATAATATTATGTATGCTATTCGCCTTTAAAAGACATTCTTTTATGATCCCTGATAACTCTTCTACTATTAAAATTCCAGGTTTTTTTATAAAAAATCATTCATTTGTAATTGTTATTAAAATGCATTAGCTCTATTGAAATGTGCGTTTAGAACTACATTATGATATCATTTCCGTAAATCTACTATAGTCGTTTTATTTTACACGAATAAAAATGCAGCAACGAAGGAAGAAATAACCAAATTTAAACCGTACATTACTATTTATAGCATAGAGTAGGTAACATAGTTTCCATTTTCTAATTTACAGTAAAATAGAAACATTAGTTATCTAAATTTTACGAATATTATATATATATATATATATATATATATATATATATATATATATATATATATATATATATATATATAGACTTAAGGAAATGAAAAGGTAGTGATGAGGGTGGCAACAAGGTGTTAAAGGAAGCCCAGCGGACACTTACCAAGTCGGAGACCAAGTTGGCAGGCTGCTGGGGGCGTCGAAGAGACACGTTGAACACACGAACACAAAAACAAAAAACACGCAAGCTTATCGGGCCTATGCCCTTCTTCAGCGATAGAGTAAATGAATATATATATATATAATTCCTCTATAACTCCTTAGCCACCGTTAACCCCTCCCTCGACCAATTCTCATACTAACCTGCAATAGTCGCTCATTAGACTTTCCTCTTACTCTCACATGTTATACTGTTATAACTGTCACGTTATATATTTTTTCTTTTTTCGTTCTTTTGTTGTTATCCTTGTTATTTCATCCACTGTAATAGGCCATGTTTGGCTGTTTTTGGATAACTGTTAAATAAAATAAATAAAATTATAATTATTAGTGAACCTACGAAATAAACTGTCTAAAGCGAGAATATACTATTATTAATAAAATATTTAATAATTATATAGTAATTACAACATATTTGCTAAGTTCAACCATACAGAAACTGCCATAATTAATAATATCTATTTCTATTAATATACACAAAATCCAATCTATTAATAAAAAATTCTATGTAGAAATCATATAAAGAATGAATATTTTATATGTTAGTTATTTTAATCCATTATCGAAAGCCAAACTTGTCATTCAGAAGGAAATAAATAAACGCAAAATCGCGATATTTATATTTTTCAAATGTGCAAGAATTTTTTTTTCAATAAAAGTCATCTATCATCGTAATGGAGCTATATATATATATATATATATATATATATATGCTTTTTATTTTATTTCCGAAATAGATGTGGCATATACAGCTGCTCTCTGAACTCCTTTGGTACCCATAGTCGCTGCTCCGAGAGAACGAAGAGATCGGAATTCTGTATGTTAAGAATTCACCAAACCCTACAACTTTCAACCCGATTAAAGGGTCTTTAAATATTCACCTGTTACGCATTGGCCTATTATTTTCCTACCGCATATCGTGAAATTGTCAAGGAACAAATGAAAGCGTTTTTAACGTGCTTGTCCTCACTCGGAATTTTTTATGCCCAAACAAAAAAATTCCTAATTTTCTATTAGCGCTTGTACAAACATGCCTCCGAAAAACGTTTTTAATGGGATTTTATTGCCGCTCTTTGTGTCTCTCCTACTCTTCTATCAACTTTTTTTGCCGTCTTCTCTCCAGTTACTACTTTCCTCCGAAATCTAGAGGGAAAAGAGATGGAGGGACATATCACCCTATGTGTTCCAAAATTCTCTGTTCTTCCATTAATGCGTAGAAGAGAAGTGCCTCTGCCTCGGAATGAATATTGACTCCTAATTTGCATTGCGAAAAATGAGACTTGTTCAATGATTGTCATTCTCCCTCAGCTCGTTCCGAGTCCCAATTCATGGTCCTTCTTCCTGTGCTCTTCTCTTGCAATCAAACTTCAAATAACCTCACTACTTTTGCTGCAGTGAATATTTGAATCGATATAGGGTTTCTGTGATGGAATATTGGTAACGCGTACAAAAGTTTTAATTTTAATTTAGAATTTCTTTTAATTATTATTAAAAACAGTGGAATATACAAATTCGTGAAATATCGTTGAGTTTGCCGTAGACAATCTCTGGTGAGAGCTGTTGCCAGGTATGTCCCATCAAATACCGTTAAACATTTATTTAAAACCTTTATGCGGTGCCATTATTTTTTGGTAGTTATAAACAATAAACTTTCGGGAGTTATTCATCAAACATCCTATAAATATTTACTCAGACCTATATATTTTATCTTGACTGGATCTTATAAGAACCCCTGGAATTCGATTATGTAGTTCTAAGGAAATACGCATGGAAATAATTTAAACGCTGCATGCCTTAAAAATATAAAACAAGAAGACCTTTGAACATAAATTACAGGAAATTCTGGTTATTTCTACCACTTCAACCAGGCACCCACAAACACACCTACACGCTGATCAAATAGTCCCAGCATTCCATCAATTATTTTTTATGATGACGCAAAAATCGAACTTCGTATATTCGAGGGAAAGTAGGTTGTATTCATACAAATATTCACCCAAGTAAGCATTACTTCCAGGTGGAATATTGAACATGAATTAATTCTTTGGAAAGCTCCTGACGCGAACCTCATCGTCTTTGAATATTCTTGAAGGAATTCAGATTCCAACTTTCAAAAACTCCGCCAGCGGTTAAGTCTTTGGGGAATATTTATTAAACAATAAAACAATCAACGATTAAAATGAGATCCACGTGGAGAAGTGCGAAAGGGACTCTCTCTGCCGTCGGATTTTAAAGGAGAAAGTTTATTCGAAAGACATCTTCATCCGCCCACATATTAAGTTCTTCGTCGAGGTTTATCGACCAAAACTGTTCACATACCATCCTTATGAGATTGTCTTTTTCGTTTTTCATCATTCGTTCTTCCTCTGCTGGAGACATTGATATCTTGCAATTTATGAATAAATACGTTGCTTTGTTGGCCATGATGGACAAATCTTTTTGGATACATCACCGCAGACCTTTGGTAAACCGTATTTGGTTTGAATAAAAAATAACATTAACTAATGAAAAAATTGGATCCTCTTGAAATTTTCCAAACAAAAATACCAGTTCAAACCTGTTAACTGTTGGCTGCTGGAGCGAAATCGGAAAGGAAAGGAAATTTTGTATTTTGCGAGAACCGGAATGAAAACAGGAGCAAAAAAATTCAACTGTTTATGAATTTTCATCATTTTCGGTAAACCCTGAAAATCATCATTTCCTATCGCTTCAATTTCATCGTACCGTATATGAATGCAGTACGTAATGGAAATATAGCAGGAGAACGTTAAATGGATTTTCAGTTTAAATCTATTAAGAGCGCATTCAAATTATTCTACTCTTTCGACATATTACCTTACCAATTTTCGTAAGTTCTTTGCTTAGCATTATTATTCGCCGCCTTTTTTTTATTATATGAGAAAATCTCAATGTCCTCATTCAACCTATAATCCCGTGTAAGTTATTTTTTCGAAGAAATTTACCTAGCAGAGGGGGTGATCGAATTTGAAACAAATGAACCCGAGGAAAGCGTTATCTGAGGGATCCAGATTTCAGTGAAAACTGAATTGACTTAATTAGTTCCTCCTCTCTTTCTCTCTCGCTTCCTCTTACGTTTCCTTTGCTCTTCGTTTGAGGTGAATATTGGAAGAGAAAAAGAGAGAGGAGAATGGAAATAATGGTAAAAAAAGGAAGGGAATTTAAATTGTATCCTCCACTATTTTTTTAATTCCATCTAAAGCCAATCGCAATTCAATTTAAATGCTCTTCCTTTGTTTAATTTTTTCCTCTTTCACATTCAGTAACCCATAGGATTGTTTTTATTCACTTTCTATATATTAAACTTCTCCTTTCACAGGCCATATTAAAGAAGCTGAAAAAAAACGCAAAAATCTGTCGGCGCGGATATTCACGTGCTAATTAAAGAAGGTGGAGCATACATTTTGAGCTTGATGAAATTTTGCAATTTAAATGACGCATTAATTATAAAATAATTCATAATTTTGAATTGAGTGGCTAAGTAACTTTGCCCGAATTTCAGCCACGTTAGCCTCTTTGACGTACTGGAAACCCTAAACAATAACGTGCATAAAAATATCATGAAAATTAATCCGTGCATCAGTACAAAAATATTAATAAAATTCCGAACTTGATCAACCAGTGTTTTAATTAGCGGGAACAAAAGAATTAAATACTAATTAAATTATTTAATGAAACTTGAAGCCATTCAATTTTTAATTAGTTGTTTTCTAGTCAGTCATTGAAAATTTCAATTTTATATTTTAATTAACGCACAAAAAGTTATTTTTTCAACAAATGGTTATCTTTTCAGTTTTGAAACATTTTACCCTCTAACTTAAACACATCATTCTGCCCTCACGTAACGGTTACCAGAAACATTAGGGTTTATTACTTACTACAAATTAATACCAATCTATATTAAATCAAAATTGGTTCCATTATTTTATATATATAAAAGGGAAAATTGATCCCACACTCCGAGATTGACAAAATCATTTCCTCGGGTGGCAAGTTTCAACAACATTTTGTGCATTTTTTTATCCTTTGCGGTTCGGGAAGAATAAACAACTGAAAATATCACATTAAAAAAACGATCTCATACGAACCCTAAAATATATAGCTTATGTTTGCGAGCAAAACATTAATAATATCTCTGGAATGGAATTTCGGCTAATCAACCTCTTGGATTATTATAGTAAAAATGACTCTCTTAATAATATTAGTTTGAATCTTGCGGTAGTATCAAACACAACCGCTCGCTACCAATTACGTTGGCAAGGGGTTATTCGTGCATCTCCGATTCGGTTATTAGCCCCTTCCACCTTCCGGTCTCGTGTAAACATATCCCTCACTCGCATAACCTGTCTTCTTAAAACCTTGATGGTTCCTCACAATTGCAAGGAATGGTAGATTCGCCCGTATTCTAATGTGCTCGACGAACAAAAAAATATCTATGGGAGCGGATCATGAATTTGTTCCTTTTTGCTATCCTTTCGTAGGTCTTGCGCGTCGAGAGGAGCGAGCGAGTCGAAGAAGATATTAGAAGAAGGCGAGATGGAAATAGAGAAATTTAGGAGACTGTAATAAAGTACGTATCGCTTCGGATGGATTACGGCAAAGATAAAAATGAGACGAAAGTAAGACTAATATGCAAATATATCTTGGATAGAATCACCGATTGGTTTAAAAAAGCAGCCGTACGTTTTGAATTAAGGTTTATAATTTATTAAATTTAGAATTAAACAAAACGACTAAATCTATCAGCTATATCAGCAAGACGACAATATATATATATATATATATATATATATATATATATATATATATATATATTCATTGTTTAATATTATGAAGTCTTTATTTGGAATAATCATTCTGGTATTATGATACAACGTCTGAATAGGAGCGAAGGTAGGATTTATCGCTATATGGAATGAGTTTATATCCCCCCGTGCGCCGTAGAAATTATTCCTGAGAGGGCCGTTGTACAGTAGTGTCTTAGAACAATTAATCTTCTCTGCCAAACGGAGTTTATCTAATCTGAAGAACACTTTCCACTGCGTCAGCATATTTTCGTTCCCAGTCTGAACATCAACATATTTTATATACATAAGACACTGCTCCTTTACTAGCATTAAGCGTATGAGACAAGAAAATTGTTTCATTATGAAGTCTTTTGTTCACATGATTCACATGCGACAAACAAAAGAAATTCTTTCAAATGTGATACAAACATTGACGGACTTATTGATGTTTAACTCCAATTGACGCATAAATACATCTTTATTTACATACCCAAATGATTTATATGTCCTTTAAGTATTCTCCGATTTTCTTTTAACTTCGTCTCCAGAGGATATCCAAATATCACTCTCAAATGCGTCGCTTCGCCTTTCTCCCTCATTTAATTTATCCTCCATTCATCCTACTTTCACCTCCCCTTCTCTTTTCTATTTTCCACTTTCTTGACTGATTTGGGAAGCTAAATTTTCCGTTTTATTTCCCTCTCTCAAACTCCGACGCACAATGTCACTCTCACCTTTGTTGGCCTCCAATGTCATTCAGACAAACCCATTGAGGAACGAATTAGTTGCTCATTGTTAGCCACCGTTGCGAGGTCTGGAGTACGGTTTTAGTTGGCATTCACTTAGCGAGGTATTACGTAGTCGTCTCTATGAGAGACGTAGGAGTTTAAGACTAAGAAACTTGGAAAACATTGCAAGGGAACGGAAAAAGTGAAACGTTTTGAAGTTGGCTATACAGCTTATAATCTGCCAAAAGTATTCCCAAGAAACCTTGAACTTCGTTGTGTTTATCCATGATAATCGCTCTACGCCATCGTTTTCTCCTCATTCTAATTCTAATATTTGGGAAAGAGTGATATATGAATCGGTTTTAAAACTCACAAATATAAAAAATTGCGAATAT
Organism: Tanypteryx hageni; assembly: GCA_028673005.1. NCBI lineage: Eukaryota > Metazoa > Arthropoda > Insecta > Odonata > Petaluridae > Tanypteryx > Tanypteryx hageni. Next base: position 87,559,739 of record CM054116.1, on the reverse strand, counting down.
ATTTTTTGATTGACAAATTAGTCATTAATATAGGCATGAGAGACAATCAAATAACTTTGATTAATTTGTGAACTTTGTAAGCAAAGGAATTAACATGCGAAACAAATAAAAACATAAGTTACATAACGGTATTCGGAACTAATAAAAGATCTCCAGCAATGTTTTTATAGGGGCAAAACGTTACGTTTATAAAATGGAATTATAAAGCTCAATGTGGTATACGATGAGTTCATATTCACGCTATTACTGGAATAAGAGATTATTTCATCAAATTACAGCTGTCAGGCAAATTTCAGGTGAAGTTATGGACTTCTCGTATCAATTTGTCTTCCGTGTTATGCAAAAATTTCTCAAAACGCTGAAATTGAATTCAGCTCTTTTTAAACAACTTAAGAGTTATCCTCTAGCTGAATACGCCCACAATTAAATTTCCCCCTTTCGCATACGCATGGGAATCGCCCTCTGCAACAACTCTGCGAAAACTTAATTTTGTGAGCAAATAGAATTTTCCCTTGAAACATGATAAGTAATTAAAGCAATTAGATATCCTTCTTTACCTTTTTGAAAAATACTATTCTGCGATTTTATAAGGCTTACGGAGACTTTAAAATATTTAGGTTTTCCTGCAAAACTGCGAAAACATGTTTACGCTATAATATTTGCCATGCCGTTGATCGTATAAATATCATATACTTATGTAATGAATCATATTTAATGAGAAATTTCATACTTTATTCTTTTTCAGAAGTACTGGATGCTAAAATAGAGTCGGTTTGTTTGTTTTTGCGCAAACGACAAAGGTTGATATAATTTCTATCACACTGGACAAGAGAATTCGGTGTCTCAAAATTAACAGTATAAATCGTGAAATTACCAATATACTACCATGTTATTATTGAAGTATTCGACCAACCTCCTGTTTTCATTCGAGAAATCGTGAATGAAGCATGTGATAACCAAGGCAGAATATTTCATATGTATGTAGGAGTAACTACGGTGATCTTACAAGCTGTAAAAATAATTTTTGCCATCTTTATATTATCAGTGAAAGGATTTTCTGTCATCCTGTTGATAGAATCTCTATTACAATAATTTCGATAATTATGGGTAGTGTTTGTTTAGGGTAGAGAAATATCCTTAAATGGATTTTTGTGCATTTTTTAAGATTTTGCGCTGATTTACATTTAAAAAATTTCGTTTTAAATCATCCTCAAGGGCGATAATACGCAGAATATTTCATTTTCATATTAATGTAAAAATATTTATTCCAAAGAAGCGGAATTCTTTGAAGCTAATATTTCTTAATCTATAGTGCAACTTGGTTTAGAAACTAATTTTTGGTAATATTTTAGTTTTAACAATTGGATTTTCAGTTAATGTTTAACAATAAATTAATAACATTTTAATCTTTCAAATATTTTTATTTTAAAAATTAACCTTATCTTTATTTTTGGACTTCTTATTAGACTGTCCAGTGGCATTTTTGTCTCTTTATCCTTTTCAGCAGAAAAGTTACAGTTATAAGATCTCCTATTTGGACGTAAATACTAAACTTTTATTATGACATTGCAAATAAAATCGTTGGAAAGCAGCTAAATATTTCAATTCTGCAATCGCCCTAATTTCTCCTTCAATAAGTTTGGATGGCATGTTAATTTAGGTAGCGGGTTGTCTCATTTTCCCTGCGTGTGAACATCTACTCCCATTTTAATAAATTTTATTCATAAACTCTTATTTTATGTCGGCAATCCTGAAAGAGAAATCACACGGAATTCCTGCAATAAATGAGACGTCAGCTTGTTTCGTGAAATGAAGAAATAAGCGGAACTATTTGATGCAGACGAGATAATTATATCTCGAGAAAAAACATAACACTCATCCTAAAACAAACGCATCACTCTGTTATATATGCAAATTTTTAGCGTTTGGTAAAAGCGACGATTTAAATTTATCAAATTAAAACCACACAAATTAAATTTATCAAATTAAAACCACACAAATTAAATTTACTTAAATCATTTCAGCTAAAGAGTAAAAGTAATTTTAAATAGTATATTAAAAATGCGGAGGCTGTTTCATAGTGATGTTTTTCATTTGTCGTAAGAAATTAAACGAGTAATGTAGTCAAGTCACAAATGTTTATGACATCAAATTATATTTGCGTTGAAAAATATACATAAAAAATTAAAAAAAAATAGAATCGTGTTTTTAGCCTTCTTTCCAGAATGGAAATAGGCTTATCGTTTCGTCGTTGTGTTTGTCCCCCCTATTAACTTTTGAACCAATAGACTGATTTTCATGAAACTTGAAAATCTCTCGCTATTGGAGCCAAGCTCCCGACGATAGTTTTTGTTGCGAAGATCAGAAGTCTCGGTTTCGATTTCAGGAACTTTCCTTCCCATTTGAATTACGCGGGCAATCTGAAATCCATCGTGTAGAGTAATTTTCTCTTATACATTTGAATATCTTCTTAGGAATGGGATGGAAATTCTAATTTTTATCGCAGAATGTTCCTTATCTATCGTATTTCTTCGAATTTTGCGGCGTTTATGCAGTTTTTATCACTCATTACGAGAGTGTTGCCATTGCAACGACTATTGTCTATAATCTAATATGAATTATGAAATTTGGGAACACAAAGAGCAAGTCATCCGTGGTGATTTTAAAGCCATTGAAGCCAAGATAAGTATTAAATAAATAATTAAGTGGAAAATCGGCGTCATAAGTTTTGTTTGGATCATTTTGTTTCATAGACCACTTTGCCTGCAATAATGCCACTCGCGAATAATTATTCTTCGATTAAAAATCAAATAGAATCGATCCGAATGACAAATAAAAAACGATAAAACTTTCTTAATCTCCACGACAAACCCGTTCGGCTAATCTGTCGTTCCATTCCCTTTATCATCCCGTCGTTTCTTCATTTTCTGTTTCGCCGTCAACTCCATCCGTCTTCTATTCCAGCAGCGAGATTTACTCCTCTTCCGTCTCCCACTCTCCACTTACCTCCTTCCCTACACTCCCTCCCTCATACATATATCTCGTCGTCCGATTTTCTTCTATTTTACGCCTCGTGGGTCCTCCCCACCACCTCTGTGAGAAGCACGTGCCCCGCGCCCTCTCCGAACAACGCGCCATTCCTCCTTCCCCCCCCCCCCCCCCAACTCCCACACGCTTCTTCTCCTCCACCCTTTTCTCCTCCATTCCGAGATCGTGCCTTCATTCAGGCTTTCACTTTTCCGGGTCCTCGCCGTTCCCATTGTATGAAAGGCGCCCTGTGTTAAAGTGAAGGAAAGAAGGCGAGAAATGGAAGAGGTGAAATAGAAATAATGAAAAAGGGCAAAGCGGCGGCTGGGGAAGGAAGGAATGCGGAGGAGAGGGAGAAATGATCCGCGAAATCGGGTCGAGCGTACCAAATGAACGGGAATCGGAATCCCTCTCTTTCCTTTAATGGCGGCAAAGAGCAGGAATTCGCATCAATCCTCGATTTCTCGGAATCGTTTTCTATAAAAATCTGAGTTTTTGCCTCGACTTATCGGCCGGCGTTTCGATTCGAGGGTTTTTTTTTACTTTCTCTCTCGGAAACCAAACGCCAAAAAAGAAAGACAAGAGCAGGAGCGAAATAACTCAATTTTTCCCACAACAGGCTCCTGCTAACTTTTGCCGAAAGATTCCGCGTCAATCTTAGGGTGGTGCTGATTCTTTTGTCTCAGTTTTCCAATCCGTTGATAAAAATTGATCGGCAGTAGATAAACAGTACATAATCTATCAGAAAAAGTTGTAAAGTTCAAATAATAATTTTACTGGTAGTTAATATCGAAAAATAATCTTGAGAATTCTTGGTTATAGCAAAAAAATTAACAATTTTTATCGTATTAATTCAATTTGGAAAATCGCTATTTAATAACAGCATCATGTAACTGACTTTAACAAATGCAAGGCAGCAATTCATTCTCTTCCATTTGCTATTCAACCACCACCTCTTAATAGATGGAACTGATTTAATAAAAAAAATAATTCTCTCATATAGTAAACAGCATGCAATTAGAATAATAGCTAGTCAGTAGTCTTGCCCTAATATCGCGTCACGTTTAACTATAGGAAATTTACATTCAAGGAAAAAGAAATTCCAAAAGCACTAAACGAACGAAAAAGATGTTTTTATGAATTCACTATTGAAGGCGTGACTTTGTAGAATTGTATATTAATAAAATAAGATACAATACCCGATGATACAGTAATCGTTTTGAAACCTGCCGCTTAATATTAAACTGTGGAAATTGTATGAAGTTGCGTTTTTTCGTATTTTATCTTTATGAGGATTGTTGAGTTTGAAATGACCTTACATTCTGTGATTTCACTTCCGCCAAAATTATATTTCTAAATCTTCTAAAAAATTTATCTCCATAACACCTCACAATTTCCCACGCAGTCACCCCAGCCCTTCCTCGCATCTTCCTTGTCCTTTCCCTTCTCTTAAACTTCTCCTTATCTCTCCCCGCCCGCTCACACTTTTAACACCTAACGCACCAAAATACGCCATCTTGCTCTCTTTTTGATACACGCCAAAAACTGCGATAACCATAAAACGGGAAATGAAGTGTAAGAGTGGCAAGAGGATGGAAATATATAATGTATTTAATACATGAAGGCAGAATAAAAAGTTTTTCTCGTTCTTCTTCGTTGCCTATTCCAACTCCTACTCTCCTTAACTTTTTCTTCGCACGATTTCTTTCATAATTTCGAGAAAACGTCACGCGAACGATAAGAAGATGGAGCCTTTTCTTTGAAATCGCCATGTTTATCCATATCACATTCTTTTTCTCCTTCTTTTTGTTACGTTCTTCAAATAGTATGATGTTTATTTCGTCTTTTCTAGAGAAGCATTCCAGATGATAGTATTATTTCAACTTGTCTGTAAAAAGCTCCTTTTTCCATTACATTTTCATTCTTCTCCAAAAACCTTATTGTAAATCAAATGATTTTTGTACCATCTTCCCAAAATCGTTCTTCTTGGTTGAGTTTTATTTACAAATGAAGTTTTGGTTTGAAACCAAGGTCATCATTGTTTTCTTAATAAAGTACCCGTAAGACAATTTTGCGTTTATGTTACTACGAAATAATATTGTCTTTCCACTATCTTTCATGCAAAACTGCGTGACCAAGGGATTGCAACAAAATATTTTTGTTTTACTTCCATCCTATTGGTGAGTTAAAATAACTGCAAATCAAGGAATAATTTAAATTCATTTTCTCCTTATTTTCTATAATAAATTTTGTATTGCTTTCCGCGTTCAGTCCGTCGAGGTGCTACGTTTACATTTTACCTTAGCACCACCGTGATGACTTTTTCAATGACCCATACATATAAAGATTTTTGTGCACTTGGTCATAAAAAATTTCTGCACTTTATCGTCAAAAATTTCTGCACTTTATCATCAAAAATTTCTTCACTTTGTCATCAAAATTTTCTGCAATCCTCATTTCGATTCGGTTCCCGCCATCCATCGTTCACGCTCCCGCTATCTGCTCCAGAATGTTAGTGAGATCTCGCGGTATCTTCCGCTGAACGGTTGGGACATAGTGATAGAGGAGATGCGCATGGCTTCGAATAATAATTAGATTCCTTCAAGATGACTGTATGAGCGCGTATGCACTCATGAAACTGCAAATATCTATTAATTAGGTTTGCTTTCACTTTTGTTCTTTGGCGACCTTATTCGACTCTCTCACTCTTGCATTTTCAATGTTCTATAACTTATATTCTACAGTTTTTCTCCATCATCTCGTTATTAATGGCATTTAGAAGATAATTTTCTCGTAAAAGACATGTTTTGAAACATATCTTCTCTGTGTATTATATTTATTCCATTTTTCTATCAAAAGAATTTATTTTTATTTTATTTGATAAAATCCATGCATATTTTCTATTATATTTGAAGGTTTACAAGTTACCTTTAGAATTTTGGAGTTCTAAAAATTTTCTAATAATAAGGTTTTCAATATCGAGGTTGAGTAGTGATTAAAAGTAGTTATAAAAGTTTTATGGTGTTATTCACATAATTTCTATGATTTCTTTCAAGTCTGCCATACAATGTTTATGAGCTTTTTAGTACAGATTAACCCCAAAATTGAAACCCCTAGAAAATTTGTAGAATTCCAAAATCGAAGTGGGAAACTTTTTTAAAATTAATATATTGATATAAAAGTTTTTTTTAAATATTATTTTATTTTTATGAATTCATAAATTAATCAAACGTAATTTTGGAATTAAAAAATCCACCAACCACATAAAAGAGGATACGTAATTTTAAAAGATACTTCTATAAAAAATATTTGCGTTTATAGTTCTGTGGCATCTTCATTCTTAGTTAGTGTTAAATCCAATTGGTTGCATAAATCCAACTTGGTATGTAAAGTCGTAACACTCGTCATGGACAGATATATTATTTTTAGGAATATTAAACTTACACAAGCTAATATTTATACTTTACTTGGTAGTTTTTAATAGATAACCTCAATAACCTTCTGCGAAAAAATATAATAGGAAATACTTACATCATGGAGAGTGAATAGGATGAATGATAAAAATGTGAGACTGTGGAAGTGATATGTTTCCTTGTCTGTCAGATCAACTAAGGGTTAAAACAAAGTAAATAATAAAAAATCGCAACTCGTAAATGATTATTTATATGTGATGAAATATTTAAACAAATATTTCTCTGATAATTCGCAAGAAACTGTGATCACTATCGTTGAAGACTAATTATTCTACATTGACTATGGTTGAAGAGATTCGAGTGGATGGATGGTGAATAATTCCGATTTACAAGTCAAAGGAATGGATTGCATATTATCAAATGTTTTATTAATTCCTTTCCTGATATATATTCTCATTTTTAATCACCAGTAACTCGAACATTGAAGTCAACCATGGAATTGGTGGGTGTATAAAAAACATAGCAAGTGACGTGATTTCAACAAAAGTGTTTTGTTCGTATGAAATGAAGTGGTTGACATCTCAGCAGTTTCTAACATTTTACAAATTATCTGATCGTATTCCTATCATTATTTCGATTCCATATTTCACGTATTAAAACTGCCACAGTTCGCAGAATAGTATTTTACATAAAATATGTTCAATTATTCGAGATTACCCAGACAGACACCTAGCTAACGAACAAGGTAGCTTCTAATTACCATCTGTTATAAACGTTGACCTATCATATTCAAATTGTAAAAATAATAAATATAAAACGCAATGTAATTTTCATTTTAATGGAATAACATCACGTCACATTTTATTTTGATTTTGTAACATTAATTTCTTCAAATATCTATAAATAACGGAGAAAATTCAACAATAGCAATATCAAGTATTAAACAAGATGGAAAAAGTATACTCCATAAATGGAATACACAGAGATTTCAAAGGCGTTCTTAATGGGAAATATGTATGAAACTGTATCGAAAAATTAGATGATTCTCGAATTTTTATCCCCGAAACTATACTCTCGGGGACTATCTTGTAGTAAATGTTGATCTCCATCCAAATACATTTTTTAATCTATACCTCGCAGATAATATGAGAGAATGGGAGAGAAATATATGGATTTTTAATTGTTGTTTGCTTAAAGAACCATCTTAGCGATCGATGCAAACAAAATATGCGATGTTTTTCTCGAGATATTCTCGAATTTTTATCTCCGAAACAATGAGTTGTAATTATATGGTCTCTAAACCAACTTGTAGCAAATGTTGTTCTCTATCCGAATAATTTCTTTAATCTATACCTTACAGATCATATAAAAGTTAGGGAGATAAAAGTTTGATATTTCATTGTTGCTTTACGGATGTCATTTAACGAGATACGAGTATAAGTTTATTGAAGTAATTACGTAAAGTGGAATTTCTAATTGACAAATTCAGTTGAAAATCACAATTGGGTGATAACTTTTAATAAAGATCACTCAAACGTAATTAAATTAAAATCCGTCCAGCGGTTTAGGAGATGAAAGTTACAACGGACGGACGGACCAGACGTGCCCATAAGGCGTTCTGCTATTACCGCTTCGCTGGTAACCAACGCCTAATAATCGGAAACAACTATAAATAAATACGGCAGGAACGAGTTTTCAATGTCAAAATTGGTCAGGATCCGTAATGTGGACGCGATTTTCCAAATAATCTTATGAAAATTTTCCGATGTCTTAAATTTGTCTGTCAACAATTAATTTTAAGTATGGGTGGATAGAGAGAGGAATTCTATTGTTATATTTCTATATTGCTGAATATTGCCAAAAAAGTATACGAGAGCTTCTTATTTCTGACGTCTGACTTTGCCTAGCTTTGCGCTTTGTGATAATAGGTAACTCTCACATCTGAATCTTCGATATTAAAAGCCCCAAATATTCTCGCCTATTTTATAGCCTAAAAAATAACGTGAGTTTGTTTGTAATTTTGAATATTACTTTTCCACCAAAAACATTTCGCCAGTTGGTAGTGTAACCCAAAGAGCCAAAATTGCTCAACAAATAAAAATCTTCAACATATAAGATACATACGCTCCAAGCAAGATTTTCTCACAAAATCGTAAATTTCCACAGGATATATTCGACTGTTTTAGCCGTCACTTTGTGGAACTCCATGATGAAAATACAAAACAATTTTATAAAAATGTATTGAAAGACTTCCTACAAATTACCCAGCGAAAAATTAAAATTAATATCAAGCTTTCGACTCACAGAGTCATCGTCGCCTGATTTTGTGGAATTTGTACGAAGTCTTTCAAGAAGTTTTTTAACAATTTTTTTAATTTTCCACAAGACGTCAACAGAATATATAATTTCCTTGGCACAGAATTCGGGTATTTAGTCACACCAAGCATGGAACCGCCGTTCGAATAACTAATGGACCGCAGCCCAATATCAATTTTAGAAATATCCTAGAGTTATTGATCGAAGTTTTTAATAAACGCGAGCTATAGTCAGTAAAAAGCAGAGTTGCAACCGAAGTAATCCATCAAACGATATGTATCGATATGTCCAGTGCGTGTCTTCCTCGTGAAAGCGAAAAGATGCGAGGGTTAGGGGAGAGGGAAAGAGTCGAGGAGAACCCTCACGAAAAAGTGGGCGGGAGTGCACGTGCCCAGTAGTATCTTCTACACTCAACACCCCTCCCATGCGTCGGGTCGAATCGAACAAAGGCGCGGTGGGAAATTACATTAGGTCCCTCTCTCCGTCCGTTATATCCCTGCAGGTGTCGCTACCATAGAGTCCTTATCCTCCACTTCTCCCTGGTCTTAAAGTTTGAAACTACCTTCTGATATAGAGTGCGTGAGCGACAAAACGCGTGTCACACGAGGACTGACTAGGACTGGTAGAGAAGGAACTGCTGCCGGTACGGCGGTTCAACTTGCACTATCGCCGTAACCTCTCCCTCCCTCCCCCTCCCCTTTCCCCTCTCTCTATTCCTATTCTTCTGAAGCCACCCCTCTTCTTCCTCTCCCATCTCTTTCTTACCAACACCCGTCCCTCTCCCTCTTTCGATGCCTCACGCTCAGCCTCCGCCCATGCTGAAGCGTTTGTGTTATCGAGCGTCTTACCCAGAGGCACCGTGGGCCCATGCCATTCAAAGTTAGAGATTGTATAACTCTCTTTTGCTATATAATTTTCACATTATTGTTAAATTATGCACACATATATCAGTAAATCTCGTCACATAAGTACCCTCATGAATCTCCATTTAATTAATCTAGAGTCGATAATCCAGTTAACTGCTGTAACCATAACAACAGCTGATTGAATAACATTAGCATTTCAAGGCAATTTCGATAATATTACCAATTTTTCCTTTTTTACTTTCTCCATACGTAGTATAGGGGAAAGTATTGTTTTCATGAAAAAAATCGACTTGGAGATTTCAACGGAAATACACGTTTTGAGCTCCCTTGAACACGTTTTGACCATTTTCTCGATGATGTCTGTGTGTGATAGTTTTTTGTGGGTGCTCCAACTCAAAAACTATTAATCAGGTCAACGCAAAATTTAATTTTTGACATTTTTATAAACGTCACAAGAACTGATTAGTTTTTGGTAAAGATCGGTCAACCGGAAGTAGGTGTTTATTCTTGTCACATCTGTTCTTTTGAAATATTTGCTTTAATATTTGATAAATGTAAAAATGAATTGTAATAAAAGTTGTAGGAAATTTAATTTTCTACAACCTTTGTTTGAAACATTTCCCCATATAATGCATTTTTTAAGAGATATCTTATATTTTTAGCTGTCACCACCACGCCACCTACCGACGACTCTTGTTAACAATTGACGCTTAGTTACGTCTTAGTAACGCTCCTTTTTCTTTTCTTAATTGCTGGAGCTTTGTGGCTATATCCATTATCAGAAGGCTAGGGTTTGAGTTTATTTCTATTCTTTGTAAGTCTAAAATTTTCTCGCAGTTTCTTAAAATATTTATTATTATGTAACCTATTTGGAATTTTTAGAAATATTACAGATATGGAGAAAGTCATGTGGTGGCCACATCAGATTTTTTAAAAGTTGAATTGAGGTTTGTAATTTAGCTTCTGTATTCCTCGGCAAATTTATGAAGCATTTTTTTCTTTCCGATGTTATTTTAATGCATCAATTGCAATACAAATACTATAACTCTTTACGCTCATCCATTAATGGGATATTTAATTACCACGATTATCTCGCAGGTTATTAGTGTAATTGAGCATGCAGACAAATATTAGAAATTGTTGTTTCTATTTGCGATAATTTACATCTAAAAACCTTCTAAAATCGTTATTATTGGCATTTGAATAAAACATTAGCTACCATAAAATTTTGCATTTATAAAGGTTTGAAGCGCTTGATGCGAATTAATTTGTTTTATTATCGATAGAATATTTCTGTGGAAAGTGCTAATGCTGCGGTTCGTCGACCATAAAGTCCTTTTCTGAAAAATATACTGACTGTCGTGAAAAATATATCTTCATTGTAAATACTATTTAAATAACGTTTCGAGCAAAGTTAATATTTTTGGTACTGCATTTTTCAGTAATTCGGAGTAAAACATTCTAAGTTACGGTCTATGTAGGTAGCATATATTTTTAAATTTAGACATTTGAATTGCATGGTTTTTAGTTCGTCAAACGAAAATAATATTTACCGCTGTTTAACATTTTGAGCCTGCTATATTTACCCTCTTCATTCCCGACTTCACATTTCACAAAGTAAACGTTGGTGAAATTCCATGGTTATATGTATATGAATCAGCTGACCCGGGTTTCATTTAATGTATGCGTTTTTTTAGTAATTACTTGACAGGGATACTTGAATCGTGTGTCCTTTCAAATACGTTTTCTATCGCTTGTATATGCCAACCCATATGCTGTCATTGAAAGCATTTCGCTGTTTGTTAACAGAGAAACCAGAACAGATGGAAAAGTGAAGAACATCGATGCTTGACATGTGAATTATCATTTTGGCCAGACAGCGCGCTCAGGTTTAGCCAGACAAGTACTTGTGCACGTAGCGAAATTGGAAATTGGTTTTTTTAACAGCGCTGGAGTGAGAATTCCATAGGCAAAAATTAGATGATTTTGTTGTCAGTAAATTATTTTTTTTTTTTTAACTTTTCCATCGCTGCGAAGGTAATGCAATTTTTGAAGAGAAATTCCTCGTTTTTCGTAAAAGAAATAGGAGATGATTCAGTTTTGAAAACTAACCGTAACTTACGTCCGTAACGGTTAATGTTAATGTTAAATGACGTCCGTCATTTAACATGAGTATTCTACCTACGATTTTGTCCAAATGAGATATTACTCTGTAACTCGGAAATAATTAGCATAAGAGCATGATGATTCTAATATAAAACCTCTGTATAAACCTAGAACTGCAATAAAATAGCGATTAAATGGTCGCAACACCTGTGTAAACTGTAAATCGAATCCACTGCATTAAATCTTCTAAAACTACATTATTAGGAAGGTCTACCCACGTTGATGTTTCCGTCATAATTTCCGAAATTTTTTAAAAATATTACTGGGTTTATTTTTACCTTATCGTTATCGCCAAAGGCTATTCTCGCTAAACAGACCACTTTTATTAATAACATATTGGCTAAAGGAAGTTAAATGGTTTTCTACGAATTTAACCTACATTCAACTTTGATTTGAAAAATTATATTTTAGTACATGTAGGTCTAAGCCGTTTTGTTTTAGAGAATATATATAAAGAAATTCTCTCGTATTTGGAAAAAAACTCTGTTACGTTTTAAACTAGGATTGCTTTGTACATATTTTGGACTTAGGTTTGTCACTTCTTACAACTTCTTTCCGATGTTGTTCTTATCGAAGAAACACAAAGTACAATGCTTTAGGCAGTCGCTGTGACTCTTTGTAACCGGTTTATGATATCTCATTTGTGCTTCATTGGTTTATTGTAACTATATTTTGATGATTTCTGCACTGATTTCATTCCATTCTATCTGCTGGAACTAAGGGGCCTGCGTTATGCTAATTCTCTTGGTCACTTAGTCATTATGTTCATAACGCTCAATATCTCAGTTGTTTCATCAGCGAGTTCAGCCGAATTTGCTAGGATTGGATCGATCACATACCAGTCACAAACGACATAAAAAAATTCAAAATGTCCCGGGTTCGACTCCAGAGAATGATTTCCATTTCCTATAAGATAACGCGTAAAAATCGATTTTTCGACGTAAAGGCTTTTACTCTTTTGCAAATTAAAATTAGAAATAATTGACCTACGATCCTCAAATTTGTACTATTTTTAAAAAAATAAATAACGTTTCTTATTCTTATCGTCATATTTTGCCTACGATACAAAAGCGCTCAATTTCCGCGTTTAAATCATATTTATTGGAAAATTTTAAACTTTATAACGATATGTCACCTTGGCGACCGTGTCATTGCCTAACCTCGAGATTGTATTGTCGTCTCAATCCTTACACTATATGCGTAAGGAAAGCGTGCTTTGAATGTTTTAATAGGTGAGAGAGAAGGAGAGAGAGAGGAAGAAAGGAGAGAGGATGAGAGAGGAGGGAGACAGAGGCGGTAGATGGATGGAGACAGAGAAAATGGTAGAGGGAGAGATAGATACTGTTCTTTATTAGGGCGAGACTGAGACTAGGAAATATATTTTCCAGAGAATGAGAGAGGGGGGAGGGAGGGAGAATGGGAGGGAGGAGGATTGGAGAGAGAAAGAGAGAAAAGGACGAAGAATGGAAAGTGCCATAAATTTAATACTTAATCCACGCAGCCAAATTTAGTAGGATTGCTACGATCACGTATCAATATCGAATGACATAAAAATCTTTCAAGAAAGGTCCCAGGTTCGACTCCAGAGGGTGATTTCAATCTCTCGTAAGACAATCAATATTTCAGCCTTTTGTTTGATTACAAAGCCCGTTTTGAATGGGCTAATTCATCTAGTACGCTAATAAATAGTTTATCGTCTGAGGCGCAAACAGATTCATTCAATAAGTCGCTAAATATAAACTATTCGAAACAATGAAGTACTTATGTTAAATTAGGTTAACTACGCTAAAGAGATAAGGTAAACATTAATTTGCTCTGGCGCCTATAAGTAAAAAAATACTTTTAAATAATTCTCATCCCTGAGAAAAAACTTTATTCAACCAACGGGTACCATTTCCTTCCAGGCTTTGCAAAAAACCAAGTGTATCTCACTATAAAATTGGATTATTAATTAATCAATCATTTACCTAGAAGTAAAATTTAGCGATATAAATAAAAAAAGACTTTCTTAGATCTCAGCTAAGTGGCCATTCTGACTGCCTGATTTTATTCGTGCATGTCATTTTTGCCTTCCTCTTTTATATAACAATCCTATACAAATTTCAAGGAAATAAGTCTAACAATCCTTTATATATGCGAGTATTTTGACAGAGAGACGAATAGCCAAACACAATAGGAGAATTTCCTTTTAAAAGACGCGCCTTAAAACCAAAGTGGATTCAATTAAGGAGCTTTTGTTGAATAAACGCTTTCCAGGAAACACTTTCAATTTACGAAAACTGTAGGCGTGGGCTACAGTTTCACAAAGGCACGAAGTGAATGCCACCGAATTTCGAAGAAAAACGCCGCTTTGTGAGTGCAGCGGAGGGAACAATAGAGCCCGAGTGTGAAAAAGAGCTTCATCAGTCCAAAATGGAGGCCACATAACGCGGTATTGGATTTAACCCGTTAGGGCATAAAGTTGTTTTAACGTATTTTTCGTGGTTTTTTTATTGTTCTGTGACCAATATATCCTGTTAAACTACCAACAATAAAAATTTTGTTTCAAAATATTTTGGGAGGTTAGCTGTACAAAAATGCATGATTTTGATACACAGTAAAAATTACTAAAGTCTAAATGTGTATATTGCTTTTCTTTTACAATTTGGTTGTCCTTTAAGATTCAATTTTATAAATATTCTAAACAGTCAACCACGTGATTTAATGATAAAAAGTAAAAAATCTTCAAATGCCGTAATAAAATTGTGGTACTCCAATAAAGTAAGGTAAGGAAATAAAAAAAAATTTTAAATTTAAAAAAATTAAAAGATTAAAAATTGAAAACATAAAAACCTCACCCATACATCTAGATAACCCAGCTGCTGTTTAGGGGCTTTTTAAGGCCAGTGCCAGGGACTACAGGTCAGCCAACCAAGGTTTACGGGAGACTCCTCCGCGCCAGGGACCTCCAATCACACTCAACATTCACACAGATCGGGTGTGCGAAAAAACTGCAGTGACCCTTGTCGTAAATAAAAATACAAAGCAAACCGAGGTCAAAAAATTAAAAAATAGTAATACCTCGGCGAGAAAAGGGGGGTGCAGTGACCCTTGTCATAAGTTAAAACGCAAGAAGGCGGAAGAGAACATGAAACATAAAAAATAAAAGCAAATTAAAACAAAGAATCGGTGAAGCCGATTCGAGGAAAGGAAGGGAGTATGGACTGATACGCGTATTTCGGCTACCAAGTAGCTCTTTTCAGAGTCCTGAAGGTAAAGTAATGCGCGGGATGGGAAGCTCGGTGCGTTATATATGGTGCCATGGGAGGAGAATAAAAAGGGGGAGAGGGTGGGATAACGGGGGAGGGAAGAAGACGGTTAACCAAAGTAAAAGGAAAGTGAACAGAGTGGGAGAAAAGGGGGGAGTTTTTTGTAACCGTCAGCTTAAGCAAGGACACGAAAGAAAAACAACGTAAAGGAAGCGAAACGGAGAAACCCAAGTTCACATTTTTCGTCGGAAAGTGCATACAGCGGTGATGGAATGGGGCCACTATCCTGATTTAAAAGGTGGCTTTTATTTTTGAAAACCAATAAACTCTCGTACGGGTCAAGTAAATTGTTGGGAATGTGTTTTAATAGCTTAAGATTTTCATCGCTGATTTTGTGGCTGGTATTGATCATATGTTGGGCTACACTTGATTTTTCAGGTCTTCCGCATTTATAGTGCCTTAAATGTTCTTTAAACTTGGTAGAAATACTGCGTCTAGTTTGACCTATGCAGGCTAATTCACAATCTGCGCAATTAATTTTGTAAATACCTGATTTTTCCGTACGTGATGCTTTGTCTTTCGTGTTACCTAAGAGGTGTCTTAGTTTTGTGTTGCTGGTGTATGTGATTTCTTTATCTACGGTTTTGAAAATACTGTCCAAGCCTTTAGTTAACTTCGCCGAGGTTTTACTATTTTTTAATTTTTTGTCCTCGGTTTGTTTTGTATTTTTATTTACGACAAGGGTCACTGCAGTTTTTTCGCATACCCGATCTGTGTGAATGTTGAGTGTGATTGGAGGTCCCTGGCGCGGAGGAGTTTCCCGTAAACCTTGGTTGGCTGACCTGCTGTCCCTGGCGCTGGCCTTAAAAAGCCCCTAAACAGCAGCTGGGTTATCTAGATGCATGGGTGAGGTTTTTATGTTTTCAGTTTTTAACCTTTTAATTTTTTTAAATGTTTAAATTTTTTTCTTTCCTTAACTTACTTTATTGATGTACCTCAATTTTATTACGGCATTTGAAGATTTTTTACTTTTTATCATTCATACGTGTGCCGTGAAGCTCATTCCCAATTACACATGATTTAAGTAAACATAAAAACATACTGAAAAATCATAATATTTTCATTGTAACTGTTTCTATGTTCTAAAGCATGTGGGATGAAGCCCAATCTGACATTTACTAAAAATTAATTTCGCCATTTCATTGCAATTCTGGCAACATCGCTGTGTCTGGTTTTGGATCAGCCAGTGATTTAGTCCATCATAGCATACTGATTGCTGCTGACTGCTCTTGGCGTGTTGGCACTCCATTGGTTTTCAGAAGGGAATTGGCCAAATTTTGCTTGAACTTAAGAAGTTGAGTTTCCTACCCTGTTTTGCGTGATAGAATCCATGCATTTACGACCGAGACTTTCAAATTGAAATTGCAATGTGATGACCACCAAACAGTTCTTTCATACTGTTTGTCAGTGGTTGATTTGGCCAAATTGGCAGTTTTGCATTTTTTCGTTTTGGCCTCCTTATAATGCGGCCAAAACAACTTTTTGCCAGTTCAACTACATGTTGTCTTTTTACAAACGGAAAATAATCTTTTTCATTTTATTTTAATAGGCCTACTTGTATTTGGGAAATGTTTTCGTGGTTCCCATCACTTAGTTGTTCATTTACAGGATTGTCAAGCGGAACATGTATCTAGGAGCATATTTTTACCTAAGTGGTTCAAATTAGCTTCATGTTCATCGTCAGACTTGTCACTGTCCTCTTCAGTGTTATTTCCATCAGAAGGGAAAAAAAAGTGTCTCACTTTCCATGAGTGTCTCATCCTCTAGTACAGCGGTTCCCAAAGTTTAAATGGTCTTTCACCCCCTAAACCTCTTTCTAGGAACCCTGGAAAAAATGTGAAGAACCTCGTATGCTAAACGCGTTAATAAGTTGTAATTGTTACAATGTAATATTTACAAAGAAATTGACATAGTATATTTAGTATCTCATTCACGTGTAGCCTAAAAAACATAAAACGAGGCCTTACAATATAGTAAAAGTGCATGTTCCGTGAATAAAAGCATATGCGTGTCATGCATGGTCAATTCATTCAAAGAAGAAATGTAACAAGTTCAAAAGAAAAAAAGACAAAATTTCATATGTATATATTACGGCGGCACTCAGTGCATGTCGTCCTATTTATAAGACATTAAAGGTTTTAGTCAAAATATAAGACATATCTAATATAGAACCCAGAAGATCAGATACTGTTTCAATGGTAATACATTGTAGCTTCTTTTTATGCCAAAATATAAATTATAACCACAACCCATGAAAAAATAAAATAGTTTTCATTTTCCTAGTCCTTGAAACAGCATACAGCTTGGCGGCCAACATGAATAAACACTATTTGTGTAGCGCTAGTCAAGTTCACAATTAAAAACCAGTCAAATCAAATGAAAACCGTGTCTCGTTGATGACATCAAGCCATAAAATATTAATTTAAGAAAATTTTTTTTTTCAATTTTTAAAAATATAAACCTAAAGTCCTATTTTTGGGACATTATGCACTAATGGGTTAAGCAGGATGGCCTCTTAATTCAAAGAAAATGGATGGAGCTGTATTATATAAAACGCAAGGAAAAGGGCACGAACGAGCAGGCATATCGAAGTGATAAGCGTACATCGAAGCTCGAGTTGCAAGAAAATATACGGCTTTTTCTAAATCGCATAAGACTATTCCGACAGTGCGAGAAAAACACCCAAACATGTCAACTTTTCTACGTCAGAACCGACATTCGGAGACGAAGTAAAAACAAATCCTTCGCCGGCCATATATCTGCCAACGGACTGAGATAGATAGATTGAAAATCTTAACATGCATCGATGCAATGAATAAAAGCGAATGTTAGAAGTGTTCTCCCCTTAAAATGTTCTCGCGTCATATAAACCCTTCTGTCCCTAAAGGAAGGTAATTATAGAACCTTACTGATATAATTTATCGTTTCCTATAGATGGAAATTCCACCGCCACGATCTCTCTCGTGAAACTTATTTCTTCCCTTAATCCTTATCGAGTCGGTTAAAATATCGTTACAAAACGTGAAATTCTATTTCATTTCGATGCAACTTCTCACGATTATTTTGTTTGTCGATGGAATTCCTATAAAATGTCTTCGTTTCCGTACAATTTATTTGAAAAACAATTACAGGGTGGAATATTCTTTGTTTGTGTGGAATTTATGACCAATCAACCTCTTAGATTTTTATAGTCATTACTCCTTTTACATCGAACACATACACAAAAGTGGAGGGAAACCCGATGCCGGCATTAGCCCACTCTTTACGAAGAGTACCAAGGGTCGAATATTACTGGAGGGAAAACGATATATCCGTTGCATACCAAGACGGAATACCACGATTGCCTATTCCGTCATAATTGTCACGACTTCTTCCTCATTATCCATATCCCGCGATCAGTCTCTATCCTAGTTCTATACCACGGGAGACACGTTTTCAACTGACTCTCTCGAAATTTTTTTTAGCCTTCATATACACATACGTGAGAAAATAATTAACCCTCGAGCAGGCGTGCCCTTTTCTGTTACACGACCGGGCGCGCGGTGTACTTCGTCCATATTTTTTACAAAATAACTCTTGTGTTTGAAGAAATTATCGGTTTATTCTAATCAAAATGATGTTTCATTTCTCATAACTATTACTCACAATGGTAATTCTTGATTAAACATAAATTGACTTCCAATTTAAAGTAATTTAATATTATTACAAACAAATCTTTGTACCCGTTACAAAATTACCATTATTAATCTGAAGTGCTGTCTTCAGAATTACATGTATCACAAATATACGCCGCTTTGACATGCTTCTTACAAGAAAATTGATTGTAAGAATCACATTTAAATCCGCTAAAACGTATTTTGAGCGAAACAGGTCGTTTCAATTGGCTTGTTTTGAGGTATTATCCTTATCCTCAAACTTTGAGATTGACAGGTCGTATATTACTGTTTTTATCCGGGATCAATAAATGCAACGGTACGAGGTTAAATTTTAAATTGAGTAGTCATGAATGTTGGTATTTTAACTTTTAGTATCTAAAATAAAGGCTATTTAGTAGAAAATAATGTTTTAAAATGTCAGTTCTCCTGTGTTAGATCACTATATTGCAGTAACATTAAGAATTATACAGGAGTATTGATGCCTATTTAATAACTAACATACTTTGATAAATTTTATATTTTGTAAATTTTCATATTTTATTTTACAGTTATCAAGACATATTTTTATGCAAAAATTAAACAACTACCCTGTTATATGTATGCAATAAATGAATGTACGCATAATTGTACGGATTATATCTTTTTATGCTTCCTTATATGAAAAATAACAAATTGATTGTTTTTCTCTGGACGAAACGGAAAATATTATAAGCAAATTCAATGTTATACTAAATTTCAAATATAAACTCGCATTTTGTTTTTCTAAAAATTCCAGTTTACATTGAAGAAGAAGGCGTGATGTGTGGTTCTTCAAATTCGTCGCATGAATCATCTCATTCCTTTATATACTTTGATCTCTTTTTAGCATTTCATTCCAAACTCAGAGTATATTTTCTCTGACTTATTAAAAATAAATTAATCATTGAATTTGGACTTCCTTAAATTTTGTGTCCAAATCCTTAATGCAGAATTGTTGCAGTACGCGAAAAATTACTCAATTTTTTACAACTTGGTTATAAATCTTATATTAGCTAGCAAACGTTTATAAGGCGTTACCGCAGAAAAACTCCTTTAAACCCCTCTTTAAAAGCACTAACCTAAAGGAAAATACAAATACGTCTTACGAATATTTCAATATACGTAGCAGCATTTTAATGATATTCCTAGAGATCCAGGCTATTTAACCTTCATCAGGACTGTAGTTTGCTAAAAACTCATAATAAAATTGTTATTAATATCCGCCATGCTGAATACTGCCCTAGCCTTACCGTTAATCCTCGCATATTACCTTCTATAAACATCACATTATTTACTATAACCTTATCTAGGCATGCAGACAAACATCAAAAGCGTCCCTCAAGATATTACTCAACATTATTTCGTATAGTAATGCACATGCTTAAAATTTTCAACGTCCTAACTCTCTTTGTTCACACAATTCAGGCATCCCTCTATCTTCCTCGCGTATCTCGAGAGTACGGAAGCCGCCCCTCATTAGAAAACCTAAAACTCCTCTTCCTTTGCGCATTAAAGACTACTTGGAGACTATCTTTACCCTCAGGCTCCCATCTCGTCCTCCTCCCGCCCCCTTTCCTCTCAATTACATCTACGCATTATGCATCCCCCCCTTCATAAACATCTCCAGGTCCTAAGCATCGCCACGCCCCCTCTCTCTCCCCTAGTCGCACTGAGAGACCGGTTCCCTCATTTTCCTTTGATATAGGAAAAAATTATGGACTTTGCTTTTGAGCGTATAGCATCTAAACTTGAAAGGGAAAGAAATTTTTAACGAAGAAAAAGTGTTCCCAAGGAGACGCTTCTTTATGTAAAAAGGTCTAATAAGCCACCTCTCACTCTTCGTATCCTTCTAGGGGTAAAAGGAAAACTAATGTACATAAGCCTCCGGCGATTAGAATTGGCAGATGAAAGCAATTTTATAAAAAAGTCGTTAAATCCTTATTTTTTTTCTCAAAGTGAAGAAAACCGGGCACACACCGTAATGCTTGGGAGATAATATGTAGAGGGAGCGATGGACGGACGGGGTAGGAGTGAGTGGCGGGACGGAGGTAATTGAAGTCAACCCGAACTGGATAGATAAAGCAAACTAGATACTTCCCATATTTTCGATCTTCCCTCCTTCCCACCTCATCCTCCCGTACTGTTTTCCTAGGCATCTTTCTTCAGTCATGAACATAAAAAACGTGCTTTCTGCCCTTCGGTAAATCTTTCGGGCTCGACAGACGTTTCCGAAATGAAGAAACTGCACACGATCAAAGAAAGTTGCGAACGCTCCTATCCGCCTCTCAAGAAACGTAAGAAGCTTCGTTTTATTAACATTGAATATCTCTTCTCTCCCTTTTGTCACGTGTTGCTCATTTTTTTCATCCTTCTCTTTGTTCGATAGTTGACTGCTCTCATGACCTCACGTGTTGCTCAGAGACATTTTTAATTCCATTTACCACCATTCTCTAAACCATCTCCGCATAAATTATGCAATTCCTCGCAACTTTTCCCCCAAAAGACATTTGACGATACAATTTTGTAATAGTTCGATCACTTGAAACTAACCACCATATTTTTTCATTCACTTTATGAGAAACTTTCCTATTTCCTTTTGACAATTTTAAGATATGCATCCATTCTGTTCCATACTAACATATTTATTTATAAAATTATTGGACATGAGTCCCTGTTGCAATAACACAATAGTGTACAATGGTAATTAAAATTTCCATTTAGCATTTGTTCATAATGTCACGATGGGTGTGAGGAAGGGAAGAGAAAAACAATACAAATTGGCAGGGTGTAACTTGGGTTGCTTACACACAGGATGCAAAACAGCATTGGGTTGCGGAAATCGGATCAATTTGGAACAATATAAAGTTTTTTCGGTCTTAATTTTCCTTCTGCAGATAATATTTTTAATTTTATTTTAATGTATGTTTCGAAATATGTATTAAGCAAAATTGAGTGATTTACTTTCTTAAATTTTAATCCCCTTGTATCATTCAATATCTACGAGGTGCTACCCAAAAGTTCCGGGAATTTGTGCATGAAAGAATTACTCACGCTAAGTCCTAATTTCCACCGTCCCCTTCAAAGTATTCCCCTTGGGCTTTTATACAGCGTTCCCAGCGTTTTTTCCATGATGCGAAGCATCCTTGGAAATATTATTATAATAATAGACAAGTGTTGGTTGGTAATCATTTTAAATTGTTTATATCTCAAAAACGGTAAGAGATATTGCTAAATAAATCCTTGCTGAAGTACCATTTGTAGTTCTATTATGCAAACCCATTTTTGCCCTTTCAGGTGAAAGGAAGTCAGAATAAAGAATCTATCCTTCATTGCGCCAACCTTTCTCGATTCAAACATTCTATTCCTTTATAAGCTCAGAACTTTCGCCATTTTTATTTAGAACTAGATGACTAAGGAGGATGGTGCAACATCCATTACCTTGTGTTCCAAGCCCTTGTAGTCCATGTTAACCTATTAATTTCCGTCAAGTACCTCCAGATATTATGAATGTCATTAGGATGTAAAAGAAGTTACACGGAAAATTTCTAATCATCAGCAGAATAGTGTCATTAAAATTTCTAATTCTCAAAAGTAAATTCAAACTATCGTGTTCTCAATCAAATACGCCGTATATTTTTGAACAACTCCAAAATGTACAAACACTTTAGCAAGCCTTTTTATTTGCGTTTAACTTCATGCTGAAAGTAACGTTTGCAGCATTGTTTTCTTCCATGTATTCTGATTATAGCTGACTGAAACTCACTTTTAGGTCGTATCTGCAAAAAAAATTTCAACACCCAACTATAGCAATAAAAAGATTCGAGTTTGACAAATAAATTAACAGTAATTATTAATTGGAGAATATTATTTTAGTAGAAAGTTCTACCCAACATGAATATTCCATTTGTAATATCCTAAGTACAAATATCCTAAGTATAAAGATCTCAAAAAAGAATTTTGCTTACTGCGCTCAACGAAATAATTTCAAAATGTTATCAAAACCGTTTAACTCTAAGAGAAAGCAATGCATGATTTTTAATACAACTAAAAACTATAGCTAATATTGAAAAGCTGTAAATAGCAAACATTTGCAATTAAATTAAAATTAAAATTTTATCTTGATACAGATATTAAATTTTGACATTTGAGAAGGAGAAAAAGCCACGTACTTGACCGGGAATCAAACCCGGGTCTCCCCGTTTGCCGGATAGGTGCTTTAACCAACTAAGCTATCAAGCCGTCATTGTTCTATGTTCTCAAATGTCAAAATTTAATTTCAGATTTATGCGAGCATGCATAACAAGTCATCTCAACACCTTTGTTTCTTGTTGATATAGATATTTTATAAATCATCACAGCGGTCTTTAGCGAGTGCAACTGTATCTGCACACACAATATAAGAATAAAATAACTCAGAATAAAATAAACATCCCGCTGGTTTTATCTCTCAACACTCGCTTATTTTCCGTTTATTTCGACCTATATAGTATCAATTAAGTTGTTTGCGATGGCATTTTTCGACGGAGAAGACCAAAGTACGTTTTTCCCAGTGATCAATGTTTTCAATACTTCCTAAAAAACTCAATAAGGAACGCATACACAATCCGGTCGTAGACGTGACTCTGTCCAAAATAAATTATATATATACACTCACTAATAGATAAATATTACGAACGGGAAAAAAGCGAGCGATCTTTTAGGAGACAGGAAAAACGGATTATGTGTATGGTGGCTGGAAAGACAGTAATAGTCCGATTTCGAAATAAAAGCAAAGCGCCATTATATGAGGATTGCCAATACCTCCTTTACTCACCTGATTGGCTTTCCACTGAGCCATCCGAAGAAGACATCCAATCCCAATCTCCGTCACACATATTCTCTATCGTAAGCTGCTTCCAAAGAACTGCTAGTGACGTTAGCAGCGACATGTACCGAGAGGCACAGCGCCTTACATCCAACCG
Source organism: Tanypteryx hageni (assembly GCA_028673005.1). Taxonomy (NCBI): domain Eukaryota; kingdom Metazoa; phylum Arthropoda; class Insecta; order Odonata; family Petaluridae; genus Tanypteryx; species Tanypteryx hageni. The sequence continues at coordinate 87,536,008 of CM054116.1, read as the reverse complement.
CTCCTTGTTTTTTTTTTATCATTCCGCATAGCATTAGAGACGCATTGCCCGCCTTTTGCATCTCCTCCTCGAGGCCAAGAAGACGTCGCAAAGCGAACGTATGGCACAGGAGTGAGGATGGGATGTGAGCGTAGTTTTATTCAAAGTAAATGCGAGAGATCACGTCAAGTTTATTTCCTAAATGTCCTTTTTCGCCTATTCTCAATTCAATCCGATGCCATTTATTCCAGCAGACGTTCCATTGTGTCTGTAACCATTCGTTTTCTGCCGTCATACCAAAGTTCTTTCTTCTGCAATTTCCTACTTCTTTCACTCTCTCGCTTATGATATCCGCTCTCCGGATTTACTCTTCTCCTCTATATTTTCCTTTCTTTTTGCTCTCTCTACTCTGCATTTTTCTCATTCTTCTTAACTCTATTCGCTTCCGTTCTCTACGATCATTGTCTCCGACTAACTATATTCTAATCTTTCTCTCTGGTCCACTCACCTCCTCTTTCTGATTATCTCCTGATCTCTCTTTTACAATCTTCAACTCTTTTCTACTCTCTTCCTCCCATTCGGCCTTTTCTGTGCCTTTCTGCGGCCCGTATAGTAATTTGTGTCTTAACTAAAACGTCCGAGGTTTTATGTGTGTACTTAATTTTTGCGAAAAGGAGGCAACATTTTGTCATTCTTATTATAGAGGTACAATAGAACGCGTTTTCTACATTACTATTTTCAATGGTAATGAAGTAGAATGTTATCCATAAAAACGAATAAAACTAGAGTATTTTTTCTATTATTGAATTCGGTAATATTTGTTTTTTTTCGCTATGAAGATTTCTTTCATTAATATAATGGACGAACTAAGGATAATTTCGAATATGCTACATTTATGAGTAAATTTATCTTATCTTATTTTTTGTGATTATGCTGCGGCAAATTCGTTTACTAAGGCCTCGTTTTTAAGTGGCATTAATGTGAAAATGCGCCCTCAAAATTTCAGTTTTCCATTTATTTACCCTCGGATACATTTTCTTAAATTAAAGGCCTGTTTTGGACCATGTGTACTTTTTAAAACTTAAATGTAAAGAACCAACAGCAGTTAATAAATCTACACTCCAAGTTTCAGCTCCTTATCGTATATGGTTTCGTCACAGTTTCAATTTAAGCAAGTGCACAGGCAGACAGACAGACAGATGTGGAACTATAAGTGCATTTAAAAAACGCGCTAAAAAGATGTCCCATTTTCGATATAAATACTTTTTCCAATTCTGACCATCATTAAGCAATTGTAGTCCTCATGTGGCCATTCTATAACATCCATCGCTATTATCCAGCACTGATGACTCTTCGAGTTTGACATGCCTGTTTTACTCTCTTCCTCGTTTTTCACTTTCCTTTCTGTAACTTATTCTCTCGCTTTTTCTCATTTTCTCTTATCTCTTTCACCCATACCTTTTTAATCTTTTCTCCCCATCTCCTATCTCTCAAACTTTTCCTTCCATCCATTTTCTCTTTTTTCCTCGGATTATATTCTATCTTCCTCGGTCACCACATCCCTTGCTTCCTTTCTCTTCCCCTCTCCGTTCCTTTTCATCATATGATCGCCAAGGTCCAAAATCTTTCTGGATAGAGAATTAAGTTTTTTCTTCAGCCTCTTTCACAAGCCTTTTTCTCTCCGCCCGTAATTGGAACTCGATAATGGATGTCGTATGCAAGGTGTCGACGTGTTCATCAGTCATCGCTCCTTCGGCAAAACCCCGGACGAGATGGCGCTCCCTTAACGCCTTATCCTCCGTCTGCACCGCCTCCCGACTTCTGCTTGTCGCCTCCGCTGAGTCCCCCCTCCTCCTCCCTTTGTCACAGGGACGTTGCCCCTTATGCAACCATTTCCCTCGTCGCCCATAACATTTCGATCGCCTGACAAAACCTCGGAGTTTTTATCAGTCCCTCACGTGGACAAGAAAGAATGCGTATATTCCGAGGAGATATTAAAACGAAAGTGGCATTCTTGCTCTTTTTCAAGAATACCGACATTTCTATATTCTCCTCGCTAAATTTCCCATGGAAAAGATTTCCGCAGCGCTCGGTATTGCATTCCGGCGATGCGAAATGCCATGCAAAAAGTCCCGCTCGGAGAATAAATTTCCGTTTCCTCCGTCGCTAGAGTAATTTGTCTTTGAGATTGGGCGAGGAGGAAAAATACATTTTCGGGCAGTTTTGTTTTCGCGTTTCGTTCTTGCTTTATTATTCCTCCCGCCCCTGCCGCTCCTAATCCTTTGTGTATACCTGCTGGAGAAATATGATGCTCCCTTCACGTGTATACGCGGTATAAATTTGTGTGCGCGCGCTCGGCGTTCGTTTTCAACGTGTTTTGAACAAATGTCTGGTTCATCTCTGGGATATATATTGTTCCCTTAGCATGAAATGAAGTGGAAAATAAATTCTGAACGGAGGATGCGTCGGGCTTTGTATTAAAAGGGATGCTTTTATCCGCGGACATTCCTTTCAATCTTTACGAATACGAATGTTCGCGTTTCCTCTATCATCCTGCTCCCGGTCTCCTTCGAGACGCTGCTTCAAGGCGATGTACAATAGGGCGACGAATTTCCTTCTCGCCGAAAAACGAACGCGTCCGAAAATGTTTATTCCGTTTTTCATCATCCGTGCCAGATGAAGCGTTTCATTCATTCAATAAATGCTGCCATTCTTCAAAAAATGCAACCGCAATTACATTGCTTCCTTAGCTAACTCCTCGTTGTTTTGCTCGTTGACAGTGCCTTCCGTTCTCTCTGTTACTATTTCCTTGCAACTCTTCCTTAACCAGATAAAGCTATCGTTGCAGCGTTATTATTGGGCAAAAAACTTTCGTAGTCCAAGATTTCGTATTCATATCTCCTTTGGCTCGCATTACCATTAATAATTCTCGAATTTTCTCGTTCCTTTATCCCTTCTCTTTTGTTTTTTTTACTCCCTCCAGTTCCTTTATCTCTTTCCTGCGTGCGTCTTGTAAAAAAATCTCCCACCTCATGCTTAATTCAAACGGCTAGTTAGCATCCGAAATTTGATTTGTTTTCTCTCCATCTCTTCATTTATTTTAGGAGGATCGTAGAAATATCTCACAAAGGTCGACTTGATAAAGGAAGCTGGCGGTGTGTATGATAAATTGGAAGTATTTGACCTTGATGTCGTGAATCTCTTTCTGTTGCAAGTTTTTGGAAATCTTTCCGTGAAGATAGAATTGTGAAAATCGCTAGATGGTCATCTTTGTTATATTGATAGATTCCCACCACAAAACTTGCATGCAGATACACTGAAAATTGAGAAATTAAAATATTAATTTAGAGTCATATTTGTGGTTGAATTTCTTCTCTAAATGAATCAATGCATAGATATAAATCATAAATTTAAATTAGAATTTTTCTTCTTAAATTCTTACATTTATTTTTTTATATTCCCTTTCAATGCATCATGAACCTTTATTTTATTAATTAGCGATGTACGATTTTTCCCTTTCCTACCAACATAACATTATAGTTTTACACTATTATATTATTATTTCGTTTTTGAGTTGATTTTTGGACGTTCTGAAATGCACGGCGACAGCAATACTTTTAAAAATATCTCTTAATTTTTCTTCTTGAAAATACGTCATTTCCTTTATCACGACATGTGTTAGGTCGTTCGTGTTTTTTTTTTGTTTTTGAGTCAGATCATCATAAGCTACATCAGGCTTTTCTTTATCGCCAATTGAAGTTTTTCCTTCATCGACAACGCAGCCGATGTCGAAGGAACTGAAGTTGTAACATTCTCGGAATCGAAATCAATGACTTCAGTTGACTTAATTGAATTATCTGTTTCCTTTTTATTAGAAATGCGTTCAACTAGTTCCACGATTATCTTCGTTATTGTGGATTTGCTAGTTTTATTAAAAATTCCGTAATCTTCATTTTTTCTTGGGATCATAAAGGTACTGTAGCGCGCGTGAATCAATGTGCTGCGAGGTTTGTTAAAAAAAGGGAATATTATTTTTATTCTGCTATTTAATTACTATCTGTTAAAATACAGCAGGGTAAAAATAAAACAGTTCTAAATAAATAAGGTGTGTAAATATATTTTTGTTAATCAAAGTATGACGTGTAATGATTTTTTAAATATTTTATTTAAGTATGTTAAAGTGCGCCTTATCAATTTTAGTATATATTGTATCTCTTTATTGAAGGCAATAAATTATTATTTCTATGTTTAGATCTATTTAAAAATATTTACCGGTAAACCGGTTTATCGGTATTGCAATCCTTACTGTTATATTCAGAAAGACAAGTGTTCGAATAAAGAGTATTCTCCAGGTATATTAGATTTTAAATTTCATTCATTTGTTTACCATGAAAACTTATCTTAATATTCGCGATTTTTTTAATCGAAATATGTTATTTAAGCTGTTATTATTTTGTCTTGCCTTTCATTAAAGATCAAGCACTTTAAAAATACTTGCATCAGGTATCTCGAATAGCCTCAAAAAGGTTATAAAAACAGACGCGCATTTCGGCTACAAATCAGCCGTCTTCAGTGGTTACCTGAGAGAAGTATTTTTTAAGCGCTTGTTCTTGAATTTTTTCTGCTATAAGACGAGCTCGATAATTCCCAATTTATCATACCTTTCATTTTTCCTTTTCCATATACGAAGCATAGTGTAAGTATTGTTTTCATGAAAAAAATCTAATTCGAGACTTCAACGGAAATTTTAAGATCCCCTGAACACGTGTGACTATTTACTCGATGATGTCTGTGGGTGTGTCTGTGTGTGTGTCTATGTGTCTGTGACCGGAATTTTGTGGGTGCTCTAACTCAAAAACTATCAATCAGGTCAACGCGAAATTTTATATTTAACATTTTTATGAAAATCTCAAGAGTTGATTAGTTTTTGGTAAATATCGGGCAAACGAAAGTGGGGGTTTACTCTTGTCACATCCATATTTTTGAAATATTTGCTTTAATACTTGATCAATGTAAAAGCGTATGGGAATAAAAGTTGTAAGAAGTTTAATTTTCAACAACGTTTATTCGAAACATTTTACCATTGTTTAAGAGATATTTTAAAAACTAATTATTTAGTTGCCACCACCACATCACCTACCGACAACTTTTGTAAACATGTGACGCTTAGTTACGTCTTAGTAACGCTCCTTTTTATTTTCTTAATTGTTGGAGCTTCGTGGCTATATCCAATATCAGAAAGCTACGGCTTGAGTTTATTTCTGTTCTTTGTGATTTTTTTAAATTTTCTCGCAGTTCCTTAAAATATTAATTATCATTTAACCTATTTGGAATCTTTAGAAACTAGCTGTCGCGCGTCACGCATGTGACGCAAATCTTGTTAAAGAAATAAAACACTTCATTTTATCTAACTATATTATTTTCATTTTAAAGCAATTAGAACGTCAAATTCACTTTTCATTTTTCGTTAATTTTAATAATGAGAAATGAAAAATAAAAGTAATATAATAAAGTTAAATGAATTAAAAAGTTAAGTTAAAAACTTCAGGACATATTACATTCTTAACTATGTTATCGCGACTTGATAAAAATTTTAAATTTTCTTGCCTTCGTACTCGTGAAAAGGCGACATGTTCATGTGCAAAAACCTGCTTTTATAAGAGTAATCACAAGGAATCAAATGTTTGGCCTTGACTTTTATTAATTGTCATGGCAAAGGCTAATGTTACTGGAAACTGACGACGCTTTATCTCGAACGGAATCTTCCTATCGTCTGTCAGTGTCACATCGAATTTAGGAAGTAAAACAGACAGACAGACCTTTATTACCCTTGGGCCGCAATCGTGCATTCAAAGGTGTGCTGACCAAAATATTTCACATTTAAACATGTTTCATTGCATAGACCCTTTCAAATGTTAATGTTGCGAAGAAGTATTACGACAGCGCCAATCCTGAGACGTAATTTATGCGGTGGCATTCTTTGCGGAGTAAACGCATTTAAAAATTCCGTTGAAAAGTTAGCTCTTTCATCTACTATACAGTTGATAACCTCATCGATTCTGACACACACCGCTTCATGCTGCCCTGTAGCTAAAGTCATTGTGTCGAGGATTTCGTTGTTAATTGCTAGGGAGTGGACATTATTGGGTGCTAATATTTTTAATAGTATTTTTATTTGACTTTCTCCAACAATAAAGAAAATGTTCACATAACTATCGACATATAGAGGTTAACGCTTTATAATATAGTTAGTAACCTTATTATTTATTAGTAACCCTATTATTGATTAGCAACCAATTGAGATTAAAATAGTTAAAGATATTTTTTTTCTGGAATTTTCATAACCATATTTCATAATGAGCGATCAAATATTAATTACTTTGTGCTGCCATCTGTATTCTGCAATTCAAAATTTAAAAGTACTAAACTTTTTATTTACAACGTTTTAAAGAAAATGTTTACATACCTGTCGACATATTGAGGTTAACGCTTTATTATATAGTATGATATTACAAGTATGGAGAAAGTCATGTGGTGGCCACATTAGATTTTTATTATTGCCTTTCGCGTTTGTCTAAGTTATACTATGCTTAAATTGAAGCCATTTCTTTCTAGCTTTGCAATCTTAACCTTAGAGATATGGAAAAATGCTCCTATGAGCGTCAAAACAAAGGGTTGTCTTTTTTTCAACTTGAAATTTTAATTATCTACGTAAAATTTTCTTGAGGCTAAAAGTGTTTTCCAAGAAACAATGATCTGTATATTACCAATGAAAATGTAATAGCTTGTTTGAATAAGGGTACAAATATTTTTAGTACAAGTCAGGACGATAACTACTGGAATTTGGATTTTTTTAAATAGAAGATGGGCGGTGAATACGATATTTGCGTAAATTTCCACTAATTCTATTCATTCCCGGGCTGCCAACTAATTGAAAGTTCCACGCGTCATACAGAGTTCAGAGAACCCAAACGACTATTGCCACCCTTTCCAAAAATACCAGAGCCATCTATAAACCGCGGTATAGACTAAACTAACGAACCGGGAAAAAAACTCGGGAGCAACGTATGCAAATAAAACAAAACGCATTCATGCAGGAAAATGAAGACCTTGAGTCGAAAAAAGCGATCCGAGTTCGTTTTATTCTCTCCTAAGCTCTCTCTCCAACGGTGCGTACCAGCTGGAAATTCAGCGCCTGTCCATCAACGTGCTTATTTCTAATTAAGAGTTTTAAACTCGGAGCGCAAACACTGGCGTGCGGTTATCCGACCCCTCCAATCTCCCTCTCTCTTGGTCTGTCACCCTCCGTCTCTCTCCCCCACTTTCCTCCCTCTCTCCTCCCCTTTTCTATCTCTCTCATCCTCTCCCCTCTCTCGATCAGCATCCAAGACGCGGATAAAAATATACCACTGATCATGAACCTCACCTGATTAAGGATAATTAAAACGGACGCCACTTCGACACATTTTTCCTATGTTTTCCCTCTGCGTGAAATGTACCTCTTAACGGTTTCGTCGTGTTTGCCGTGACCAGTATTTTCTTCGTTTTTTCTCCAGCCCACGGGTTTTCATGCAATTTGCTCTTGCCCGTAGATTGTTTTTGTTCATGTCAATTACCATAAATTTAAAGCAATAAAATAGTGATTCTTTCGAGTTGATTTTCCCCGTTTCCTGTTTTCTTTTAACGACTGAAAAATCGTTCTTTTATTTTCGAAACGCTTTAAATCGAACGAACTTCGTATTTATTTAGCCTGACGTTTGTTAGTTGATAAACACTACAATGAGTACACGCTGATAGGTATTGCTAAGGCCTCGAAATATCGAACTCAAACAGCATACCATGCAAGCAAACGCACCTAATTATTTACTCGACAAAATGTGCAAATAATATTTGTGAATAAAATAAACTTATATAGAAAAATATAAGCAAATTACCTTTCGATATTTTTACTACGACGAAAAATTGAAATGTGTCCGTACTAATAGTGTAGGATGAAATAAAGAGTGGATTTAGGAAAATCTTTAAGAACAATCAAAGTAAAAGTGCACCATTTTCATTTAATTCAATATGTTGCAGACAAAATCCTCAGTACCTCAGATAAACATACGCAAACAATGGCACGCTGAAGATCGTCAACATTCATTACGTTTATTCTAATAAAAAATTTTAAAAATGGCGTATCTTTAAAACCCGTTACTGGGTTGCAGTTCTTTATAGCCAACAGAAATCTCAACGTTCATGACAGGTTGGCAACTCAAACAAAAGAAAAACATTTGCTTTTTATACTCCAATCGTTTATAGCGTATTATTTGACATGAAATTCCTCAAAAAATCTAAATATAATATATATTCACAAGGTTGTCGTTTTTAAAACTTTACCCGTTCGTATTTATTCGACTTTATCGCTTATATATTTTTCGAAATATCTTTTTATGACGGATATTTAAAGGAAAATGAATATTTTCTGATGCCTCGTGCTTTTTTTCGCCGTAGACGCCGGTCCGTGGAAACTCTTTAAAAAAAAAAACTTCGAAACGATTTTTTGGGAAAACTTTTGATGAAAAAACTAAAGAGTTTGAGGCCGTTATGGCCTATAAAGTATTTTGGAATTTGATGAAGGCCTATTCTCTCCTTTATAGAGAAATAAATTAGTGCGAAAGCAAGGATTTAGCTGGCAAATGCTTCCTTGCACGTAAATCAAAAAAGAGCCGATAAAAGGGAGATGCCTCTTATTTCGCGGGAAGAAAGGAAGAAACCGTGGTGACGCTATTAATTATTATATTAATGTTTAGTTAGCGAGCTTAGCAAGAGATTATGTAACGGCTACAGCTATAAAACCACCGAATAAACCATTTCCACATCTCAATTTTAAAATCAGAGACATTCAACGAATCAAGGATGACCCGACGTATTTTGTATCCCAAGGCAAGGTGATCCGTTCCATAACCCTCTTTATTTCTGGAAGTTTTTTCCGAATAAATTTTATTGCATTCACTACTGCTGTATAGCAAGTGATAAATACGGAACCATTAATTAACATTGAATAAATCATATTCGGCAATATCCATTTCTTGACTAAGTTTATCTAGTGGCAAATAACTTAATTTTATTTATAAGATCGTTGAGGAAACTCCCGTTAGTTTTTGGCGCCAAAGGCATCCTCTCGATCGACTGGTACCTTGACTATTCCAATATCTTAATTAAGAACGACCATCTAAAAATTGCAATCGAGGAAACGGCTTCCTGCATAAAATATGAAATCACTTCTTTAACCGCTTTATCACAGCCGAAATAAATCCAGCTTTCCTCAGCGTAGATCAAACTATGATAAAGTATCGGCCATTAAGGTCAAAAGTTCACATTATATGCTTCGCTTTTATCCCCAAACTCCGCCATTAAGTGAAGTTTTTCATGCTCGGGCATTATTCGATACAGATGGAAGGAAAACATGGACACAGGTGAGAGGACGTGAGGAGAAAAACTTCCAGAAATCGAAAGGACGGTTTGATCGAAAGAAATAAAAAGTTGGACTCGTACCCCCAGAGAACTCAAAAAGTTTTCCAATAAGCTGGAGATAGAAAATAAAAATTATTAGCATTCGAGCGAGTTTATGTCCCGAAACCCATTTCTCTGCCCGCCCTCTTACGGCGTTCCCTCTCAACCTTACCTTCTTCCTCTTCTCCTTTTCTCTCTTGCCACTTCTTCTACCGCTTCTCTCCTCCCCCTCTTTTTCCTCCTCTTCTCTCACTCTCTCCTTCTTCTCTCTCTCCCCTTCTTTTCTCTCTCTCTCCTTCTTTTCTCTCTCTCTTTCTCTTCTCTCTCTCTCCTCTTCCTCCCCTCTTTATCCTCCCCTTCTCTCTTTGTCCTCTCCATTTCTCTCCTCTTCCTCACCTATCTTTATTTTCTCCCTCTTTCTCCTCTCCCCCTACTCTTAATGTGTATTTATCTATATTTCATGCGTAGTCATCTATATTTCATGTGTATATTACTTTATATGTATATTGATGACGGTATACAGCGATGCTGACTTACAATCTTTCCTACTGTACTTAACATTTCCTATATCTTGTTGTAGTTTTCCATTGTGATATATACACTATGAGTAGTTTTCGCAGGTTTTTCGCACCCCCCTCCCCTTCTCAATGGGTGTTTTCCTGCGTGGGTTTCTCTAGGAAGAACAAACCTGTTTTACCTAGGTTTTCTCAAAAACTTAAATGTCTTCACGTATATCTTTTTATATTTTGTACATTTTTATATACCGCTTATTTTAATGCTTTTAATTTTAATATTCATGATATTGACGAAAGGTTAAATGTAAGAATGAATCTTATGGTCCAAATTTTGCCCGAATAAAGACTGTTATTTATCTAACTCTCGCTCGCTCTCTTCTCTTCCCCTTCTCTCTCCCTCTCCTCTTCCACTTAGCTCACTCGTCTCTCCCTGCTTCCTCTCTTACTCTCCCTCCTTCCTTCCTCTCCCTCCTCTCTTCCTCTCCCTCCTCTCTTTCTCTCACTCCTCTCTTCCTCTCCCTTTTCTCTTCCTCTCCCATCTTCCTCTCCCTCCCTTCTTCCTCTCCCTCCCTTCTTCCTCTCCCTCCCTTCTTCCTCTCCCTCCCTTCTTCCTCTCCCTCTTTCCTTCTTCTACCCTCTCTCTTCCTCCCCCACCCTTCTTCCGCCACCCTCCTCCCCCACCCTGCCTCCCCCTTCCCTCTTCACCCTTCTTCCTCTTCCTCCTTTCTTTTTAAATGTAAGAAGGGACTATATAGTCTCAATTTCGCCCTAAATAAAGTCGTTTGTCTGTCTGTCTATCTTCCTCCCTTCTTCCTCCATTCTTCCTCTCCCTTCCTTCTTCCTCTCCCTTCCTTCTTCCTCTACCTCCTTCCTGTCTCTCCCTTCTCCTCCCTCCTTCCTCTCCCTCCCTCTTCCTCTCCCTCCCTCTTCCTTCCCCTCCCTCTTTCCTCTCCCTCCTCTCTACCTCCCCCTTCTCTTCATCAGACTCTTTAATTCCACTAAATTATTCAATATCTTAACCTTTCTCTCTTCCATTCTCTCTCTTTCTCTCTGTTCACCCTCTCGATCTCAATTATTATCTCTCTGAAAACTCTCTTTGCCTTCTTTTTCTCATTTTCTTCCCATATCCTTCCTGTAATCCTTCTTCCCCTCACACTTCCTCTCACATCACAATCCTCTTACCGGCTTTATGTTTCTCGCCCTCTATACCTTAACCATGTTCCATTTACCCGACCCTTTCATCCAGATCTTCACCTCCTCTCAAAACAGACATCTGACCTCTCGGTTATACCTCTCTCTCTCTCTCTCTCTCTCTCTCTTCATCACCATTTCTACCCTTATCCTTGAAAAGGCGGAGAATTTCTTGCCCGAGAAATCCCCTTCCTGCGAGTTCGACATCAGAAATCTGATTCTGAGAATTTCTCATAAGATTAAAACATCATGTTTGTATCCGCCGAACATCGATAATAATTATATGGCAACTCGTGTAAAATTTTCGTTCATCGTTTCTCCAGGAGTTGCAATTGATCTATATTAAGGTTTTATCAGTTCTTTATTTTTCTTCCATTGATTTTATTATATGGCACAGTGGAAACGAAACAACAAGTTAGGAAAGTGTACAGGGTATCACAAATCGGCGCGTTTCGTGTGATGGAATATTTGAAACTAAAGGAAATACTTTGAACGAACGCACACTATAAAAAAGCGAGACCCCATGACCCGATTATGTCTACTAAAAATTTCTTCCCTCCCATAAGTTGGTGCTTTAATAAAACTTTTTAGGTGATTTTAGTATAACTTTATAATATCAGAAATGATTCCAGGTAAATATTGAATTTTTGATTTTCCAATTTATTTTCTAATCAGTTGTATTTAATCGAACATTCAAAAATTATTTAAAACACCTCACTTGAGTTAAGTATTTCTAATCTTTACGTTTACGTTTTATTCCTACTTCGTATGTAATCCACTTCCTCCCGCTTACAAAATGCTGTATGCACACAAAAGGAAATTAAACATATTTTCTTTATTATAGCAATTTTATTTACTTCAGTTGAAACGAAGATTGTTTTCGTTGGCAACAGTTCAATAAACGCATGGATTTTTCTAAGTTCTTTCTTGTTTGATTTTCTATGAATCGGCTAGTCTTACGATAAAAATGCATTTAGCAAGAAATATTTTATTTGGCTAGATCTACAAATTTTATTTGTAAATATTTTCAGTATGACTAGTATTTTACGAGATATTAGGAAAAGTTTGTTTATTGTTTTCAGTAATGTAACTCTCGTAATTGGTTTATATGAACCATTTATGTCATTTTCTTATCTTCTTTTACCATAAGTCCTTGATACCGAATTTCATAAAAATCCTTTCGTTAGAAGCCAAGAACGAACGGATGAACGGAAGGAAGCTAATAGGCGCTTATGTTCGGAACAAAACGCGGCCAGGAATCTATTCCAGTAAACGATAAGATATTATCAAATTACTAGCCAAGTGACCGTTGCCTTAAAATGATTAATCTCGAGTTTTATAAAAATGGTTAAAATGATTATTCTTTGAAATAGAGGAAAAATAAGGTTTACTAAATATTTTACTGTGGTAGTTGAGTCTGTTACATATCCCTACAGTGCATTCAAAATTAGATCCGAGCAACATTTTAAACGTTCAACTCTATATTATATAATTAACAATTTTAAAACACATCAAAAACATTTTCTCATTTAGAATCCTTGGATATCATCACCTTTGATGAAAAATATATAATAAGGAAAAGGTAGCGTTTATCTATTTGCATAGCGTGTATCATAGGAATTTTGACAATATCATGTGCGAATAAGTTAGTTGTCAGACAAACTCACTTTTCTTATTTTGATTTCCTTGATAATGTTTGTTTTTAAAAATATTTAAATAAATTTAAGCAGAATGTAAATGGCGATTTAATTTATATAACTTACACTAAGTGAAACAGGATATTTGAGTATATTCTCGGCAAATAAATGTATTCCTTTTTTTGGCATATATTGCATTATAAGGTTAGTGATTTGGGATTCTATGTTTTCCTTACTCGTATGTCATTTACGTTTTTATTTTTACGTTTTTTCTTTCTGATCGCCTTGCTATTGTATATTTAACTAAGTGAAGTATTAACGCTAGAATCTAGGATTAGTCTTATTTCGGTTGTTCGGAGGATTTTAACTAGTGATATCAGCGTAAAATTCCCGTTTTAGCTTGCTAAGCGAGAATGATAACTTAAGAGATTCGAATTCCTTCTGAGTTGGTGAGAGGTAAATAATGCGGAAAATCGAGATGGTGGCAAATAGCGGCAAACGCCGAGAAATAAAACCGTAAGCAAACTACGTGTTCCAGAAAAGGGGCAGGAAATGGAATTTGATGAAAACGGGCGCGGAAAGAACGGAGAAGCAGGTAGGAGAAGGGAAATAGCAGCTAGAAATCGGGAATTGGAAAGGGAGATATCGCAAGAGCGCCATCGAAGCAAACCCATCCCAGCGCGAACCACCGGAATCAAAGGGCTCCCGCAGCCATTTCTGCCCGTGAGAGCCTCTTTCGATTCGAATGGGCAATTTCTGGAGAAGTATTCCGCGCGATATTGTGGTGATACACAAAACGCCTCACTCCCTCACGGCTTTTATTTCTCTTTCTCCTTCCACCGTCTCTTATTCTCTACTTCTCTTCTATAGCTGTTTCTTTCTCAGTCTCCGCCTCACTTAATTTCTTCCTCTCTCCTCACCTGCAATTCTTATTTTGCTGCTTTCCTCTCTTGAACGTCAGCGCCGCAATCTGGCATTCAACTTCCTCTGTTATATTACTATATTTCCTATCTTCACATACCTATCCGCCACCTCTCTATTTCCCTCTCTATCATTTGCTCTAACTCAACTTCTCTTGCACTCCCTTCTTCACTCTATTCTTCCCTCTTACCCTTCCAATATTCCTCCTAGTTCCTTACCTTTTCCAGTTTTGCAATATTCATTCGCTCACGCACATTGTTCTCACCAGTGGTGTAACCAGGAGCAGAAGGGCAAAATATTATCTATGGTCCTCCTCTCCCAATATAACATAAATCGAGCCCCCCCAAGTCCCTCCCGGGTCCGTGACATTTGGCCACATACGCCACCCTATAGTTACGCCACTGGTCCCCATCTACGGGTTTTTGTTGCCTAAGTTCTCTCGAGTGGCACCTCACTTTATGTATTTGTGCTTTCTCAATCTCTATGGCAGTCATTCGACCAACAAAGATTTTAAGACCGTTGTCATATGAGGGCTGCTGACCAAAGGTAAATTCTACACATCGGGGTTCAACTATTTAGTTGTTTGGAGACAGACGTTTTATTTAAATATTTCTTTCAAATCGGACTGTGATTTCAGGGTTCTTATTATATAATGTGCAGTTTCTATAATGTGCAGCTTATGTCTTTCGCTAACGCTATTAACTAGCAAATAACTCTAGAATGGAGTAATCGATTGCGGTCATTCTTCGGCGCACGGTTAGCTTAACGTCCAAACATGATTTAGGTGATCGCCGAGTACGATAACGAACCGGGTTCGATCCCAAGGGTGTTTCATTCTCCCGTTTGAATAACACTGGATTCGATGCATCACATTTTTTGTTTTCATTTTAAAATTTGTAATAACCATCGCAAAAGTTCGGGACTTGAACCAAAGAACGCCAAAACGAATGCAAATTTATTTTAGCGGCGTCGATGCTAATACGATTCTAATCGGTCTATATAACTGCATTGAACACGAAAATTTTATTTTTTAGAAGAAAATCTTACCTAACCAAGTACAAATGAATTCATTGTTGCCAAATTCATTAAATTAAATGCGTTAAATTGGATTTAGATAAAAACTAATGACGGGTGAGTGGAGGAGGGAGAGGGAGAAAGAGAGAGAAAGGGAGGTAGGAAGAATTGAAGGGAGTGAGAGAGAATGGAAGGAAGGGAAAGAATGTGAGGGAGTCAGAGAATTGGAAGTAGAGAATGAGGAGGGAGAGAGGGAATGGGAGGGAAGGAAGGAGAATGAGGAAAGGGAGAATGGAAGGGAGCGAGAGAATGCGACGGGGGAGAAAATGGGAGGGAGTCAGAGAATTGGAGTGAGAATATTGAAGGGAGGGAGAGAATGTGAGAGGATAGAATGGGAGGGAAGAGAGAATGGAAGGGGGGGAGAATGAGAGGGAGGGAGAGAATAGGAGGGAGGGAGAGAATGGAAGGGAGGGAGATACTGGGAGGTAGCTAGAGAATGGGACGGAGGGAGTGAATGGGATGGAGATTATGGGAGGTAGATAGGGAAAGGGAGGGAGGGAGGGAATTGGAGTGAGAGAATAGGAGCGTGGGAGAGAAAGAGAGGGAGGGAGATAATTGGAGAGATAGTGAGGGAGAGAAAGGAGGTAGAAGAGGAAGTGTATCCGTTTTAGGTTATACTTTATTAGATAATTACGCGGGCTTTGCCCCGGTTTTACAGTTTCGAATGTTCATTCTCATTTCACTCGCTAATATTTTCATTCAATCTCACGGTACTGTCGAGATAACTTGCCAATATTTCCCCTTAATTGGTACGAACAAATTAAATGCAGATTCAAGCTTAATATTTTGTTAAAAATATTCAAAATAAGTTTCGTAATATTACAAAACATCAACACGGGCCTCTAGTCAGGGTATGATTTGTATGCCACCCCTCTCCCCCAAAAATCAAAATTCTGGCACCCTTCGTGCACATTCTAAAGGTCTCTTTTGTATGTGTACCAAGTTTTAAGTCTCTAAGTGTTTTGGTTTTTGAGAAACTCTGTAAGGTATGATTTGTATGGCACCCCCTTTCCCCTAAAAAACCAAAATTCTGGTCCCGAGGTGCACATCCTCAAGGTCTCTTTTGTATTTGTACCAAGTTTGAAGTCTCTAACGTTCATGGTTTTCGAGATATTCTGTTCACACACATACACAGACACAGACGCCGCCTTTTATTATTACAGATTCTTGCATCTTTGACGGGAAATTACTCTAGTACTAGTATAAATTACATTTTAATACACTAGCATGTTAATATAAAGAAATTAAAATTTGTACATATTTTTGTGTGATATAGTGATGAAAATGTGATGTTATAATGAAGACGTACTTGACAACAACTTTTTATATTTCTCTGCAGTTGAATGATTTAACTATACGATTATATAGCGATTATAGCGAGAAAAAATCTGACGTGTCCAGTATATGGCTTTCTCCATATGGAGCAATATGATTGCGATATTACTCATGAGTTGCCCTCGACAACAGCGTCCTCGAGAATAACTATCTGAAATTACGCTTTTGAATAATTTTTAAACACTTCACAGTGAAAAACACGTCGAACAAATTTTTACGTTGCAAAAAATAGGTAAGCAAAATTGTTATTTGTTACTGTGGACAACAAAATATTGATGCGCGATTAAAATTGCCGTCAGCATCGCTGTTAATAATTACACAAAAATTTGTTAACAAAATATGATTATAGATGGCATTGAGAAAATTTTATCGGGATTAAAATTACTGTTAGCAGCGATGTCGCCGCTATCAACAATTCTAAAAAATTTCCATAGCAACGGAAACAAAGTTGTCACCTCGAGACATCAATGCACTAAACAAATTGTCAAATAAACCGATCTATGAAAACATGTTTCAAACCAAAGTTGTAAAAAGTTATATTGTCTACAACTTTAATAATTACAAATATTTACATTAATGAAGTCCTAAAGAAGATATTTGGCATAAACGGAAGAATTTCAAGGGTAAACCTCCACTTTCGGTTGACCAATCTTAGCCAAAATGTAATCAGACTTTGATTTTTTAATTGAACTCTTAGTTATAAAGTTTCGTGGTTAATCAATTAGTAGCTTTTGAGATAGACCGCGCTCAAATTTTCTATCATAGACAACATAATAGATAGAATAGTGATATTATACTTATATATATTATATTATATTGTATATATATTATACCTTAAAACGAGTCTTTACGTTGAAAATTTTGAACTCGATTTTTTCAAGAAAAAATACTTTATACTACGCATGTAGGAAACAATAAACAGTTTGAATGTTTAAAAGTTTCCAAAACTCACGTATGAAAGGATTAATCTCAATTCTCACTCAAAATTTTCTCCAACGAACCTTCCAGACTGGATATGTAACCTTTGCTTGGATTACACCTAATTTACACGTCCAGTCCGCATACAGTTCATTGCCCAATTCTTGCTGCTTATAGAAAATCTTCCTGTAACCTCCAAAATGCCGATTCGCATGTTATACACGCCACTCACGTTTTCCATTTTGTTGGCTCCCGTAACCAATGCATTGCATTCACGCCACATACAGAATAAAACTTCACATACATTTTACATTGGCTTTGGCCGATGCCAAATGGAACTTCTGTTGGGATTTTACAAGGTTTCTTTACTACGTCCTGCTCCATTGTGCTATTCCCGTATGCTCTTGCAAAGTAACGCATAAACCCTTTGCTGAGAACGTACGTCTTTACCCCTTCTTCGAACCTTCGATCGTTCTACTTTTTCTAGCATTACAGCTGTTGATTTAATTTTTAGTGTTGCACCGTGTAGCTGCACCTTTATAACTCCGAATTGTTAAAGGCACCTCATTTTCTAACACGGATATGGCAAATGAATTTCAATGAATCGATTTTTAATATCAATTTCCAACTATATTCTTCATCACCGCATATGTATTCGTCTTCATGAGTTAAAATTTATATTTTACTGATTTCATATTCAATTCAATTAACTTTAAACAATGTATAATTTTATCTAATTTTTAAATAGTTAAATACAGTTAATTCCACCGTTTTCTATGAAAATTATCTGTGTAAAACGTATGGGAAATTTAAAAAACAACGAGCAAGCAAAAAGCTAACTAACATTGAAATATATTTTAAATTACAAATACGAGGATGAATTACAGTTAACACAACAGTCGTCATCATTTTACGGGAAATGGAGTCCGACGACCTATATCCACATCATGTGGTGCTCACGAACTTATTTACTCCAAATACAGGTCAGGTAAACATCCGATCACTATTCGTCCAAACGTTCACACAAACAAATACAGAGATTGGAAGTGACCTAAGCTTTGGAGTCTGCAAGCGTAATCGCAGCCTTTCTAGAAACTTCCTGCTCTGGGAAAAATTGTATTTTTTCGAGGACGCTGAGAATAGAAACCGTTAGAAGTATAAATACTTGATCAACTCGATACGGCTAACGCTCTTTCAAACAGATTTGCCTCGTATAAATTCTCTGATGTGGTAGAAACAGTCTCTATGAAATATCGGCGATCTATACTTCCTGCCGAAGCAACGTTGGATGCATAAAATACAAGATGGAAAAGTATACTCAATAAATGGAATACGCAGAGATAACAGAGGCGTTCTTTATGGGAAATGCGCATAAAAATGGCATCGAAAGACTGGGCAGTTCTAAAATTTTTATCTTCGAAACTATATGTCGTAATTGCGTGGTCACGCGGACTTTTTCGTAGCAAATGTTTTCCGAAGAAATTTTTAAATCTATACGTCACAGATCATATATAAGCTTAGGAGACAAAAATATGGATTTTTATTTGTTTTTGCAGATAAATTAGTCGTACAGACCGATGAGATGTTATGCTTGGGATTTTCTCGAATTGATCTCCAAAACTGTAACTTTTAGTTATGTGGTCTCGCGGATTTTTTTGTTGTAAATGCTGTCCTCTATTTGAATAAATTTTTAAATCGATACCTTACGGATCATAGAAAAGTATTCCGTGCCTCTGTTTGATATACCTATTTTTTGTCCTCCTATATCAGCTCTTTTACGTTGACTACCGAGTAAACAAGATGGAAAAGTATACTCCATAAATGGAATACACGGAGATTTCAAAGGCGTTCTTTATGGAAAATACGTAAAAAAAACCGCATCGAACGATTCTTGAATTTTTATATACGAAATTGAAGTCGTAATTATGTGGTCTTGCGGACTGCTTTGCGGAAAATGTTGTCCCTTATCCGAATATTTTTTAAAATATATAGATTACAGATCATAGAAGAGCTATAAAGAGAGAAATATGGTTTTAATTGTAGCTTGCCGAGAGAACCGTCTTAGCGATCGATGTTAACAAAGTATGCGATGCTTTACTAGGGATTTTCTTGAATTTTCTGTAAAACTATAACTCGTAATTATGTAGTCTCGCGGACTTCTTTGTGGCAAATGAAGTGCTCTATCCGAATAATGTTTTAATCTATACCTTACAGATCATATAAGAGAGAGGGAGAAAAATTTGTGGTTATTAATTGTTGCTTGATGGATGTCATTTAACGAGATACGAGTGTAAGTTTGTTAATCTACTTATGTAAAGTGGAATTTCGAATTGACGGATGCAGCCCAAAATCACAATTGGGCGATAAATTTTAATAAGGATCTCTCCTTCTTAATTTAATTGAAATACGTCTAGCGGTTTAGCAGATGAAAGTTACGACGGACGGATGGACGGACGAGACGTGCCCTAAATTTATCTAACATATTTAGATTCGTTGTGTAATTTAAGAAATGGCTATACCTCTTCCCTCAACTCAAACATTCTTGACAAGTCCTTTCTTCGCGAAAGCCAGAGAATCTCAGTGGGAAGGAATAGGGGTTGATGATTTATCCCATCTCCTCACATAGTTTGGAAAACAAGCGAGAATTAAGGGGTATTGATAAAGTTGACGATTTTTACAGCTTCAACCAAAACTGACTTTTATTCATTCGGCAGGCTGCTAGCCATGAGATCTTTGCGCTTAACGGAAAATTTTATTTTTTTAAATATTTCCGATCTTTCATCTAAGAGACGAGAACCTTAACTAAGGAGTAAATAATTGAAATGCAATTTACGTAACAAAATCATCCTGCTTTTTTAATCAGTTGAGATGATTACTTCGCAACTACCCATAGAGTAAAGTTATGCTTATATAAAACCTCCTGTAACTTATAAACTGTAGGAAAAATATTCTAGAAAATTTTACACTATCAATATCGTAATATCACAATTAATTATTTAAAAACTTTGGAAAACCAGTTAACCGAAAGCGTCCCGTATCAATTTGAAGCCGTTGGCATACGTGCCCATCATTCGTCACCCGTTAAGGCGCATTTACACGGTTCAATGCCATTGAGCAATCCGATTGAATCAGCAGCATTGAACTTCCGCATTGAAATAGAAGTTGTTTATACAAATCAATGAAATTGATTTCACCAATTCAATTTAACATGGCGCCAAATTAAATCGTTCGTGCGGGTATTCGCATTATTTGTGATCATTTAATACATGCGTGCTATAAAATACTATCAAAAATTTAAAAAAAGAAAAACTCGACGTATTTGGATAAGAAGATGGACCATGATATATGATATTTAAGAAGCATCGGAATCTTTGTTGAGGGAATGGGTCGCAGAAGATAGCGAGATGATAAAAAATCATCTCAGAATGTCTCCGGAGCAATTTGAAGAACTCTTGGATATAGTCTCGCCATTAACTCAAAAACGAGATACTGTAATGAGAGAAGCTCTTAGTGCCAGACTGAAACTTATATCTTGGACTTCAGGTCTTGTTCCGTCACTCTCGGTAAATTTAAATCAGAAATTAAATTTTGAATAGCGTCTTCTCTGGCATTCTTGATTTTATAATCACTGTTTTTGCTATTCCACAAGCACTCGTAATTTTTTATCAAGTCCAAAAACAACGGCGTATGGTCCTCTCTCCACTTAAAAACCATGATTCTTCTGTACAATTCCCGGCACGAACCAACCCAACTCGCTTTCTTCAGTTCACTTGTCATTCACGGTTTAAAAGCAGAGCATCTGTGATGTCTCGAGACGAAAATGCTTTCAATGCTATTGAAATTCATTGTTTACACCAATCAATCATCGTTCAATGTGGGTGATTCATTCCCATTGCTTCCATGGAACTGAACAAAAGTAGAGCTCGACCCTACTTCTTGTAATGTTCAATGCGATTGCTCAATGAGATTGAATTCCTGTTTGCACTTTTCAATTTTTTTTCAATGTGGGTGATTCAACCGGATTGTTCAATCGAATTAAACCGTGTAAATGCGCCTTTAGGAATATAATACATTGAAAAAGTTTGCAATTTTAGACACAATGAAATATTTCCTCTCAAACTAAAGTCTGACGATCACATATCTGCAACTGGATCAAAATCTATGTGGAATGTTGTGAAATGTAAACTTGGAGAGGGAGAAAAATTCTAACTTTACTGGGAATCGAACCTGGGTCTCCCACTTTCCGGGGCTATTCTTCCCTTCATTGTAGCTCCAAATGTACCACGACATACCCATGATGAAGAACTGTTATAAACGACTCATCTTCTGTGAAAACAGTTCGTCTGTTACTTAGCAAACATATCATGGAAAGTTTGCTACATGATAACTCTAGTCAGCTGGTAATTGTATTTTATCGATTAACTCATCTCAGAACACGTACTACGTAATCATAAATGTGCATACATCTCAAAAAGTGAGGGCGGAGTGAAAAGCAACGGGTTAATATATCTCTGCAGATTGATTTTCCCTCACTTTTTCTAACATCTATCATACATTTTATTTTGTTTTGTGTTTGTATACGTATTCCTCGAAAAAATATTTTTCATCTATAATAAAACTACTCTGTTAGACTTCCTTTTTTAAATGTTTGAACTTTTTATAATTTATATTTCTCGAGTAATACGTATTAATGTTAAGTTAAAGCAACTTAGCTAAACATTCGGGGAATTTACGTTAACTCCGGTCACTGCAGGAAGATTGGGGGTTTAGACGCTGCACGTTAAAGTGTAATTAATTCAATCTGCAAGTCATTTGCACAGCTCAACTGGTAATTGTGTCTAAATTCAACGTTGGTGTCGTAGGTTTAAATATAGAAAAGGCATTGCTATAACACGGTAAACGGTTACGACGTTATTCTATTTTTCATCATCACTTTATGTTAGCTTGTAAGTGAACAACAAAATCAGTCAAAAAACAAAGCTAAAATAAACCCTTATGTGTTCCGATTGGATTATGGGACAAACTCGCCTCGGCTTAGTACGATCCTAATTATGAAAGTAATATCCTGCGCGTGTGAGGACATTAATTTAAGGACCAGCCCTTATTAAGGAAACCTGGCTGAATTCCGCTGGTTTCTCTCGTCTCCGAAACCACGCAATATTCCTTCTTCGTGTCGTGTTTGTACCCAACGCCTCTCGCCCTCCCAACCCTCCTCTTATCTCAGACTCTTCCCCAGACCCTTCCACTTTCCCACAGCATTCTCTCCCAACACATTTACACTATGCGAGAAAATTCCACCTTCACACCTTCGCTAGGCTCACCTCAACCAAACTTTTTCTCGGTTTATACTCTACAAGCCTCCTCCCCCCCCTTCCTCCCTGGCCTCCGTGTCTCATGTCCCTCATGTCCCGTCACAATATTTTTGCTAGTAATTTACAGTCGCCGATTAAGATAAGGATGAAGCAGAATAAAACCGAGACACGATAGCACACATTGACTATTTAATGTGATTCTGTGTAATCGAATCGTCAACGTTTTTGACCGAGTGACAAATATAAACCCCCTACCTACTAAGCGTCATTTGAAATTAATGTAAATTAAAAGAGATGGAAATTTAGATGCGCGGAATTGTGGATTTCAAAATTAGATAAAAATTTCTAGAGAAATACAAGTAATCCCCTATATGCTATTTCTATAATGGATCATATTACATCACACTCAGAATTAGTTGATGAAAAATAATCAAGTCTTACGTCATAAATAAATACTCCTCACTCTTTTAGCTAGAGAAAATACGAAGCGTAATTCATATAAATCGGAAATCTATGATAAAACTTAAAAAAAATGAAGAGATCATTTTCAATGAAACTTAATACAATTATGGAAACTGTAAAAATGTACATACATACACGCTTTAAATTATTTGACTATAAATAAAGAAAGTAGATTCATAGTACTCAAGATATATTTTTATTAAGTAGGTGAAGGAAGGTACAACATATCTTTTAAACTTTACTCTGTCTCCTTCAAGTTACACACACATACGCAAAGTAATGAAAAAAGCATTTGCAGTTTTCAAGTTGACAACTACAACAAACAAACGTCACTGTTTTTATATATGGATACAAATTTATTTATTTGGGAGAATTTATTTGCTTATGAATGAATCGTTATACTAGGCAGAAAACATAAAGGCGAATAAAAATGAGAAAAATCAAATTTCTCAAAAAATGTCACCGAATGTTAAAAGGTAATATATCCAAGTACATATTCAAACAGTTTTTATTCTCCTAAAATAATGCTCGCGTGTCTATAAACTCAATCCGATAAGGCTTTAATGACCTTTCAGTCGAAATACCATCAGGAAATAATTTAGGTCGTCATAAATTCCACTGTCGTTATATCTGCTGTCTATTAATACCAATTCAGTTAAGAAAAATCTCTAATTGATGCAATTAGCTTAGTCCACTGTAGCTATTCCATAAGAGTCAATGATAGTTCTTCATTTTGACCTATGCATTAAAACCCCTTTTAAATAGCAGTCTGACTAATATTTCATCAAACTCTCCTTGACCAATGTCTCATTATAGAATCTTTTCATTTGCTCTATCTCTTTCCTTTCATTTATTCATCAACACATCGAATACTCCCACCCTCTCCTTTTGGCATTTCATCCCTCTCCCGGCAGATTTGTTCAAAACTGTTTCCTCGAAAAGCTTCTCCGCTACCCATAATAAACCTTACAAAGACCTTCTGTATCTCTCTATGCTTCCTTGTGTGAATGTCATGCTACCCTTAAAAAGTCCCCCCCCCCATTCGGTCAAAGCACTCAACTATTTTTTCCATTATAAGTAGTATATCCTTCCCTTTCTTTTTTAATTAGCGTCGCTTTCCTTTGAAATCGATCCTCACTGTGTTCCGCGTTATTTTCATTCGATTTACCTCACCCCACCTCCAAAGAAGACTTTCAAAACTCGGCTTTGAGTTATTTTAATTATTTCGTCGACTTCTTTTAATTACTGGCCTGGAGATAAATTCATAATTTAAAAGGGAAAAATGAGAGGCATCTGGGAAGAACCTAAAGAGACGAAAATTCGTGGTTTTATGAAGAAAGGTTGGCAATGATGGTAAACACACGTTCCAACTGCGCGCAAGAACGATCATGGCCCTAAAAGTAAAATAGTTACAGTTTTTCAATAAGTATCTTATAAAATAAACAAAATAAACGGTCGGTGGTCTTTTATTGACTTGTTGTGGCAGTATTCATAGTTATATCGAAAGTTTCACGACTGAATCGATAGCAATTTAGTCGATGCCTCATTAGGTAACATATCGTACTATATTTTATCTTCTTTATCAATGTGACTATCTGTAAACCGATACGTATATGATCCATTTTTAAAGTTGTTACAAGTTTATTTTTCCCATTGGCATGTGCTTTAGTTCATAATAAATGATTAAATATGATAATTGATTAATCGCATGTGTTCCGATTTCGTTTTTCTAAGAATTTTGAAAAAAGTACGTACAATTCTATTGAGACCGTAGACCACCATCTCGTGATCATGCCACCAAGATATGAGGCATAAATGTTTTCATCTCGAGTAAAAAGGTTATAATTCATTGATAAATCGTGACAGAATTTTCGATGCATGATCATAGGATCTTACTGAACCTTTTCGTTAAATCTAAACGTTTGGGCGACTTTTAAGTTCCTAAATCATCGCAAAGTATGACTCTTTTAAGCTCCATTTTATCCTCTAGTAATTAATGCAAGAATATGAAGTTTGTAGATGTTTACTGTGAACTCATTCAATGTTGGTCTATGTATTATTTTTTCTTTCTGTCCTTGCCCTTGCGCTGGCGTAATTTGCGTATCCTTTAACTTCTATGGCTGTAGCTCGTTATCAAAATAACATGGTTAAAGAGGAAGAAACTTCTTTTGTATTCACCCTGTTGACAACTTTCACGTCTCAACGAACGAATCTGAGCGCTCCTGAGAGAGCACAATGAGGGAGCGATTTGCCTCATCAAGGACGATACTTTGGGAGGTGGAAAAACAAACATTTTGAGTCCTCAGAGGAGGGGAAAGTTGTACTAGGGACGTTTCTTAAATTTACTCATTCCATTTTTGTGAATACCCAATATGATCCCGATATATATTTGTTAACGTAATCCTCCATTGTCTCTTTGTGGTTTATTCATACGTTCCTAGCCCCACGCACAAAATCCTACTATAGGTCTGCCGTGATCGAAAGAACATTTTGGATGTACTGTGGGTGTGGCCTAATCCCTCACTCCACTTGACACCCTCCCCTCTCGCCCTTCCTTACCATACGGGCTATCGCTGTCTCGGTCCTTTTCTAACTACACTGTTGCCAAATATTCGCAAAACTTCGTTTAGGCAGTCAGTGGGTTATGGTGTTATTTAAAAGGAAATAGCTCTATGGAAGTAAGTTGAAATAAGAAGTTGTGAAAGCGAAAGTTGAGAATTTTGGCTAAAACTTAGCGTGACGAAATGAACATGGGGTTAAATTGCATTCCCTGCGGGAGAGCAGTTTCGAGGCATAAGTTAACTTAGGATGATTAATGGTTGTAGTAAGAAATGGAGACTGTAGAAGCTACGCTGTAAATGAGAGTCACGATCTAGCATAAATGCGCGATAAAGGATCAAATACATTACAGGATAAAGGAAAGAGCTTGCGAAAGGCTTACTGCGGAACGGAATGGGGCTACAAACAAAAAAACGAACGTCAAGGACTTAAAGTCAGGAGCGTGTCAGGTTTAAGACCTATCCGTATTAAACTTCCCTATCGAATTTGATTAGCTAAAGCTCTTAAAAACGATAATTTCTGCGAACAACGAGTCCTTTAACACGATGCAATCCCCACGATTCAGATTACGCAATATTTGCCTACTTTTTAAGTACATTTTTACATACACAGGGATGTTAAAGGTGGGATAATTGAAATACATGATTCGTATGATTCGGTTCTTTTATTAGATTATGATAGTTTCCAAAACTTCATATGCAAAAATAAACCAAACCTATTCCATTTTTAGGCATTCTTTAGAATAAGTAAAAATAGAACGCCTTGTGGTCAGGTCGTGTCCGTCCGTCCGTCTGTCCGCATGTTTTATCTTCAAAACTACTGGGCGGATGTTGATGATATTTGGTATTTAGGACATAGGAGCAAAGAAAATAAGAAAATTATATAAATAGTGTACGTGACCTAATCTGGAGTGCCATTTGACGTGACAAAAAATGAACTTTTCTTTATATTTCGTACAATATCATTTATAACGAAAAATTCTTTAAACAACTTTGTAGAACTAGTTAAATAGCATATGATTTGCTCAGTATATTTTTATCGAAGGAGTAGCCGATTTCAAGAAACTTTAAAATCGTAATTTACTTTGGACTTAGAAGAGTTTTCCCGTTTATTGTTTTCAACGAAAACAATCTTCGTGACAACTGATAAAAACAATATCTGCTGTAAATACATAATTAGTTTAATTTTCCTTCGTGCGCACGCAATATTTGGAAAATGAAGGGAAATGGATAATCTACGACGAAGAAATAAACGTAAATACGTCTATTTTCTTTACGTATACACAGCGTTTGTAAGTGGAAAGAAATGGGTAATTCACGATGAAGGAATGAACGTGAACATAAAGATTACATTACTAGTATTCGAGTGAGGTAAGTTTTAACTAATTGTCTATGGTTTTATTAATTACAATTGATTAGGAAATAATTAGTCGGTGAATCAAAAATTCGATATTTCTTTGGCATCACTACTGGCATTTCAGTTCGTAGACATTATATTAAGCCATTAATATTTATCTTTTTTTGACATGATTGCATAAATCGTAAAGAACGCCTCTTCCTCGCATGTATGCACGCATGATGTGTGCTTCCTTCCGCTATTGCTATTTTGGACTTTATCCTTGCTGCTCTAATGAAATGCTGTATTTTAAAATTATTATTTGAGAAAGTTTAAATTTAGTGTATTATCTCCTTTTCGAAATATTTGGTATTGATTTTCTCTATCCAGGGTACTCGTAGCTGCGTCGACAGATCGCATAAATTACGCACTTCTATGGAAAGGGAAGATAAATGAAAGCCCTCTTAATTTTGCGGGCAGGTGATTAAATCCCTATTCATTTCTCATCCATTAAAAATCAATCGATTCAGAGAAGTGTTCTTTCCCCCTTACCTACTCGACATGCAGTTTATTTTTCACAAACGATATCAGTTGTAGGACAAGAGAAGATGAAAAACCTCAATCGGAAGAAAGCAATGGAATACGAAATTTGAGTAAATGCATAACTAAGCCGCTGTGAATCACTCGAAACCAATGAATCGTTCATCGAGGAAAAGTCGTATGATTTTCAAATAAAAGTCTCTTATATTCGCAGTGTAATTGATAAGACAAGGAATAAAAATACGTAGGTAACGCAAATAATAAAACATGCAACGCCTATCAATGGCAAATCCGAAACACGAAATGTTTTGCTTCCCTTCTGCAAAGCGGTCGTCGATCGTCGCTGGATCCAATTTGCTTCTTCAAACAATGAGGCAGCTGCTTGTCTAACTGATTGTTTCTGTGCTTCCTACCGTGCAGGCCGTTTCCCAGTTGCAACCCTTGCAACATGAACTTGCTGCGTATCCTCTGCGTCGTGCAACAACCTCGACTTTTATGTGCACAGGTTTCAACCTATTCTCCTCGCTAACCGTTTTAGTGTCAGCGAGTTTTGCTCACGCTTCCATTTATTAAAAAAATCTAAAAGGAATTTAACCGTAACCTCAATGTGATAACTGAAATAAATAGCTTTGCCTTCGCGATGAGACATGCACATGGTTACGGTTGCTTTGCATTATAACCTCTTACAACTTATTTATATTGGCGTTTTGGCGTTTTTTCATTAATGAACATGTTCACATCTCGTTATTTCCATTCACCAACGGATGATCGTCACCTCTTTTAGTCAGCTATTTTATCCATAAATTTCCACTATTAGAGTAAATTGGTAGATAAAGAGATAGATAAAGATAAATCATTTAACTCAAATACTTTTTTTAATCGATCGTTAAGATTGTTTCAAATCAAAAATATCTCCAATACATCTAATCATCATATGAAAAGAATGGCTTGAGCATGGCAATGAAAGATTATGCTCAACTGAACTTGTTTATTAAATTATTTTCCACAATTTACTTAAAAATATATATCAATAAAGACTCAGTTCGTTTAAATATTTAATATATTAATTTCAATGTTTTTATGCTTTAGCTATCGTACAGTTTTATATTTCAGACCTAGATGTTCAGGATTATTAGCTTTTTTTATTATAAAATAACTTCATGGGATCATCTTCAATGTAAGTACCTAAAAATAAACGGCTCAATATACATTACACAAACTTTCTCATATACGAATATACGTTTGGCCTCACTACACTCTTTGCCCCGAAATTAACTCTGTGTGCTTGGCAAATCACTCCCATGACTTGATGATCATCAGTTTTTATCATGATTTGTCTTAAACACTCTTCTAGCAGTTTTCCCTACTGCCGTTATTTAGCGTATATTTTAATGCCACTGGACGATATACGAGTAATTTTTGGGATGTATGGCTTAGTTAGTATTATTTGTGACATCAGGCTGTACGATTGGATGGATTTTAATAAAAACCCTTATAACTTTTTGAGTAAATGGAATTTTGTTTCAAAATATCCAAGAATAAAGAACCCTTAATTTTTGCGAGATATCGTTCATCTCTTCCGAGTGTCTATTATGGATGATGTTATCCACAAAGGTGAGATATTATTCGATTTAGCGAGCATTTTAATTTCACTGTACGCCATATAGTGATTTTTTTAGATATATGGCTTAAGTATTATTTGTGACATCAGGCTCTACAACTTGATTGATTTTAATAAAATTTCTTAAAGCTTCAATCAATTTTTTCTAAAAATCGCCAAGAATAAACTACTCTTTATTTTGTGCAATATCATTTTTATAAAAAATGTTCTTCAAAAATAATATATTGCATAAATACTATATATCATTCGATTTTATGTACGCGTTTGAGCCCAAGAGCCGCGAACAGACGGACAGACAGACGGCATGGCGAAAACCAATTTTATGGACTCGGGGACACCAAAAACGTATATTTCGATCAAAATCTTGAAGTCGAATTTTTTAACGATTACAATACTTTCACTATATACTACGTATATGAGAATGTAAAAAGTTACAGAAATTCTATTGGTGTATTTATGAACGTACTTTCACCGGTAATTTAAAGCGGGGCTAAGGTCTTTGTACCCAGTGATGGGAAAATAACGTTTTAAAACGTCCGAAAAAACCGTGTTTTTTCGAAAAAAAAATATTTTTCTCACATTTTCTTCATTTTATGATATGTTGCTTTTGGATTTTACCCTAGATTATTCTTACATTTAAAACTTGCAAAATTGAAGTTTTATTTTGTCCCATAACATAAACTAGAGCAAGTAAATTTTCATACAAACGTAATAAGAGAAAGTACTGTAATTTTCGAACGATGGAATAGCCAGATGGCGATTTCTTATTTGAAAATATTTTGTAACACCCGTAATGTGACCCCAAACTCATATTTTCTGGTGAATTTTAAGCTTAAATAGCCATTAAAAAAGGCCTTATTGCTTAATTTAATATTTCTTATGGGTATATAAGATGAATTTTCTTTCTACTCTAATGTCAAGTGTAATTTCCTAGTAAGATTTGAGGCATTACCAAGTTTTTCATATTAATTTTCATCTTCAAGGAATTTCTAGCCAACCTCTTTTCTCCGTTGAACTTACAGAGTGAGTAGATATTTGGCGAATATTGCCTTCCAGTTTGAATTCTCCGTCATACTTAATTGGCACCCAGAGGCAAAAATAGCACGGGCCAAATCAATTTTAAAATTCTCCTATAAAACAAGAAAATCAAAGAAACGTTAATAAAAGATAGACATATCCATAACAGACATGGTTGAAGATACCCAACTTAATGACCCAATTAAGTCACAAATTGTGACATATTTAACGGAATGGTTTTAACAGATTAAACGGGAAATTAAATCGAGTCTTTATCATTAGAGGCGTTTTTTTCCGCAAGGTACTGCCCAATAGACGATGAGAATAACGTCTTCACGGAAAATAAAGGCATAGGGTGATTGTATAAAACTCTAGATTCCTTTTAGAGAGCTTAAACATATTTTAATTCTTACCTGCTTCATTTTTATCTCAGAAAAAAGCTGAGGCACACTGGGCCCACTTCTTTGGCTGCAACCGAATCCACTCGCAGTTGATCCTTTAAACAAAGTTTGAGAGACATCCGCTTCCTTGTCCTCGATAATGTCTTCTGTTGATGCTTTCAATATGATGGTGAGGCGTCAGAGGAAGTTATTGAGGTGACCTGCCTATCCTTGCTAATGTCTCTTGTGAATATTCCACTTTTACTTGAAGGTTGCGGCGAAAATAAGACTTTTCTCTCTTCTGATCCATTAGGAGCTTGATCATTAATCAAAGAAAATGTCATAAATTTCACATCACTTTATTAACCTATGGATGGCTTTTACTGTAAGATTAAAATATTCCTACAAAATATAAGTCTTCTACCAACTCGATTGTTGCCTATATTGGTCAAAAATAAAATTAAAATCCGTCATAAATAGTTCTTGGTTCTCCCCTACTGTTAAGGAAATACAGATCTCTTTTTATAGGTTTGATTGTCATAAACAGAATAATCATATCAACTTACCGTAATAAGCTTGGCTTTTGCATTCTCCTTGATGTCTCTTGGAATCTTTTTACTTCGTCTCACATGTACTTCGAAGTTTTTCACGTTGCTTGAAAACAGTGTCTTACAGTGTTTGCGTTTCATTTTTGTCCTATCATGTGTATCAAAAAACTTCCCAATCGGATCTGCCTTTCTGGGCTTTTTGAAATTCCAGAAAATTAAAACTCCCTAAAAACATACGAAATACTGTCAATCAGGAGAGTCTTTGACTTTGGCTGCGTAAAGTAAAACTCGACGGAAAAACTCCACAAAAAATCAGCCAGAGTCTCTCACTTAGAACTTAACACACTGAACTGAATGCCAGCAACTGAATTACTGCGGCATTATCTGCCGGTATACGTTGGATCACTTTCGATTTAATTACAGTATGACATACGAGGCATAAATTCTACTGTTGAAAATGTAACGCAGATGTATCACTTTCGCACTAATCTATTATCTCAGTATTGCTTTCATGTTAATTAAAATTAAATTGCATGTTTACGGACCAAGCATATTTTGCGAGGACAGCAAAAATATTTGCTATCAGATCAATAACGCAAGTCGGCGACAACGTAGGTATGTGAATCACTGTTTCGTTACATTGTTATCTCCGCTAAGCTAGCATAAAAAAGTGTATTTCGAAGCTTTTTAAAAGTACTTTGAAAAGTGGAAAAAAGTACTATAAAAGGCGATATCGCAGTTCAATGATGAAAGACTACAAAGCCTACTATTAAAAGAATCGTGATAATGAACGCGAGGAAACAGAATGATGTTTTTATATTTTACGAAGAAAGGTTTTTTCACATTTTTTTCGAGTCGAATGAAATAAACGCTTTTTTCAAACGTTTAAAACGTTTCGTTTTTTTCGAGGTGCCCATCTCTAGCTGTACTCAAAGCATCAAAAGCGAAGTAATTTGAATAACCTACTACTACCGAGTATTATATAGTTCGCAATTCCCAGAAAAGTCTGCCGCATCGAGTTCGATGCTCGTCCTAGTGAACGTGACGCTATGTTTCACGTCTATTTTTATCAATGCCACATTAGGTGGCGTGTCCGTTCGATTCTTTCCTGCATTATTTCTCGTCGGATGGATGAATCTCAGGCTCGCATCCACTGTAAATGGATGCAGCCTTCCATGGATCCAATCAAATGGAGTAGAGTGCGCGATAGCCATCCGAAAAATCCCTTTAATTATTTAACCCTGGTAAGGTACACTAGGTTTTGGCACCTTGTTCAGGTACACTGGGGCACTGAGTACCCATGAAGAAAATATATATGTAACCATTAACTCTTACCAAACAAATGTTAATTTTTTAATTTGTAAACAAAGAAATTATTTTAAACATTTGTTGCAAATTATATCCGAATGATTCCGGCAAGTAAACTCTTGACAGTATTGCAGCGTGCTGTAATTTTGCAGTCCTTGCTGCGGTCGCATAGCTGAAATTCTCCTCTCCTTGACTCCAAATTGATTGCAGTGCTCGTTGAAGCCTCTGGCAGTGGAAGCTATGAACTTACGGAGGGAAGTTCTTAAAGTTGTAATTCGGAGGCGTTCTTGGAGCTGTGGCCTGATCATAGATTCTCCCAAGTTCACCAAGAAATAATGTCTGGTCAGCTTAGATTTGCTTTTCATGCTATTATTGTGTGACAAAATAACAAATACATTGATAGCTGCGGCATTTAACAACCCATAAAAGATAGCTAGTTTTTCTTGAGGTACTGTTAGCATGGCAGAGTTGATCAAACATGTCTACATGTCAAGTCTGTCGAAAACAAAAATACTTGTTTCAGTTGGGCGTCACTTTAATGAGATCAAATCTGCAGGAATCTCTCTTTTTTTTCTTTTCCAAGTTTCTACAACTGGAAGTTTGCTTGCTTTCAATAATTCCTTCGATTTTATTACCTGGGAAAGAAATTTATAGCGCCAAATGTTGTGCGTGTTTGCTTATTTAGCCATCCTTTTCGGGGACCCACATATCATATTGTGACATAAAGAGATTTTTGGTGAAATTTGTTTATAATTATGTTTTACTATCATAAAGACAACATTAACAAGATGCAAAAGTATACTTCATAAATGGAATACACAGAGATTTCAAAGGTGTTCTTAATGGGAAAGACGCATGAAACGGTATCAAATATTGGGTGATTCTCGAATTTT
This sequence comes from Tanypteryx hageni, assembly GCA_028673005.1. Classification (NCBI taxonomy): domain Eukaryota; kingdom Metazoa; phylum Arthropoda; class Insecta; order Odonata; family Petaluridae; genus Tanypteryx; species Tanypteryx hageni. The sequence continues at coordinate 87,502,968 of CM054116.1, read as the reverse complement.
TATCTCCAAAACTATAAGTCGTAATTATTTGGTCTCCTGGACTATCTTGTAGTAAATGTTGTTCTCAAAACGAATACATATTTTAATCTACACCTCACGTCATATAACAAAAAGGGAGAGAAATATATAGATTTTTAATTGTTGTTTGGTGAGAGAACCGTCTTAGCAATCGATGTAACAAAATATGGGATGTTTTGCTCTGGATATTCTCGAATTTTTATCTCCGAAACCATAACTCGTAATTACATGGCCTCGCGGGCTTTCTTGTAGTAAATATTCTCTATCCGAATAAATTTTTTAATCTATACCTTACAGATCATATAAGAGCTAGGGAGAAAAAAGTTTGGTATTTAATTGTTGCTTATTTAATGTAATATATAACATGTTAGGAAAGTGTACAGTGTATCACAAATAGGCGCGTTTCGTGCGATGGAGCATTTGAAACTCTACGATATAATTTAACCAAACACACACCATAAAACAGCAAAACACCGCGACCCGATTGTATCATTATCAATTAAAAATTTCTTCTCCCCACTTAGTTGGTGCATCAATAAACATTACGTAATTTTAATGACTAAATGCAGCAAAACGAGATACCAAAAATTATGCCAGGGAAATATTCAATTTATATTTAGTGATTTATTTTCTAATCAGTTTTAATCAACCAAACAATCGAAAATTATTTAAAACACGTCTCAGTTGAGCTCAGTAGTATATTTATGTTTGTGCTCTTTCTTCGCAGTAGATAATCCATTTCCTTCCGCTTACAAAGTCTGTCATGCACTCGTAAGGAATTAAATGAGTGTTGTAATTATAGCAGATCTTATTTACTTCAGTAACCAATAAGATTATTTACGTTGACAACAATTAGCTGGCTATGCATAAATTTTAAGTTCACAGCGAATTACAACTTTCTCGTTCAATTTTCTTGATAACGGCTACTCCTACGATAGAAATGTATAGAAAAATAAATAATCTACGTTACTAGTTCTATAAGTTTATTTAAAAACTACTTTAATTCGACCAAACATTTACGAGATATAACGGAAAGTTCATTTTTTGTCACCAGTAAAGTGGTACCCCTGATTGGCTTATGTAATTTATTTTTGTGTCTTTCTTATTTTCTTTGATTTTAAGTCCTTAATATAAAATTTCATCAAATTCCGTTTGGTAGAAGCCGAGAACGAACATGCGGACGGACAGACAGACGGACAAACCGACGCTAATAGGCGCTTATGCTGGAAGCGAAGCGGGCCTAAAAAGAGTGAGTTCAAGTGCGTTGTTTGCTCAAATAGGGTAATAAGGAAATAGAGATTCTACCACCGTAGGAATACCCAGGAAACCTTGCTCTTTCGTACGATGCAATGAATGTCATCACTACACGGACGATTAACGTGCAAGAATCTACGAAATATTTAATAGATAACCAAATATATTAATGGTACATACTGTGCGCATAACGAATACACTAATAAGTATAATGTAATAACTGCGTTATTGGTTTCAATAAATTATTTTAAAGTAGGAAACGTCTAAATTTGAATTTTCCATTTTGCTCTGCCACAGTTCAGCTTTCAATTTATCATAGAGTTCAAAAATAATATTATTACCACCTTGCAGCGAAGTGTTAAGATTCAACTTATTGAATATGTCACTTAAATATGCTGACTGCATATTAAAATCTCAGTCGCTAAACATGAGTGCACTACTATGCCTTTCCTCATTTAAATACTGGCGAAGTTCAATTCTTGGTTCAAAACCACGCGTCAAAACATTTCCCCGAGACAGCCATCTTGACTCACAGTAAAACAGCATGGCAGTGTGTTCAGCGCCCATCTCTTCGCAAAACCTTGCAAACATCTTTGTCTTTTTCAGGCCTGGTTTTTATATAGTTCACAACATTTATGGTTGCTTGTAAAATATTCTCCAATGCCGAGCTCAAATCTTTCGAAGCGAGAGCTTGCCTATGAATCATACAGTATGTCGAAACATCATCAGGAGATTTTCGTCGCATTAATGCTTGAAGTCCTCTATGACAGCCTGTCATAGAGAACTTCAAGCATCCGTAAGTGCAAATTCTCACGCAATAGCTTAAACAATTTTTCAAGGTTTATGTATTTTCGAATATGCTACGGAACTGTAATTTTTATAGGTAGAATTAGTAAAAAAACGAAATAGAAATTATCAATTTTGATATTTTAATTTGATTGGCAGTTAAAAATTCTTAAAATTTAAAGAAATAGGTAAATGTTTAGATACTACGGGGCGAAATAGGGAGCTGAAATTTTTAAGTTAACTAGAGATTAGTCTATAAAAACGAATAAATATTTCAGTGTATCCATGAAATTGTTATTGCGGCCGTTAAAAAATAATTAATTTTAAACAATTAGATAAATGTTATTTCACTTCTAAATGTGCTACAAATTAGAAATTTGGCAGAAATGTGTGGCATATTAACCCAATGTGGAAAAATTATAATATTCCTAAAATTGCAAAAATTAGTGATTTTTTTACTCCATTATTTTTCCATAAGGAAAAAACGAAAATCGGTCCAGAGAAGAAATCTTATGAATTAAAGAAATATTTCCCATGATGAAATATATCTCTGAAAAATTAGCGGTTTTTCAAGGTGAGATGAAATGCTTGCAGAATGCAAGCACCTTCTACTAGTATGTTCGTTATACTAGTAGAAGGTGCTTGCATTCTGCAAGTATATCATCTCACCTTGAAAAAACATTCATTTTTCAGACAGTTATTTCATCATGAGAAATATTTTTTTAATTCTAAAGATTTCACCTCCGCAGCGATTTTCGTTTTTCCCTAGTGTAAAAATAATAGATTAAAACAATCCCCAAACTTTGAAATTATAAGAATTTTATACATTCTCCATTATGGGGTACTAATTCCACACATTTCTGCCAAATCTTAAAGTTGTAGCACTTCTAGAAGTGATATAATATTTTTCTAATTGTTTAAATTTTAAACATTTTTAACGGCCGCTGCAATATATTTATGGAGAGATTCAAATGTGTGTGTGTGTGTGTATGTATATATATATATAAATATATATATATATATATATATATATATATATATATATATATATATATATATATATATATATATATATATATATATAAGGAGGTAGTTTCGTTCTATTTCTGAGAATTTCACTAACATTTGGTGGGCAGTAGTAAATACAGCAATCTACAGATAAATCCCAAGGACTTCAAATTATTTTTGCCAAAAAAATTGAGCTGAAATAAACTCAATTTATTCATGTTAATTGCTAATAACTTATTAAGATGTTTGTCTCATATGATCTTGCAGTACATATCTTGTTATCTACGAAAAATTTCAAAGTATGTACACATTTTAACGTTTTCAATTTACAAAACTAAAAAAATGTTTCAGCAATGATGAATAGCGGAAAATCCAAAAACTCTTGTCATTACATCCGTTTTCTTTTAATCGTGATAGTAAAATTTCTTACCCATCCAAATTCGTTGCATCTCCATGCACATCAGGTGATTGTAAGGTCTAAATGGATAGCATGTACAACTTGGCTTTCACAAAAAATCATCCTGATTCATTCTATTTCGCGTATCGTTTCCCTTTCATTGTCTAAATATTTATTAGTACGATTACTCTTCAATTCCATTCACGAAAACGAGTTAACCCTGAAGCTGAAAGGAGCCATTCCTCTCGGATTATTCTGGCGTTGAAATAAATCGTCCCCTCAAAGTCCTTGATTCGCTCTTTTTCTCCTTGTTTCTTCTGCGGTAGCTAAATTAAAGGCAAGAGGCTGAGGTCAAGCGGTCAGTGTGTTTGTGTGTGAGAAGCGCGCGTGCGGTGGATTTGGCTCGTCTCCGTCCTTGACGTCTCTTTTTGACGAACGAAAAAGATTCTCCACATTATTCCGCTTTCGCTAACGATCGAGCCAATTGGATCGCCGGCCAATAGAGTTCCGCAGAGGTTGTAGGCTTAATAAAAGAAGCGAGCGTCGGGTTTAATTAACCTTTCGGAGAGGCCTAAAGTATTAAATATAAATTGTCTCAATCTGAACATTTTTATTTTAGCCTTTTTCTCTGGGGAAAATCGGTGAATTAATTAACTCGTTGGGCTGAATTTTTGACAACATAAATATATATGTATAGCCGAATTTGGAATGCTGGTTGAGGGTACGAAGGAGAATATTAGAGCAACTCGATGTTTCCATTTTCAAACATGGATCGAAAATGAAGAAGCCAACAAAACATTTTTATACGATCTATCTTCTATAGTACTAAGATTATTTTAGAATGCCAAACGAAGAATAGAATAGAATATAGCATTTGTAAATTTAAGCTCAAAAAATCAGTTCTCTGAAATCAAATAAAATGGCGAATCAAAAACATATTCTATTTTCAGAAGGGAAGTATTAAGGATATAAATATTAATTAGTTATTATAATTAAAACAGCCATTGATAAATATCAGAATTTCTGTACCAAATGAAAAGTAATTAATGCTTTATTCACATTAACTGAATACCCTGGAAAATAATCAGAAATTCTGTATTACTAGTTTAAGCTGTTTATTCGAGCCATTTTGCGAGTAACCGTGACGTTGTTTCACTGGGAAGCAATTGCTGTTTTTACCGGTTCAACGGCTCATGAAGTCATTTTCTTTGGATACATAACCTTCTAAACAAGAGGGCTTGTTTGGAAGAGCTTTCAACTCTCCGCTGATTTTGATTCCTTTGGTTTATTTGGACGCATTGTCTATGCCTCATACACGCGCCCGATTCATCATTCTCTCTGCTATCGTCCTTCATATGGAATAGATTCCAATGATAAAGTGTCTAACGTTTCCCTATGTCTCTTTATAATAATTTCTCTTAGCTCTCCGGAATTTTTATTGCTTGCCATATATGATTTTATTTCTCGTTGCCCACCCAACGTTTTCAATATCTGATAATTAACACCCTCCAGGACTTCACTATTCTGATTCTACATAAATTACATATCTACTAACTTACATTGTCAATGACAGATTAATCACTTTCAATACAACCTGGTTTGATTTTCTATGCAGTCCTAAACAAAACAGTGGCTTTAGGTATAAGGAAATTTCTCCATCAATATCTACGTCATTCCCTATTTTACAAATGTGCACTCAAACGATTCAGTGTCTGACGCCGCAATATAATTTTCAATATTATTTTAAATTTTTTTGCGTCAATTAAAAGAATTCTGAAATATACATGATGCGCATAAAATTGAAAAATAATAGTATAAAATATAAAATATGTAAAGTAAGTTTTGTTTTTACAAGCCATAATTAATTTAAACCGGCAAATATGAGTTAATTTTATGACAGACCTTGAAATGCTTTCAAGAGTACCATTCAAATTAAAAATAGACCTTTTTAAAGCTTTAAAAAAAGATTTTGAAAAACATTTACCTTGAAGTTTTTACTTCTAAACTACTTTATTTCTCTAAAAATCTATTTTAAATCCTCTCACAACCGTAAAAAAAACTATTATCTCCTTTAATTTACCTTTCTTGCTGGAGTTTTTTTTTGGTAATTTTTTTCTGAAGCTTCCATACAAGAAATAACTTTGGCTTGTGGTTCTCTCTCTCTCTCTCTCTCTCTCTCTCTCTCTCTCTCTCTCTCTCTCTCTCTCTCTCTCTTTCTATCTCTCTCTCGGTGGCTGAGATAGACAATATTTTCCGTTCAATTATTATTAAATGTCTCTATCCCTCTCCCCATACACCTTCTTCTCTTGCCTCACCTCATCAAAATCTCCCTCCCATTCTCCCTCGGGGCCACGATCAAGCGCAAACAATTTCCTGACGGAATCTCTGAAAAGATGGTGGCGCACCGGGTCCCCCACAACTTTTTCAATTACTCTTAAAAGCAGCGATTCTCCCGCGTAACTGTGTCAGAAATTCATTTCATAGGACTCTGCGGAGATGTGGGCCAAAACAACACCAGTTAACTCGATCTTCTCGCATCGACAAATGCGTGATATTTTTTAGTCTAGTTAACCGGTGTGCTTCTTAGTTTCCTTTTGTTTTCATATTTTTTTGATTGCGACTAAAATTTAATAGGAAAATATGTGCTCGGAATGATTTCTCGTGTTTAAAGTGAGTCAGGGGCGTAACTTGTGGAGATGCAAGCCCACGCAGTACCTGTAGGCCCCATGCTTTTTGAGAGTCCCTATAAAAATGCTAAGAAGTCTCTCACCAAATTGAATGAACAAGAAATCGAAGAATATTCACAAATATTTATAATAAATATATTGGCCAAGAGCTCTGTGACGAATTCTCTCGCTAGCAACAAACTCTGTTTTGAAAGATGATATTGAAAACTTTATGGACACCAAGGAACTATTGGATTTAATAATGATTAAATACAGACTGGCATCATTCTATAGCAATGTATATGCAGCTTTGATGACATATTTGACATTGCCAGTCACTGCGTACTTCTTTCAAATGAAATATCAGTGTCAAAATTTAAGTTAATAAAGAGCTACTTCTGCACCTGTATTCCTATAAGTAGATTAAAGCGTTCATCACTTCCTCAGTAGAAAACTCAGAAGCATTTAAAATTAAAACTAACGAGTCAGTTGAAAGAGAAAATTTCAGAATTGCATTTTTGAAAAAAATCAAAAACTTAAATAATTAATGATTTCTCGTGTTTAAAGTGAGTCAGGGGCGTAACTTGTGGAGATGCAAGCCCACGCAGTACCTGTAGGCCCCATGCTTTTTGAGAGTCCCTATAAAAATGCTAAGAAGTCTCTCACCAAATTGAATGAACAAGAAATCGAAGAATATTCACAAATATTTATAATAAATATATTGGCCAAGAGCTCTGTGACGAATTCTCTCGCTAGCAACAAACTCTGTTTTGAAAGATGATATTGAAAACTTTATGGACACCAAGGAACTATTGGATTTAATAATGATTAAATACAGACTGGCATCATTCTATAGCAATGTATATGCAGCTTTGATGACATATTTGACATTGCCAGTCACTGCGTACTTCTTTCAAATGAAATATCAGTGTCAAAATTTAAGTTAATAAAGAGCTACTTCTGCACCTGTATTCCTATAAGTAGATTAAAGCGTTCATCACTTCCTCAGTAGAAAACTCAGAAGCATTTAAAATTAAAACTAACGAGTCAGTTGAAAGAGAAAATTTCAGAATTGCATTTTTGAAAAAAATCAAAAACTTAAATAATTTTATAACATTTTTTATAAAGGTGGAGGCCCAAAATTTCCCCTTGCATAGGGGCACCAAAATCGTAGTTATGCCCCTGAAGTGAGTCTGTTTCTTTAGTTTTACTTACAAAAAGCACGATAATACAAAGATATAAGTTAATAATTTTCTATTTAGCAGGTTCAAAACTTCAGTTGGTCAGAAAAAGGGGTAGAACATGAATTAGAATGCAGATATACTAAAATCGACAATCATTATCAATTGAATAATAAAAAAATCGCCATCATAGTGTTACTTCATCTTCTCTATCTCTCCTTCACCAGTTATAACTATATTATTTTTCCAACCTAATCCGATTAATTTCCATTTATGCTACTAAAAATGTCCTTTACTGTCTATGCTATTTTTCTCTGAGAGACTTAAAAGACATGCAGACCCATTTCTGCAAAACCTTTATGAAATTATAACAAACAAACAGCTCGTCTATGATCTTTATTTTTTTAATAAATCTATAGCATCATTTCTATTCATAACTTTGATTTTCACTTATACCAATGGTTTCTTTAAAATGACTTTCTGAAGTTTTTAAAAATTACATGGCTGATATATCTCCTTATATTCAGATATTAATTTTGCTTGATAACCTGAGGATGTAAATTTTCTAATTAGCATCAAAATTCGTTTTGTCCCTTATTTACTTTCTTTTCTATTTGTGGGAGCTAGAAAATTTCCACCTCAAAATTAATTGTGGTTAGATCTCAGAAAATATGCTAAAACATAAAAGCGTTTAATTACGTGTTTTAAAGGAAAATATCTTTCTACAAAGTGCCCGTGACTTACGGTGCGACCCTCTATTTTATCTTTGAGATAAATTTAAGGCTAGTTTTTGGAGGAGAAAAAGATCGGTCTGCGCGCAACTGTTGAAACAAAAAACTAATTAAATTCATGAAAATAAGATACAGACCTAATCTGAGAGAAAGAGAGAGAGAAAACGAAAAACATAGGGGGAAAAGAGGAGTACATACATACATATTATCGAATAGGGCACGATAGGAAGGTAAACTGGAAGATCAGTAATAAGAGGCCATTTGAAACGGTCTATCAACAACTAATCAATGCTAAATGAGAGGATATGAACAATTTTTTGTCGGAATAGTATTTTTTAAATAAAATTATCTTGCCGATACCCCATTCCAAACCATCGCCGCCCTTTCCATCTGGATCTTTCCATTTCCGACCATTTACAAACAACAAAGCTCTCTCCCGAATCGTCCACGTTTCCCTCCCGATAGTATCCTCTCGCCATACCAACTTAGCCCTCCCTCTTCTCCCATTACTCTTTCTCTTATCTTTGGTAAATACGCCATCGATCCCAAGAGGATGTTTTCCCTATAGACGACGCTTCTTACACTTGCAGCCGAGATAGCGAAAACCGTCCTTTAAAAACTTTATCGACGAAAAAGTATCTGAAAAAATCTGCCTTTTTTAACTGTATGCTCGACAGAAGGAAAAGGAAATGGTATTTTACGAAAATATTTCAAAGATATCTCACATCATCTCACAATCAGTAAGTGTAGTTTAATATAAGTTTTTTTGGGCTAATGATTTCGTTGTCGCCTATTCACTCACCGATTAGATAAGCTCCAAACTGAAGCGCTACGTTCCATCTGGTAGATTCCCCTCCTGAAATTGATTGATATGAAGTCTGGAAAGAATTGACTGAATTTAAATTCAACCAGTAAGACATTATACCATTAAAACTATAGAATTTTCTTCATATATACTTTTGCATATTTTTATTTTTAGAGATCTAATAATTTTTAGATAATTATTTTTTTAGTGAGATACGGCAAACCCGTGTCTAACGCGGGCATGATTATACACGGTCAAATGCATACTAAACGTATTTATACAACACGTTAAAATTTAATTATTCTCGGTCCTGATTCGGGCTCGCCCAGCATTTTGCGTATGCATGTGGCGCGAGAAAGCTCATAACCTTTACGAACACGAGTTTTTACATAAGTTGAATTCGCGCAACGTGGCTTAGTCTTTTACAAAAATAAAACCTCCTTGTCTTGTGCTAGCGAATACTGTACTCACAGTTAAGAAAAAGGACAAGTTAAGACAAATGCGAAAGTAATTTCACCAAAAGCATTCAATTACTCGCATTATTACGCAACGCCATCTACCTTGAAACTAACAGGTTTTCCTCCTATTGCAACTCCGAAAAAACTGTGCAGACATTGAAGTCCTGAAATCATAAATAACTTTTCTGGCGATCAATTTGCTTTCCACTGAGCACACCTTGACTTCAAAATTGTCATTTCTAAATTAACATCGTAGAAACATCCTTGGTTGTATCGAAGAGATAGCCATTGATTTCGAATCCACGTATTAGAATGAGGAGTAAAACTCGGCATCCCACGAGAAAGGGCATAGGCATTGCCCCTTTGTGCGCAGCGGGAAGGTTGTTAATCCTGTCTTTCCTAGTACGTGGTACCCTGCTTGTTTCCACTCGCTCTCCCTTAATTAGATAGAAAGGAAATCATCCCAGCTAGTCGATGAATTATGCAAAAGAGTTGGAACTATCCGGACATCGCTCTTTTACGTTGGAAATGCGAAATGTATGACAGTTTTTGTCTATTTCAAACTCATATTTACATTACTATATTGGGCTTTATTTAAATTTGAAATATTGATGACACATTCAATTAATTTTCAGTTTGATACTATTTCTAATTGATATTTAGATTTCCAAGTAATCGCGGCCACTTTTAAGCACATGAAACTTTAACCTTTGATCAAATATTAAAGCGTATCTCTGAACATTGTTATAATTATCCGTTAAAAAGAATATGTTACTTCACCAATTGCATGTTATAAAAATTATCTGACAATGAAATAATCTTTATGATCGTTAAAAATAGTTATTATTCCAAGAGAAATAAGTCTCTTGGAATAAGGATTGTCATTGTTGAACAGGACAAGACCTAGGATCAATTGAATATATATATGATGCTTGCGAATATTACGGTAATAAAGTTACTGCATTAGGGGAAACACTTTAGAAGATATTCGCACAAAGAATTTGCGATTACTGTCTCATTAGAACATAAATGGAAATAATACCTGTTGCAAAAGCGAAGAAAGAGTAAATAGTCGTATAACCTTACCTTTATGAGGTGAATATGTTTATATTAATATAAGAGACTAATTTAATAGAGACAAAAATCTCTCCTAATATATATTCATAGAATTATTTTCAGTAAAAAATATCGCCATGATATCTTTGTATAATTTCGCTAACTTTGTCTTTAGCAGAAGTGTTTGAAAGTAACGGAAATATTTTAACTAATTTATAATAGTTATATCCAAATAAGATTCGTTTGATTAATAAAAAGGATATATTTGCCGTATTGGATAATCCATCTGTCTGTTAAAAAGATAGATGAGTTGTAAACGTGCCTTCCCTCGGATAATCCGGGCATCGGATTTCAGATTCTCATTTACAATGCGTCATTACGAGTTAAAATGTTCAAGCAAATGAGATTTATATACATCATCCAGGTACGAGCAAAATCAAAACCGGTGCCCGTGCTGAAAAATGAAAGCATTACCAAGCACGCGCTAAGAATATTTTTTCTAATTCAATTCTTCCATACGCAATATATTGAATAGTATCAGGTTAGATACTTAAGCCACAAAAAACTGTTTTATATGATAGAATAAATTTATAAAACAGTTGAAAAACAAACTTTTCATTCGACGCTAACGTTAGCTGAAAACTTTAAATTTGTTTTTTCTCTGTGAGGCCATTAATTTAGAAAATGTTAAGCAGTAGAAAGTGAATCAAGATATTACGTAAAAGCAATGTTTTCAGGATTAATTCATATTTAACTAATTACATTTCAATTCCTTTCATCCATTGTTTTAAATTGCATTCGTTAGATAAAAGTATTTAATAATACATTACTGTCGCAACGGATGCATTTTTATAACTAAAAAGATCTTTAACTAAATCAAGATAGAATGTGTAAGTAAAATGCAGTTTTTGCTCCACATATGTTCCAATCATTGATATCTATCAAAATAACTTCCAAAATCAAGTGATTAGCTTTGAAAAAACATTCATTTCTGAATTCGACTTTAAGTGGTAGACATATTTTGCTATCGAAAATTTCACAGTCTACATTCGGCAAGGCTTTTCATTGCCTTAGGACCTTAAGATAATCCTAGAGGATTTTAATGTTTCTTAGACTCTTCCATTAACCACTCTATATGTATTTTTAGGAATGGATATTTAAAATTCAATATTTTATAAAATTCTTATTTGGCTCAAGAAAAGCTTTTTTTTTCAAATGTAACAGTTAAAAGAAGTTAAGAAGCCAAGTGATTTAAATTATAACGTTTTCCTCGACATAATTATTTTCATAATTATTTAAAACAGTTTTATACGAATGGTTTGCAACTGTAAATTATACCATTACGGCTTTTATCAATTGTTTACAATGTGCTAGAAGGCGGGTAACATAATATTTTATTAATTAAAATAAATTTCTTTGATAGGAAATGGAAAAGCCACGAACAACAAGCACAATTTTTAACGATATCATTTCTACACATTCATTTTCAAAAGAAAAATTTATTGAAGATGATAGTATTTACCCGTTATGATGGGGACGTGTCACATCGAACACTAAAAGACTTCATACAACGGTAGCAACCAATTGCTTAAAACCGTTTTCCAATCAACTGAAGCGGCTTAAGGATTACTTACATCTCGTTAGTCTATCCGTAAAAAAATCGCGATAATTCCCAACGACATATAAACTGTTGCACACACCCGAGGACACCATTTTCTCGCGATTCCGTGTTTCTAAAACTCCCGCGTAACTCGAATTCCTTCTCTGGTGCACTCCATATCTCTCTCTCGCCATTTTTCGACCATATTTTGATATACTAAAGAAGACTATTTCCTTGGGGGTTAGGCTGCGGAGGTCACCAGAGCGTAAACCCCTTCCGGCGCGGGTGGAGTTTCGGAGAAGCGTCGGCAGAGAGCGCCATGGGGCGTGAAATCGACGGAGACCGCAAACCGCCAAGAGAGGGAGGGAATCCCTTCCCTTGCCCTTCGTGCCACACACCTCTCCTATCTTTCCTCTTCCCCGGGCTATACTTCCGATCCCGCCTTCCAGCCAACATGATTCTTTCTCTCTCGTTCTCCGTCTCACCCTTCCGGTGTTACCCTTTTCGCCTGTTCCTTTTCCATCCCATACACGTACCTCTCCCCCCTCATTTCAGCTCCATCTCATTTCTTGCACTTCTCTATGTGCAATCCCCCCTCCAACACTTTTCTCCTCTCCCTTGCCCTTTCACTCTCTCCCCCCTTCACTTAACCCCCGTCGCATTCTCCTTATCTCCAGCTTCTCTCCATCTCTTCTTTCACGCCATCCCATTATCTCCCCTCTCCATATCTCTCTTTCTCCCTATCTGTTTCTCTATCTGTTTCACTCTCCTATCTCTTCCTCTCCTTCCACTTTCTTAATCTTTTTCTCTTTATTCCTCCATTTTTCTCTATTTTTAGTTTCCGTTTTCTCTTCATACATCTTCCTCTCCTCCCTCTCTCTTCCTCTGCTAACTCTCTCTTCCTCTACTTCCTCCTTCACCCCTCTCCTTTCTCTCTCTTCCTCTTCTCTCCATCTCTCTACTCTCTCTCTAATCTAATCTAAACTTCTTCTCCTTCCATTCTCTTCCTCTACTTCCTGTCTTTTCCTCTCATCCTCCTCTTCCTCTCTCTCTTCCTCTCTTCCTTTCACTTCCTCTCCTTTCTCTCTTTCTATTCTTCCTCTCTTATCCTCTCCTTCCTCTCACTCTCCTTTTTCTTTCTTTCTTCCCTTCCTCTCGCATCCTCTCCTTCCTCATTTCCTATCCTTCCATTCCCTTCCTCTCCTTTCCTATCCTTCCCCTCTCATTCTCCTCTTCCTACCTCTTCCTGTATTTCCTCTCTTCCTCTCTCTTCCTATCCTTTCTCTCCCTTCCTCTCTTTTCCTCCCTCTCTCTTCCTATCCTTCCCCTCTCATCCTCCTCTTCCTACCTCTTCCTATATTTCCTTTCTTCCTCTCTTCCTCTCTGATTCTCTTCCTCTCTCTTCCTATCCTTTCTCTTCCTTCCTTTCCTTTCTCTTCCTTCCTTTCCTTCCTCTCACTTCCTCTCCTTCTACTATCTTCCTATCCTTCCTTTCTCATCCTCTCCTTCCTCATTTACTATCCTTCCATTCTCTTCCACTCCTTCCACTCTTCCTCTCTGATTCTCCTCTTCCTCTCTCTTCCTCTCTCTTTCTCTCTCTTCCTCTCTCTTTCTCTCTCCTTTTCTCTCTTTCTATCTCTTCCTCTCTTCCTATCCTTCCTTTCTCATCCTCATCTTCCTATCTAATCCTATATTTCCTTTCTTCCTCTCTCTTTCTCTCTGATTCTCTTCCTCTCTCAACTTATCCTTTCTCTTCCTTCCTCTCCTTCCTCTCACTTCTTCTCCTTCTACTCTCGTCCTATCCTTCCCATTCACAGAACTGAAGTCTATACAAAATCGTTCTTGGTGTATGGGGCAAGACTTTGGAACTCACTCTCTTTTCCCGTAATGAAAGCTCTTCCACTGTCCACATTTAAAGAACTAGTCAATAAAGACTTAATGGCTAATGTGAATTAACTGTATATATTTAATTATGTTCCTTAATAATGTATTTTATTTTTAATTTTATATCTGTATAATTACAATTATTACCTCTAAAATTAATTTGTCCATATTTTCATATAAGCCTTTTATTTTTGACTGTATTGTAAATGATATATTGTAAGCGATATAATGTACCTGCATACGAGGTTAGGTGGTAGAGAGGCCCAACAGGGCCTAACCTCGCCAATAAAGGGTCCAATCAATCAATCAATCAATCTCTCATCCTCTCCTTCCTCATTTACTATCCTTCCTTTCTCTTCCACTCCTTCCACTCTTCCTCTCTGATTCTCCTCTTCCTCTCTCTTCCTATATTTTCTTTCTTCCTCTCTCTTCCTCTCTGATTCTCTTCATCTCTGATTCTCTTCCTCTCTGATTCTCTTCCTCTCTCTTCCTATCCTTTCTCTCCCTTCCTCTTCTTCCTCTCACTTCCTCTCCTTCCTCATTTATTATCCTTCCATTCTCTTCCTCTCTGATCCTTCTCTTCCTCTCTCTTCCTATCCTTCCTCTCTCATCATCTTCATCTCTTCCTATCCTTCTTTTCTCCCTCTCTCTTCCTCTCTCTCCCACTCCTTCCTCTCTCTTCCTCTCTGATCCTCTTCCCCTCTCTTCCTATTCTTCCTCTCTCCTCCTCTCCTTCCTCATTTCCTATCCTTCCATTCTTTTTCTCTCCTTCCTCTCTTTTCCTTTCTATATTCTCCCTTTCTCTTATTCTATCTCCCTGCCTTCCTTGCTTCTATTTTCTATATCTTTCTCTTTATTTTTCTCTCTCTCTATCATTCTCCGTTTCTAGATCTCTCTCAACCGCTTCTTTCCCATCATTCCACTCTCTCCCATGCCCTCTTATCTCATCACGCGAGAAAGGAACAGAGTGCGAGTGCTCTCATACTTACCTCCCCTCACGGACTAATCTCGGGACCTTGGTTTTATGCAGGGATAGCACACGCTCATCGAGGCTCCTCATTCCTCTCTCCAAATATTAGGCCCTCCTCTTGGATTCTTCAAAATGCTCGTTTTTAATTTAATTCCGGCAGTAGAAGGATGTATTTAAATGCGCCGCAATTTCTCCCTTTGAATTCTCCCGTTCCTGAATTCGGATGGATGGAGTGATTAATTTTCATCTCTCTCCTCCTCTCTCGCATTTTCCCTAAAATATTTAGCGCGTGTTATTCCTTTGGAATTGTCAGTGTCGAAGCACTTACTTAAAATTCGCAGGTTTCAGGGGATATAAATTACTCGACTGCAAACATCTGTTTCACACCTCCCACCAAAACTATTAACAGAGGGAAAGGAAATAAAATAAAGTCTCGTAAAATGGACGGAGAGGAATTTATTACTGTAGGAAAAGGTAGAATAAGGGTTCCAGCTCTCGCTGCGATTGGTACCGGAATCACTACTATCCTCGTATGACGCGGAATAAAACAAATAAAGATGAAGCGCCGATGTCACATTGTGACTATGATGCATTGAAAGTGAAAGTTATGCGTATGGAAGTTTTGTAGCCACGCCCACCTTCCTGAAAATAATCTCAGTCCTCCCGGGGACATCGTCGACATAAAACATAAAATCCTTCATTTTAACAATAATTAATTTCTTTCTACCGTCAAATATTTTAGTATGAATTAAAAAGCAAACAGCGTAGCCTTTTGAAAATCGAATATTTATGCCTCAAAGTAAACAGTAACTGAGACGCATTCTAAATTGATTTTCGGATTGCGGTCAAGAACGTCACCTATTATAAATTTCTGTGCCACTTGATAAACCAGTTCCGCACATCACGATAGTGCACGTGAAGAGTATCGGGTAAGAGGCTAAAGAGACATTATCGTATCCATGGAAAACAAACGAGAAAATTTTATCAATTTGCTTTTCCAACTTACCTGGCAATGGAAAGAACTTCAAATGCGAAAATGATTATTTGAGTGAAAATGACTATTTGAGTGAATATGATTCAAGTCCATAAATATTGATCGAAGCTGCATACACGATGAAACAATACGACGTATCGTGTTACCCGAATTACTCAATAGAATTTCAACGATAATCTTGCGCTACTTTCCAAAAAAAAGAAAATGCCTACCCTTTGTGCCGAACGGTAAGTTGAATGCATTGGATTCAGACTCCAAGTTATCAACTCAAATATTGTTACTACCACTAACCACATGTTACGGTTCAAGTTAATACATTTATCATAGCAAGGCTACATTCACACAAAACCCTATTATGGTTACATGTTTGCATGACGTACTACATAGGTCACGCAACCAGCGAAAGGGTTAAAAATATATAAATACAGCAGAAGCAAATTTAACTATATCTTGAAGAATTATTCTCCTAATGCTAAGCTAAATTTATTACCATAGCATTTTGTGGGTTATGAATTTTTACATATTCTTGAAATGGATCTCATTCTATTCCCAGTAAAATATTTTGCACGCAAACATGATATTTGACAGAAATGTCAGAGATTCATACACACACATTAGCTTGAGCGCATTAAGAATAGCAATTTCTTATTTATAATGTTAGTTTTTAGGTACGATTTTGAATTCCATAAACCCCATTGCCGAAAACCTAACCACATAATTATCGACATGCGAAAGAAACAGACTCACAAGATAACGTTTCTCCATATTAAATTGTCATTCTCATTAAATTGTTACTATAAACATTCATAAAACAACAGCGATTACTAAGAACCCATTTCCTAGGTTGCATCCCTTACAAATTCCGGGTTCAATGTTCTAAATTCTGAAGTAATAGCCGTTATTAAATAGCAATTGTATTCAATGCGAACAATAATTGATTAACATATTAGCGACAGGCAGACGGACACACGACTTTATTCGAGCGAAACTGGGACAATACAGTCCCTTCTTACGTTTAACCCTTCGCCAATTTAAATATTTATGACAAAGCAGTGCCCCTACGACTTTCTGAGGTTTTAAATGTCATTTCCTTTAAATTCGTTTTTTATTATTTATCGCATTAATTTGTCGATTTGTAAAAAGTCAATACTATATATGGCCATCGTAAACTAATGGAATAATTGGGCGCAATATCACCATTTGTTAAATAGCCATTTTCAATGCCTTCTCTTTAAAATCCCCCGCAGGCCTCATACGTCACACTGCTCAACGGTTTTATCATCCAATGTGTTCCGTTGGGGCTAGAGAGGTTTGAAGTGTCCCCTCTCGACCTAAATCCCAGTCACCACTTAAGCGACAAACACAAATCCTAACGTGCACGTGCTTGGTTAAAAGCAAGCAATGAAACCCTCGCATTCGGGATCGCCATGGCGAATGCAAAGTTTAACCAACCCCCATCTCTACCAATACTCCTGACCCCCCCTCCCCAAACTATTCCTGCTAACCTTGTCCTCTCCTGCACTCTTCCCGCTTATATACGTACATTTTATTTTTTACATCCCATATTAGGGAGATTTAACTTTTCTGCTGCGTTAAACATAAGACCCGAGTATATTTTATTTCGACCGAGACGCAAGCATATTTTCAGCAGCGCAAACTAATTTCCTTCGTTATACATACTATTTGTAGGGCGATGTTTTTTGTTTTATTAATTTGCGGTATAATTAAAGGAAACGTAATGTGTATTTCATAAAAAGAAATGGAGATGAAAGGAATTATACTTGACACTTAATTTTTACCCTTTCCCCCGAATTTTAAGCAGGCGATGGATTTGTACAACAGTAAATTCATTTCTATTTAAACTTATCGGTCGAATGTGCGGATGCAATCAAGTTTGAGTTGGTTTTAGGATAAAATGAGGTATTCCGTTTATTTTAAATCTATAACAATGTTGTCCATATTTGGCCATTGTCGCTTCCTCAACTAAGAACAATTCCGTAACCAAAGATTTATTTCTTCTCGCAAAAAAATATATTCGGTTATCACCCATAAGATCTTCTTCTACCCTTAATGTTGGGTGTTGTTATTCAATAACTGTGCCTAAGATATATAATTAGGGAAAGGTATCCTTCAACTTTTAGAAATATTTTGGAATTTTGACATTATACAAAATAAAGAATCATGTTCTAAGGAATAATTAAGTTAAAAATTCCTCCGCTACTTGCAGGCTTCAAATCAAGCCACCAATTCAAATTAAGTCCCCTGTCAAACTTTAAAAATTGAAAAAATAATTTCGAGGTAGAAAGAAAAGCATGGGTTGTAGCTGCAGAGTTTAATGAACTCTAAATTTACTCAATTGATACTGAAATAGGCAGAAATTTAACAAATAATCGCCTTCAAATGTTACGTTAATTTTTTATTCTTACTTTTAAAAAATATGTGAAAATCTTGTTCCTTTTGATAAAGTCATATTGAAAGAATCCACTTAGCTTTTTCCAATAATAATTTTTAGCATTTTCTTTAACTTTAAAATTTAATATAGAATTAAGATTAAATTAATCTCATCGATTTCAATGTCTCCTTCAAGGTTATTTTATAAGTTATAATGCTTCATAAAATGACTAGAAACTTTTAGCGATACCTGAATGCATATATCAAGAGACTTATTATCAAATTTATTTTTATGAATTATTATTTCTGAGGTTTTCATTGATGTAGTACAGTACGAAAACGGCCAACTCCACATCACTCCACCAAGTCTGCCATTTTAATTGAAATGGATGTATGACATTTTTATTATAGCTGATAGAGTATTCCCCACATAAAGTACCTCAAAAATGTTATGACAGATACTATAAATATTAATTGGCATACTTAATTTTAGCTGAAATGGCTATATTTGGATAAAATACCGTGATGCTCGCTTACTTTATCTTATGCTGCAGGCGTGTATTTCTCTAACTCGCTCTACCATTCTGTTGGCATTCTTTCTTAAATTGCACAGCGCAAAAATCACAACACACGC
This sequence comes from Tanypteryx hageni, assembly GCA_028673005.1. Lineage (NCBI taxonomy): Eukaryota > Metazoa > Arthropoda > Insecta > Odonata > Petaluridae > Tanypteryx > Tanypteryx hageni. Next base: position 87,484,135 of record CM054116.1, on the reverse strand, counting down.
TCTAGTTTGCATTTCATAACAAAAACTCCTTTCTTGCTTATTGCAACCGACAACGAAGCATCTTCTTTTTGGTTGCTTTATTGTTCAAAAGTTTTGAAACATTTTTGACAATGTAATCTTCTCGTGAAAATTATAATAAGTATTACCAGAAGTAAAAATGTGTGATATCTTTTGCGAAGGATATGCACCATAAGAACTTCAAATATTTTCAATTCAGAAAAAAACCGTAAAAATTGGGTATAGGTTTGATATGTTATTGAGGAGCATGACATTTCCATTCTAATTTTTGTCAAATATTGGTTTAAGTGAATAAATTTATAAAAACATTATTCACATATCACGCTTAAAAGTAGTTTACGGGAACATTAGAAGACCCTAATTAATTTTCTGTTGGACTTAGAACTTCTCTTACATATCAAAACAATTATTTCCTTAGAGAAAATTTTCACAACTGCTATTCCCCGCGGCGACTTCTAATTTATTATCGAGTAATACTAATAAACAGTCAATGGAATCACTTTTAAAATATCGTCATTTCTCTCGAATTTAGTTCCAGTGGAAAAAACTGCACGATATTATGTGGTCATGTCTCTCAAAAACATTAAAATCTTGGACAGAAATAGGTTCTGCAAATCCAACCGGTAAAGCACGTTTGAAGATATAACCAAATTTAGCTTAACCATAAGTTATCCCATGCAAAGGGTGATATTGTGAATTAGTCACGTGAATTTATGAAATAAGGTGATTCGAAGATCTTATGCAGACAGGCATAAGCTGTAAAGTTGGGAATAATTTTGAAACGATAATAGTCACGTGAATGTTTTAAAGTCAAATCTACGAAAGAAAATGAGTTCCCGGATTTGAAATACATTAAGGCGATAAAAGATACGTTAGTACGACAATGAAATTGTTGTTTTAAAGTAATAAGTTTAATAGGCTTTATTGATGCATTCAAATGTTCAGTTGAAAGGAAAGCAAAATGTACATATAGATGTTCAAGGAAGGAAGAGTTAACGATTATAAATTTTGTTCCAAATTAAAGAATTGTTACAGAAATTTTCTTATTGTACCTTCTGAGATATCTTTCACTTTATTCATTGTTAATGAAAAACAAATTTCGCTGTCTATTAAGGATAGAGAATATGCAGAATACATAAAACCACCACCACCAACCTCACCACCCTCACCCTCAACACAACCGTAACCACACTCACCACCACCACTCTCACCACCAGCACCACCACCACCAGTTCCACCACCACCAGTTCCACCCTCACCATCACCACCCTCACCACTACCACCCTCACCATCACCACCCTCACCATCACCACCCTCACCATCACCACCCTCACCACTACCACCCTCACCAACCTCACCACCACCAATCTCACCACCACTCTCACCATCACCGCCACCACACTCACCACAACCACCATAACCACCACAACCACCCTCACTGCCACCATAACCACCCTCACCACCACTAAATGCACCTACGTACCTATTTTCATTGTGTTATATCGTATTCTTTAAAAGTTATGAAGAATTAAATGCGCGACGGATTACTTTCATACTTTAGAGTTATGTGTATTTGAAGCTTGAAATGGGCGTAAAGTAACGTTTTAAAAATATTAATTTCTCGAAAACGAGGCAGCATGGAACAGAAATCCGAAACACGTATCTGCTTATTTTCGATATATTTTTAGGTGTAAATGTTTCGTTATAATCCGTTTACCAATTTTGCAACCTCTCCTTGTTAGTTAATTATATATATTAGGTATTGGTTATAACGATTGTCTGGCAGATTGTTAATCAAACAATACACTTATTCCCGTGTTATTTAAGTGGGAAAAATTAAAAGAGAAAAACAATTTACCATAAAAAATGTAGTTCAAATCGTTTTAAAAACTATCCCATTTTGGTTAACTTTTTATTGTGGTTAAAATTACACCTTTTTCTTGCTTCCACGTTCTGTAGTTATTGCGTTATAAATGCACAAACAAACAAACGAATTCTTAAAAATATTGAGATAGGATACATGATATAGGACAAGGGTGGACAACTTGTTTCTTGTTGCGATCGACTTTTTTATATAAAAAGTAGTCACGAGCTACCATGACGAAAAACTTTTTAATGCAATTATTAAATACGAGTATAAAGGGAAAATAAAAATTAATCATTTCATAATATACAAGTTTTGATAGAACAAAGTTTATTGAATTTATTGAATAAACGAAGAACACTTCAAAATAAACATTTTGACATTAAACATTTTGAAATATAAATATACAAAAAATGAAGATAACTTTTAATTTTAATTAATTAGAAGTTTGTGTCTTCATATCTTCTGCTAAGCTTTCATAGTGGGGCGTGTATCTCGACAAGGACAATCTTAAGGCATCTTCAGTATGGGAATCGGTAAGCTTCGTCTTCGTTAGCTCTAAATATGTAAACGCCGATTCACATAAGTATGTGGATCCAAAACAAGAATGGATGTATTCACTACATATTCTAATGTTTGAATATTTTTCCCGACTAACATACTTCCAATAGCCTGCTGCTGACTACCTAGCTCTTAAGAATAGATCGGATTGCAGTGTTATAATTTCGTTTTCAAGTATAGTTTTTTCCATGTGGAAAATGTCAGCAATTTTTTCCGCAATATGCTTTGCATTTAAATCAGCTTTAAATGGAAAAGAAAGACACTGAACAACATCTTCGATTTTTTTAAAATCATTGAATCTGACATCAAAGTCCTCCATAACGCTTTTAATTTCTATTGTGTATTTTTCAGAAGCAAAAATAAAACTAGGATATTTTTGCAAATGGTCTTTCATATTTGGAAAGTGATCAAAGTTTTGTTTTTGGAGATCGCTGATCAACATTGGAAATTGATTTTTATAAGCGTTAACACTACTAATCATCTCACTTATGGTCATATTTCTTCCTTGCAGTTCAAATGTCATAACGCTCAATTTACCTGTAAAATCTGTTAGAAACGCTAGATTACAGAGCCAGCTTTCATCAAACAAATTCTTGTATTCATCGTTTTTTTGTTTAAGAAAATTTATTATTTCACTCAACAAATCACGAAATTACGGAAATTGCGAACACTGCCGCGATCGACGGAAAATGGCTCCGCGATCGACCTGTTGGTCACCCCTGATATAGGACATATCATATAAATGTTAATGTACTTCTAAAATGCTACTGAGCTGAAATTTGGCATGAATATAGGTCATTGGCTACAAAATCAGAAAAAATCCGAAATTAGAGAAAATGGTTTATTCAAGGGGTGTTTTTGACCCAAAAGTCCAATTTAAACACCCATAAGAAAATAATTGAAAACATAAAATTGCCTTTTTAAATTATTTAAAATTAAGATACAAAGTTGAGGCATGCACCGTATGATGGATGAAAGAATGACGTTTATTTTTCTTGATAATTAAAGTTGCACCCTCATAGATAAAGAGGTTGCCGACCACTGATACAGAGAGATATTAACTGATCTTGCGTATGCGCCCTTCACGTCCTCAGTAATATAAATTGCTCCCTCGTAGGTGAAAAGGTTGCCGACCCCTACTCTACTTCCTCCGGCTCAATCGTCACCCTCCTAAAAACATTTACATTTTAACTTAAATTGCTTAAGTGATTTAGGAAATGGCTTAAAGATATCCTCAGGCAGCTCATCCCACTCATAGATTCCTCTATTTATGGCGACGTCAGTCTTCTGCGGCCTGTATTTAATTTTATATCTGTGGTCGTTTTTTCCTGTGTAATGAGGTTTCTCGATCCCAGATAATAAATTTTCCCATGCCCCTTTATTATTTAATATTTTAAATATCCCACATAGCCTATTAAGTTTCCTTCTATTTTTCAATGATTCCCAACCTAGCACACTTATCATTTCTGTTACACTTTCAGTTTTCTTATGCTTCCCCATCACGTATCTGTCAGCCTTTCTTTGGACCTTTTCTAACTTTTTTATATGCCCCACTTCATAGGGATTCTATACATTCGTAGAATATTCCAAAATTAGTACGCTAATTCCTTTGGGGCTTTACCGCTCCCCTTGAGGTTCTTCATCACCCAATGTAAAGATTTATATGCCTTGCCTACCATATGATCTATATGCTGACCCCACTCAAAATTTGCTGACATAATTATTCCTAAATATTTACAGTACTCACTTTTAGGTATGTAGTCACCCATTAGTTGATATTGCCTACATTCCTTAACTATTCTTTTAGTAAAAGTTATAAGCTTGCTATTCCCAACGTTTATGTCCATTTTGCTAATTGATATCCAGGTATCCACTTTCGCTAAGTCCTCTTGTAAGTTGATCCTATCATTCTGACTTTTTATTTTCCTATATATTATGCAGTCATCAGTAAAAAGACGTATATCTGATGATACTTCCTCATGAAGATCATTGATATACATAAGGAACAATAAGGGGCCTAGGACACTCCCCTGAGGGACACCGGATGTGACAGGTACTTCTTTTGAGTAGATTTGTCCTACTCTGACCCTTTGTGTCCTCCCGGTGTGAAATTCTTTTATCCAGCTTATTACCCTTTTATTAATATTTAACTTCTTTACTTTCTCGTGTAAACGGTCGTGGGGTACACTATCGAATGCTTTTTTGAAGTCTATGACTATTGCGTCAGTTTCCTCCACATTGTCTAAAGTGTCATCGATATCTTGACAAAGTAGCTGAGTTTCACACGAATATCCTTTTCGAAATCCATGTTGGTTTCTAAAGAGCCAGTTATTTTTATCCCAAAATTTTCGAATATATTTCGCAATTATTTTTTCCAACAACTTGCACACGACCGACGTTAATCTTACTGGTCTATAGTTCTCAACCTTAGTTTTTTCCCTCCCTTGTATATAGGAATAACATTTGCTTTTTTTCCAATCAGATGGTAAGTCTTGATTGTTTAGGGTTATGCAAAACAATGTCCTTATATATGGAACTATTGCTTCCGCACCCAGCTTCAGTGCGTCAATCGCAATATTATCAGGCCCCATCGACTTATTTTTTTGTTGCTCACTAATGAATTTCAGTATTTCACCATCAACCTTTATATAGTCCATTGTGTTTGCGCCTTCCTCCAGTTTCTTTGCGAGCGAATCCCTTCTATTGTTTGTGGTATCCAAAATTCTACTTGTGACATCACTTCTCTTGAAAACACTGGCGTACCACTTATTCAGTTCGTTTGGTTTGCCCACGTCGTCCGGTATGACAATACCCTCTTCGGATTCAATCGCGACTATATCTTCGCGATTATCCTTTTTCCTTCTAATATATCTGAAGAATTTATTTGTATTATTCTTGTCTAATATATTCAGTAAATATTTATCCCTGGCTTTCGATTTTTCTCTATTCAAATTACGAAATAATATTTTGTATTTTTTCAACTACCCAGGTCCTAAGTATTTCGTCTTATGCGCAATTCTAACTTTTCTCTTTAGCTTCTGTGTTTAAATTGTAGTATTTAGGGTCGCTATTATTTTTAAGCATTTTTTGTGGCACAAACTTTAGTAGCTCTTCATAAATGATGTCCTTGAATGCATTCCATATATCATTAATACTCCTCCCTTTACCTGCCCATTTAGGGAAATGGTTCCTTAAGTGGTTTCTAAAATTTTCACTGTCTCCTCATCTATAATTCTCGGATCGTGTAGGGTACCCCTAAACGGCTCTGGAGTTCATTACACGACCGAGGCTTCACAGAGTGTAGCGTGTAGGATCTTCGACCATGGTAGGTCTTTTTTAGATTAGAGAGTAGGGTAGGGTGTAGGCGTATTAGGAGATTTCATAGGGGCATCGAGTGTAATACAGTTTCTGGTCGCAAAGTGAGAGAGTCCACCTGCGAAAGCCGTAATAGAGCAGTTAATGCTTCGGGCGATAACGAGAAATTAAATATTATAGTCTTAAACTGCCGCAGCATTCGTAGGAAGTCTGCCGAACTCGAACACGTAATTCGCACGTTGCATGCGGATGTAGTTATAGGTACGGAAAGTTGGCTCACTGAAGATATCGCTAGCCAAGAAATTTTTCCGAAAAGCTATAGAGTATACAGAAAAGCCCGCGCCAATAGAATAGGTGGCGGAGTATTTTTGGCAATAAGTGAAAAGTACGATAGTTGTCAGATCCCTATTATCGATGAAACGGCCGAGAGCGTGTGGTGCCGCCTAGGTAAGGATAATTCGAAAAAGATATATTTATGCTCATTTTACAGACCACCTAATGCCAAAGTTGATTATATTTTAAGTTTAGAGAGGCAATTAGCCGAGCTTAGATCTATTATGAACGACGGTTACGTGATAATTGGAGGCGATTTTAACTTACCGTCAATCGATTGGGAAAACCTATGTTTCGTTACGGGAGGTAAAGAACGCGAATCGTGTGAAGCCTTAATTGACACGTTTCATGAATATTCCTTAATCCAGATGGTACAAAAAGCCACGCGTTCGGGCAATGTTCTCGACTTGCTTGCTTCTAACATCCCGCATAGGATAACTAAGGTATCCACAGAGGAGGGACTTAGCGACCATCGAGCTGTGTATGCGGAGTGCGAATTAAAGCTCAAAAGACATCCTAAGCCTCTTCGGAATGTATACGCTTTCGCCAAGGCCGACTTTAAAAGTTTCAGCTTACATCTCAAAAGTACCTTTGTCAGTTATCGTGAAAAGACAGAACGATTAGGTATGGAGCCATCATGGTTATTATTTAAGAATATACTAGGAAGAGGTATCAATAGATTTATCCCCAGTAAGTTAAAATCTGATAAGAAAGAACCTCGTTGGTTTAATAAGGAAGTCAGGATTGCCTTAAGACGACAGAGGCGTAGCCACGCAAAATTGAAAAACATACCTACCACCGCTTCCGATGAGTATCGCACAGCTATAGTCCATGAGTATAACAGTGCCCGCGTACTAGCGAGAAAAACCATGCGTAACGCATTTAACACCTTCCGGAATGAGGTATTAAATACAAAATTGAAGGAGGATCCAAAAGCGTTCTGGTCCTACGTAAGAGAAGTCAAGGGAGTGGGTCCTTCAATACCATCCCTGCGATGTGATTCCGGAGACATCCTTCACGATGGGGAGGATAAAGCTAATCTACTAAACGTTTACTTCGCGAAGGCGTTCACGGCAGGTGGAAATATACTTAAAGATAATCTTATTCCCGATGGATGTACTCGGATGGATAATATTAAAATCTCTGAGGCAGGAATAGCGAAGCAACTGAGTGCGATAAAGCCCAACAAAAATCCTGGACCAGAAGGAATTCCCGCGCGTGTATTAAAAGAACTAGCAGAAGATATAGCTCTCTTCCTTCGGATAGTTTTCGAGAAATCTCTTACCCTCTGTGAGGTTCCTGATGATTGGAAACTAGCACACGTCACACCCATTCATAAGGGAGGTGACAAAGAAAACCCCGAAAATTATAGGCCGATTTCTCTAACATCATTATCATGTAAGATTTTGGAGCACATTATTGTTAGCAACACAATGCGTTATCTTGAGAGTAGATCGCTCTTAGTCAGCTGTCAACATGGCTTCAGAAAAGGTAGATCCTGTGACACCCAACTCGGTCTGTTTGTGAATGATGTTTTATCATGCGGCGAAAATAATAAGCAGGTCGATGCAGTGTTCCTTGATTTTAGAAAAGCTTTTGACAAGGTTCCCCACCGTAAGTTGTTATTAAAATTGGGAAATCTTGGCGTTAATGTTAAAGTCATTAACTGGGTTCGCGCTTTCCTTTGGAATAGAAAACAAAAAGTAGTCATCGATGGTAAGTCCTCGAGTGTGGCAGATGTAGTCTCTGGAGTGCCGCAGGGTAGTGTGATCGGACCTATGCTTTTCTTGCTTTATATAAACGACATCAGCTCAGTTGTAAAAAGTAATATCAGGCTTTTTGCGGATGACACCGTAGTCTATAGAGAAATTAGTGGTCCTAGCGACCATCGTCAGCTTCAGGATGATCTGGATGCGTTATCTGTTTGGTGCAAGGAATGGCAGCTAGAAATCAATCAGAAAAAGAGTAACGTTCTAAACTTTTGGAAATCTAGAAGCCCATCGTCCGTGTTTACCTACTCGATAGATGGTGAGATCATTCCTGTTTCGGAATCCGTGAAATACCTCGGGGTAACCTTGAATCGTGACCTGTCTTGGGACACCCACATAAGACGAGTGATAGGTGCGGCAAATAAGAAGTTGGCTTTTGTGCGTAGGATAGTCAGGAAAAGCACGGAAAAGGTGAGAGAATCCTGTTATTTATCGTTGGTTAGACCTCAAATGGAATACGCAGCAGCGGTTTGGGATCCATATCAGAGGGGACTCATAAAGGATTTAGAAAAAATACAGCGGCGAGCAGCTAGATTCGTGAAAAAGAATTACGATAAAAAACAGAGCGTTACGTTACTCATTGATGAGTTGAGTTGGCCATCGTTGAAAGATCGTAGATTACAGGCGAGACTTAAACTTCTAGATAAATATAGGTCGGAGATATTCGTAAATGAAATGAAGGATATTATTCGACAACCAACGTATATCGGACGGAGGGATAATGACGACAAGATTCGCGAAATAGATAGTAGGACGGAGAGGTATAAGGAGTCCTTTTTCCCTAGGACAATACGTGACCACAATAGATAACAGTGAATAATAATTAGTTAGGAACTTGGTGCGCGGCACCCCCTGCCATCCACCGTCAAGGTGACTTGCAGGGTAATATGTAGATGTAGATGAATACAAATAACGTTGTTGCTCGATTTAATTACTTTGGTCGTAAGCCATTCTAATTCTATAAGCACAGCCGCATAGTCACTTAAACCTGGTATGATCTCAGAGCATATGCTTTGTTTATACGGCCTTAAAAGAAAGACATCAAGAATATTTCCTTTCCTTGTTGGTTTGTTTACCAACTGCGTGAACCCCTCCGCTTGGGTTAGACGATTAGCAATGCTCTGGGCCCACCCATCCCCCACTGCGTCCCCATCCCACCGAACGCTCGGGAGGTTTAGGTCCCCCGCTATTAGGGTGTGACTACCTGGTCTTTCCGAGCATTTATCTGCCAGAACCTCAAGCGTAAACATGCCATCATTTGGTTACCTGTATACTCCTATAATATCCATTGCCTTCTTGCGATTTTTATGAGGTAGTTTAATGCAAAGCAATACCCATTCTAGCGTGCTTAATAGCTCTCCATTAACACAAATAAAGACCCCTCCTCCTCTTTCGTCTCTATCCCTCCTATACACAACAAATCCCTCCGGAAATATTTCACTAGAATAAATGTCCTTACCTAACCAAGATTCCGTGCCTATGACTATGTCCGGTCTACAAACCTCAATTAAAGACTGAAATTCGACCCGCTTGTTTCTTATGCTACGGCAGTTAAGCTGAAGGATCTTTAAGCCCTTTCCTTCGTACTCGTGAGCTTCCACAGAAACACCTCTAAATTCCCGTCCTAGTTTTCCTGTTCGTTGCAAAATTTCACAACACTGTTTATAAGTCTACCGAACTTGAAGGAACATCTTCTGTTCAAATGCAGCCCATCAGGACCCAAGTCCCCTCCACCAATCCAGCAATTAGGATCAACAAAAAACAGACCCTGTTTACTGCACACCCAGTCTATCCTTTCATTTATATAGTCTATTCTCCCATTATCCATATCACGTCTTCTAATTATTCCACTAATCACAATCTTGGCACCGGTGAATTTCCGTTTGGCCGCAGTACACAAATCCCAAATCAACCCCACAACATGATCCTTGGACTTTGGCGACCTGATATCATTTGTCCCCACGTGAATTCTACCACCGCACGCTCCTCACCCCCTTGCCGAGATTCTCGATTTTCCTTTGTAGTTGCTCCGTCTTTATCCCTGGAAAACAATCCACCTACGCTTCTTCCTTGGTGCATTTAGTCCCGGCGAAACGTAACATCGAGTCTCCCACTGCCAACATCTTAGGTTTTACGATGGCTTTCTCCGATCTCTCTACCTTCTCAACTTCAGTTTAATTTTCCCCGTGTACTTTACCCCTGGACTTTTCTGCCCCCGTTTTCTTCCTCTTAACTTCATCTCTCAGTTTCTCATTTTCCGCCATTAGCTTCTTAATATTATTCCTGGCGGATTCTAATTCAGTCGTCAATCACTCTATAGTTTCTTCTTTTTCTTTCATTAACTCCTGACCCCGTAATAACCCGCACTTTCCACATTTCCACTCCTCCTTCACGCATTCTTCCAACTTACTTTTTGAACAATTAAAATGATACCTATACCCACACATACTACACTGCAAGCCTCAAAATCAGATAGAGTTGCGTTGAATCATCCTCCTGCTGAACGCACTATACGATTTGCGCGTAAAAAAATTAACTTTGATGTAAAACCTCCCTTAAATATAACATTTTCTGGAATTTCGGATTTTTTATAAGTTTATATCCAATGCCCTAGCTTCCTTCCGAATTTCAGCTCTGTATCTATTTTAGAAGTACCTTACGTTTTATATGATATATCCGATGTAAGTAACTCGACCCAATATGACCTATCTCAGCTTTATTAATTTTTTATGCACCTTTCCCAAATGCTGAATGTAAAACTAACATAATGTACTCTTAGACAGTTTATTTATGTAAACAGATAAAATAATACAACTATAACGCTTCAACATGGAATTACTGGTTAGCATTTTTGCAAAACCTTGCTTTCAGGCCATATTAGGAACATATGATCACAATATGGCCTATTGGGTTATTGTTCAAAAAATAAGAGAACAAGAATCTGTCATATTTATCTAATACTTGTATCAAAATTCTAATGCTTGATTGCTCATATGGTTACAACAAATTGTCAGTAGGTAAAAATAACTAAAAAAATGAGGGAATAAAAGTCAAGATTCTAATTTTACAAAGGTCAAAATCGTAAAATTGTACCACCAAAGATTTAGGCACATGAGATAAAAATTTAATTTAAATAAAGAAATGAACAACAAAATGAGATCTAAAATCGCTAAAAAAATTCATTGTCATTACTAAAGGCTTACGAAATGGGCAATATGGCCTACATAAGCTGTAATGGGGAGACGTGGAGTAGTAAAATATCTCAATGAATTGCCAAAAAAATTACACCACTAATATTAGAGACAATTATCTTTTAGAATACCTAAGGTAAAATTAATTAATTAACTTTTACCTGTACAAACAATGACTTAACCAACGTAGTGAAATTAGATGCACATAACCACAAACTCTGCTCGCAAGCAAAACACTCCAGCAAATTTAGCCAACTGAGCGCGTCTAGAATTTCATATAAACACAGTTGTTAGCAGTCTACTGATATACTGCAAACACCATCTATCAATTTTGTCACGTAGTACGTTCGATGGGGCGATTAGGTCACATTGGGGAGCAAGCCATATTGGGTCGAGTTACTTTATATCCTATATACATAAGAAGCAGCTTTATATGATGATGAGCAATTTCGCATGAAATTGAGTATTCGACGTTAAAAATAATAATCTTCATTCATTTCGGCGTGTTTTAGTGTAAATTTCGTTTTGATAACTTAATTTTGAGATATTTAAATAGTAAAATAATGAAAGCCTTCAAAACAAAAAGGTGATTTTTACGTGTTATCTAATAGGAAACGACATTCATCCTCTGAAGTAAAACCGGTGATCTCATTCGAAAGCATATTTAGTCATAAAGTAGAAATTTATTAACACTGAAATCCTGAGGAATTTCAGTCTTCTAAGTTAATTTATAATGGAGTTATTCACAAAATTAGAGCGTTACGCATCATGATGATGACCACTGCAATTTCATAATTTTTGATATATATACTAATGGCCGGCGAACGGTGCCGGGGCAAAAGACCCAGTTGCACACGGCAGTACGGGTGTTGGGGGGATGGCATGGTGCCCCCCAGCCAGGTTGCCAGCTAAGCTATGACCCTGGAATGGCAAGCTTATCGTATCAGGGCGTGAGGTGTCGGTTTGGTTGGCAGCTGCTTACTGCTGCCTTTGCCTCTTGCGCGGAGGTTGATATGCAGGGCCCATTGCCGCGATGGGACGCTTGTGTCTATCCCAAGGCATGATCCTAGTGGATGAGATCAGCCGGACGAGAGGTTTAGGGTGCGGGCTGCACTTGGTGTAGAACACATTAGCTCTCCTGCGCAAGGTCTGCTCTAATGGTTCTACACCAGTGTTGTTATCAAGCTCCCTGACCCTGACGAAATCGCTCCAGGTGACACGGAGGATAGTTTGCAGGGCCATGTTCTGAGCAACACAGCTGGCGGATGTGCGTGGGCGCTGCTCCGGACCAGATCGGGGAAGCGTATAGAATAATTGGCAGTACGCAGGACTTGTAGAGCCGCACCCTGGTTCCGAGCTTCACCTCTCTGGAACTCAGGATGGGGCCAAGCCTGCGCACTGCTCCCAGGCTCTTGCTTTCTAGGCCCATATGCTTTTTCCAGGTCAGGCTCCTGTCCAGCGTGACGCCGAAGTATTTGGACCAGGGAGACAGAGAGTTGAACGGCTGGTTGCTGCTGCCCGGGCCTTGCCTTGAACATAACAGCGACCGTCTTGCCTGGATTGACCGCAATCCTCCATTTGCGGTACCACTGGCAGGTGGTGTCGATGGCTCGCTGGAGGTAGATCGTGGCTTGGTGTTCACTGGCTGACTGGGCGAGAACGGCCGCGTCGTCCGCAAAAAGTCCAATGATGACGTGTGGGCCGTGCTGACGGGGGAATTCGTGCGTATAGATGTTAAACAGGGTTGGCCCCAGGACCGAACCCTGTGGCACGCCAGCACGTAAGGGGGGGAGGTTGGACCGCTCCCCTTACCAACTGACCCAGAACACCCTCTCCATCAGGTTGGAGTCCGTGAGCCGGATCAGCTGCCTCGGGAGGCCAGCCCAGTGCATTTTGGCCAGGAGGCCTTCGTGCCACACCCGGTCAAAAGCCTTGCTTTTGTCCAGGAAGGCGGCCGCTGTTTTATTCTTTTTGTTGAACGCATCGGTAACATAGCTGGTGAATCTAGCCAGTTGAACCGTAGAATGACGTTGGCGAAAGCCAAACTGTTCACTGGAGATGACATTGTGTGCTGCCAGCCAGGTGGTGAACTGTGGCAGGAGGAGGCGCTCGAACATCTTCCCGAAAGCGTTGAGGAGGGAAATCAGCCGATAGCTATCAACGGCACCCAAAGACAAGTTTGCCTTCGGGATGCGGATGATCTTGTCACGTTTCCACTCCTTCGGGAAGTGCGCAGCGTTCTGGCAGCAGTTAAAAAGTGCCGTTAGGTAGTCAACGGCCGCTGTCGGCAGCTACTTTATTGAGATGTTGCTGATGCTGTCATCCCCAGGGGAGCGATTCGTGGAAAGGCCCTTCATAACCTCCACCACGGCCCGGGGGTGATCCGAGGGAGAACAGGAGCAAACCCTCGGTTGCTCCTAAGGTTCACCACGGCTTCTTCCACCAGCCTCTCTGCCTCCGAAGAAGAAGAACTCGATGGGTTCAGCTGGAAGCTGTTCTCCAGGTAGTTGGCGTACTCTGTGGCCTTCTCCTTGGCAGAGCAAACCAAACCGTTCGGTGATTGTAAGGGAGGGTCCCGCCTCTGAGCGGCCTTGAGCCCTCTGCAGGCCCTCCAGATGGAAATTTCGGCGAAGGAGACCTCAGCCAGGTACTCCTCCCAGGCGTTTCTTTTGACCTCACTGATCGCTTCCTTGACGTTGCTGTTAAGACGATCAAGGAGTGCCTTCAATTCCGGCGTGCGGTGCCGCTGCCACCTCCTGCGCACTGAATTACGGTGAGTAATCAGTCTCCACACAGGTTCCGGCAAGCGGCGGGAGATCAGGCTTGGGGTTAGTTTGATGGGGATAGCTAAGTCGGCGGCCTGCTGCACCACCGCCGATATGGTGGTAGCCATCCCTTCCACCTGCTGTCTGGTAGCCGGCTCTTCAGGGTAGGATGGGAGCGCTCCGGCAATGTGCAGTCGGAAGGCTCCCCAGTCAGCCCTGGCAATGTCCCTTCGCTGCAGAGGGGTAGTCTCATCGGCAGGTCACCGTATTGTAATAAAATCGACAGGTGGTCCTACGACAGCTCGTTGAGCGTCCTGACCTCCACAGAAGCCTGGGAGTTGTTGACTATGGCAATTTCCAGGACGTCGGTAGAGGGCACGAACGTCAGGACTGTCGGAGCCACCACTTTGAGGCCCTCTGAAAGAACATATTGACGTAGCCGCGTACCCCTCGGGTTAGATGCTGCGTAGTTCCAGTCTAGGTGCTTGGCGTTGAAATCCCCGATGGCTATGGTGGGTGTCCCGTCACGGGGGAAGAGAGCGCTCATATCCTCCTCCTCGAGGTCGAGTCCCGGGCGGTAATAGGCCGCAACGACTCGCACCTTCCCCCTAGTTAGCGCTATGTCAGCTGCCACCGCCTCCAGCAGCCGCATATTGGGGAGCGGGACCTCTTGGAATTTGAGGAAGGGATGAATGAGGAGTGCGACTCCGCCACCAGAAGTGGCTCTGTCTTTCCTCAGGATGTTCCACCCACCACACCTCAGGGTTATTTGGGGCTGGAGTTTCGTCTCCCCAACAGTCGCGATGGGGACTCCAAGTTCGAGGAGTAGTGAGAGGAGTTCGTCAACGCGCTGACGCAGACCGTTGGCGTTCCAACCCACTACCCCTAACACGCCCCTCTTAAGCCTTTGAGCCATCGTTGGTTCTAGAGCAGGCTAGCTCTTCTAGCAGGAACAGAAGGATCTGTCCCTGGCGGCTTGAGATGTAACGCCTAAGCACCTTGGTTATGGAAAGGATGGTAGCCCGTAACTCCGCATCAGCATCAGGTGATGGACCAGCCTGAGGAGGCAAGGGGGTAGGCGTGCTTGCAGACAAAGATCTCCCGCTCTCAGCCTGAGGCGGCTGGAGGGGAGTAGAAGAATAAGAATAAGAGTAAGGTGGCGGTGCCGCCTTCTCTGTCCCACGCCCAGCGGCCTTGCCCCTCTGAGCCGGAGGCTGCGAAGGGATTTGCCGGCTGGGCTCTGTCTTGCAGAGAGGTGTCAACTGCGGGGGCACCCTGGTTAACCCCAGCTACTGCAGCGGCAAAATTTTTGCCAGGGACCACCATGGTGGGCCTGGCCGCGACTGCTGATGGAGTCGCCACTCGCCCCTTGGTGTCTTTGCGCTGTAAGGCGTCGTTCTTCCTACGGGCTTCCAGTACCTTGTCGAGGGCTTGCACATACACAAGGCAGAGCCTGTAGGTGGAAGGGTGATCGCCCCCGCAGTTGCAGCATTTTCTCTGCCCATCCGGGGGAAGCGTGCAGTTTCGAGATACGTGGTTCCCGGCGCATTTATAGCAGCGCGGGACCATTTTACATCCTGAGGAGGAGTGCCCGAACATTTGGCAGTGGTAGCAGGTCTGTGGCGTTACTCCGCCCATGAAATATTGTATTCGCACCCGGCAGTGCAAAAGGTGCGTTATCTTTTGAATAAGGGGGAGTCCAGGATTTTTCTCCACCGTGGAAATGTGCTTTCTCGTCTTCTCCGGTGGCTTGCCCTCCTCCTCTCACTGGGCCATATGTTTTATGGTCTTAACTGTCATACCCAGGGCAGCTAAGCCCTCCGCTACCTTGTCAAGAGGGATGTTTTTGGACAGACTCTTGATAAGGAGCCTGGCAGTGCGGGTCTGCTCCTTAGGCTGGGTGTGATACTCGAGCTTGAGAGAGTCGAGCTCATCCATAACAGCCAGACGTTGTTCTGAAGTGCGGACAAAGACCCGAGTCGAGACGTCGCGGATGTCCAGCTCGATATCTTCTCCGCACTTCAGTTAGAGCATATTAATGAAGGCCATGTGGTCGGTAATGCCATATACTGTAATGGGCCTTATTCTCGAGGGAGGGCTGGTTGCTGAGCAGAGGTAGAGCCAGCAGCGGCTTTCTTGGTTCCCCTCTTCCTCCGCTTCACCTCCCGAAAAGGCTCCTCACAAAGGGGTGGCTCATCCCGGGAGGCAGTTTCTGTTGAGGGATCCTTATCAGTGGATCCCTCTGTCGGAGGAGAAAGCTTTCTCTTGGATGCCGAGGGGGAAGGCTCGGCCTCTATAGATTCAGGCTCAGAGGCAGGTGCAACAGAGGATATAGTGCCGGTAGCGGACCGGGGCAGAGTATCAGTCTCCGAGGAGACACTGGGTCTTTGCTTAGGCAGCTCTTCCTCGGAGTAGGAAAGTTTCCTCTTGAGAGAGGAAGAAGTCTCCGCCTCCATCAGCTCACTAGCCTGGATGCGGGTGAGATCAAGAGGTGTGGAGGGAGGCAGGTCGGGGTGTGGTTTAGCCTGGGCAGGCCCCACACTAGAGGGAGGAGGATGTACCGGCGGAACCGGAGAAGCAGGGAAATGGGCAGAAGCAGAAGAAGAAGAAGCAGATGTATGCGCAGATGAAGCAACAGGAGCGGCAGAAGAAAGCGTAGAGGAAGGAGCAGAAAGAGGACCAGGAGTCTGCTCCACCGCCTTGCCAGCCTTGGCATTGCCTTTCTCCTTCTTTCCCTTGGCTTTGCCAGGCTTGGCGGTCTCGGGAGACTTCGAGGAAGGAGCCCGAGGCTGGTTAGCATCACAGGCTACTAGGCCAGTCTCGTGGCTGTCTCTCCTGGTAGGACGAGCGATGCTGCGGAGGTTTTCGGTGTCCTCGGTTCTCAGGAGGGAGGCGACCTGCATTATTCTCAGGTAATCCTGGGTAACGTGCTTGATCTGCCCCTCAGGGGTGTTGAAGGCTATGAGACCATCATAGGAGATGCTTCTCCTTTGTTGCCCCCTCAAGATCATGCTAGTGGGAGCAATTCTCGAGCTGGAGGACGCACCCCCGAATGGATCCATCGACAGGTGCAGGTGATAAAAGGGAGTAAAATAATTCCAAATGACCCTGGAAGATCAGACTGCCAAAGGTTGAGCGAGAGAGGACATCTGGAAGGGGGTCCACGACCGGACGCAAGGCGGAGACGAAGAGGGTGAGAAGAAGGAACTGGGTTAGCCTCCCCCCGCATCGCGACTCAAGCACCGCAAGGAACAAACCCTTTCTGGTGACCTGCAGAAAGCAGGAAGACCGAGGAGGGGGAAGAGCAAGAATCCTTTTTCAGGTCCGATGCAGAGAAGCGGAGAAGGACCGTTTTCAGGGCCGAAGACTCCGCGGGTGAGGGAGACGTAACAGGTGAGAAGGAGGTGCTCAGTTAGCCTCCCCCTGTTTCGATGGACAAGATAGACCTCATACCAAAATCAAAAACCAGACAGCAGGGTCAAGATCGGAAACCAGAGTATGATTGTAGTGTGGTACTTATAACGCACAGCAAACAGCGCAGTGGAGTAGATTCTTGGGACGCAGATACCCAGCAGTTGCATTGCTCTTGGCGAGCTATATAACCCAGTTGCTTTCCGGTCACGCCTTTTATAGGTCCCTTTTAGTACCCTGGGATCAAGTTAAAATAGGTGGCGTCTCAATGCTACACATTGCTCTGGTCCCACTAGCGGAGGGTTGGGGAACCTTTCTACTTCGGCGAATTTCGTTTCGTCACAATATATATATATATATATATATATATATATATATATATATATATATACAGTCAAACTCGTTTATAATGAGCACGGTTGTAACGAGTTCACGGCTATAGTGAGCAAATGCTACCTCCAAGATAAGTTTACGAGCATTTACATACAAATATTTCACGTATATAACGAGCACGCTTCACGGATATATCGAGCAAACTTTGACCACTTCTCACTGTCTCAAACGCGGTGGCGGTCAGCCCCTTAAATCCTCATAGTGACCCAAAATATGTAACCTTGTGTTCTTGAGTCCAGTCTCTACACCCTATCCCTCGGGGAGGTTAAAGACCGCGGCGTTGTTGTTAAAAAATAATCCCTTCGTCCAAACCAAGAATTCCCAACTTGCAGGTACAGTGGCACTCGCGGAGGTCCTTTGTCCTCTCCTCCCAACCCCCAGCTCTTTTACAGCCAGGAGGTTGTGTTTGGAAGGGGGTAAGGGCATGTACAATGGCGCCCACCCCCGTCGCTCAGCCGAATGCACCCAACACCCTTTCCCACGTAAAGATGGGAAATCCCACGTTTAATCCGTCTCCTCATTAACTCTTCCTGGAATTGGTATGCTCACAGTTTGCAAAGAAAGTTCGTAGCGTTGATCACAAAAATCAGTTGAGATTTTGCCCTTAAACGAGTAACATGTCCGTACATAAAAGGAAGTGTTTGTCTATTCGCGAAAAGGTTGATATTATTCGAGAGTTAGAACGTGGTAAAAAAATGTTGAAGTGTGTAAAAAATTTAATTTATCATCGTCTACGGTTTCAACCTTATGGAAAAACAAAGAAGCTATTTTATATGCACTAGAGAACAACCTAACAACGAACAAGAAAATGAGAAAGTGCGACTTGGGTAGTGATTAAGGATGCAGCTGTGATTAAATTTTATATGTACGTATGTTTACTTTAAATTTTCTAGTTTATTCTCATTTTTATGTTTTTTTATAAATTTACTAAATAACCTTTCTGTTTATATATTCACTTTTACTTCTTATGTCTTATTTCACCATACGCGTGCATGCTTTTGCCTTCACGGATATTAAGTTTAACGGCTATAACGAGCAAAACTAAACGGTCCCGTGGCGCTCGTTTAAGCCGAGTTTGACTGTATATATATATTCATTCATTCATTCGTGTTCTGTCTTACGACAGGTCCTACCAATTAATTAATTAATTGGTTTTTGACTAGGGAATATACATACACGGTGTGGTGGTTTCCCGTTGCCTTCCACACCGGACACACACACAGAAGGGAGGAGGGAAACCCGGTGCCGGCATTTGCCTGCTCTTGCGAAGAACACCAGGGGGGCCAACGGCTTAACGTCCCTTCCGAAGGACGGAACAGCTGAATTAGCGCGGTCTCCTCAAACCACGCGAACAGGGGGCCGGATGACCTTGAGAAAAAGTATACTATATATATATAACGATACGGAAAAAGAAATAATATGATGAAATAAATGCAACGAGAGGTTGAGAGGGATAGGATGGAGCCAGTGAACACTTACCATACAGTGGTGGACGTCCACAGCGATAGAGGAAGGCTTGTAATTTGGAGCTTCCGGGCAACACACGCCCTTCTATATATATATATATATATATATATAGTTATTTATTTATTTGTTTAATTATATGTATATTTATTTATTGTGTATTGTTTTCAGAATGTTTTTCCAAATAAATCAGAGTGGTGTAAATTTTCCTCACGCCCAGAATACAAAGGAATGTGATCAAGTTCAACCACCCATGTCGTATCTGCCAACTTCGTCGCATATGCGTCCACCCCAACAGCCCTAACAGCCTATACGTATACGATTTTTGTTTTCTGCTAATTTTTATCGTTTCCTAATTTCATCATTTTATTTCGATTCATCCATTTTCCTCGTTTGTACATTATCCAGTTATTTCAACCTAATCGCCATCTGCGTTCAATTTCGTTTTCATTTTAGCGGTTTTTTTCAATCGCATTACACCATTTTATGTCTCCTAAACCTAAACTCTCTTTTCCTCCTCTTAACGACATAAAGGTTTTCGTCCTCGTCCCGCAACGCTCTTTCTCTTCCAATCCTTCTTCTCGTCGTCTGTCAACGCCTATACCACTCTTTTCAGTATCTTCCTTTTCCACGCTATCTCTCGCACTCCCTTAAACCGTCTCGGTTTCTCTATATCTCCTTCCGTGCAATTACTCTCCTAACCGAAATGTAAGCCTTTTCTTACGCGTAATGGGTCCATTGATCTCTCTCTACCGCTTTTTATTTCTCCGTCACGTTGTCAGTGAGTATTCGAAATATTCATTCCGCCTTGTTTTGTTGCCTAACAAGTTCATATGTTGCGCATGGATGGTGATTTCTTTTTATCCATCGTGTGCATCGTACAAATTTCAAATAAAACTCCCCAATGCCAAAATAGGTGCAGTGGTTCCCGAGTTGTAAAATACATTTAGGTCTTCATGTAAAGTGGTCGTAATTATCGTCGGATTTTAAACAAAATTGGAATATTTCGTCAATTTTTAGTAAAACTCACCAATACAAAATTTCATCAAAATACGTTCTATGGTTCTTGAGTTGAATCAAAGGCACGTTGTAAAATACATTTAGGTCTTCACGTAAAATGGTCGTTATTATCGTCTGATATTAACCAAAATTTTAATCGATCGACAAATTTAAGTAAAACTCCCCAATGCCAAAATTCGTCAAAATAGGTGCAGTGGTTCTCGAGTTGTAAAATACATGTAGGTCTTCATGTAATGTGGTCGTAATTATCGTCGGATTTTAGACAAAATTGAAATATTTCGTCAAATTTTAGTAAAACTCCCCCATACAAAATTTCATCAAAATACGTTCTATGATTCTTGAGTTGAAACAAAGGCAAGTTGTAAAATACATGTAGATCTTCATGTAAAATGGTCGTTATTATCGTCTGATTTTAACCAAAATTTGAATCGGTCGACAAATTTTAGTAAAACTCCTCAATACAAAAAATCATCAATATAGGTTCTCGAGTTGAAAGAGGCACGTTGTAAAATACATGTAAATCTTCATCATGGTGGAAAGACTAGTTAGGTATTAGATTTAGCGTTTACGTCCTGCTTGAAGAAATTCCTTTCATATCCCTAAATGTATCGCTTAATTCTTAAAGTTTTAATTCGATTTTCAATTTCGCTTTCTCTCATGAAGATCTCTCAGATAGGCTGATTTGACTTGGTGCAAACAAAACTGACTACTTCCACCCCTCTTCTTTTCTTTCATCTTTCTGGTTGCATACCAGTTCTTTTCGCTATCTTCCCGAGATTACCAAAACTCAATCTCTTACCGATCCCTTTTTTATAGGAAACCCACGTCCTCTTGAGATGCCACTCCAACTTTCTCTCTCTCTCTCAACATTCATTTCGCTCTATCACTTTTCCACTCCAGATGCGCGCCCATACACAAACACTCACACACACATACATATATCATCCTCATAGGTGGTCTGTCCGTGATTATTCATGGTTAAACCTATTTTCCGCAGTTTTCTCGATGTCTTGATAGCTCCCTTTCCCTTTCAACACGTTTGTCAGCTGAAACCTTTTCTTATCTCTTTCTATTTTTTTCCTCCAGTTTTCCTTCTAACACGCCTTTAGTCATGCTCTCTCTCTCTTTTAAGGTAATATCCAATCCAGTTCACTTTCATCTTTCTTATAGACTGAATAATATTTCGCGTCTCTCCTATTCTTCTTACTACTCCACTTTTTTCATCCTATCTGTCCATTTTATCTTCAGCATTCTCCTTCATACCCATATTTTCAAGCTTTCCAAGTATTTTATGTCATTTTTCTTAACGTCCATATTTCTCCTCCATACAAATCTATACTCCATACATAGCATTTTATTAACTTCTTGTGGAATCCTGTTTTATATTCTCCGTTAGTAGGAGTTTCTTTCTTTTGAAAGTGGCTTTTGCTTTCGCTATTCTAGTCCTTATTTCATCGGTACATTTTGTTTCTCTTGTTATGATACTTCCAATGTATTTATAACCTTAAACTTGTTCTAATGGCTTACCACCAATATTTTTGGTTTTCAAGTTTTCTTCTTTACCCTATATTCGCATTTTCTTGGATTTTCTGTGCGTATTTCTATTTCGCATCTTCTACCTGTTATTACCAGTCTATCATTTTATGGAGTAACCATGATCTTCGGTTTGTTTTCCAAGTTCTTAAGGCAATCTTCCAAATTCGTGTTGAATTCATTCATTTCCTTCAATTTGTCAAGGTCCCTAGTCTGTCTGTCACTTCTTGTTATTCTATAAAAATCGAAAATCACAAAATAGTTATTAATTAAGAGGTATTTTTAATCCCAATGTTCCATTGCAATGCCACATAAGAAAAGCATGGGATTCAGTGCAAGGATTTCTAAAAATGCATTTTAAATTTACTTAAAATTGGAATAAGAATTCGGGAAAAGAGCAGTTGTCTAGCTGAAAGAACGGAGTTCTTAATTTTAAAGGCAGAATTGAAATACGTATCGAATTATCGGAAAAAGTGTGAATGTTTCCTCTTTTCAACAATGAAAATGTATAAAAACCATGGAAACGACCTCATTGCTTTTAAAGAGACCTTCAACACATTTAATGGAAAGCAGAGAAGTTTTAATGCTTTTAATGGAAATTAATGCCGTCATAACGAATTATAGTGGCACTTACATAACTTGAATCTCAAGGGAAAGTAAAAATAATTCGAGTTATAGAAAATTAAAAATACGGAAATATATTTTATATATATTATTATTATTATTATATAGGTATACAGTGGAACTTCTAAAACTCGAATCTCAAGAGAAAGCAAAAATTATGTATTTTATAGAAAAATCGAGTTACGGGAATATATTTTCTCATTTTTCTTTAATTGAATTATCATCAAGTTGATTCTCTTAAGCATATAAGCTAGCTTACTCTAATTTTCAATATCACCCATATTGGGATAACATCATCTTATATTATATTACCGTAATCGTCAGCGAACTTTTTGGCAGGTTTTTATTGTTTGACTGGCCAGCCAATCAAAGATCGGGACGTTATTGTCTACATACCTTGGTTACATTATATGTTTACCTAAACAGAACGATTTGTTGTACCTACGTGTTCTTATTTGGAAGCTTAATAAAACATGCATTCTTAACCCGCAAGACCTTTTATTGTAACAACAACAATAAACAAACTATAATATAATTATAATTCGTAGCAACTATAGTAGGGGGCAGGAACGAAGACGAGTGGCAACTGGATGCGCAGAAGGCCAGGAATGTCACGTGGTTTTGCTCGCTCCTTCACTTGACCAATCAGCGTCAGTCAGTTAAAGCGGCTCTTGGGGTGCGGTTCGTACATTTGCGGCGTGATTTTCGTGTTTATTTGCGTGTTTTACGATTGAGATTTAAATGCTACCGTCTTGTGGTGTTCTAAAATGGAGGGCGAAGGACAAACATACACAAACAAGCCAGAGAAATCGTATATAAAGTGTATCAGTACTTCAAAAACGAGACGGAGCATGCAGGCGATTCAACACGTACAGCTGGTTACAATGTTGCCAGCTGTCAAGAGCGAACGGCGAACGCTTGTGGCATAGCGGCATTGGACTTCGTGCGTCATACATTGTTTTCCGAGCGAAAGCATATGCAGGCTGGAGGAGTGGCAGAAATGTAACGTGTATTTATCAAGAATGAGGTCAATTTCTCTCTCTCTGCGCAGTAATCATGACTCACCCTCCTTCATTCGTGCTCCCAACTATAGTATAAACAACGTACGATTTATTTAGTTAGCATTAATATGAACGATTATCTACATTTGTATTTATGAGAACTTCTATATATTGTATGTGTTATCTTTTAATTTTTCTTTTTCTATTCCCTAATGTATAATTTCCCTAATATCCGTCCGTGGTTAATTTATCTCGTCTTGCATTTCTCGATAGAACTAAGAGCTCATCAAATCGGCAAACACAATACACAATAGTATCTTTTTAGAGTAAATGCCAACTAATGGGGATAATAAGACGTTTCATATTTGCAATTTAGTATTCATTAGAATTGAGATAGGTTAAATAGAATAAAGCGAACTTGGGCTTCACAACATAGCACCTCTATTCGTTCAAAAATATGTTTTAAACACTGAAAGTTAACGTTTGTTGAAAAAAATTATTGGCCTAAGTTAAGACGAATATATTTTTCAATGTATGCAATGGCAATTTTCCTTAAAACCATTATATAATTATTCCTGCAAGATTCATCTCGAAATATTTTTACTCCGAAAAGGTTATTTAAAACAAATTAGTTTGAGTATTTTTAATTACACAATTTTATGGCGGGTGCAAATTAAATTGAAGTCTTTAAAAATCCAAATCGAGGTACATACTTTTCGACAGGGTGAAACATCTAATAATATGAAAATGACAGATATACGATTTAGTAGAGAGATTTTCCGTAATTTACGATTTAAATGCATAACATTTTATTTCAATAATTCTAAATTTAAGTTATTTTGTGTTAATCAATACGTTAATTTTGTTATCTTATTAAATAGTTTATGCTTATATTCCCTAATCTTTGTGAATTAATTGTAACCTTTAAATTTCATTTTGAATTATAATTAACTGATGATTTATTGCAAAATAAATGTTTTTAAAAAGTTTTGCTGAATTTACAATTTTAAAATTTTAAAGCAGATGATGAACAACGAGATTTTTTTTTATAAGTGACCAAATGAAAACTGTTATACATGCGAATCATGTATCAGGCTCTCTAGTCATATATATTTTCTTCCGGTAATGTGTAAGATTTTGCCGTATTAAAAACACTAATTGCATCATGCACTGTGATTGAGAGTATCATAATTAATCATAATTCTAACGTAATACTGAACGCACAAAGACGACGATTAAATTTGGGATATCGACTTTAGGACAGAGCCTATAGGTTTGTTTTTCTCTAGGAATATCAGGGATCACAATAGGAGAAGCAAGTGACGTTATGGACTGCCTAATGCACTGCATCCCCTCAAAATTCTATGGTGTTACTTTCGATATGGGCTGAAATGCTTGCAGAATGCAAGCACCAACTAAGTACTTGTGTACATATATATATATATATATATATATATATATATATATATATATATGTTGCCACCCTCATCACTACCTTTTCTTTTCCTTTAGTTAATATATATATATATATATATATATATATATATATATATATATTCTTTCTCTTTTCTTCTTAATCCTTGAACATTAAATCCCTCCTTTTGTCGGAATCCTCCTCTCCCTTCCCCTAAAAAATTACATCCCTTATCCCATTCGAGAATTTTTTCCCCTACCTTCTGTTTAGATAAAAATGATTGATTGTATTTATCTTCGCCTCTCTTTCTCCGGTGTTATTCAACTCTTGAGAGATATCTCCTTTCCTCCTCTGAATTAAACTCGGCTTCAGATTTCTCGGTGCTCTTTATGTAGGACTACTTTCTCCTCTCGAGATATTACAATATCGATTCCAACTCCATTCGAGTTTGACGTCTCACTGTTGGCTGGATTTTTTCATCCGTCTTGAACAATCTGATTGGAATACGTTTTTTGCTGGCTCCGCAAACAATATTACTTATGTATTCTTAACTGATCTCTCGGACGGGACGATTCGGAATTGGAAATAACTTTTTTCAAGATGGAACCTTTTTTATTCGTGAAGCTTTGTACATTCACTCTCGTCTAACGACTTTACCAGAAATTTCTATATTCGTTACGAATTTACGGTTTACCCGTTTTTGTGTGCCACAACGGGAATTATTAATCAAATTCAACGCGCCACGTTCATTAATTCCCCGAATAAAACGATCCTCAAAATTTATTCGGACACATTGCCGTTTAGAGAAATTTTTCGTTCGAGTCGTTTATGGTGAATATTAAATCGAGATTTTCCGCTGTTTCATTAATAACCCAGGCGAATGGAATATTCATATCCGACGACGGACAGTGGTAAGACTTACTTGGTTGGGGAAGCAAACGAGATGAGCCGAAGAGTAAAATCGCCTCGCCGAAATATCCTTTTTTTACAGATCTCATTTCTTTAAAAAGAACATTCCCATAAATACATCGACGTTAATTCATCGTCGGTTTAAAAACAAATTATAATTACTTGAGTTGTATTATAACGTTTGTTCATTTGGAAAACTTTTTCCTGCTCTCAATACCATCATTTTTTAAAATTCGTTTTAAAAATTCGATTGAATTGTTAAAGGTACGTTGAGGGGAAAAATATTGAAAGCTGTAGATAACACTTGTGGCTTTAGGAAATACTTTTATGTAATTAAAAATATCAATTACATATTTTCTTTCTAAGGCAGGAGTTTTCAAACACTGTTCCGCGGAGCCTTCGAGCTATATTGTATCTTTTGAGCGTGAGAGCAACAAGGTGTGTGAAAATTCTACATCATGAAAAACATCTCCTACTTGCATTTATCACGGTGCAGAATCTTAACTCTGCGCGTGTTTTACAAATCAGAGAGTAATTATCTTTAGAATTGCTCAACGTTTCACATTGTTATATTCCCAAAACAGAGAACAGTTTTGGTACTTCATTAATTTACGTATCCCTGAGGCAGAACAATCCATATATAATGCCAGCATTTGTGCGAGACATTTTTCCAAGATGAGCAAAAGCGGTCGATTACATGGGAGCATAGAGGGATAGCTTAAGTGATATGAGAAGTCTGAGGTTGAGTTTCAAGGTAACGGACTCTTCCCACATCAAAGGGGCTGTGGAGATTATGCAATGATTTCCCGAATGCCCAGGCCAAGAAATCTACGGCGATAAAATATATGATGAGAAATAATAAAGTGCACGGACAAGGTACACTGTGTATGGGATGTAACAGTTGAAATTTTAAATATGCAAACCCGATAGAGTACAATAAGTCCAAACCAGGATTAATGTAGGCTGGTTTCCCAATGTTGGCATCCCGAATTGATTATTTATATAGACAGGAAATGTTTCAGTATGTGTTAGTCACTCCAAGGAATTATCATACCGTAAATACCACTTGTAGTTCATAATGGGTCACTCGAACCCTCGGCCGCCGGTGCCGAAAAAGAAGTAGCCTGCAGGGACGGCGCCCGTCCCACCAATGACGGTGCCCAGCGGAAACGCTAGGCGACAGATTGGTACCGCGGGAACCAGGCATCTGCCATCCTGGTTGATGGGTTGGATTCGCGGGGGCTGTTGGTACGCCTTCGGGCGAGCGGAAGCTAGATCGCAACCCCCACCCGGGGGGGGGGGGGGAGCGAAGACCGAGCGGTTCGTTCATCCTGGTAGTCTGGGTCGCCAGCGGGGCTCAGATGCGCTGGGCCAGCGCTTGGTCCTGCCTTAAATGGCCCTCGAAAGCGAGGTTAAACACACTGCAGCTCGGCGGGGATATGGTCTACCAGGCCGAGGTGTCGCAAGAAAACGAGGGGGCACGCTCATCGAGGTGTGCTCGAGTGTATAACTCACTGTAGTTCATAGTTTATCAATGATAGAGAAAAATTGGAAAACAAATTAACGGAGCATTATCGGGTTTAAAATACTAAAAGCAATCCAAAATCTCTTTCTGACATTATATTTTGCATGTATTTTTTTTAAATAAACGAACTTAATAAATATTACTGTTAATACGCTAATATCTCTGGATCAACTGTCCATTGCTAAAGAGTAGTCGAGCGGAAAAATAATCCATTTGTTCATTCGTCTATGCTCAAGCCGAGTTCGGTAATAATCGTCTCCATTTCAACAATCCAATAAAATGCGATTTAAAACCCAAAAACGTTATATTTTAGTAGAAATTCAAGAAAATACGATAAATTATCAAAATTCGATGATAGGAATTACAATCTACATTCTTTTCCCCTTAAAACTCTACAAAACACGCTCCGATATCATGATTTTAAGATATTTTAATGTATTAAAGAAAACATCTCTGTGATGCAATGCAATGGATTTGAGATTTCCTATGTAAAACAAATAGGAAAAATACATTCCTGGAATCAAACCCGAGACTTCAATCTTCGCCAAATAAAATATAGCTAAGAGGTGTGCCCTGGCAGCACGAGCCTCATACCACGTTTCATGAAAATTGGTCCATTGGTGCAAAAGTTGTTAGTAGGCTGTTTCCTTTAGAAATCAGCCTAAAAACAACCCAAATTAGTCACTTTCAGTCCGTTTATTAAGTGAAGCCTGGCCTTCCTAATTAATGGATGTCGTTTTATCAAAAACGGCGAGAAATATCCAAAACATACATGGTGAGAAAATTTTATACCGCAAATTTTTTTTGATTCACATTTTTACCAATAAAGTGAAAATAACCACCTATTTCCAGTAGGTTGGCTGCCTTGGTTGTGCAATTCGACCCAAGTGTGTAATTTTCGTCTTCAACTGCGATAACAATCTCGAATTCCGAAATAAGGTTAACGATAAAGCGCCTGATAGATCAGCGGAGACGAGGGAAACGAGTAAAATTGGCGGTTTTCTATAAAAGGAACGTGCCCGAAAAGAGCAGTTGCCGAAATATGCACACAGGAGCATTGATATGCGTATATCCCCTCCATTAAAAACGCGGGCGGTGTGCCATTTGATGCTTCAAAATCAATATACAGCGTAATGGATAATAAAATGGCGAAGAAACGGTAACGTGGCGATAATGTCGACAATAAATCCGCGTATTCCAAGGACCCCGCTGGGATTCACGGTACGTGCAAAAATTTCAATTCACGGCGAAGCACCAAAGCATGATGGATTTTTCCTTCTGTTGACACGAAAATGAGATTTCAAGTATCCATCGCGGTGAAAGATTACTTCTAGCACCAGAGTTTCATGAATGAGGAATGGAGGGAGGCAGTGGGAGATCTTGAAAAGAAATGGATGGAAGATCGAAACCGTTCTACCCGCAGCAAACGCAACGTGGCGTAGTATTGAAAACGTGAATTCTTACTCTTACTTATGTATCAAACAAGTATAGTGTTATCCATGAACATGGGTAAAATTATCGTGCTTTTACCCGTTTCACATATATTTTTTAAACGTAATATTTTCTGTATTAATTCGCTTTGAAGATGTCTCTACATGAATAACTGAGGAGAGTTAGGAATTTGATCACGTTATATGAGTAAATTTAGTTTATATTAATTTATAATTTATTTTTATGTAGTTATGCCGCCACATATTTGGTCAATAGAGCCGCGTTGGTAAGTGGCATCAATGCGGAAATTTACTTTCAAATTTTCAGCTATTTATCTTTTATACCTTTGGAGATGTAAAGAAAATTTTAAATGGGCCTCTATGCGACCCTGTACATATACTTTTAAAAACTCAAATCTAAAGAATTACAAATGGCAGTGGTACAAATATCTACGCTTCATGTTTCATCTCTCTATTGTTAACAGTTTCGTCATAACTGTAATTTAAGCAAGTGCATAGACAGACGGACACAGATGCCTTAGTGAAACTATAAACGCATTTTAAAAAAGTGTTAAATAGACGAAATCTTAAGGTTTCTCTATGCATAATTAAAATACATTACTTTCCTTGCTTCATCCACTCGGTGGATGTGTTTATAAAAAATTAATTGGTAGCTTTTAACTTAAGAAATTTTTTAGCACGATGCAGAATATGGATTTATAAAAAGGAATAACTTAAAAGTGACGAAGGTCACTAGATGAAGCGCAATTCTAGGACGTCAGTTACAAACAAAGGAATGTCACTTTGTCACATTCCACATGTCACATTCCATCGTCGAAAGTGATGCATATTCCTATTTCAAAACTTTCATTAATAATTTCCGCCTAAAGTAATAAACGTGTCGTAAGTAAACACATGGAAAGACGACTATTCTGAAATAGCGGGATATTTATTTCCGAAACGAAGCTGAAGTAAATTTTTGTCGCATATCAACGCGAGGTTCTCCGTGCTGAAGAGAAATTAACGTTTTCCAATCGTAAGGAAATAAATTAGTAAGGGATTTGATAAAGGCTGAAATTGAAATTGTCTTTAATGAGAAGATAATTTTAATTTTCTCGCTCTTATTCAGAATGGTGTATTATAGCTAAAATAGTTTAATTACCCGTCAAAAATGACAAATATGCGGGAATTAAGTAGTAAATCAAAATAAAATGTATATAAAAAGTTAATGAAACGACCCTATAGATGCACTTAAAAGTGAAAAACAAGTGTAAAATTCGTCGAATTGTACGCTCCAGAAAGTAAAAATTGTTTCTGGTATGCAAAATTTGTGTGGCAAAGAAATATTAGCGATGATTTATTTGTTAATCATTCCGCCACAACATTTGAATGATCAAACCTCGTTTTAATTTATGGAAAATTTATTTGTAAATTTTATACTTATTTTTTACATTTTATTTTACCTAAAGGGTATTTTTGTTTTTAATATAAAATGTGTTTTTTGTTTTAGGAACCGATTCCTTATACCGCTCTGAATTTCTCGTTGTATTTGTTGTTTTTATTTATGAAATCAATTTTTCTACAAATTTCTTTACATTAAGTACGACAAAATAAAAAAACAACCAAAACAAATCCAATGCTATTAATGTTATAAAATGGAAGGGAAAACTATTTTTATATAAGAGGGGTGTTCAATAAATAAGTTTCGGGGGCCTCGTAAATCCACATCAATTTATTTACAAAAATTCTAGCTACATTAAAAATTAGCTACATCCTCTATTTATCTACATAATCCCCTTCCACATTCAGCCACACCACCGTACCAACTTTTCCAAGCCCTCAGCGATGAAATCGGTGACCTGCGTACAAAGGAAATGGCGCGCAGCTTATTGAACCTCCGTGTTGTATCAAAAACGCTGACCTTCCAACTCCTTCAGGGTGTGTGCCAATGGACATCCCCTTTATTTCGGCTACCTCACGCATTTTAACCCGCCTGTTTTCTTGAATCATTTGGCTCACTCGCTCCTCATTGGCATCTGCACCGGCAGTAGAGGGACGGCCAGTTCGATGTTCATCGCACAGACTCGTTCACCCTTCACTGAACAGACGACACCATCTTTGCACCATTTGCTCCGACATTCACTTCCTCCAGCTTACTGAGGATGGTGCTTCTCGACAAGCCCCGCGCCCACTCGTACCGGACGACAGCCTCTTTACATCACGTCTCCAACACACGAATGTTCGCCATCATGTCCGAACTCACAATGTAGCGGGCACGCTCGGTGCTGCATGCTGTCCGGTTAAGCGGCCGCTGTGCATGGCCAATAGCTGGCAGCACCACGATGGGTACCAGGAGAAGTAGAGGAAGGATTTCGCTAATTTTTAATGTAACTCTCATTTCTGTAAATAAACTGTTGTGGATTTACGATGCTCCCGAAACTTATTTATTGAACACCCTCGTACAAACAACAACAAATACAACAAAACATTCAGATTATAGGCTCTGTAAAATCGGGCGAATCGGGTCAAGGATTTGAATTTAAAATTAGCAAGGGAAGTAATTTATTTTATTTTTACTCTCTCATATACGGCGTACTGATCCTCAGTGGTCAATCTTCTCACAAAAGTCTTCAGGTTCTACAGTTCTGTGAGCAATACTCCATCCGCCTTGTTTGCCTTCCCAGTCACACCACTCATAGCGTATAACCGTTGGATAGGTCTTTCTTCAAACCCTTAAAGGCTTATTACAATGAAGTCAGTAATAATTTCGTTCAACGCACTGTGGATGAAAGGAAGAAAACAAAACTAAATTTTGGCGCAATTTTTAAAGCGACACGATTCAAAGCAGCGACACCAGCTATCGCCGAGAGTGGATTTTCTTCGACCGAAACCTTCCCCCTGAATTCAAATGTTACTGAAGATCATGAATTCTTACCCTCGCTATGATATCAAACGTCAACAGTAACTAAGAGCCTTACGAAAAATCGTGAATCCGATTTTACTTCTGACGATGACGGCCCATCCACTCCTTTTCAGCACTTTTTACCAACTCCCACAAAAGTTACACACTGTATTATGTATTTTGACGCAATGTAACTTTCTTAAATAATTGCTCAGTTGGGCATTAAAATACTTTTTCTTTTTTGCATTTCATTGTCGGCTAATTTTCTGGTCAACTCTATTTACTCTTCTCCTGACTCGATTCTACCTCTTTCGTCGGGTGAATAGGGTCATTTACTTTGCTTACCAAAAGCCGTAATTCTCCAAATATAAAAGGATTTTCGAAGTATTTGAGATATGTGAGATTTAGAGCAGGAAATATCTTTTGATATCATAGAGTTACTTTTAAAAATTAACATTTGTGAATGTTGTTCTAATTAATTTTATAAATTTTGATTCAATTAGAATAACAAATAATATAATTTTCTTTTCATTGTTTATTACTTCTGAAGTTCTTTTATCACAATCAGGATTTGGATGAAACGTCAAAGAAACACTTGAAATAACTAGTTTTTTGCTACCAAATACCAACATAGGTTGCAAAAATGTATGGATTTCGTTCAGCTAAAAATAAAAACATAACTCAAAATTTATCAAAACAACATGGCTTCTTCGCGCACCGCTTCATATCTCATAAGGTTCTTATGTTCTCCCCTTTTTCTCTCCATCTCTCTTCATTTCTCTTTCTCTCCTCTCTTTCTTCTTTCTCTCACTCTTTAGACAGATCGCCTATCTCTTCGCGCTTGACCGGTCTGATATTTCCGACAATCCCCATCCGCCCCGTAAGGCAGCTTCACAACGCAAACACGCAGCAGATGATGTTACGGAGTGGAGGAGGAATAGAGAAGAACGTGGAGCGAGAGACTAACATTCCGGTCATGCCCAACTTTCCCTCAAAATCTATCAATATGGAAGGCCCCCTATCTATCTCTATGTCTAGCTCGTTATATATGATGCGAAAGGATCTATGAGGGGAAAAGAGAGAGAGAGAAAGTCAAAAGAGAACGAGGCGAAAGAGAAGGAAAGTATGGGAGATGGAGTTGGAATAGTGGGTGGGAGAGATACGAAGGAAAGGAGAGTATGGGAGATGGAGTAGTGGGTGGGAGCAGTGGCGTAGCGAGGGGGGAGCAGAGGGCGGCAGTTGCCCCCGGGCGCAGGGCTGAAGGAGCGCAAACGCATGTACCAAAAATTAACGTTTCTTTTTATAAACAATAATAATATTATAATATATACTGAATTAAAATTATAGTATTGCATGCTTGGGTTTCCATCACATTCCCGATATTACAATTGTCTGGGAAAATTCTACAAGGAGCAAGTGGAGGGGGGCGCATTTCTGTGACTTGCCCCCTCACTGGGTGAGAGAGAGACGAAAGAGAGGGGTAAAGAGAAATCACAGATAAATGAGAATGAAAACGTAGGGAGGTGAGATCCCGAACGGAAAATGAATATGGCGAGAAAAGTAAAGCCAAGGATGCGGAGTAAAAGGTTAAAGGGGAAAGCCGTGTGAAAGAAAACTTGAGGTACTGGCGAATTTTTGGCCCGAAATGTCGAAGAGGAGATGAATAGGGAGGCGGCCTTTGCTTTGAAAAGGAGGATAACCAGAGAATATGAGGGGCGGAGTTGGGATGGATGGAGGTGGAGGGGGGAAGAGAGGGGGAGTGGCGGAGAAAGGGGAGGAAGGGAGGGTGAAGGTGACGAGGAGAGGAACACAGAACAGATTGAAGGGACTCAGGCGTTGAAAAGAGGGAAGGAGGGAAAGGCGGTAGTAAATGTGGAAGGCGAAATGAGATTATGCAGGAAACTGCGAGAACAGAAAGAGGAGAAAAGGGTGGGAGGAGAGAAGAGGAGTTGGTTTCCAAAGAGAGGGAAAGTCATCTTTAGTTTGCGACGCCTCATGTGCCAAGACGATGTAATAGGAAAAAATACATAAATGTTTCCGACGTGAGGAAAACGTATTACTCTTTCCCTTGAAAACAAAATGTACGTGTCCAATACTCAATCTTCCCGCCTATCTGTCTTTACGCCCGAATAATTTCCTTTTTGGACCCTGATCAGAAGTTCTTTTCCTGATAGGCTGATCTGAGATATTGCTCATTTTTAAGACATCGCGTATTTGTAGTTAGTTCATAATTTTTTCACAAAATGCTGACTTATATAAATCTAAACGATTGTATAAAAGGGTTAACCCCCTCCCTCCCGCTTCAGAGAAACCTAATATGTGTTCTCTTGTACCTCTTTGGTGGTCATTATCGCAATGTTAAACACAAATAGCTTTTGTCACAGAGTTATATAATCAGAAATTTGTACATTGGAAATAAAATTTATATTAAAATCATAGGTATTTTGACTGTTGCACTTTCTATCTCTTTTATAAAATAGAGAATTTGCCAACTTTCCCTGTATTTCATTATCAATTTTAAAAATTTAAAAAGTGAAGATTGGAAAATAGATGACAATTGACCTCCTGTATGCATTTAACAAATTTTTTCTGGTTATATAAAGAGTTTTTACCACATTTTCACAGTAAAGAGATGATGTAAGTTTTAAAAAATAGGAGCTTCATTTGCTGACGCTATATGAAAAAGCGCGTTTTACCTATTTATTGAGGTTTATTTAAAGTTGTAAACTTGAAATTCTTTACAAAATTAGTGATATAATTATATGACATTAAGTAATTTATTCAATAATTAATATAACCAATATATTCATACTCTCGCACATGTTAAGTTTCTAATCTAATGATTATTGGAGTACGATATGAACATACTACTTTACCAAAAAGGCTTCTTCCCCTTACGATTCTAGATTTTTCAAAAATATTTCTCTTCCTGTGTTTGCTTATGGCATTAAAAGTCACACAAATTGTGAAATTTTTAACTTTCTATCTATAACTATATTCTCAGAATCTTAATTTGAAAATTTTGAGGGCATCCCTGCTGACTGCCGATTTCTCCAAAACTTCTTTGGCAGCGTAATAAATGGCATTATAGATCACATAGGTACTACATCCTGCAAATTCCAGTCATATATCTCTCAGCGTTCATTTGCTATTTTAATGTAATTTTACGAAATAAAACGCGCTAACAGGTAGTGTGTTATCCGTGAAAATTTATAAAATTATCGCGTTTTTAATTTTACATTTAGTTATACCGCCACATATTCGGTCAATAGAGCCTCGTGTTACAACGGAGGATTACACGAGAAGGTGAGGTTAGCGCTTAAATGAGAGGTATAATAGCTAAGTTAGAGTTGTATTGCGCATCATCATTCTACATAAACATATAATTTACATAAAAATATAGGTACTTTTTTGATAATTGACGCTTTCAAAATGACATTTGAGTTTAGAGCGCAATCAATTTTGCATTAAAATTTTGAACGTTTCCCTATCTGCCTCTGCAAAACTTTCAAAACGCAAGCTTTTCAAGAATAAGTGGCATGAGTGTGGAAATGTACGATCAAATTGCCAGCTTTCCATCTTTGACGCATTCTGAAATATAAAAAAAATGAAATGGAACCCAATCCGAACTTATATATTTTTATAAACTCAAATCTAAATAAAAGCAGTACATAAAATACCCTCCAAGTTTCAGCTCTCTATCGTTTACGGTTTTATCATAATGTTAATTTAACCAAGTGCACAGGCAGATGCCACAGTGAAACTATAAGCACATTTTTTTAAATGTGCTAAAAATACAACTCATAACCCATAAAGCAATTTCTACAGTTTCTATTAACGTCGCAGTCTTACTCTGCACGTTATTTTTTAAAATCATTATATATAGACGTTCCTTACAGAGTAACATTTAACATATGTATATGAGAAAAATTATGTTTAGGCACTTCCAGAAAAGCGGCAGACTCAAAATTTTTTGTCGGTAGGATTATGTGCAAAACCGACTAGAAAAAACAAAAATCTTGAAAAAGTTCTACATTGCGGCCGCTAAAAATTCAAAACAAATTTGTAAGGTTTATGTATTTCCAAGTGTGCTAAGGAACTCAAATTTTTTTATAGGTAGCATTTATAAAAAAAGAAATAAGGATTATACAAATTTTTACATTTTAATTTGTTTGGCAGTTAAAAATTCTTCAAGTTTAAACAAATAGGTAACTGTTTAGATACTACAGGGCGAGTTAGGGAGCGGAAATTTTAAAGTTATTTAGAGCTCAGTCTATATAATTGATTAACATAACATAAGTGTATCCATGAAATTGTTATTGCGGCCGTTAAAAATTATTTAAATTTAAACAATTAGATCAATGTTGTTTCACTTCTAAATGTGCTACAAATTTAAAATTTGGCAAAAATGTGTGGAATTATTAATTCAATGTGTAAAAAGTATAATAGTCCGAAAATTGCAAAAATTAGTTATGGTTTTACTCCATTATTTTTCCATAAGGAGAAAACGAAAATCGGTGCAGAGGAGAAATCTTTTGAATTAAAGAAATATTTCAAATTATGAAATATCTCTCAGAAAAATTAATGTTTTTTCAAAGTGAGATGAAATCCTTGCAGAATGCAAGCACCAACTACTAGTATTTAATACTCTCCTTGGTCGGCTGGTTTCAAAAAATCTAAACCGACGCAGCGATTTTCACGAGTCCCACAGGAAGAGCGACAGGCGAGTGTTGCCGTAGCATTTCCCTAAAATCACTCTCTATCTCTCTGCTAAGGGCGTTCCATTGTTCTACTCTTCATCCGAGCTTTTGATTCGATTGCTGCTTTCCCACGTCACCCTTTCAATCGCACACGCATACGCAGAAACTCACTCTCTCCGAGGATGCATTTTATCGACACCTTAGGCCAAAAACGACGTCAGCGCCTCGAGTGCAGAATCAACAGACTATCGCCCAATAGCGTGTGAAAAAACAAATGAATTTTCTGATGCCGCGAGCTCCGCTCAAAGCGATTCCAGAGCGTAGGCCCTCGACGTTCAAGACTATAGAGCTACGCTATTTTTTCGTATTTCGTATTCTCGTGTTTATTTTTTTCCTTTTCTTGATAATGGATGCTTTTATAGTGCGGCTTTGCTATCCGGCAGAAGGGCTAATTATGTCATCGTCTGCTTTCTCGCGCTGTTCTTCTTTAAAATCTACGTTTTTCTGGTTGTTATTTAGATCTTGAAAGGGACAAACAATCCATATTTACGCAGATAAGGTTGCAAATCGTCGATACGCCAATTCCTTAAAAATAAATGCAGATCAACGTAAATATCTTTAAAATTTAATGTTGGAAAATCGATACATTTGTATCAATATACTGTGTAACCTCAATAGAACGAGTACGGTCCATAACTTCAATATAGCGAGCGGAAACACAGTAACCGCCAATTTCATAACGTTACATATGCGGAAAAAAACATACAAAACGAGAACTGTTTTTGCAGCCACTTCACTATAACGAGCGTATTCTAATTTGTCCCAATTTTTTTCCTGAACTTCCACGCAAAAGTGCAGCGTTTTTCTGGTATACGGTGCAAATATTTTTAGCGCGTTTTATTTCATATATGCGCTTACGTTTTCGCTCTTTCTGTCCGTCTGTGCAGTCAGTTAAATTAAAATAACAAGAGATAGAAGACTGAAATTTGCAGGGTGTGTGTGATCTATGATGCAAACGCTGCCGAAGAAGTATTTTTGAAAAAACGGTGGGCGGCAGGCAGTGGCTTCAAATTTTCAAAATTAAGATTCTAAGCAAATGGTTACAGATAGAAAGTTAAAAATTTTCACCATTTGTGTTAAAATGTTTATTATTTTAATAAATTACTTTTACTTATAATTTTATTATTAAATTTATAAAAAAATTATAATTATAAAATACTAAATGAAGCTCAGTAAATAAAATGCGCTTATTCACATTGGGTCAGCAAATGGAGCTCCCATTTAGAATAGTTATTAATGCTATAATAATAAAATGCCCATAGTTTGTTTCCCTTTTTTAATTACTGACGCTCTGAATTTCAATATATCAGCCGAAAAATTAACTAAAGCAATTGAACATGTTTTTTTGCTTGTGTATATATTTGTGGAAAAAATAGTCAAGCCCGTTTTGCAATTCTGACGTTTGGGACTAGAACATTAGGAAATGAAATCTGTGAAACCACTGGAATTTCGACCGCGCGGGAAAGTTTTAAATACAAGTGACACGGCTCTCATCTGGGTATTTTATGATGAGGCATGTTTTTATTACGAGCGTGGTAACTTAAATGAGTTCATTTGATTTGGTTGCAAAATTAAAATAAAGAATTACGGTTAGTTAAAATCTATACACCTATGCGCACCTACCTTTAATTTTCTTTTAAACTTAGTGCAGCAAAATTATATATGTAACTGTAGGTTAGGAGACCCACTTCAAGATTATTTTACCAGTTTTTTGTTATTACAAGTAAACGTTAAAACGATCATTTTTAGGAATTTTATAGATAATATATAATATAGATAATAATTTTTAAGAAATATAATTATTAGAAAGAAAAATTACTTCAATCGAATATAGATTTTAGAGAAATTCACTTGCATCTAGCGAATGTCGAAATATTTTTGATGGTTAAAATTTAGTTCTTTAAATATGAATTTGTTAAATTGCAGTGCCGATTGTCCCGGTTATAAAATATAGATGAATTCTGCTAGTAATTATCCTATGTATATGTATTTCTGTTAAGTAATTAATAAAAAACAATAATATTCAGCGGTCTTATTTGACCTAAATACATTTTTAATATCATTTTAGAATGTCTTATATATTTAATTGCTTTATGAAAAAATTCCAAAATCCTTTTTTTGAAATCATTCAGAAGCGGTGGAGGATTTTCCTCCGAATTGAAATATTTCCAGGAATAACTTCGGATCGAGACTTTAATCGTAAAAAAATATCCAAATGGATGGGATCTAATATATTTCAATTACACTCCGAACGCTGTTTCCGTCCAGGTGATGATAATCAAGATTTGAGCGAGGAA
Organism: Tanypteryx hageni; assembly: GCA_028673005.1. NCBI lineage: Eukaryota > Metazoa > Arthropoda > Insecta > Odonata > Petaluridae > Tanypteryx > Tanypteryx hageni. Next base: position 87,445,636 of record CM054116.1, on the reverse strand, counting down.
GAAACACTTTTTCGTAAAAAAGAGAACTCTTTCCAAATCCGGAGCGAAAAAAAGAGATAAAGAAACAAACGAGGAAATTTGGAGAGGAATTTTTAGATATAGAGAGAGAGAGAGAGTCAATTCCGAAGTAACTCGAAGTACATGGAGAATATGAGGAAGAGAATAACAGAGAGAGAGAAAATATTCGAGCGATGGAACGAAACTAGATTATTTCCCTCGGAATCAAATGAAGGGGAGGGGGAATTGGAGGAGGGAATGTGAGGGGAGAGTGGGAGGAGAGGGAATGGGAGAGGGGAATGAGAGGGGGGAATGAGAGGGGAGAATTGGAGGGAGAGGACAACAGCGTCGGGCGGCTGATTAAGGGTCGCGGGCGAAAAATATCTGGGTCTCTGGGGTACCAGGATTAAGATAGGGGCGGCAGGAATGGGAAGGATAGATACAAGGCAGTGGCATTTCTCCTTTAATGCCAGCTCTCGGTTCTCCAGAATAACGCCGAGAGCGCCGCTTTCTCCCGCAAAATTATTCATACGCAGATGACGGCTCTCTCTCTCTTTCTCCGTAGAAAGCGTCTCCCGAAATGTGCGAGTTTTGGCGGAGGAATTCCACCGCTCGGGTTGGGTTCTCCTTCGGATGTGAAAGAAATAATACTTCTCCAACCACCTCTACTTACCCTGCGCTGTTTATTCGTAGATATTAGGTGCGACGTGGCTGGAAACGATCTCTTACGATGGTCTTTCCGGAGGGTCCATAAATTCTTATCCTTATCCTGGGGCGGGTGAACTGCGCGGCTATTCTTGGCGCCCCATTTATCCCTGGGATGAAAGTGACTCGCACGAACGGATAAATTAAAGACCATAAATATTCGTGAATTGAAGATTTATTTGGGCAATATAAATGATTGAGTTTATGTCATTAAAATACGTTTATTGACCTTCGATTAAGAAATAGCTAAATTATCCTTAACAAATTATCGGATTTATTGATGGCTGTTAGTTTGACAAAGATCTTTATTGTGTTAAATTAATATTAAATTCCTAAAATATATTTAATCAAAACTGAAAGATGGCAGCAGCGATGAAATTAAAAAGTTATACACGATTCCAATTAATTGGCCATTAAAAAGTTGCCAAATCTCTAGTCAGAATTAATTTCCATTACAAGTTTTATATCATGCTTCTGTGGTATATATTTTTTAAGTCATTCAATATAAAGTAATTTTTTTTAAATTCTAAACTACACACAGTTCCAGCCAGTGACGTAGCGGGGTCCCCAACCATAAGGGGGGCCCCAAATCCCCAAGACATCTTATGTTCATCCTATGAAAGAGTGAGACAAAAGTGCGAGTGCACCCCTTTCTGAGGCCCTGCTCTCTTACATGCGATTTAAAGGATTAATGAAAGCAGTTTTACCGACACAACATTGCTATTTCTCTACTGCACAATAAAATTCTAGGACATTCTTCATTGTTTCTTTTCCTGGATTACAAAGTTAGAAAGATATTTATATTAGAAACCAGTCCAATTTCGCAAGGGTGCAACTAAGTTTCCTTTACTGTTGCGGCCTTTCTATCCTATTTTCCTGTACAGTGCAGCATTTTTCCCTTTTTACAATTTAGCGAGTTCCCCATCAGTTTTTCGTAAACGACGCACCCCTGCATACGCACGCACCCCTGCATAGAGTTCCACTTTTTATAGCAACAGACATTAGCCCAGAAGAGAACGCCACCATCGACGCCAAGAACCAATAATCTTTCGCGAGTGCAGTGCGCTCTATTCGCAATATAGTGCGAACTAAGGGACTTCCGATCCGACAACGTCACCACGAGCAGCCGAGAGAGAGAGAGACGGAGCGAGGAGAGAGAACTAGGAAGGACTCGGAGACGGGCACCTGTGAGCCGCGGCCTGCGGAAGATTTCACTGCGAGTCGAATACCTTTTTCGTATCATTTGTGATCCCTACAAGTGGACATTTTTATTAAGTATGTTACTATATTTCTGCTTTGTATTGTGTCACTCCAATATAGTTGTTAGTATATTTCTTGTCATTTTGCAAGTGTATTATATTTGATTTCCTGTTGGCAGCAGCAGTCACCAAAGGGGTATCGTATCGTTTATCTATTTTCAAGTACTTTGAGGATTACGAGAGATTAATGTAAAATGAGACAGTTGTGTCTCAACAAATACTTAAAGACTGTAACCATTTTTTATCTGATGATGTCAACTAGTTCGGAAACCGGTCATCGTGAAATAAACAGAGGAGGTTACAAAGTATAATTTTCATTTGAGTAAGGGAAAATAGGTTTACAGGAGCCTAGAGTGCGAGCGCCCGACGTAAGATCCTAGCAGTCTACCGCGCGAACTTAGGATCAACGGTCAATGTAGTGAAATTGTTAAGCAAGGCAAAAAATTGTCTCTATTCTGGCAATCTATTTGCTAATTTATCCCTCATCTATATTTACATCAAATGAGGCGATCAGTCAGTCTTGGTCTGTATTTCAAGAAAGACGAGGGTGGTTGCTTGGAATCTTGTTACGCTTGCTTCGACTAAATCATCAGCGGACCAGGAAACGACTTATGTTTGGATATTCTGTGCTTCTAGAGAAAACAGCAGACTCTTAATTCATAGAGGTTGGTTTTAATTTATAACTTATTTGTATTCAGATAATATTATACCTACTTAAAATCGGAGATTTCTCTCGCAGGGTAAGAAGTATTCCATCATTCGAATTTAATCTATCTACATCGTATGATAAGATATGGTATATCTTTACTTCCTACTTTTTCTAATTCTGCACACTTAAATGAAACCTCCCCGTTATGTACATTAAAATTTCTAGCCAAAGTACTTCTTTTGAGTTCACGCAAAAATTCTCCCGCGAGAGATAAGAATTTTTACGACAATCGTCACTAATTATAGCATCATATATCATGTTTTAAAGTTAAGTACTCTATTAATCGATTTGATATAATTTGATGTAATCTAAAACTAATCACAAGAATGAATATTTCTCCTACAATATTCTCAGTTTTTCTATTATCTCCAAAAATTAACAGAATAACTAATAATAATGTTTATAATACGAAGAGTGATGTTTGGTATCTGTCTGTGCCATGGTTAATTATTAAATTTGTTTAGAATTTTAGAAAATACAATTGAGTTTCTATTTCTTTTAGAGAAATAAACTCAAAGAAGAACTATGAAACGAGTGTATGAAAGTGGCTCCGAGAAAAGAAAAAGCGAAAAGAAACAACACATAAAATTAAAAAAATATGCGTTTTCTTAAAAGTAAAAAATATGGCGTGTCTTCTTCTCAAACGAATGAATTAAAAGAATATTTGGAACCTGAAGTAAATGATATTAAGAGTACACAGTTGCTTAAAAGTGTTGAGAGTGAATCGATGGATCTTCAGAGGAGTTCAAAAGAAGAGCATATAATGCTGTGAACAAAGAAAGTTGTGATGTGATAAGTTTTCCCGATGATAACTTGCCAAGTGATAAGGCCACATTTCGGAGTCAATTGTCTAATGAGGATAAGCAAAGAATTGTCTTGTGCGGACCTTACCAACCTGAAGGATCTTTCAAAACAATAGGCATTTTTCAAAATACTTGAAGGCAGGAATTGAATTAAAACCACTTTGGCTTTGCTATTTTCCCATATCGGATAGAGCTAATTGTCAGCCATGTTGGTTATTTTCAACAGTTGAGCCAAATTATTGTGGACAAGGCATAGGAGACTGGCTACACTTATCTGGCAAAATTAAAATTCATGAAAATTCTAGGGATCATATTTATTGTTGCGACATTTTCGATAGATGGAAAAAAGCAAGACTATTATTGATTATATGAATCAACAAATTCGAAAAGAGGCTAAGTTTATGATAGTTGTATTGCACAGAATTGTGAATGTTATATTGACTAGCGGTAAGCGGCTTAGCTTTCAGGGGTCACAGAGAAAATAGAGAGGCATCGAACAGAGGAAAATTTTTAAGTATAATCAATCTGTTAGCAAATTATGTCGCTCCTCTGTAAAACCTCCTAAATCATCCAGACAGGAGTAATAAATATTTGAGTCCCCAAATTCAGAATGAAATTATTGAACTTCTTTCGAATTCCGTGCTACAAAAGATCATAGACGAATGCAAATCAGGACCATTTTATTCAATTTCAACAGATACGACACAAGATATATCTAAAGTCAAAAATCTTAGTTTAGTAGTTTGGTATGTAAATATAAATTACTCTGGATATAGGTATCCAGAAAGCTTAGAAATAAAGGAATCATTTTTGGGTTTTCTTAATGCAGAAAATTATTCAGCAAAAGTTATTACTAGTAGAATAGTTAAACATTTACAGGGTAAAGAACTTTCACTTGAAAAGCTTCGCGGCCAATCATATGACAGTGTTGCAGTTATGAAAGGTGCGTACAATGGCGTCCAACAAAAATTTTTAAGTATTCAGCCAAGTGCGCCATATGTGCACTGTGCAAATCATAATTTAAATTTAGTTTTAAAAGATTGCTGTGACAATAAAAAGGTTGCTAAATTCTTTGAGATCGTTGAAACTGGGTATGATTTTTTTAGTTCTAGTGTAACACGGCGGAATTTTCTAAAGACAATGCATTTGGAAAATAATGAAATAAGGATATCGTTGAAAAAAGTTGGTTCAACGAGATTTTCGTCAAAACATGATAGTTGGCTCTCCTTTAGATATAACATTGTTCAGATTTTGAAAGCATTAACTGCTATAATTTTGAAAAGCAAAAAACAATCTGAAATAACGCAAGCGAAATCGCTAAAAAGTAAAATTGCACAGTTTGAATTTATTGTCATGATAATCTTTTTTTCAGATATTTTGGAAAAATCAAATTCTGCTACAAAGTTATTGCAAAATCAACAATCCGACTTGCAAACGGCAAGAAACATTTTAAAATTATTACATAGTAAGTTATTAGATATGCAGAATGATTTTCACAAGAAAAGCTGACCAGTTTGGCAGTCTTATCTGTAGAGAATGACGTTGCCCGTTCTTTAGATGTTGACGAACTGGTAATAACTTTCACGGAAAGAAATACCAGGAGAAGAAAATTAATAAATTGATCATCATGTGTTAATTTTTTATATAATTTATTTTGAATTTGTATAATATTTACAAATATATTAATGTTAACATATGGCTGTAAACAGTAAATTTTACAGAATATTCTGTGTAATTATATATGTATTTAAAGTGACCAAAAATTAGCTTATAAATATATTTAAAAATCACGTGTTCATTCTATTATTGGTTACGTAATAGAATTAATGATAGGGGCCTCAAAATCGAATTTTTCACTGGGGCTCCATTGCAGTTTGCTACGCCACTGGTTCCAGCCTTTATTGAGCATCTTCAGATAAGCGATTCCTCTCTAAATTTAATTCCTGATATTGAGCAGTTATTTGCATGTTATACATCTATGTGATCACTATCATAAAATAGAGATGCGTTTTTATTAACTAATTTTATATCTATCTTCAATTTAATGCAAAATGTGAAAATATCCCCTACATAAACTCACAATATTTATTAACTGTGAATATTTTTTTGATGGATAAGTGTGTCTGCAGGTATTGTGATTATCGATCATAATTCCATCTCTAAAGTATGCATGATAGTTCGTTCTTTATTACAGATTTTACCTGTAATTAAAACCATGGAATATTTCGAAGCGACCTTTGCCGTAAACATTTGCAACGACCAAAGCTAACCGATATCACAAATAGGTCGTTACGATTTATTTGCCTAACTCTCTATCTGGAAATTCGAAGTGAGAAAGGGACATCGATAAACAAGACCGTTTAAATTATCTATGACCGACTCTGTAATTCTTTCTTCTCCCTAAATCAAACCAGAATAGAAGCAGAAAAAGAAAGAAAATATTTTGCAACTCTCCGGCCCTAAGATAATGGTTTTCTTTCTTACACTGAGGGTATTGTGAGTGCAAGATTTTGATGTCATGTGTCCGAACGGTCAGCTGGGAAAAAGTGACACGTGGAGGGTGAGAGTATAGAATTAAGGGAAGAAGGAAGTAGAGAAAAAAACTTTGGAAGAAGAATAAATAAACGGAGAGAGAGGGGAGGATTATCTGCCACAGATGAGATGGAATATATGTATTAAGTTCGCTGGCTGAGGTGGTTTTATTTTTGGGAATAATAACCCAGAAGAAAGACGGATCTTTTTTAAAAGGAGACAATGCGCGTGCAAAATGCAGCAATCCATGATATAGGCTGAGGAAAGTCACACAAAAATCTTATCTTTTAATCTATATTTTTCCATAATCACGTTACAATGGAGGATGCGTTCCGAGTCCTAAATGATTGATCCCTGATTAGGTATATAATAAATACATTTTTATATTATCGGATGAATATCGTTTGAAGTGTAAAGGGTAGTCGGGGCCTGGGGAAATATCTGGTGAATTTTGGATGGTGCTTGGTGTTAATGTTTTAAATAGGCATTCGATGAAATTCTTGGAATTTATGTAATACATTTAAAAATCGTCCATTTGTGTCAGCTCATTTATCGGTTTAACGATGGAGTCCTTAAAGAAATGAATTTTGGCTGTTGTGAAAAAGATGTTAAATCGAAACTTTTGCGTTATATGAAACACTTCTCGAATTTTTTTACCGCGTACAGGCGGAACGACGTTTCTCAAAAAGGCCTTCCTCGGGATCTATCCGGTACATTTATTTATTTAGTGCCCTTTTATTAACTCTGACGGGCGATATATCGGGTGACACCCATCATCTATCAAATCTACTACTGCTGCCATCTGTTATGATAATATTAATAATCAATTAGTTATTAATAAATAAAAATTAATAATAAAAATTATAAAGCCTTTTATTAATTGTATGTAGCTTTTGCTATAATTTTTGTTAATTTTAATTTGACCTGAGGAAGCATGCAAATGAAAAAATGACCAGAAATGGTTAAACAGTTCAACAAAAAATTGCTATTCAGGATATTTATTTTATGTTCTAAAGGTCATAAAAAACTGACGTGTTAAAAACAAATTAATTTGTGGTGCAGTAAAACGCTTGACTGTCCACTAGCAACCGCGAACTTTCATAAATACACAGGCGATGGCGTGCGGTGTGTCAATTTTTTATTTAACGACTTTTGGAATACAAAATGAGTGATCTGAAATGCCATTGTTATGTTTAGCTCGGCATTATGACTAAACCAATTTTTTGTGTGTTGCAACGAAAGCTAAAAAAAAAAACAATTTTAAACTTTTAAATTACTAAAAAACGATTCAGGGCAATTATTGACTTATTAGTTTGTGAATTAGTTGGCGAAATGGCTGTAAATAAGCTTCAATCCAGTTACTTGAACATTAAGAATAACATAATTGGGAATGAGCTTCACGGCACAAACACAATGATATAAGGTAACAAATCTCCAAATGCCGTAATAAAATAATAAATAAAATAAATAAACAGCAGGTGGAGTGTCTGGTTGTAGGGGTGAGGTTTTTATGTATTCAATTTTTAATAAAAAAATTTTTCCCCCATTCCCTTATCTTAGTGGAGTAGGTATCTCAACTTTATTATTTTATTACGGCATTTAGAGATTTTTTTACCTTATATCATTAAGAATAACGAGGGCAACTTAACGAAGACTTTGCAGCGAAAGTACACCGCGGTCACGAATATTCCTTGATACGAGTACGGAGAAAATACAGAAAAAGGCGGGATGGAAGGAGATAACACAACGACACCGCGATGAAACCAGAGCACACAAGAATGACGCAAAAAAAAACTTGGGAGTAGCACAAAGGATCGTGGCAGAAAAGAGTAAACGACGTCATTTCTCGCACACAAATCCTTTTCCGGTTCTCTTTTCACTCGAAGAAAACGGTCCGAGCCGGATATGCGCCGCTGCGACGCACCCGTATAACAACCGTGTCGAGCTTCTTTTCGTCGGACATCGCATTCCTCCCTCTCGGACGCATTCTTTGCCGTCCCTCGACATTTCGGGGCGCATTTTTTCCTTCCCCTTTTCTTCGCCGTCCTCGGCTCATCATTTCTCGCCCTTTTTCCTTCGTCTCCTCCTCTTCCGCTCGCTAACGTCGTCACCAATCGTCTCATCCTCTCCCCCAAACCCCTTTAAAAAGGGTCTCTCATTCTACTAAATACCCTCCCTCGCTTCATCGCATAAAAAAATAAATTCCCAAAATCTGCTTCACGACCGTTCCGACATCCCCTTCCTCACCTTTTAAAAAGATTTTCTCCCCGTCTTTGTGATGGTTATTTCCGACTCTTTCTCCCCCCCCTCTCACCACCCCTTCCCCCCTCACCCAATTACATGTGCTCGACGCCGGATTAAATGGTGAGGTCGCGGCAGTTTCAACACGTTCCGTCGCTTTGGAAAACTTTTTCTCCTCCCAACGAGAGATGAAGTGCTCTTCTTAATTTCGAAAGAGGACCTCTTGGATACCTCGAGTCTTTTCTTAACCCATAAAAAATATTCCGAAAAAAATCCGCTAATAATCCGATGCCAGGGCCTGTCGGAAGACCAAATTTCTTTTTCAGTCTTCTGGTAAGAAATCTCTCTAGCCCCTTACATGCTTCTTCCCCTTATGCGTCCACCTCCCTTAAAAAGGGCTTTATTTTAGAATCCCCGTGCAGGAAGAAGTATCCTCGCAAAAAACTATTCCGTATCTCCCTCCCTCTCTCTATCTCTCCCTCTTTCTATCTCTCCCTCTCTCTATTTCTCCCTCTCTCTATCTCTCCCTCTCTCTATCTCTCCCTCTCTCTATCTCTCTCCCTCACTCTATCTCTCCCTCTCTCTATCTCTCCCTCTCTCTATCTCTCCCTCTCTCTATCTCTCCCTTTCTCTATCTCTCCACCTCTCGCTCTCTCTATCTCTCCATCTCTGCCCCTCTCTCTCGTTAAATTTGCAGAGGAATAACTCGTTATTTTTTTCAACCCTGTGGGAGAGGTAGCAAAGCAGTCGAGTTGAAAGTTTTAACATCCCAGAAAATAAGATGAAGCTCTTCTTTTATCTTTTAAATGCTTATGATCTCTTCGTTTGCTCTTGTTGTTCTGAGGGAAATCTTTTTAATAAACTGGTGATCTCTGGAAACTTAAGTTTTTAGGTTAATTCGTGCTCGGGATTTTTTAATTAGAAATGAACTGTTACTTTTGGCCACGGGGTATTTTCGTGGAACGTAGGAATTTATATAATATTTTAGACTCGCTTTGCGAACTTCAGACAAATTTTCTCGTTTTTTTGTTCTGTCCTATTTATAAATGCATCTACACCTCAAGGTAATCTGAAATAAAATATGCGTTTTTTAATCATAGAGTTTTAACTATCCTGCCAACGTATTCCATAAAATAATCTAGTTTTCTTATTTTTTTATTACGCTTTACGCTAAAACATTAATTAACTCAACTTATCAGCATGCAAAACTAATGACAGAGATCAGAGGAACTTTGGCGCCTTTAAAACCGATCATGAAGGACAAAAACCGATTGAAAATGTATGTGAAAAGTTTCATGTAAATTTAAAACAAATAAACACGTAGAGTAAAAACTTTAATTCAGATACGACTCCAATGCATTGTAATGATGGACAACTCAACATTTCAAATAGGAAGATACTTCATGCGTATATTGAAAATATCTTTTCTTTTGCAAATTTTATTGGGCTGTTTAAGGAAAATTACTATATTGACAATGATTATGATTAATTTTCTCGATAATCAAACAAGATATTTGGCGCATGGCCGGTGCATTTATAGTGATTACAAAAAATGTGTGAATTAAAAAACCTACTTACTAAGATCTTTCGTCGTCAAGATAAAACAAAAAGCTAATTAAAATATTAGCGGTCGTATGTTCGTTCGCATTTCTTCCACGCCTTAGAAATGGCACTGCAGTAAACAAACCTATCGTTCAAATTAAGCCATTATTACCTCCCTTTCAATTAAAATGCATTCAAAATATATAAGAAGAGCTCTCACAATTGATTTCAAATAAAGTATCAAAGTTCATGTCATTGCTTTTAGATATAGACGTAATATTGCTAGATCAGCAACAATGGCGTCGCCCTTTACGAAATTTTTTTGTCAAAAATTAAGCCAAATTTTCCTGTTAATAAATAATTTGTGGAACGATTCGACGTGTATTCGAAAATCAATGGCTGGAAAATGAATATCCGTTTTTTTAGGCGTCGTTTGGTGCAAGTCCCGTATTCATATCGCAATTCTAAGTGATTTTAAAATTCAAATTAAAAATGTGCTGCAACTGTGCAAACGTGATAACTGTGAAAACACACAGAAAGAAGGCAGAATTCTATTTAATATATGTATTAGATATTCGCCGATTTGCTGATTACTGGTGAAATGAAATTCTTCTTCTTCCATATGCTCATACCACTATACAGCACCTTTTGTATCTAATATTTTCCCCACAAATTTTCACTTTTTTATCGAGAAATGAATTCTGTTTAATTCCTATCCCGATAAATATGGCGATGAAAAGTGCCCCAAGGATTCATAATAAAATTATGCTCAATTCTCGAGAATTAAAAGTTAAGTTGGAAAATTATAATGCTTCTTTTTAAGATAACTTTTTAAGAATTTTTTTATTAGAGTCGATTTGTTATCGAATTTTTCTATAGGAAAGGAATGGGTTCCTATAATTACATAGGAGTTCTTTACAAAATTTAAGCACCACAAAATATCATTTGTATAATATATGAAAATTAATGGATATGGTTCTTCAAAAAAATAGTCCTAAGAAAATATTAATAAGAATTTTACAATTGTTAACAAAATACAGAGCCTAATGAAAGTAAAGAACAACCATACTTGAGTAATCATCCGAAACACTAGAGAGCAGGCGAATTTTTTTCTCCGCTACATGAAAGACGTAGAATCTCACGGCTACCAATATGCTGACATACGGAATGTCTTATGGTCCCCGTCCCTCTATCCTCATGCCGACCTTTCATTCACCCCTCCGACAATTTCCGTTCACGCCTTCTTATTTCTTTTGGCGTAGAACTCGTTCCTTTTTATCACCCAAACGTTGCATATTTGCGCGCGCACACGCACACAAACACACTCGCAGAACCCTTTGTTATTACGACACCCTTTCTCGGCTGACATTTCCGAGTAAAAGAGAAGCAGAGAGGGATAGAAAAATAGAAATAGAGGAAGATTTAGAGAGTGAGGGAGAGAGAGAGAGAGGGTGAGGGAGAGAGAGGGTGAGGGAGAGATAGGGTGAGGGAGAGAGAGGGTACGGGAGATATAGGGTGAGGGAGAGAGAGGGCGAGGGAGAGAGAGGGCGACGGAGAGAGAGAGGGTGAGGGAGAGAGAGGGTGACGGAGAGGGAGGGTGAGGGAGAGTGAGGGCGAGAGAGAGAGAGGGCGAGGGAGAGAGAGGGCGATGGAGAGAGAGGGCGATGGAGAGAGTGGTTGAGGGAGAGAGAGGGTGATGGAGCGAGACGGTGATGGAGAGAGAGAGGGCCAGGGAGTGAGAGGGTGAGGGAGTGAGAGGGTCAGGGAGTGAGAGGGAGAGAGAGGGTGAGGGAGAGACAGAATGAGAGAGATAGGCCAAGAGATATAGGGTTCACCTTAAACAGCGAGAGCTCCGCAGCACCAGGAGACGAGCACCCGCGCTGCGACCTACAAACTCGCACGGTGTAACCGCCCCAACTACTCGGGTCATATTTGAAATGCTAACTCCTTCGAACTTGGCATTCACCCACCCTTAAACTTACGAGCTGCTTCCATCCAGGCCTCACCGCTCGCGACTTATTTTTCCGAGCGATTGAGAGAGGCGTGCTCGTGTGTGCGTTGAAATGAAGAGAGGGCTGCACGGCCCGGATAAAGGAACTTATATATATATGGAGGGATATATATATACACACACACACAGTGGACGCCGCTTATTGTAACCACAGATAACGTTATCATTTGTAAAATATTATCACTTTTATGAGGTCCCGATCAGACTTATACTAATACATAGAAAAAGGACGTTTATTATAAACAGCGCTCAGGTTTTTGTTATCGCTTTTTTGCCTTATCGCGGCCTTGACGCATGTGCAGTGGAGGTGATGACGTAGCATCCCGGTTTGATCTTGAGCTCCGACATGTTGCGTGTATAGTTACTGCTGTTGCTTCGTACAGTTCGTATGGTTGTCGGTTTCGTTCCTCCGTACGTACGTAATGGCGGAAGTGCAAAAGAAACGAAACGATCTAACACTTTTAAAAAACTTGCCATTTTAGAACGCTATGATAAATTACCGAAAATGAGTCAACGTATAGCAGCAGTGCAGTTAATAATTTCGCAACCTCTTTTGTGTGCAATTTAAAAAAATGGAGACGTTAGAGAGAGGGCAGCAAAACAAAATGAAAACTTGAACTGCAAGAAAATCGTAATTGAAAAAATGATCAGGTGTAATCAGCATTAAAACTTTGGTTTACCAATGTTCGCGAACAAGATGCTGGTGTTGACGTTCCCCTGATGCGGCAGAAAGCAGAGGAACTTGCTAAGAAAATGGGGAAAGACGATTTTGTTGCAACAGAGTGATGGTTTTACCGTTGGAAAAAACGGGAAAACATTGTTTAAAAACGCACGCATGGTGAGCAAAATGATGCTAATTTCTTAGCAGCTGAATGTTGGATTGAAGACGAGTGGCCTAAAATTGTTTCCGAATTCTCGCCACGTAATGGTACAATGCAGACGAAACCGGACTTAACTATCGTGCCTTGCCTGAACACACTTATTTGTTCAAAAATGAGAATGCAAAAGACTATAAAACTTCGAAGGAACGTGTGACAATCTTATGCTGTGCAAGTATGTCTGATGACAAAGAAAGGCCTTTGGTGATTGGTAAAAGCAGGAACCCACGGTGCTTTGAAAGTGTGATTCTAACTCCAATGCCTGGATGACGGCCTAGATTTTTAATGAGTGGTCAATGAAATGGGATAATAGGTTCGACCACAAGATTGTTCTGCTTGTTGTCAACAGTGCTGCACACATTGTGAATTCTTCGTTAAAACATATCAAGGCTGTTTCCTTACCTGCTAATACGAGATCACTGATACAACCATGCGACCAGGGAATCATTCGAGAAATGCGCACTAGAATCTTGGAAAATATGGAGGACACGCAACAAATGAGTGCAAATGATTTGGCCAAAAAAACTAATCTTCTAGATGCCCTGCATCTTTTAGCCATGTAATGGAATCAAGTGTCAGGATAAACTATTCAGAATTGTTTTAAGCACGGGGGATTTTCGAGTATGTGTGTGTGTGCGTGCGTTCTTCTGGCTAATAATCCTCTTGGATTATTATAGCCATAGCTCCTTCCACACCGAACACATTCACAAGGGAGGAGGGAATCCCGGTGCCGGAATTAGCCTACTCTTAACGAAGAGCGCCAATGGGGCCAACGACTTAACATCCCTTCCGAAGGACGGAACGCTGACTTTGCGCGGTCTCCTCAAACCACACAAACAAAGGGCAGGGCGACCTTAGAAAAAAATTCTACTTTCACAGAATTCGTACTCGCTGCCCTTTCGAACAGCAGGTAAATAGCAGCCAGCGGGGGATTTTCGAAAGAAACCAAAGAAACTGAGAAAATTGTAGACATACAACCATCTGACTTCACTGGAAGCGATTTTGAAGCTAGGATGGCAATTGATCAAAACATTAGTGTTGCTGCTAAGCTGACAGAAGACAACATCTGTGAGACTGTTACTTCCGCAGACCTACAACTGAAAGAGGAAAAAGATTCTGAAGAAAAAGAAGAAGATGATGCCCATGAAACCGCTAAACCTCCAACATATGCTGAAATGCGACAGGCTCTAGAAGTTTTGCGACGCGACGTACAGCACATATCAGTGGGTTTCCAAAAACATTATGAATATGAACGTTTTATCAATGACCTTCTCAGAAAAGACAATAGATAATCAATTTTGAAAGAATTTTTATAATTGTTGATTTTAATACGTATTTTCTTTATTTGTTTTAATGGCGTTTATGGATTTCCAGAAACAGTATGACAGCTTCATTTTTATTGATGACTTTCTTGAAGAAATAGTGGACAGTCAAAGTATTTTATATTGCTTGATTATAATGTTTTCTTTCTGTCCACTTCCAACTTTTTATGTACGCATTTCCGCTCTGCATCAATAAACAACGCTGAACAGCCGCATTTTTGTTTCATCGGTCATTGTTATCAATTAAGCTGTGTCCCGAAGTGATCACAATAAGCGGCGTCCACTGTGTGTGTGCATATATATACATATACATGCACACACACGAACGGCAACTAGTAGTTTAGGGAGGGAACTAATCTGTCTCTCTTGTGCTGACGAAGTCATCATCCCCGAAAGCTAAGATCTACGTCTGTCCGTATGTCTCTCTGACACTTCGGCGGCTCCCCTACTTGTAAGTCTCCACTGGCTACCTTCTCTCAACAACTAGTTGCCGTTCATATACCTATTATATAACTATTTACCTTTCCTCTTCTGTATGTATATGTAGAGTAGAACCCCGTTATAACGGGGGTTTCGGAAGGCAAAAGTGTGCCCGATATATAGGCAACCCGCGGTACATCGGGAAATACGTGTTGAAAGGTTGCGGAACCATTTTTTTGCACTCTTTCTCTATTTATATAAGAAATTTAATGGAAAAATTATATAAAAATGCGCAGCCAATCACGCGGTAGGCGCCCGGTGGAAGCGACCGAGCGGAAAAATCAAGATAACGAATTGGCATGGGAGTGTCCCAAGCTGGAGGGCGGAGCGCGCGCCATCTACGAAGCTTGTTTCTGAAGAGAACGACTTGAGCATGGATGGGAAAACCTTTCACGAGACGGGCCGCACTAGCATCTGCGGTTCCTTATGAGGGCCACATTGATTAATTTATTTATTTGTGTGATTTAACGTTCTCCACTAAATTAAGGGAAAATGAATATACACCGCTCCCGTTACTGCTGCAAACCTCGCACTGCAGGAGGCTTTCCCACACAAACAAACCAAACGAGCAATACAGCAAGCGGGGTTTCTCGGAAATCCCAAGGCACTATACCCTCGGTGAAAGCAAAAAGGATGTTTACCGGGTAAGGCAATTAAGGCTTTTTTGAGTTTTCTAGTCATGCGACGGTCTCCTCTCCTACCTTGCCCTTTCAATGATAGGCAGGGTTTGCTAATCTCCATAAAGGTCACTAACCACTACACAGTGACACGATTTTCTTATCTTGCCAATGCTACAAAAGAAATGGATTGGGCTTTCCCCAACGTGAGAGAGAGTAGCAGCACATTCTGCAAGATGCGTAGTGGTTTTAGTCGATGCAGTTAGTATCGAGAGTCGCTTGCTTGAGTAAGGGTTATCAAAGCAAACGGAAAAAGTCGATCCGTAGCGGGAGAACTTATCTGTTCCGGTTGTTTTTTTTTGGCTGTTTTCGTGATTCTGTGAATGTTTACATTTTAGCGAGTTTTACAGACGTAGCTATTGTTCTTAATAACATTTAATTTATTTAATGGGCAATGGCGAACATTAATAAAAGAAAGTCGTGTACCATTTAGGAGAAACTGAGCGAAATAGAACGAGTGAAAAGTGGTGTCTCGAAAGCACAAATAAAACGGGAGTTGGGTATTCCGGAGGGAACAATACGGGGATGGATTACAGAAAAAGGAAGACTACGATCCTTCTTGGATAAATTGGGCAATACCCAGGGATTGGAAAGGAAGAAATCAAGACTCGGTAAGAACGTAAATAACAAATTAATGTCACGTAAAGCTTCTTATTAGCTATTCACACCATTTCACATCGGTTTCCTTTTGGTTGGAACAATTTTTGAAATTTTGGTTGTTAAAAAATACCAAATGCGCAGCTGCGTTTATCGTGCCCAGTAGTGTAAAATTAGAAGAATTTTTAGTTCATTAGAGAATCGCTGAATTAGAGAATAACTGTAGCCGTCGGCTATAGTGCGGTTGTCTTACAACGCGGGTCGGATCCCTATCCCGTAAACCCGCGTTATATCCGGGGAGCGGTGTACTCAAAAGTAAATTGTAACCGATACAGATATAGATTTTTAAAGAACAGCGTTTTGAAAACCGAAGCTAACCAAGATTTCTCTAAGTATCAAGTTTTGATGTTTCGAAAATATTATTTTCCTTTTACTTCATGACCACGATCTGAGGACTAGAACCATTTAAAAATTATCACACTTAATAAGAATATTTTTTAGCAATTTCCCGGAAATGTGTCATAATGTTTTTGAAAAAAAACGAAAAAACTTAAAAACGATAAATAAGAATTTCTGTACACATTGTTGCTCGAAAACTTTGCATCTTTTTAAAAATTTTGGGAGACATTACTTGACCCGTGATACTACAGTGAGGAGCATTATAACGGAGTTCTGCTTTGTGTGTTGATGTTACCTGGGATCCATTTGACGATGCTAGACGTCCAACGCTGATCATTTTAGCTATATGACCCTCCCATTGCCAATTTTGTGCCTTTAATCTCCTAACAACGTCACAGATTCCTGTCTTTCTTACCCAATCGTTCCTTTTGCGGTCTCCTCGAGTTAATTCTAGCATAACTCTTTCCATACCATGTGTTGCTGGACTATCCTGGCATTGATGATCCATGTTTCGCATCTGTAGGTCATATTTATATACAGCGTGGGAACGGGTTAAGTTTATTCTGCAAAATTGGTTCTGCTTCCTGCATCGAGGTTCCTCCGGCACTCATAACTCTTTATAATACCTTATAACTACGTTTTCTAAACGAAGCGACTCCGATCGATACGGAAGTACCCCTTTTAGTTGTTTCTCTCTCTCTCTCATCTCTCCATCCATTCATCTCTTTCTTTCTTTCTCTCTCTCTCTCTTGTATGAATGCGCTACTTCTTCGGAGCAGCAAATTGAACTTCGACGGTGAGGACGAGATAATCCGAATCCAAAGAGCAAGTCTCAGGGATTCCTCCTTTCTCTCTCTCTCTCTCTCTCTCTCTCTCTCTCTCACTCTCGCATCTCTTGACAAATTGTGCGAGAGCTGAGATTAATTAGCATTCAGGTTGTTAGCTAAGACCTAGAGCAATTTTCTATATACTGTGTTGGTCTCGAATGAATATCGCCCCATTAAGTTTATGTGGAACATATCGACTTCTGATAGATATCCTTTACGTAAAATTTCAAACGGAGTATTTAAATTTATCCTATTCACATAGAGTAAAATCCTCTTTTAAATGCCTTTTTGGAAAATATTAGTTTTTTAACAGATTTGCTGATATCGCACTGATATTTTTGTTTTATGTTCGATTTACCGTAGCTATCATCCCATTTGTTTATGTGCTAATATTCTGGATGCGTTTAATATTTGTCCCTATTAGTGACGTCTTTCCAAATGTCAGCAAATTTTCACCGAAATTATATCTCAAAATCATGCCTCAACGAGTAATTTTCACTAATGAAAATCCGAGCCACGCGATATAGAGCAATTAGTATAGCAATAAATGTGTTTGTGATTCGTCATTGAAAGAGGACCTATTTAGGCAAAGTCACTTTAAAATATTTTCATCAAAACGTATTAAATCGTATATAAATGAAAGGGTAATATAGAAAAATTTAACCATATTTAAATTTTCGAAGCGATGAAAAGAGGCAACAATGACGCCTTCAGCAAAATCATCTCATAAGCAATGGCTTTATTAAATCAAATCGTATGTTCTATCTACGGTCGTCTTAATTATTGAAATATTCATCACTTTCATCCTCCTCATTCTTCATCTTGGACAAATTATTTGGCTGAATATGATCCAATCATCCTAACTACCTCCCCTAAAAGTTTTTACCCTCATCTTTTCGTCATTAAACATTTCTCCGTCAATGGCAAAGTTTGGGTTGCGCGTGCCCACGACTAAATTTTTTCAAGATCACGTGCGAACTCCCCCCCCCCCACCCAAAAGTTCGGGTCCCCGGGAAATAGCTTCGCCACTGCTTCATCTCTCCAGTAAACCCAGAGCGCTATCTCTTCTCATATCCCTTTAAAGTATCATATCTTCTTCCATAACCTCCTTCAGTATTCACTTCTCAACCCCTTAACTGCTGCATTGTTTTGCAGGAGAAAACAGTGCTGCATTGAGTTTTTTTCATTGAAATTAATATCCAATAAAATTTCAGGAGTGATAATTTTACGATCATTAATAATTAAAATTTGCATAATATAAAAAAATTATTATTAATCATATGACTAATTTCGCAGTAATAACAAAAGACCGCCCACTAAGGTGTCCAAGTTCAGCACTGTTTGCGATTAAAGCATCGTAGATATCTGAGGGATGCTATGAAAATGAATCTCGCACACGCGGTCACAGCAACTGAGGAGAGAAAATCTAAACATATTTAGGCATCAGTAGCACTGTGAGAATGGGAAATTACCACGATTAAATGCGTTCATGGTAGTCAAAGGGCGGAAAAAACTTTTCTATGTCACACTGGTCGTGTGTACGTACCTCTCGATTTTTGTTTTAAATGATAGCCCAATACAATTTTTTGATAAGCATGGTCCGACAAAAATTATCATATTGCACATGTTAACATTGTTCACATATTACACCAGAGTAGTAAATAAATAAAAAATTTCTTTACCGTAAAAATGAAGAGAATACATTCACGCTGCAGGTCGTTGGTAACACCATCGCAGGAAAAAGGAAACACATACACCCTGAAACATACGTACAACTCTGCCGAAAGGCACTCATTATTTGTTCTCCATTCAAAAAGCATCTGGAAACTTCATAAAATCCTGGTTTCTATTTATTCCAGAGTCACACTCAGATCCATGAGTGCAAAGCTCCATGTCAAAGTTCAACCTGATTAATCAGTCAGAATTTCCTCGTGGTTCTGCGACCCGAGAATATTCTCCACCATCGCTCGTTTTATTTGCTATCCCCTCTTTTGTTCCTCACTTTTACTCTCTGGTCACTTATTTCATATTTTATTTTCTCCATGTTCTCTCTTTTTCGGTTTAATTAAATGTTATTTTTTTAAGGTGACACTAAAATCTATATCCTCTTCCACCTCTTGCTCTTTTCCATTATTTCGATATCCCGATTCTTAGCTAATGTTCCGGGGAATTCGACCCTTGACAAGAAATAACCTTACAAAGGTCCAGAAAATATCAGGAGATAGCGAGAATGATTAAATCGCTTCAAATTCCACATTTGGCTATCATTCTCGAAAGCATCTTTCCTGCGATATTAAATTAAACCCGACCATGTTATTCTCTTTGGGTATTATATTTGTTTTTGAGAACCTTTTACTTTTCGGTTATTCTCTAACATTTAATATCGAAGCCATTGCCTAAATATTCCAATCAACCTTCAGGCGAAGCTCAAAATGTTGAGCTTCGTAATTAGATCTCACAGTCAGCAAATTTTACTTTCAAGTAGGTATTCAAATTTTATCTGGTTTTCCACCATGATACTAACAGAAAACCAAGGAAAAGGACTCAACTATTACGTGCCTGAGACCAAAATTACCAAATTTGCGACCTGAATGGTGTATTTATTTGTATTACCCGAGAAATAAGTTATTTTAATATTAAATTCAAATGCATTTATAAAGAAATGTATCACGTCAATCTTTGTAAATAATCTAAGAAATTTAAGACGCTTATTAAATCAGTGTCTTTAAAATATCCGCGGCTTATTGCTCATTACCATTTATAAAATGAAGCACAGTTGGGGTATAGAAGAATGCCAGCGTGTGTGTTACTTGTCTGAAGGACGCTGAATCTTGTATTTTTGCAATGAGTAGATTTAACACCGCATCAAAAGATTGGGTTGATCTCTCCGTCACTAATGGTAGGAGAGAGCTCTGTGCAAAAAATGTGAAACGGTGTGAGGACTATAACTGCAGCCTGTGGAGTCGCTACGATAACTTACTGCGGCCCGCGGCTTTGGTAGATTGCCTTCATGCATCCCGCTCACCAATGTGAGTTTGAGACCCCTGCCTTAGATGCTAAGGCTTAGACAAACACTTTACCAAAATTTATTATCCACAACAAGTTTACCAGAAGTTATTAGTCACAACAGGGACATTTCCCCTTGGAGTTTTCGTATAAGTTCCATTTCATACTCATACATGCTTTATATTTTTGTCATTCAATTTATATCAATAAATATACGCCCATATACGAATAATAATAATATTGAATCTTTTACGTGAACATGAGAATAAAATATTAAAATATTTCGTAGTTGCTTTTTTCCCATTGAAATAAGACGCTACTTATTTCAGAACATTCACTGTGCCTGGAAAATCAGATATTCCGAATAGCTGGCTTTTTGAATTCATAGTCATAATCGTAATTCCGTTTTCTGTGAGAAAATCCAACTTTCACTCTCCCTTTCAAATCCTCTACCCTTCACGAAAAAAGAATTTATTTTTCCTTCGATATCAGCCCCATGCATCGCTCTCTCTCACTCCCGCTCTCACCTTCCTTTCAAGATTCCATTTGCCATCTTCACATGCTTTTACTTCAAGGCTTCTTCATATCTGAGATATTTCTCATGATATCGGTTGAGACGAACTATCAACGCCAAATGCACTTTCTTTTTTTCACTTTGTGGCAACATTATTATTTCGTTCTTGTTCGCAGACAAGCCTCGCCTGCAATAAGGTCCAATCTTACTCCAACTAGCTTAGAAAATTCTTCGATCATAAATCTCAAATTAGCATGCCTCGCGCAGCCTTATTTCGTGTGAAATCGCTCACTCAAAAGCTGCAAGCGCATATTTTTAATCGAATCTTAAAAATATTACCTACCTTTTTTACGGAGAAACTTATTGCACTCTTATTCAAGACTGTTATTTTTCCATTCATGATTTTCCCAGCCTTAATTTATATTTTCAGTATAAAGTTCTCCAAGAAACTTCTCTTTTTAAAATAGGAATATCGGAAAATGGACGTAAAGTTTTTTTTAAGCTGTGATTTATGGCTCATATTCGCTTGCCGTCACATTCTCATGGTGATCTTCCGCTAGAATTTCCTTACTTTTGCATCTGACACTCTTCCCTGGAAACGCGCGAAGTACTTAAATTTCGCCTTTTTTTAAACCCGTCTCCCCATTCGCCAAAGCCTCCTTCATCGTTTATTTTCTTTGTTTCGTCTCCTACAATCATTTGATTATTCCTCGCCTTCCCCGACAAACGACCTATTCCACGCTCCCGTGACAACCGGATTTTGATGTACTGCCTAATGTATTCGATCCAAGTACTTTGCAGGCGTAGCAGCGTTAAATGTAAGAAACGAAAAACAAAAGATTTACGCATCTGCTAGAAGTTATGTCTCAAACCTTATAATATGAGGCGAAGCGAGAAATGCTCTTGCAGCTAACGTGGTTTTTATTACCGGATTCTACCCTCACTCTCAATGTCTTCTATGCTTTTTCCCCCATTCCCAATCGTAACTCTCAGATTGTTTCTCCTCAATGCATAGAGACCTTTCTTATCTCTCTCCTCTATTTTTCTCTCCACTTCTCCTCTTGTAAATCGTTCTCTTCTTATTTCTCTCTCTTCTTCTTTATATCCTTACATCCTCCATCATAATCTCTTTCTCTTCCTCTATTCTTCCTCCTCTGTCCTATATCTCTCTCTCCTTTACGTATATCTCCCTATATATTTCTCCATTCCTCTCTCCTTCTCTTTCTTCCTTCCTCTCTCTCTCTCTCTCTCCATATTTCTCCCTCTTTCTCTCTTCCTCTCTCTCTCCGTTCCTGACTTCCCCTTCCTCTCTTCTCTTTCTCCCTTTCTTTCCCTTCCTACCCTTCTCTTCCTTTCTCCCTTCCTCTCTCTTTTTTCTCTTTCTTTTATCTCCCTTCCTCCACTCCTCTCTCCCTTCCCTCCTCTCTCCCTCCACTCCTCTCTCCTTTCCTCCACTCCTCTCTCACTTCCTATTTTTCCCTTTCTCTCCCTACCTTCTCTCTCCTTTCTTCTCTCTATCTTTCCCACTTATCACTCCATTCCTATCTCCCTTATCTCTATTCTCCTTTGTATCTCTCATACACATCCTTATATCTCTCTCCTTATCTTTTTCCTTACATGCTGTCATACTTTCTCTTTTCCTCTCTCTCTCCATTCATACCTAACACCAATCCCCACCTTTCCGAAAACTTCTCGTTCCTTCTTCCTCGTGCTTTCCGCCTCTCTGCATGCTTGCTTGCTTTCTTATGCTTCTAGTTTCTCTTTTGGCGTTTATTGTGGCCAGAGGATAATGCGTAGGAGGAAGTGGAAGGAAGAAGGGCAACCATGGTGGATGGTTGCGCTCTCCAGAGAAAGAAGGAAAAGATAGAGAGAGAAGTCAAGACCAACCCAACGAGTGAATGAGGGACTGAGTAAAAGAGAGAGAGGGAAGCGACTTGAAAAGGCTTTCGAGGCTAGAGGGAAGGGTGAGAGGCGACGCGAGGGGCGATGGTGATAGTGGAGGAGAAAACCTTTCGCTCTCATTGCCTCGGCAGTGTAGGTACACACAACACGTTGTTGTTTCGCGGTGAGCCCTTGGAGGAGTAAAGGGTGGAGAAGGGAAATTAATATATATATATATATATATATACATATATATATATACCACACACATGTATATATATGCGTCGCGGGTCTTGAATGGGTAATGCACGGATACATCCTCATGCTCATAAATAAGGAATGAGCAATCAAAGTTCAGGAAAAAATTTAATATTTGAACTAAATATATTTATGCGGAAGGATTTATCAGGCTTTCGGCGTAATAATTCTGCCAAATAATCATAACAAACAATCGGTGGAATCACTTTTAAAATATAGTTATCGCACTCAAATTGATTTCCAGTGAAAGAAACTGAATCATATTATGTGGTCATGAATCTTCAAAAACATTAAAACCGTGGACAGGAATTGCAAGCTCTATGGATGAAACTGGTGGAAACACGTTCGAAGATACAGTCATATTTAGCATAACAATACGTTATCCCATGCAAAGGCTGATTTTGTGGGTCTAATTTGTTACGTGAATATTTTAAAGTCAAATCTACGAAAGAAAATGAGTTCCCGGATTTAAAATCCATTTAGGCAATAAAAAGTATGT
This sequence comes from Tanypteryx hageni, assembly GCA_028673005.1. Lineage (NCBI taxonomy): Eukaryota > Metazoa > Arthropoda > Insecta > Odonata > Petaluridae > Tanypteryx > Tanypteryx hageni. The sequence continues at coordinate 87,422,499 of CM054116.1, read as the reverse complement.
TAGTACGACATTGAAAGTTTTGTTTTAATGTAATAAGTTAAATTGGCTTAATTGATAGATACAAATGTTCAGTTGAAATGAAAGCAAAATGTACATGGAGATGTTCAAAGGAGGAAGAGTTGATGATTATAAAGTTTGGTCTAAATCAAAAAACTGTTATAGAAGCTTTCTTATTGTACCTTCTGAGATATCTTTCACGTGACTCATTTTCAATGTTAATGAAAAACAAATTTCACTGTCTATTAAGGGTAGAGAATTTGCAAAATATATAAAAAGTTTTTAGAGAACAAAAACACTTAAAACTTTACATTAAAACTGTCTTTCACTTTCCTTTGGAAACAATTAGCCAGATATATAGTTTTTTTGGTGATTGTCCATCTTTGAGCAACCTTAATGTTTCTTTCTTCCATTACACGACCGAGGCTTCACAGAGTGTAGCGTGTAGGATCTTCGACCATGGTAGGTCTTTTTTAGATTAGAGAGTAGGGTATGGTATAGGCGTAATAGGAGATTTCATAGGGGCATCGAGTGTAATACAGTTTCTGGTCGCGAAGTGAGAGAGTCCACCTGCAAAAGCCGTAATAGAGCAGTTAATGCTTCGAGCGATAACGAGAAGTTAAATATTATAGTTTTAAACTTCCGCAGCATTCGTAGTAAGTCTGCCGAACTCGAACACGTAATTCGCAAGTTGCATGCGGATGTAGTTATAGGTACGGAAAGTTGGCTTACTGAAGATATCGCTAGCCAAGAAATTTTTCCGAAAAGCTATAGAGTATACAGAAAAGACCGTGCCAATAGAATAGGTGGCGGAGTATTTGTGGCAGTAAGTGAAAAGTACGATAATTGTCAGATCCCTATTATCGATGAAACGACCGAGAGCGTGTGGTGCCGCCTAGGTAAGGATAATTCGAAAAAGATATATTTATGCTCATTTTACAGACCACCTAATGCCAAAGTTGATTATATTTTAAGTTTAGAGAGGCAATTAGCCGAGCTTAGATCTATTATGAACGACGGTTACGTGATAATTGGAGGCGATTTTAACTTACCGTCAATCGATTGGGAAAACCTATGTTTCGTTACGGGAGGTAAAGAACGCGAATCGTGTGAATTAATTAATTGACACGTTTCATGAATATTCCTTAATCCAGATGGTACGAAAAGCCACGCGTTCGGGCAATGTTCTCGACTTGCTTGCTTCTAACATCCCGCATTGGATAACTAAGGTATCCACAGAGGAGGGACTTAGCGACCATCGAGCTGTGTATGCGGAGTGCGAATTAAAGCTCAAAAGACATCCTAAGCCCCTTCGGAATGTATACGCTTTCGCCAGGGCCGACTTTAAAAGTTTCAGCTTACATCTCAAAAGTACCTTTGTCAGTTATCATGAAAAGACAGAACGATTAGGTATGGAGCCATCATGGTTATTATTTAAGGATATACTACGAAAAGGTATCAATAGATTTATCCCCAGCAAGTTAAAATCTGATAAGAAAGAACCTCGTTGGTTTAATAAGGAAGTCAGGATTGCTTTAAGACGAGAGAGAGAGAGAGAGTCACGCAAAATTGAAAAACATACCTACCACCGCTTCCGATGAGTATCGCACAGCTATAGTCCATGAGTATAACAGTGGCCGTGTATTAGCGAGAAAAACCATGCGTAACGCATTTAACACCTTCCGGAATGAGGTATTAAATACAAAATTGAAGGAGGATCCAAAAGCGTTCTGGTCCTATGTAAGAGAAGTCAAGGGAGAGGGTCCTTCAATACCCTCCCTGCGATGTGATTCCGGAGACATCCTTCACGATGGGGAGGATAAAGCTAATCTACTAAACGTTTACATCGCGAAGGCGTTCACGGCAGGTGGAGATAGACTTGAAGATGATCTTATTCCCGATGGATGTACTCGGATGGATAATATTAAAATCTCTGAGGCAGGAATAGCGAAGCAACTGGGTGCGATAAAGCCCAACAAAAACCCAGGACCAGAAGGATTTCCCGCGCGTGTATTAAAAGAGCTAGCAGAAGAAATAGCTCTCTTCCTTCGGATAGTATTCGAGAAATCTCTTACCCTCTGTCAGGTTCCTGATGATTGGAGACTAGCACACGTCACCCATTCATAAGGGAGGTGACAAAGAAAACCCCGAAAATTATAGGCCGATTTCTCTAACATCACTATCATGTAAGATTTTGGAGCACATTATTGTTAGCAACACAATGCGTTATCTCGAGATTAGATCGCTCTTAGTCAGCTGTCAACATGGCTTCAGAAAAGGTAGATCCTGTGACACCCAACTCGGTCTGTTTGTGAATGATGTTTTATCATGCTGCGAAAATAATAAGCAGGTCGATGCAGTGTTCCTTGATTTTAGAAAAGCTTTTGACAAGGTTCCCCACCGTAAGTTGTTATTAAAATTGGGAAATCTTGGCGTTAATGTTAAAGTCATTAACTGGGTTCGCGCTTTCCTTTGGAATAGATAACAAAAAGTAGTCGTCGAAGGATTTAGAAAAAATACAGCGGCGAGCAGCTAGATTCCTGAAAAAGAATTACGATAAAAAACAGAGCGTTACGTTACTCATTGAAGAGTTGAGTTGACCATCGTTGAAAGATCGTAGATTACAGGCGAGACTTAAACTTCTAGATAAATATAGGTCGGAGATATTCGTAAATGAAATGAAAGATATTGTTCGACAACCAACGTATATCGGACGGATGGATAATGAGGACAAAATTCGCGAAATAGATAGTAGGACGGAGAGGTATAAGGAGTCATTTTTCCCTAGGACAATACGTGACCACAATAGATAAGTGAATAATAATTAGTTAGGAACTTGGTGCGCGGCACCCCCTGCCATCCACCGTCAAGGTGACTTGCAGGGTAATATGTAGATGTAGATGTACTGTAGTTTATTATATTATTTCTTTTAGTTAATATTAGGTATTGTTTATAACGGTTGTCACGTAGATTGTTAATGCAACAATAAGCCCATTCCCGTGCTATTTAAATGGAGCAAATTAAAAGAGAAAAACATTTTAAAAAATAAAAAATGTAGTTCACATCGCTTTCAAAAGATTCCCATTTTGCTGAACATCTTATTGCGGTTAAAATGACACCTTTTTCTTGCTTCCACGTTCTGTAGTTGTTGCGTTATAAATGCACAAACAAACAAATTCTTCAACATATTTATGGTAGAGATTAATAAAATATAAATGCAGAAGATGCACTCAAATCTCATGAATGGTCTATATTAATTCGATTCATCTATATTTCGTTAAACGAATAACGCTACGAACAAATTTTTATATGGAAATTAATTTATAACTTTCCGAATTCCCAATACTCTTGTAGAGAATAACGGAATATTTTAAATTCACCAATAAAAATTATGAGATAATTTACAAATTGTTCTGACTTAGGTTTATACTTTTTCTAATGAGTGCAATCTAATTGTTTTTTCTTGAAATTTTAATACAGGTCGTAGGTAACTGATAAGATATAATTAAATAGCATTTTCATAATGGGGATAAAGTGTCACTGATATAATGACAAACATAGCTCCATGTTAGCCATATTTAGGATATATTGTCACGCATTTCTCTATATGAACTTGCAAGGGGACAGACAAGCTGGAGTTTAGTTTGATCATGAACCCGGTGAACAGAGTGGCGAAGGGGAGTCACTATTTGTGGTCATGAACGTCACAAGCAGATTTTCTCGCATTAAGCTAGCTGAAATATCTCCAGAGGAACCTTCATTTCCGAGAGCTTTCCTTGAAAATGACATGAATCGGTTCGTGCAAAAACAAACACAAAATTCCAATCCCTGCACAGAGGAGTCTATTTATCATCAGCGGTAACGACGTGTTATAAGTTTTTAAATTTTGGTGAAATGAGTATATTTTATGGAAAGCGAGCGAGAAACTAATAAAAGGGGAAATGTTATATTTTATTTTAGAAAATTTGCTGGTAAAGTATCGCAAGCATACTTTATAAAAATAGTGTATTTTTGTGTATATGCAACAGTATAAAAAGTATGAAAATTCAGAAACTAAATTCTTCGGATAGAGGAAAAATATCTTACCGTGACCGGAAATTGAACCTTACTCTTTCATTGTCTGCTTTACACAACGCTTCCACTGTCCAAAATTGACGTTGAGTGCTATTGAGCTGGCCGGAATAAATCATTGATGCAAAGGAAGGATAACAAAAGTATTTGAAACATCTTCTTGCGACCCATTATAAAAGATAAAAATTGAAAAAATAAACCGGATAGAATCGGGAGATGGATGGAAAAATATAAAAATTGACAATAACCGTCTTCCCCATCTTTTACGAAGGAGAGCAAAGCATTGTCTTGTATATAATTACGGGAAATTATTTTAGATGCTGAATTTTGAAAATACAATTTTGTATTGGAGTTAATGAAACTATCCGATATTTGTTTCAAATCCAGAGCTGCATTCCAGCCGCGCGAATGTTCATGCATTTATTCTATCTTTATGAATCTTAAAACATCACTCTCTTGGCCTTTGACAAAGATTTTGTAAACAGCAACAAGACGGTTACCACATTTAAAAAAAAAGACAATCATGTCCCACAGAATGCTTCGAATCCACATCGTGAGATGCAGACTATACTTCCTTATAACAAGATAGCCAAATAAAGTAATAGAGAGATGGCAAATGTGCAAATCCAGATTAAATCGCCATCTTCATTCTCTACGAAAATAGATGCATCTTTTGAGTTAGAAGATACATGACGTAAAGGAAGAATATCATTCTCTCTCAATACTAATTAATTTGAATTTTAAAAGAAGATATAGGTAGGTACAGGAGATTCTATTTATGTTGCACTCATTCACTCCTTAGAGTCAGACAAAAAGAAAAGGCTAGAAAGGTTGCGAAGAAATCTAATGAATTCCACATAGAAAGAGGCTTAAGGTCTGTCTGCTCCCATCTATCTCGGTATTCTACTGGGTTTATTCTATGAAGATCTATTTCGATTAATGACTTTGTATCATTTTATTTTTGTATAATTTTTCTTTATATATTTTATTTCTATATAACTTTATCTTTATGTAATATTATCTTTATAGCTACAGTTCCATCTATTTGTTCATAGGAGGATTTTGCTCTTTTATTATTTCCATATATTGTGCACGTAATAATGATCCATTATGGAAGTTTTAACTATGTGGAGTTCTATTTTACTTAAGAATAAATAAAACAAAAACTATATAAAAATTCCACTATTACTATTACCATTATTCAACGTAACATAAAATAATCATTGATTATTTTTTACCGTCCCACTGTGTATAAATCTGTGAAACATGAGGTATGTTCATCTGAAGATGACGTTGTTACGTTGAAACCCGGTCGTGTTTTTGAGTAATATAGCGGAAGTTTTACAATGTTTATTTCATTTATTCATAAGAGGAACGTAATAATGTTGTTTGTATAGCTTGGCTCAATTAAATGTTTCTTAAAATCGGATTTAGCGTCTAATATACCTTAACTAGGAATATCTACTTTTGTTTTAAACTATTATAATTTTTGCTAACTAATAATAACGTTTCCCTAGTTTCTGTATATAAGATCGATTATTAACAATATACGCATCAACGAGTTCGTTAACTAAACATTGGTACCGAAGGAAAATTAAAACCATTTTTATCTTTCGATTAATGCAAAAAAAAGAAACCGGGATTGACCTCCACGTTTCTCCGGATAACACGCCAATTCTCCGTTCGCGAATAAAAAAAGACGCCAACCGAGCCAAACTAATTCGTCAATCCCTCTTATTTATTGCCTCGGAAAGATGAAAAGAATAAAATGTGGCCAGCTCAAAGCTTTAAAATAACACACACACACACAAAAGAAAAACCTCACTCCGCAGCCAATGGATCGAGAAAACGGAATAAGGTTCGCATCGGACATGGAGGAAGAGAAATCCAATCTCGATGTCTGGGAGTTTGAAATTCTATCTGCACTCGTAAAACACAAAGGATGGGCGAGAGAAAGAGAGAGAACAAAAAATAAAAGAGAGAGAGAGAAGGGCAGGAGGAAGATAGAGAGAGACAGAAATATAAAGAGAGCGCAAAACCCCAGAGGGAGGGCAGCGTCCGAGAAAAATACGTTGAAAAGGGAGACATGGGACATTCGCTGCCCAAAGGGCCTTTTCTACCTTTTCCTGACGACGGAGGATATGCGAGTGTTTGCGAGCGGCGTCGTGTTTTCGAACTAAAGGAATGCGGGAAATCCATGCGGTCGCTATCAGTAAAAACATGCCTTGGGAGAATTTTCTCCTCTTTCGATTCCCTCCTACTTCTCGACGCCGTGTGGCTATTACCAAACCATTCGACGGCCTATCCTTCTAAATTATTTATGTCCCGAAGCCTTACGCATCTTCTTTTATTTCCTTTCCCTTTCTCCTAAAACAGGTCTGTCACGCCTTATGACAAAGTCTTTGCAGTCCTAGTCACTATATTTGGATTTACTGTGACATATTTGAGCGAAAGTAAGCACATTATAATAGGATTAACTATCGTGGTGTCAAGTGACCAAAAATGTTTTTTTTATAAATCGTGCCTTTCTCGTACCCAACGACTTTTTAAACGATGAATCTATTACAATTTGCCGGGGATCCGTCCGAGGAAAAATTGCCGACGTAATCGCCTATGTATGCACTTTTTAACGTGTTTTAACAAATTTCCCGATTAACTAAAATATTTAAATTGTGCAGGAATGCTTGCCTCATATATTAAAAAAGCAACGAAGAATAAAATATTTCGAAAAAGGACCACAGTTCAACTCCAGGGTATAATTTTTATTTCCGATAAAATAACTAAAATAAATCGATTTATTGACGCGCTTGCTTTAAATTTAAACTCGAAATAATTAACCTTCTATCATAGCCACTAGACAGTTTAAAAGGAAAATAAATAAATTTTGTTTTTCTTGACTTAGATTTTTGCATTCATTTCGAAGTCGCTAAAATTGAACATTTAAATTGCATGTTGGGAAAATCTCAATTTTTTAACGGGGTGTTGCCTTACCGACCATGTCATTGTCAAACTTCAAAGTAACATTTTAACATTTCCTTTTTGGCGACTATAGATTCAAATTAGTTCTATTTAATGCATTTTGACGAATTTATTATTTTAACATTATGTTTTTACAGGATTTCCACCGAATCCAGGCAATTTCGTTTCACCATTTCATTAACACTGGAATGAGTTTGAGGCATTTTAATTTGCATTTTATTTTATTTTGTAGAGTATGTATATGTTTCCGTCACCTTTTGCTTTTACTTTCTGCACAGGCAGTAGAAGAGAAAGTATTGTTTTCGTGAAAATATCGAATTCGAGATTTCAACAGAAATACGTTTTAAGGTCTCCCTGAATATGTTTTAGCCATTTTCTCGATGGTGTGTGCGTATAAGTTTGCGCGTTCTAACTCAAAAACTACCAATTCTATCAACATAATACTTTATAGTTGGATTGGGTTTGGTTTGGCTAAAATTGGAACCACCAGTGTAGTCTAACTTTCGTAATTTTTTCACTAATTCCAACAAGCAGTTCTGGAAAGAACTGATCCGCCTACTTTCTTTTCAATACAACTTCAATACATAAAAATCCAAGGCCAACAAAAACCAAAAACAAAATTCTCTCACCAAAGATGCCGTAAGAATTACGCCGTTTTGTTTACAGAGTCGGTATGGTGGCTGATAACAATACTTGCATATTTTTTGCCGCTATTCCGATAGGTATTAATCGACCTAAGGGTCGATTGTTACCTCGATAGCTATGAATAGAAACACGGCTGGAATGTTCAGTCGGCTATTCTCCAGTCCAGTTCGGCAGTAATCATCACTATAGCAACAAATAGAAACAAGTAGTTCAAACCAGGACTAACGAAGGCTGGTTTCTCAAAGTTGACGTCCCGAATTGATTACTTATACTTTATTGACAGGAAATGTTTCAGTAAGTGTTAGTAATTCCAGGAAATTCTCATACCATAACTGCTACTTGCAGTTCGTAGTTTGTTAATGATAGAGGAATATTGGAAAACAAATTGCTAGAGCATTATCAGGTTTAAAATACTAAAAGCAATGTCAAAATCTCTATCTTATATTATATATTGAATGTATTTTTTTCAATTAACAAATTCAATAAATGTAACGGTTTATACGCTAATACGTCTGGATCAACTGTCCATTGCTGGAGAGTAGTCGAACGGAAAAGAAAATAATCCATTTTTTCAATCGTCTATGTTCAAGCCCAGGTCGGTAATAACCGTCACCATGGCAACAATCTGATAAAATGCGATTTAAAACGCAAAAACGCTGTTTTAGTAGAAATGCGAGAAAATACGATCAATTATAAAAATTCGGTGATAAGAATTATAGTTGACATTTGTTTCCCCTTAGAACAGTACAAACCTCACTCCGATATAAAAATTTTTAAGATATTGTTACGTATTCTCGGCCGTTCTTCCCGAGTATTATGAATAAGTAGAGAGACACTGGTGGAATACTCCTTTATTTAAAGTGGCAGACCTCTTCAAAACTCCAACAAATCAAATCAACAATGTCACGTAAAACATCAACAACATAAACAAGATAAACATAGCAACTAATAATATCTTAAAGATCGGTACAATATTTTAATGTATTAAAGAAAACATCTCCGCACGATGGATTTTAGACTTCCTATGTAAAACAAATAGGGAAAAAACGTTCCTGGAATCGAACCCGGAACTTCAATCTTCGCCAAATATAATATAGCCCGGAGGTGGGCCTTGGCAGCACGAGTCTCATACCAAGTTTCATGAAAATCGGTCCATTGATGCAAAAGTTGTTAGGAGGGAACATACACACACACAGACAGAACCATTTCATAAGGCTACGTTTCCTTTGAAAACCAGCCTAAAAATGACTTTCAAAACGCCGAAACGAAGGTTTTTGAGAGAAATTCAAACAAATAACATCGAAAATCAAAATTGTGTGATAAGAATAAGAATCTTCACTTTTTTCCCCTTAGAACAGTACAAATCCCACTCCGTTATCATAATTATAAAATATTTTTAAATGCAAAATAAGAACTCTCTGCACGACGGATTTTAGATTAACCATTTAAATCAAATGGAGAAAGAACTCACCTGGAATCAAACTCGGGATTCTGTGAATTCGGAATTATATTATGGCTTGGAGGTAGTCGCCGAGAGCACTAGCCTTGCGCCAATTTTCATGGAAATCGGTCCATTCATAAAGAAGACGTTAATGGGACACACACACACACGGACAACGAGGCGATTTCATAAGACTACTTTCCATTTTTTTTGGAAAGAAGGTTAAAAATAGGACTTAATTTATGCAAACATTAATTATAATTAAATTTATGGAAAATACAAATTTCTACAACTTTAGTTTGACACATCTTTGCCCTCCAGCGTCACACTTTGTGTAAAAATTTTCTTGCAAATAATGACAGTGATCCCATAGCCGCCAAATGCAATTTCGTTAACGTATTCCTTTTTTAATATGAAAATAGATTTAAAGATTGTTTCACTGTGAAGATAATTCAGTGTTTAAAAATTATTCACGAGTGTGATTGTCGATAATTATTCTTGAGGAAGCTAGTATCGAGAGCAAGTTGCAAATAATATTCATATATTTATAATATATAATATATATTCATTACTCTTTATGGAGAAAATCATGCGCTGGGCATAGCAAATTTTTTGTTGTTTTAAAAACCAAAATTACTTGCTTTGTTAGATTCCATAACTCAAATGTTTTGTGTATTGCTCCAAGAACACGGGGTTTGATTAATAGGAAAATATAAATAAAATTGCGTTGTTTTTTTTCAATCAAAAGATAGTCCATAGCTTCCAAATTTTGAATTTGCGTAGCATCTGGTAATTGACTAGTACATACTCTGAACAAAGGGATGTTTTGCTTCGTTGGACGACATAACACAAATGAAATCAGGCACTAGGCAAATTTCCATTCTAATTAATTAATTTATAAGTTATAATGGGCGCATGATATCCGCTGAAACACGCCACAAATCGCGTGTTTTTAAGGTTCTGACGGTTACTACTGTTGTTTATGATTGATATTGCCGCAAATGAGAGTCTTAAGATTTCAGCAGTTTTCCAAAATTGTTCGTTTTATTATTTTGGAATTATGACCATTATAAATTTAAGGGTCAGTGAGAAAATGTTCGTCAATTATATCGTTCACATATGGTAATTTTATTCATATTAATTCTATGTACATACCTGAGCATATAATTTTCGTAGAATAGATGTTTTTCCCTAAAAGCAGTCTAACATCTCATTATTGACCATATTTACCGACTACCATTCTTAATACCCTTCTTCTACGATATTAAGAGAGTCCTTATAATTTTTGGATGGAATTTTTAATAAGTTCTCCTTGCGCAGTACTTTTTAATATTTCTTCTGGAGAAATTCGCATTCATCTATGCGCCCACTTCTTTAGTGCTTCCAACCTATTTTTATTCTCTGCCTACAAGGTAGCAATAATGATGAACGGCAAAATAAAGTTGCCTTAACATATTCCAGAAATTTCGCCTTTCCTTTATACCACCTACCTCGTCCTTGTGTTGTTGAAATTTTTCGGTCTTTCGCACAACCTCAACAAATTCTAAATTGATCACATCGGTATACTTAAACATATTATTGTTTTATTTCGTAATAAATTATTAATCCCACATAATGTGAGATAACTACCGTAATAAGGTAAACCACTTATTTTTTAAATAAATTATTGAGGAAACTCTTTTCCTATCCAATCCTGACTAGCTCTCTTATCGTCAGATAATATTGAACTCAAAAACTCCAAATAATTCTCATCAAGCAGCAGCATATTTCAATTTCTTTACTATTTTCCTCATGCGTATGTTTAAGTAATGCTTGGTAGTCCTGATTTCATCTTTATATTTTTCAGCTTTTATCTTACAAGGAATTATACTCGAGCATATATATATATATATATATATATATATATATATATATAACAAAATAAATATTTCTTTTCAGTTATTCCATCTCTAAACCGTAAAGTGCCTTAATCATAATCATAAAATCCCTTTGATTCCGCGCAATAGATTCTTAAGTTCCCTCAAATAATCCCTTTATCCTAAAGCCTCCTGCATGTTCCCCTCTCCGTATTTACATTTTCTATTCCCTCAAATTTTACTTTTTATCTCACCGTTGCTTTCCATTCCTCCGCCGAAAATGTTCCCCGATTTTATTCTATCTTATTTCCATAGCTCCTTCGCCCAAACTTTTATTTTTATAAATTATTCATCATCTCGGCCCGCGAATTTCCCCATACTTTTCTTGAGCAACAAGTTTTATATTTTTTTGCGCAAGAGTGGGCCGGTAGGTATACCTTGACTTTTAAGACTTTTTTATTACTCTCGTATTTTCTTTCCTCTCCCCTTCTCTCTCTCTTTCTCTCTCTCTTCCTGCTAACTTCACTCCGACGTCAGCTTTTCATCCGCTTCTTCATCTTTGTCTTCTCTCCTTTATTTTCACTCCACTTTTCCACCATTTCGCTCAATCTTTTTCCACTCGCCATTTGCCCTTCCTTCCCATTCGGTAGAATCAGCTTCCCTTGCGAAGCCTAGGGGAAGGGGACGTCCTTTTCTCCTGGAACTCCCCCCCTCCCTTCCTCCGCTTCTCCTCCCTCTCGATCCGGACGTCTTTTTTTCTTATTCTGCGTCTTCCCCTGAGGAGAGGAAGAAAAACCTCTCGCACGCACACACGCATCCAAAAATGCTGGACCGCCCACCTGAGAAACGGCACACACTCGATAAGGCGATGGGGTGTTCCGAGGGAGATCGGCCGGTGGAAATGGGGAAGGAGGTGAAAGGGGAGTGAGAGGATGAGGGGGGGAGGGCTAAGAGGAGGAGGAGGCGGGGGGGAAAGGGGAGGCAAAGTGGGGGAGGGAACAGGGGAGCAAGTGTGGGGGGATGGAAAAACACGCGATCCGTGCCTCGTGAAAAGAGGTCGGATAGAGAACAGGAAGGTTTGAGATGGGAATGGAAGATAGAAGAGTGTAAAGGAAGAGAGAGATCGGATATTTAGGCATCCTCCCGACCGGTTATCTAGGCGATACATGAGGCGTTTTCTTTCGCTCTTCTGAATTTATTTTGGAAATTTTACTTGCTCGCGTACGAAGTATGAGGAGAAAGGATTGCGATCGAGAAAATATTCTAAGTGGTATTTACGAATCGATCTTTCCGTAGTCTGTCGTCCGCGTGTGGTTTTGAAGGATAAACGGTTCAGCAGGATCTAAATAAATCTCAAAAAAATGAACGATAGTTTATTCTGGTCGATTTTAATACAGTGTAAGGAGTAAGGATATGAGAAAATTTGTGAAATTATGCAGCTCCGGTTAAGTTTAAATTGCGGAATAGTATGACTTTAGTTCCGTGTATATTTGTTTTGTGAATGAATTTATTTAATTTAACGTTATTCATTAAAGATAATTTTTCAGATTATTGCAATGATCTCATTCATAGAAAAGAAAATTGCGAGCGCTTAGTTCCATGCGAGGAGCAAGATTCTAATCCAAATTCCTAGCATTAGAAGGTAGAACCTTTTACCTCCTTTTACCAACGTTGATCGAAATTGTAAACTGGGAATGTTTTCGGCCGTGGTAGTCGGGTGTTTAGGGTATCTGCCGACAGATACTAAGATTGCGGGTTCGAATCCAGCCTGGGGCATAGATCCTTGTGTTTGTCATGCCGGGTTAGATGTAAGGATGTCTAAATCGCCATTAAATAAATACACATTATTATACATTTTTCTTCCTATGCATAATATCAGCTTTAGTATCCGAACATGTGAAGGCAAATGACATTCATGATCATTTATAAAAAATGATTTAAACCAACTGTCGTACTTGGACTAACATATTTGGCGACCGATGAGGAAGGTCTCAATCTTCTGATATTCTCCTTATTGATCAGTTTTTATTCAATCGAGTTTACTAGTAATGATTTATATTTAAAATATTTTGTAATATATGTGTTTACAATAGGAGATATGTTAATTTTGTTTCAAATTATTAGCAACTGTTCTACATGCTTGGTTTAAACGTTCGTCAAATTTTCTCTACGGCGGAACATTAATTTGTTAGCCTTTGCTGATATTTTGCATCTTATTGTAAAAATTAATCAATATTTTTTAGTGTTTAGTTTTTCAAATATGTAACAAGGCCGTAAAATTTGAATACGAGAGAGTATTTTATGATTAAAAAAACGGGTTTAGGAGGAAGGAGTGTGTCTGTTTATGGCGCAACAAACTTTCCGTCTTTGAAATAAGAAATATTCACAGCCGGGTTGAAATCCTAGGTGTCGGCAATCAGGGCGTTTGTCCGGGGCGCCATTATCTAGGAAGTGCTATCCATATCTTGCTCGTAAGAAGATAAATGCATCCTAGGAATATATAACGCTGAAGTATCCTGGGAATATATAACGCTGAAGAGGCAAAATAGCAGTAGCATTCTTTGAGTTTTCGTAGGCATTGCTTTAGTTTTTAAGGAACGATGAATATATGAACATAGGTATACGTTTAAACCTTCATAAATTATCTGAATGGGGCGCTGAGTGCAAAAATACCTCCTTGTTAAAGATATAAGACATAGATTTGGGTGTTAGACCATGGACATTGATTTGGAAGCAAATGGAAATTGCTTATTACCAGACAAAGTAAAGGGAAGTAAAGAGCGTACTTTTTAATGTACAAGAGGAAAACATACAGACGCTTTGATTCCCAGTAAAGGATCATTCAGATGACATATCAGGCGTCATGAAAAAGCACATTATGTAGAATATTGTGGAATGTGTCTGGAGGAATTTCCAAATGGAATGCGTCGATTATGTCAGAACACTAAATAGGAAAATTATTAGATATATTTTATTTCTAAGCGATTCTGCTACAAAGAGAGACTAGCTTCTATGGCTAGAAATCATAACAAAATGAGAGTATCATTCATAGGTAAAATTTACAAATACCATTCAAAATGAAAATTTTATGATATTTTAAATGCATTATTGCACGCATATTGAGGAGTGATTCCCGTTCCCCTGAGGTCTGGTTGGAGTCAAATGCTCGGTCGCCAACGAACACAATGAAAAGAAAGTAGATAAAGATGGAGAATCTGAAAAGAAAGCGAAAGGTTGGCTTTGAAGGAAAAGGTCGAGAAAAACTATATCATTGAACGTCCTAAGCGAAGAAGGTATTGATTGAGGGAAAAAGTGTGGATGGTGTGCGGAAACACATCTAGAGGAGAATGTGTGAAAAATAGTGACTTAAATTTTATGTACGCATAATGCGAAATTCTTAGAACTCTTCCCTTGCGAATTTATTTGTCGTTGTTTATATATGATTTTTTTTACATTAGATAGTTTAAAAACCCATTAATACCTGCGCAAAACATTTTCTTATTGCTCCTTCACTGCTAAGTAAGCTATTTCTCCGAAACTTCAAAACTATGAAATGATATTTTTAAACAAGCATTTGAGGGAAGCGGACTCAATTTTTCGGGAATTATAAAGCCTGGGAAGCCTTTAAAATTTGATGGAACGCATAAACTCTCTCCCCCTGTGTCTCTCAAATTGGAGAAGGAAAGGTTTTTGGTTGCCCGAATTTTCCTGGCAGTACCTCTTTTTTGTTCGTGGCATGGTTAAATGATATTCCTATATTAGTTTTTTAAGATAGCTTATACACGTAGCACCGTCATTTCGTGCTTTATCACTGATACTTATGTGTGGTAATAATGTTAATAACAGATACCGTGTAATTCATAACTCTCCTTAACAATTAGGTACATCATCAGCTTCTCATACAAAACCGGAGAAGTGTGATTTTCTCCCCTCCAAACATTAAGAAAAAGGCAGCGCACACTCTGAAGTAGAGCGCTTGGTCTTTAATTTTGTACCTTGCAATTGGAGCTTTAAGAAACTAAGCGTGTAGAAACTATGCGAATTGACGCGAGATTTGCTCGTGTTTTTATATATCAGAGCATATATTTTTGATGGTGAAACTGAAAATTGTGTGCATCATCCAATTTTTGTTCAAATATTTATTATGTATATCCGATAACAAATCTAGAATATAAAAATTGAGATCATAAATGCCTTAGGTTATGAAGTCAAGTAGTTCTAATAATGAAAAGTGATGCATTCACAAAACATTTGGCTTATTAAGATCAATTCGGAACGAGGTAGATATTTTAATGGCTCGTTTCACTTAATTTCCAGCAATCCAGCACAAAGAACTCGATTGTTCTTCGAACGCATGATCGTCTCTGCTTCAACTTCGTAACATTAAAAAATAAAAATAAAAGATTCGACTTTACGTTTTTTTTTCTCACAGTGAATTCCTCCCTCTATCGTCATGTATTTATATTCAAAATATCTTCGATACCGTATTAGCCGCCATCGAAATTTCCAGAACTTACCCATAAAACGAACTTCCACGATATAAAACTAATTCCTACTCCAGCCATTTTTATATCAATAGGAACGGAATGGCTTATTTCCGCCAGTCATTCAGATTGAAATCCCGGTATATTGAATTCCTCCTCTTTTTCTCCCGTCGGAAACTTCAATGTCCTTACATTTTCCATATGTCGACATTCGGGGACAGGAGAGAGAGAGAGAAAGAGAGAGAGGAGACGGGGAAAGAAATAGATTTCTTTGGTAGAAAGAAGGCGGACAGTTTGAGAAACGAAATGAAGGTAAGGAGAAGGGAAGAACCCCTTCGTCCCTTAGCGCGAATGACGGAAAGTCCCTCTCTCTCTTAGAAAAGAGCATATAAGGGCACTCAAGCGGAAGGAGATCCCGCTGCCGGAGGGGAAGGAAGACCCGGTCAGCGTTTCGTCATCGAATCAAGAAGGAATGAGAGAAAGGGAGATGGAAAGAGGAGGGAGGAGTGAACCACTCGTCCTACAGGAAGATACGAGAAACAAACGACGACGCTTCCCCAAGACTTCACTTGTTTGCCAACGCTCCACTTTCCGGAACAAACTTCAAGGGACATGCCCTTCCGTCGACCGTGCGACGGTCACCTTGGAAATTGGCTCACTATTCTCCCACGCCCGCGTTACATCCTTATATACCTTCCTTCGGACGCATGGCGAGGGAATGGTTTTTTTTAATTCACTCGCGTCTGCGTTTAGGAGACGAAAGCGCTGTCGGAGACGAGGCAAGAGAACGTGACGGATGCGGGTCGAAACGCGGGTGAATTTTGCGGCGGCGTGAAATTGTGTAATATAAAAAAATATTCCGAATAGGGTCAGGGAAAATGAGGGAAGTGTTTTTGTTAAGGATGGGGAAAGACCTCACGGCTCTATTAGGAGAAAAACTATCAAAATATGAAGATTTTCCGCATTTTGCGCGTTCTTTTTTGATCGAAAATTTTTTATAAGCTCATTTTATTCAAATTTTAAAAGCGTACGCGAAATGGAATTGATAGATGTTGTGACGTTTCGATAAAATTTCCAATTTTATGGATTATATTATTGGCTTTAATGCTTTGCAAATCGAGAGATTTCCTATTACCTGAATTCAATAACACGGGCGTTTAGTTTTTCTTCCTTTGCTAATGAAACTTCAAATGAGAAGTTAATCATGTGCGTAAGTTGAAATAGTGCTATTTTCATTCCTTAAAAACTGACCAAGAGTAACGCTACAAGATAGCATATTGATAAATTTACGTCCGTTCGTGTTTGTAAAATTTCCATAGGTCCACTGTCTTGAAAATTACTCCTCGTATATCCTTCTAGTTTCAAATAAATATACAAGTAAGCATTTATACTAAGACTCATTTTATGCTTCATCTTATTATCACATGCCTTAATTTTGGCTCTGCTATGGCAGAAAATACTGATGTTATCCACCATATCACAACTAGCCTGTAGATACTTTAACTTACTAATCTCCTTCAAAGACATCTTGGCAATGCAGAAGAGGTGATACCCCTTAAGTACAATCGAAACAAAATAATAATATCAAAATGTTCTCTAGGAACTTTATGGAAATCTGAAAGGAACTGCGCAGTGTTATATTTTTCCGTATCATTCTAAATAATATGTCGAATTACATTAGCAGAGAGCTATCTATCAATCATCATTGTTTGCATTGCTGCTGTATGCGTAAATATTCCTCCAAAATAATTTGAATTCAAAACGCTTAGGCTACTCGGTCGATAACTGATAAATATAGACCTAAGACTGAAATCCCTATTTTTAATTCCTCCAAAACAAATGTGTGACTGGAATTTATGTCTAAGCTTTCAACCTTCGGAGATAACATCCCGGATTCATGAACATAAGCGTTTACACAAAAATACCCCCCAAACGCTTGAACAGTCTCAGGTTCCCAGTTTTAAGTATTCAAATAATAAAAATCCGTTGTTTTTGTAATGGTTAATAAAATTAAAGTAAATATAAATTTCAACTAATATCTTTCGCGGGGTATTTTGTAACGTAAGAAGTCCCGCGCGGTCATTCTGACCGCGTTGGAAGTTCAGTGAAAATATCCTGATTACCAAGAGTTATTTAATGTTTTCTTCAATTAAAAAAATCGTTCTCAACATAACTTTTTATTAATATAGCTGCATCAATCTGTAGTTAATGGAAGCAATGCTTTGCTTTACAAGGAACAGAATACTGCGTTGTATGTTAATGTAAGTAAGCTTTAAATAAAAATTGAACATAAACTATAAAAATTGAGAAGTAAAAACAGATTTTATTAGGCTTAGTCTTCATCATATTCCGCTTTCTCATTTTGGATTTCGGAAAACCCGACGCTCTCCGCAAATATATTTTGAACACAGTAAACAAAAGGTTTTGTTCTTCCTGTCTTATTATAGGAAATAAAAATCATATATTTCTGGTCCATCGTTCTTCCTCAGAAACTTGTGCAAATTGCGAAATTGAATGACAACACTTGAAAGGGACAGCGTTGTAACCAAGATCTTTCCTCAATTGGGTACACAGGCTGACTGCCACTCAGGCAAAAAACACAGTCGATAGTTTCTTTGCGGGACGTTCAGTTTTTAGTGATGGAGAGATAAGTAAACATTTATCCACGAATTTTGCAGTGGCAATAACAGCTAACGTCATAACGAATGATATACAAAAGTATTCGATCATTTATATTGTGTGCGACCGGTGGAAAGAAATCCATTCGGAGTAGGAAAATCCCCTGTAAAAACAATAAACGGTGAAAAAGTGAGTCCCCAAGTAAATAGACAGCGAACTCGAGGAGAGATATTGAGAAGGCCTAGGATGAGAGTTCATAGCTATGAAATTAGGAAAATGAATAGCGTGCGCTCGACCTCTTTAAGTGTTAAAGGGAAAAATAAATCATTTCCCAGTAGATCAATGGTAGCCAACCTTTACTACCTGGCGGGCCGCATTTGTGTTGCAAATACTTTGGCAGGCCGCATTGCAAGTTTTCAATGCTTCGTCGGGCTGGATTAGACCTTAAATCGGACGTATCATATCAGTGAAAAATCATGTCTATATTAGGTTTTTAGATGAACATTTCATTATCAAGTGCTTTATTGTCGTTATTTGAATGTACTATATGACATGAATTTGTGTGTTAAATTTTACAATTTCTTTTTACTTTCTCCATACATAGTACAGAAGAAAGTATTGTTTTCGTGAAAAAAATTGATTTCGAGATTTCAACAGAAATACATGTTTTGAGGTCTCCTGAACACGTTTTGACCATTTTATCGATGGTATCTGTGTGATAGGAAATTTGTGGGCGCTCTAACCCAAACGCTATTAATAAGATCAATGTGAAATTTTATATTTGGCATTTTTATTAAAGGGACAAGAATTGCTTAGTTTTTAGCTAAAATATATCAACCGAAAGTGAATGTTTCTTCTTGTCACTTATCCGTTTCTTTCAAATATTTGCTTTAATACTTGATCAATGTGAAACTTTTAAGGAATAAAAGTTGCATAAAATTTAATTTTCTATAACTTTTGTTCGAAACATTTCTCCATATAATGTATTTTTTAAGAGATATTTTTAAAACCATATTTTTTAGCTACCACACCACCTAGAGATGACTTTTTAATAGCTTGTTTATGCTTAGTAAAGTCTTAGTAACGCTCCCTTTTATTCTTAATAGTTGGAGTTTCCTGGCTATATTCGGCATCGGAAGGCCATGCGTTTATGTCTTCTGTTCTTTGTGAGGTCTTTGAGTTATTCTCGCAGTTCATTAAAATATTTATTATCATTTAACCTATTTGGAATTATTAGAAACATTATAGTTATGGGGAAAATCATGTGGTGGACACATCAGATTTTTATCATATCATCACGGGCCGCATAAAATACTTCCGGGGGCCGCGTGCAGTAGGTGATGTTTCGTTTTAGGAGTTCTACTAATATTTTTAATCTTAGGGGATTTCATTTTTGGAGAACATTAGTAATCAAAAATAAATAAAAATGTTTAATGGCGTTTCCTCACTTCGTTTCAATGATTTGTTTCTAGGTGTGAACTCTCTTATGGGTGTGCGCGCGCGCGTTTTTATGTGAGAGAGTGAAATTAATATAAAAGTTAGTACAAAAGCAGGATCCTATCTCTTCTCTTTCTCTCTCATTTCCACATCTTGCATCACGATGAAAAATGTACCTGATCCATTCCCTCTAATCTATCCATCCCTCTCCCTCAATTTCCTCTCTCTCTCTACTCTTCACTCTCTCCTCTCATCTATCTCGTCCCTTCCTCCTCTCCCTCCCTCTCCTCCCCTCCTCTCCCTCTCTCTTCTCCCTTCCTCCTCTCCCTCTCTCTTCTCCCTTCCTCCTCTCTCTCTCCTACCTTCCTCCTCTCCCTCTCTCTCCTCCCTTCCTCCTCTCTCTCCTCCCTCCCTCTATTTCCCCCTTCTCTCTCCTCCCTTCCTCCTCTCCCTCTCTCTCCTCCCTCACTCTATTTCCCCCTTCTCTCTCACTCTCCTTCCCTAAGCCTCACCTTCTCCCTGCCTCATAAATCGAGAGGGGTTCCAAAAACGCCGCGCAACTCAGCACCAACTGAGTCGCCATCATCATAATTGCCGACGAGGCACGCGGGAGATAAATAGAAAAATATTTGTAACCGCTTGTTACCCGTCGCGTCATTAGCGATTGCCTTTCTTTCGTTTCGCACTTGCTCCCTCTCTCTCATTTGCGAAATGCGCTCCATTAATCTTTCTTCGCTTGCCGACGCACGTCAGCGCTCTCCGCTAACTAACTGGACCACCCTCTCTACTATTATAGCGTCCTCCTCATTCTGTGCATCGTCGCTGTGTCGCTTCGTATTCAATACTCTCTTTCTCTCCTATCATCTTTCTCTTTCTTTCTCTTTATGTACGACAAACAATTCTCCTCATCTCTAGCTGCTCCTTCCAATTTCTCCTCATCGGATTGGCCTTATATCAATTCCTGTCCCATAAAAATTTTCTTTTTCATTTTTAGAGACCATATTTTAATTTTATTTTCTCTGTTGGTCGATCTGAAAATGAATAAATACCGCCATGTGCTCACCAGGTTCTTTGCTCATAGATAAAAAAATCTAAATTTTTTGATTAAAGTGGCTTGATTATTTTATTCTATTTGGAATAATGCAAATGTTATTGATATATTAAACTCCTCCAAAACTTTGTAAAAACCCTGTTTAATGACACGGGGATATAAAAAGCAATTGGATACAAAAGGAGGAGGTGAAAAATCTCATTCCCGTTTACTATGGAGCCGGTTGCGAAAGATGTCGTAATGAAGCTTTTGGAGTAGGTTCTTCTTCATAAAAGGAGAATTACGTACTAACCTATGTATATTTCATGTGTGTAAATAGAGGCAAATTAAAGGATAATATGAACAATTTTGTGAAAATTAAATACGTTTCCACCATTATTCCTTGCTTTGCCACGCATTGTGATCGATGCGAGGAATAATAACACTTCATCAAGTCTTGTGATATCGTTAAAATGGCGCTGGCAAGCCGGATTCTTTAATTAAACCCTGCGAGGGAACGAGAGGAAAAGAAAAATCGCAAGGCACGGAGCGAAAGAGAAAGGGATGGAAACGCTAAAGAGAAATTTTTAATGGGAGGATAGGAATGACCCGACTTCCTCACCTCGCATCTCTCCATCTCCCAAACGTATCCGCGTATCCGTCCCCGTTTCTCCCAGTAGCAACGTGATTCGAGCGCCTCGCACTCCCGATCAAAGAAAATATTTGACAAATGGGAAGCGACGCATGACCTCGCTTGCGTAAACACTTTGGCTGCAGAAACCAGGAATCGCGGAAAGGGTGGAATATACGGAGGGAGGGATACGACGGGGGTAGGCGTTGGCGTCACCAGGATAAACTCCATTGGTTCATAAGCGCCCCCCCTCCCCCGGCTTGTCTTCTCACCTGCGCCCTAAACAGACACTGCGGGGGTGAACGGCCTCGCCGGCGTAGGATCGCAAGGCGCTCTGTTTGATTTATCTTTATGAAAAAAAAATTAATTGCAATGCCGACAAAAGGGAAAGTTCCTCATGCGCAAGAATGAGTGGGCGTAAAAGGAGTTGGAGTGTTGGGGCGAGGGAGGGAATATTGCGGAAGACATAATTAGGAGAAGATTAATTTGATATAGAGTTTTTCTCAGCATAGATCTAAAGGCGAGTCACTGGATGTCTCGGAAATGAACGGAAGAGGCTTATTAAGAAGAAACGTTGTTTAGTATGAGTTGAAATTTCATCTAATTTCATGCTTCTTGTGAACGGAGTTTATTTATTTCCTTAACGTAATTCCACTCGACGCGCTTTTTAACTTTTTCTCAGGAAGCCGTTGTGAAATGTTTTGAATTTTTTGTGTCGTTTTCATTGCCATCTGTGTTTTTTTGTTTCGGAATTTATGTTCTTCCATCAAAGGACCTCGATTATTAACACTTTTGCTAAATCAGCAATTAGCACCTTATTCCTTCTGTAATACATACTTTGATATTATTAGTTCACAATAATCTCTCTAGGAGAAACAAATTACGTACTAATTAAAAGTTTCAGCTACGAACACAAACATCCACTCCCTTTGCTGGATCAAAAATCCCGACCTTTAGATTTGAAGGGAATTTCTTTGTAAACTGCTGAGCCTCTTTGGATTTTCTTGTTTGTGATTCATGTTTCCCTGTGTTCTTTATAGTAATGTGTAACCAGCTATCACTTTAAAACATGATGCTAAAATGTAATAGGAAAATGCGCCGTAAGTGCAAAAGATGTTGCATATCCACGTTTTGTAACACGCAGCGAAAAGGAAAGGTAAAATGAATTAAGGGAAAATAATACTAAGGTTTACGGGTATTATTTCGTGTCGGGGATCCAGTATCACACACGATTGTCTGAACTATTTATATGTCCTCCGACAACGACAGGGACTTATCAGACAAATATTCATACACGCACGCACTCGAAGTCACACATCCTGATTCTCTAAATGACACAAAGAAAATCCAAATCGTAATGGCAAATTATAATAGCTATGATCAATGTATTGGATTACCACATAATTAAAGTATTTACATTGATGTATAACCAACACGTAAAGGTCTTTTCCCAATGTAGTCTAGATATGCATTTTAATACTAGTTTTACCTTACATTCATTAAATTTACGATATTCAAATAACTAATATAAACAACACTGATAATATAAATGTTTTACGGTCCAAATAACACAGTTATCTTATATAAAATTTATAATTTAATTCCAGCTTCATGTGCTCCTCTGTATTTAATTCATCCAAATAGAAATTAAAATATTAGCCGAGTATCTTACAGCATGACAAATTAAATCATTTTGACATACTTCGCCGTGCCCTTCTCACAGAGATTTCAAATGTCCCTCAAATATCCTTTCAAAATGCGAATTCGTATCAGTGCTTGCTTTAAAATTTTTCTAAACCATCATAAAAAAATCTGAAACGTAGCAAGGTTATTTTGAGGCACACATAATGTTAGAGTAAACCTCAACCGTTCTACATCTGCTAGAGTCACCTTGATCATCCATCCATTGGATTCATTTCGTAAGTCAATCAGTGTAATTAATTTTTGCATTCCTTATTGGATATCGTTGTGCGTTTTCTTTAAGTTGTATGTGGCTTATGTAATTTAAAAACTTTACAAAACTTTCAACTTTCACACTGCCCACCACATCATCTGAGAGGTGATACGCGATTCTTTCAATGATTTATAATGCCTTAATTTGGTGACCTTTGACTTAGGAGAGGTTTTGTCGAATTGAGAGAGAGATAGAGGGAGAGCGTATACCTCGACATTTTCTCAGATCACTTAGATCACTGAACCTCGAGGACGCGTGGGACGTAGCCAAATTAAAGAATTTCTCCATGGGACGATGAGATTTCCCTTTCATGAGTAAGACTTAAAGGGACTAATTAGCCTCAGGTTTCTTTTTGCTTGCTTTCCATTTCTTTTTTTTTAACGCTAACAAGTAAAATCTTCAGAGAGAAGTTGGATACAAAAAAACGACATTAAAACACGGCCTTGGATCATGGAACTGGTAACCAACCTTGGAGAGAGTTATTGGCACTTCAATGACAGTTCGATATTTGACGATATTTAAACAACTGTTCGTAAGATATAGCGGAATAAACTTTTACGGTTTTATGTACGAAGTATGCAGAGTAAATATCGTAATCGTGAGACGATTCGAATCCCAGATTTTGATGAATGTTCTCTTAGACGTTGCTCCCGAGTCTAAAAAAGTGACTCGTGCGTTTTAAGCTGCCTGTATTGTGCTGTTCAGTAGCTAAACAATATGACTGATTCTAACAAAAAAACGAATTTTTCCTATAAGATCCATTTTGTAAAAGAATAATGAAACTCCAAGTGTGTGGAATTATTGCTATCAAACAGATACACTATGAATAACCAATATCCATAACTTTCATGAGTCTCCATCTATTTGATTCCAGCCATCGATAATTTGCTTTCGCAGTATTGCAATCAACAAAATCAGTTTCAGAAATGGAAGTTGTTTATTATTTACTCTTAGCAGCATTTTTAGCGTTTATTCTTCCTTGCATAAAAACTACGATATTAAATAGTAGTTGTAAAATCCATATAAACTTAAAGGAGAGAGAAAAACTTCGACAAATACGATATATTCGGCAATTCCTCCATAATCTCCGCAGCGGTTAATGTGGACAAGGACGACATTGTCAAACTTTCATAATGTATAAATATTTTAAGCCATGAAGGGTGACCACTATAGATCAAAGGGAAAAAGATCCTTTATCCTCCCTTTATCCCATCATGTTCGAATCACCATCATCTCTTCACCGCCAAAAACACATTTTTCCTCTTACAACCCTTGCATATGCAAAAGGACGACAGCTAAATGAAAACAAGTATCGTAATTACAAAGTCTTATTATCCGCATCATGTCCATAACTTCCTATAATTTCCCAACCGAAATTTGAAAAAAAATAGAGGATTCGCTGCGTAAATCTCCTGGATGCGCCAATCTGATCAATTTTCTAGATACCGGATTTAGGTATTAAAACCTTTCATCTCTCTCACTCTATCTCCTGAGCCCTCTCGCGGGGATATGCGTGAAATATGCATGGGCAGCCATTTCAATGGCGTGCATCGCCCATATCCCCGCTTCGCCCCTTCTCCGTGATGGGAACCACTTCGAAACTACTCATATCCACTCCCGCCGACAAATCTAAACCTACGGACTAAATCGTTCTGGCGCTTATGTCCTAATTCCCTGCTGCATATAACTCCCTCGCTTCCCGTTCAAAATCCGTTCCTAAAATATTCCCTCGGGTGATTTTTTCCTCTTTCTTTCGCGGTTCCTTTCCATTATCGCGCATCGAGATAAGTTTCGTTGCCGCTTGAAACGCGAGGTCGATCTTATAGGATTGGATTGTATTCGCAAGGAGGTTTAATTTCCGGAAGAAGAGAAACAGGGTCTGTTGCAAAAACGTTACCCAAATTCCTAGTAAAAAACATCAATGCAACAAGAGAGCATAAGAATTAGGCTAGAATTCAAAACGAGGCTCGCCCGTTTATAATCTCTACGTGGATATCCGGGACAATTTAGAAATACATCTCAATGATTCATGCCGACATAATATGCGTTTTCATAGGAAAATAGAATTTATCATTATATCAGATACTATTTATTATATCGGTTACTGTTTGTTTTAAATATATGAATAATATTTTAGCGATTTTACAGCTAGCATAACAATATTTATGGAACTCGCTTTGAAATTGCTATCGGTATCATTAAAACTATCGCGAAAAAATAGTGATAAAATTGACTTTTACATTACTAAGAAAATACCTACTTTAACGTTTTCAGAGATTTATTCTTTCTCCATTCTCTTCCAAGTGTAACACGACGGTCCTCGTCGCTACAGCGATGCCATAGTATCTCCTTTCATCTTCTGGTTCTTCGTCCTCTTCCGCGTCCTACGCATCCCCGTGCCTTACTCTCCCTCAACGAAATCCTTCCCATCTTTCGTTTCGTTAAATTCACTTTATTTATTTAATCTTTTTTTAGGAATAACAGGAGAAAGTGAACGAATGCAATCCCTTTCTCGTGCCTCGGTGACGAGTAGACGGCATACCAGCCGAAAAATAAAATAATAAAAGGAGGCATTCACTTTCCTCAGCGGTCGTTCGCGCGTCCTCGATTCCCGACTAACGTTTCGTGTAACATTTTTTATAACCGCCGTTCCTTATTACGTATTTTTTTCAATTATAGAATAAAAAGGTTATTCTTGCGCTCCGCGTCCCATACGCGACCCTCTTAAGAGAAACATGAAATCCTGCCTTATCTCTCCCTCTGTCCCATATATATATATATATATATATATATATATATCCTATCCAACGCGTCTGTCTATGTTTTATATTTTTACATAACCAATTTCTCCTTTACCTTTTTCTGCTCCATTGTCCTCCCGACTGAATTTTTTTTCTCATATCCTCCATAAATCCCCTTCTCTTGGCCTTCTCTTTCTCTGGTGGCATTTGTGAAAGGGGGACGAGGATCTGGTCTCATTCAATCCCTACTTTATATAAATATACCCTCAATTCCTCCTCCGATATCTCCGCAAGAGGGCCTACCTCAAACCTAAAGCTCTCTTTCTCTCTCTATCTCTCTTGACTGTTTTGGTTTTTACATCCTCTTCTCTTGTTTTTTTGTTTTACTGCGCTACCAAACTAAGTGGTCATTTTTTTAGATCCAATGCAACCAGAACGCTCTAAGAAAAAACTGGAATTTATGCCTCTCTCATTTTTATTCGGCGGTGAATCGCCACTAACTACTATGCGTGTGTGTGTGTATATATATACCTACGAAATCCACCCTTCATATTTCCTTCTTTCTTCCCATTTCCTTGGTTCTTTTTGCGATTTATGTTTTTTTCGTTTGTTCGTAAAAACATTCTCTCTCTTCCTTGCGAGGAAATTTCGCGGAACGTTCCGAATCGCTGATCTCATGCTACTGTTTGCTCCATGTCCTGCAAGGCATTATGCGCGGTTCTTTGAATGTTATGACGTCACGAATGCACCGTTACCCGGGCATTCACCCTTACCTCTCTCCGTTAATTTCGTCTATAGTCTTCATTTCCTATTCTTATTTCGATGTCTCTTTGAATATTAACTCTCATACGTAGTATCAGCATCCAACTCAACATGTTAATCTTGCAATATAAAGTGAGAGACACTTTTGCCTCGCCTCGTCCATAAGTGCGCTCTAGCATTTAATATGATATCAATTTGGGTGATATAATAAGCAAATTGGAATGTTTCCAAATTATATTTTGCATAAAATATTTGCCAATACTCTTAATGCTGGGCAAAATTACAGTTTAAATAACATTTTTAGTCACGGTAATTTTAAACTATCAGTATCCATTACGAATTGTATAACAGTGACGCAAAATCATATTTCTATTATCTTCTGTATTTATGGCTATAGTAAAATATGTAAATTTATAATGCCATTACCTGTCAATCACACTAGAATCTAGGAATTCTCTTTGTACATTTAAAAAGTAAATAATATTACGAAAAATATGACTTTAAACATTGCTTTACATATAATGGAGACAATTCATAATTATGGCTTTTCGTATAAATTGCTCTTATTATACAGATAAAAGAATATAAACTTGCATAAAAGCCATAAATTTCTGAAATTTAAACCTCACATTTTTAACGTCTAAAAATGGCTCTTTAATACTACATCAGATTATCTGATTCCGTTTACCTAAGATCTGTTAATGTAACTTCCACGCCAAACCATCTACATATTTTTTCGACAGTAATATTACATTTTTAACGAAAAAAGAAGTTAAACATTTCTCGTATAGTAATATCATTTTATTGACAAAATAACTGAACCCAACATAATTTGTATAAACTGTCAATCTCGTCGTTCCTCGGATTTTGTGCAATTTTTAAAACTAAAGATTACAGGTCCGGCTATGTGAACAATTTAAAATTTTTATTAATCCACTCATCGTAAAACGTGGTTGAATGCTAATGTGTCAACCATCCCACGTATGATAAAAAGCGTTAAATTTATAATTAATCCTTATTCCGGAATAGGCGATGTATTCCAATTCCTGATGATGATGTTTCATTTATTATCTACATTGTGGACTATACGAGGTAGAATTTCGATCGATTGGTACAGGTGCCTACTGCAAAGTGTGGTAACGCAAGGACGATATGGATGGAAAAAGAGACGCGGTTCGTCAATAAGGAAATAGAAAATTAAGAAAAATGAGGATAATTAGGAGATGGATGTGAGAAATATGAGGATATGGAAGAGAGAGACAGAGAGAGGGAAAGAGAAAAGAAAGGGCGCTGAGAGACAAAAAGGAAAATAGCAGAGATTCCATAGAGTCAATGGGGGATCACCCAGAGGGCGGTGGACTCAAAGGAAATTGAGAGAGAAGAGAGAGCAAGATAGAAGAAACAAAGTGCAGAGAGGGAGATATTCTGACACAAAGGACACAAAAAGAAAGGAAAAGAGCATAGAAAAATTCATATAGCGATCCGCGCAATGGGAAAAAATAAAACGGCACCAAAGACGGCAAAGTAAGCAGGAAGGGAGGAGAAGCTGTTTCCTATTCGGTGCTCCAACTGCAAACGAGGAGAATTTTCGAAGTGGCGAAGGAACAAATGAGGATTTACACAGCGCTCGTGGTGAATTGCGTTCGGGTTTTACTCTTGTTCTTGGAAATAAAAATTTCCCTCCCCCCCAAATTCGAATATTATTTTACTGCCAATCGTGTCTCTTCGTATTTCCTGCAGGGAAGAGAATGATTTTTTGAAAAATGTACACTACAGTATACAAATAAATAATAAAACTCTCGTTTTGATATTTTCACCAAAGTGGGGCTTAAACCGTTTTATGAAGGAAAAGAACGTTTTCCATCCTTCCACTGATGAAAACTTGCAACGCTCAATCGCCAGTTAATCTAGGTTAATTTAAATTTTCTATCGCGTGGTTTTAATCTAGCTTTAAAATTTAATTTGTAAGCAAATTTCTAGCTTTAGTAATGGGTTGAATCCAGCTGATCGTAAAGATAACCCTTGCAGCATTAATATTGTCGATTACGCCAGGTGCACATTGCTGCTTTAAAAGTCATAATTCACGGATCGTCAACTCTCATAATTACATAATACAACACGTGAAACATAGCGCGATTGCAGCGGGGGACTTGCGCAATATACATATGTATAGCAGTTTTGGGAAAACTCTTACGTCCGTATAAACCTACCGAGGCATTTATTATGAAGCGAATGGAGCCAGCAGCGTAATACCTAGAGCCTTGCATGCGAAAGCATTTCTCCTACGTAGCTCGAATAATAAAAAGGTAGGCAACAAAGAGATATTGAGATCGGGAAGAAAAAAATAAGAGTAGCTCAAATGACATCATCATAGAGCGCAATAAATTATCACCCAAAAGAATATGAGGTAGCGATATTGAATAGAAAGAGCCCTCGTTTTTTCAGATCAACGGATTGGAAAGATTGGTAAATAAAACATCGGTACACGACATAAACGGTGTTATCCAATTTTGTGCTGCAGTAAAAGGGTCAATGGTCAATATGTTATAGTATGATGACAGAATGACTCGAAGTCAAAAATTGGTAGGAGAAAGAAAAAACATGCCGAGACATGAGGGTGTCCGGGGATTCCGATGATATTAAAACCATCTATCTCCCATATTTATTATAAACCACTCTAAGAGCAAGGATTTTTATATACTGAGGAAGAAACTCCAATAGATGCTATTTTTACGAATTCTCACCAGCAATACAATATGGTTTTCTCTCAAACTTAATCGTCATCTATAATGAGATATTTTTTAAAAATTAATAGCTTCATAAACAAACTATATTTTTATCTACTGTGAATGTGGTTTTAATGGACAACATTTCCCCCATAACGGTTAGTTTGAGAGTGCCTTTATTCTGTGCACAATTGTATTTTTCTAATAATATAAAATTCGCTGATTCAAAGGGAGCAGATTATTTTTATTGGAATTACGGTTTGTTGGGCAAGATCTTCTAATTGTAGTTATATATATAAAATCAAATTTGGCATAATTTTACTGAATCTGCTAAACATAGAGACAGTGCACACTAAATATATGATTACATCATCAAAAATGTACTTCAGAATTTTCTTTTTAAAATATTGTTGTCGTGTTATATTATCATATTCCTCTTCTATATTTCTCTTCTTTTGTTGACGGATAAATATTTATAATTTTTATGGAATGCACAAAAATAAGAGTTGAAAATAATGGGATTTTCT
This sequence comes from Tanypteryx hageni, assembly GCA_028673005.1. Classification (NCBI taxonomy): domain Eukaryota; kingdom Metazoa; phylum Arthropoda; class Insecta; order Odonata; family Petaluridae; genus Tanypteryx; species Tanypteryx hageni. The sequence continues at coordinate 87,392,599 of CM054116.1, read as the reverse complement.
CTTGGAAATAAAAATACATTATGTACTTATCATTCAAAATCGATCAACTCCAATGAAATTGGCTATCCTCAATCTTATGCAACCCACATTGCCTGTGTATTTCGTTGGCGGCATACCTTCGTGAATAGCAACCGACTAAGAAATAAATTAATAACATTAAGTACTTTGTAAAAGTTTTAATATTAGTGAAAATAAAGTGTTATTTTTAACCTATTATTTTGTCCTAACCTTATATTCCATTGGTTTTACTTGAATATATATCAGAAGACTTACTTTTTGAAGACAGGTTGGTAAAACTTAAATTGACTACAGCAGTGGTCTTCAAACTTTTTCGATCGCGTACCCCCTAAAAGAATTTTGAAGACCTATGTACCCCCTCACACCTTTTTAAGTTATCATCTAATATTTTTCATCATAGCTGCAAAGGATAAATTTTCGGCGTATTATAAATATTGACATTTTTAAATTAAACTCTTATATCACTCTTTTAAATGTATCCATTGAAATCTAAATACCATAGCGATTTGACACGCACAATCATCCATTTAAGAAGTACAAGAACAATCTCTTTAACAGTCGGAAATTTTACACGTTCTTTTTTCTCCTTGAACTCGTATTTCTATTCCTCTTTCCCCACAAAATCTTATCCTAAAGTAATATATTTCCATGCTTGAAAGTGTTTTACTGATCATACATTTCTGCAAAACATGTATACATAAATTGAATATTTTTAATTTGTTTATTTTATGTGACCGTAAGGCTCTAATTTTGAAGTTTTCTTTTGGATTGAATTATCATTACAATTATTATTAGTACACAATGCAGCAAAACAATATAAATATATTACAAATTTTATTAAACAATTATTAATCATACAAAGTAAAATTTTATTGGCAATGTATTTTTTATGAGATGGATGAGGCTGTTTTTTTTAATTAGTTCATGTATCCCTGGATGAATATTACTTATTGCTAAAATGAGACCCGGTTCAGCATCAATTCTATTTCTAATGTTCGTATTTATTGATGTAAGTGCTGAGAAACCTTGTCCACATAATTAGGTAGATGGGAATGGAAGGAGTTTTGTTACGGCAATGTCTGCCAATTCTTTGAACTCCTTCCGGGTTATATGCCAAAAGTCACATAGTGATCTACCATCAAAAATTATTTTTAATGACCTGTCAGCTTACAACTTGATTAGGTCCTCCTTCAATTTCGTTGAAAGCAAAGAATTGGAAACAACCTGATTTGCAAAAGGATTTGTTACCCAGTCATCAAAGCCATTCCCTTTCTCAATTTCTGGAAAGTATACCAAAAAGGCTTTACCAAGATTTATCAAATGAATGTTAATTATACCTGATACTCTTTCACTTAGAGGCACCTTGTTTAAGCCAATATACTCATAAAGGGATGGGAAAATCGAAATATTGTTCATTTCCATACAACTTTGCCAATACAATATTTTTTTATAAAACGCTTTTATCTTATCACGTGCCTTAAATATATTTTTGTCAAAACCTTGGAGCTGTAGATTTAGTTCATTCAATTTATGGAAAATGTCCGCCATATAACCTAATTGGCAAATCCAGTCCTCATTTTCAAAGCAATCAGCCAAATCAGACTTACTTTCCGTCAGAAAAAGTCTGACATCATTTTTCAATTCAAATAAACGTGTTAATACACGTCCCCGTGACAACCATCTCACTTCTGAATGCAACAATAGCTGGGTATGAGTTAATCCCATTTCCTCACACATCACTTTAAAAAGACTCGAGTTTAACGCCCTAGACTTAATAAAATTTACCATTTTAATGGCAACATCCAATGCTCCGTGCAAATCAGGACTCAACTTTTTTGCAACCAAAGCTTGCTTATGAATAAAACAGTGTTTCCAAATTAATTTAGGATTTAAAGCGTGGATACAAGCAATAAGGCCGCTCTTGTGCCCAGTCATTGCAGCGGCCCCATCCGTAGAGATACATATGCACCATTCCCAAAGTAAGCCTGAGTCAACTCGAATAAAAGTATCTAAAGTTTTGTAAATCTCTTCACCAGTTGCATTCCTAGGCAAGTCATTGCATGCCATAATCTCATCAGTAATGCCGTTTTCTTCGTTGTAATAGCGGACATAAATTATTAACTGGGAATGATTGGCAACGTCCGTGGATTCATCAATCTGTAAGGCATATCTTTTATCAACCGCAATTTCGGCCAAAGTCTGCTGGAGAATGTCTTCTGCCATTTAATGTACTCTACAAAGCACAGTGGTGTCTGAATAGGGAATCGATTTAATAGCAGTAATGGACTTGGCATCTAACATCTTTTTAGCCATCAACAGTGCACCAGGTATAATAACCTTTTCTACAGTCGTGTACGATTTTCTAACTTTCGCAGTGTGCAATGCTATCGTATGAGATTTCCAAAGCCAACTTTGATGACTGCGTGAAAATGTGAAGCTTATTTACATTTTTACTAATATCCTCAGCCTTCCTCATAAAATAATTAACAGTTTTATTTTTAGAGCCTGGATGTTTTGTAAATAAATGTCGTTGCAAGAGAGATGGTTTTATACTATTGTTTGACAATGTTTGGTGACAAAGAACAGAGTGGTAAAGGAGGATCACTGTTATTGGAAACAAATCCATGTTTTTCTTTAAACTCAACTTTGGTAGTCCTTGGAACTTTATTTGTTTGAAAAATCTCCACTATATTCGAATCACAGCTTGAGTCTGTTTCCTGAGAAACTGCAACTGCCACCTTACTGCTTCCAAAGGGATTCTCATCTCTGTTTTCTTCAACATCCCGATTCCTCTTTATTAGAAATTTATCCATGGGCTGACGAGTTTTCAAAAATTTAAATCGTATACAACGCCGATTCCTTCTGACCAGAAAGCAACAACTGCTATTCGAAACTGGAATCAAATTTGTATGAAATACACCTAATTAAAAAGTTATACCGAAAAGCTATTTTTTACTATCAAAGTTTTAAAAATATTGAAATACTATTGAATTCTTCAGATGAGGTAAAAATTGCATCAAACAAATTTCTACATTGTAACTAACCGAAAAAGAATTTTTATTTTATGTAGTTCAGTAACAACGTATATTTTATTAGTGAATAATTTATTTTATATGTTCAATAAATACATCCAAATATTTAGATTAAGATTTTCGAGGAATATTATAAAAACCACTTAGAAATAAATCTGTAAGATAGATTACTAAAAGCAGTCAAGTCAAAATTAAAACAAAGGAGATCTAATATAATTAATTTATTCGTTTTTATGATGTTATAAAAACAAGATAATAAATCAACATGCCGTTTCTCATTACTTGATTTGTAAAAATTCAATGTAAAGTGTAGATACAATTATAAGTTATCAGGCGAGGATTATGATAAAAGGCATGGTATTCTTTCGTTAAATGTCTGTGTGTTTGTGTATCGAACTCTGGTGTTCGGCCTTTGGTAATGATTAAATCAGAATCATATCTAATAAATCAGAAATGACTCCATTAATTTCGTTAGGCATTATGATAAAAAATTTCCAATGGAGGAAAAAAGTATATAGATACATGAAATAAGATAATAATTTACTGTAATTAGAATAAATAATTCTTGATTTGATTAGATAAAATATCATTTTAATTGCCTTTTTTTCAATAACGCATACCAAATCTGAAAAATTCACTTAAATTTTTATTTGCGGGTTTTATCGGGTGTATCTTGAAAAATTTGGTAGTTCTGGAAAACATTCCAGTTACATTTAAAAGAATAAGCTTCACTAACCTGTACCGCTTCGGCTGTTCGAAGATGCTTTTCTTCCAAGCTAATGGCACCTCATAAGGATGAATATGGAGAATAGCTGAAAATAATTGCTACGATCACAGCCTCGGAGAAACATGAAAATATGTATGTATACAGGTCTCGAGAAGATAAAGACACTTTTCATAGACAACTTCACACCAAGAAGCCTTCGGACACGCACAAGAACTCCGACGAAAATCTTGCAGCAGAATATCCGAGAGTATGTCTCTGTAGACACAAAGGGTGGAGTTAAACGCCTGAGACCCATATGGTGAGGATGCCTTTAAGAATGACAAATCACTCTGCAACAATGAATGGTAGCTAATTTGTTTCGTATCCTCCACCCAGTGCCATGCCCTTTTCGAGCTTAACCCTCGCCCATTACACTTGTGTTCTTTTCCCTCGTAATGCGAGCTCCTTCTTAAATCATCTCTCCTTTGTTCCTTCACCTTCCCCTTTTTTCTAAAACGAAGAAAATGTTCTCTTCCATCTCCTCTCCCTCAGTCAGGAAGATTTCTGGGAAGAAACTGACCACTTCAACTATCTCTTTTCACAAGCCCTATTTATACTGCAATTAAAACATATGACGTTTATAATTTAACATTATAATCAAATCTGGCAAATCATGAAAAACTATACGACAATCCCTGATTTTACCGTGTAGTTTGTAAAGTATGGTGACTTCAAATGAAATATCAGCTTGCTCGCTTGTAACATTGACTTTGATACCAACTACGCGGGAAATTTTATAAACTTCTATAATATAAAAGAATCATATGTGTACATTTTGTGTAGATAGTAAATTTATTTCATGTATTCCTTCATAAAACAAACAATAATAATTTTTCACCCGAGGTATTGCAAAGAATACTTTCCTCGATTGTCAATAAAAACTGCAGCATCCTATCATACGCATGATAATTGCTATAATGAATCCATAATCAATATTTCCCTGAAATTTATATAACTCGGCCAATATAAGTTTCATATCATTAGTATTGATAGCTATGCAAATATTGGAAGTTGCTCATTATTGAGGTCACGAAAAAGAGAGGAGGAGGTGTTCTATTCTCACAAGAAGTTCGAAAGGCAAAGATGCGCGTTCTCAGGCTTATCAATTTTTGGAAAGAGCACATATGGAAGTTAAGGATCTGGAAATTGATTCCCTTAAATCTATCCATGCTCGCGTACCCCATAGAAGGCCTCCGCGTACCCCAGTTTGAAGACCGCTGGACTACAGTTTTACTCGGCTCTATACTTTTCTTAAAATCAACTATCGATAGATCTCAGATATTGATTGCTTTGTAGCATAAGTATAGTACATTTATTCCACGCAATCAATTTAGGATCATGGAAGTCCCAAATATTAAGAAGGTAGGCTCAGCATTTCGTTTATAAAATTTTTTACCATCGATAATATTTTTTTAACAATGTAGATATTTATCTGCATATCCACTTTTATTTTATAGAACATACAATTCCAAACATACCTCTGCCTATTGTGTTAAAGAGTATTTCAACCATTTCATCTCAAATGTCAATTTGTGTCCGCATCTGGCTTAAAAGGTTTGATTAAAGCCCATTAACCACTGAATTAATTAATTACAAGCTGCAAATTATTTTGACCAACTTTATATGATTCCATTAACTATGTTTCGATATTTTTGACAATTTTGAGATAAAATAAAAGAATATTTTATTTTGAACTTGATTGTTAAATAACCTTCTCTGGATATTTTCATTTTTGAGACCCATGCAAAACTAAACTCTGGGTGAACATCCATCAACAACATAGACCTAATAAACCATATCCGAAACAACAAACTAGATGGTGCAGAAATCAACCTCAGTTAGGTAGGCAAAGAAATGGAAATTCAATATTTTTCATAAGGACGTGAAATATACAATTATTGTGAAGCCAAAATTTTACAGAAAAATGTTGTATTTTTTATTCGAGAAATAATATATAAATAATATGACGTTTAATATTGTGGACATTTTTTGCTGCGGTCGCATATATTCAGCCGTATCCTTCGCCTCCACGCTTTAGGTTTTAAGGCAATAGATTTAGCTCAAAAAATGAATTCTGTAAAGATAAAAATGAATAGGATAAGAGATATGGCAGGTAGGGCTTCCAACCCGGTTTTTACCGTACCCGGTTAGACGATTATTTTTTTAATTTACTTACTATTCGTTAACCGGTTTATTGTGACCGATTGACCGAATTTTTTACCAAAATCAGTTTTCAAAAATCCCAGTGAAACGAATTTGTTGGGAAAACCCCTCCAGGCCTATGTTATTTCATAAAAAATTATTTAAAACACCAGGTTTTGTGAACTGTTGGAATGGATTATTAGGAAAACAACGAAAGACATTCTTCAAGGTCGTTTAGATACTTGTTACATCACGGGATTTGTGGGTTATTAGTGGGGTATTCAGTATTCAGCCTACTTCTACAGTCAGTGAACGAGTTTTTTTTCTGTGGCCAATAACGTTTCTACCAATATTCGTAGTTCTATGAAATACGAAACACTTTATGCTCTCGTATTCCTGAAATATTGTTTTTTAACAATAATAAATATTTTTCTTGTATTATTTTGGACTTTTGCACAAACAATATTTTTTGTACATACGAAACATTGAATGTCGTTTATTCATAAAGCTTTACTTTTAAATCATATAAAATAGCTTTTATCTTGTAAGTATTCCGTTCAAAATTTTGTTATACCAATTCAATTTTTTTAAATTCTCTGCAGCAAAAACTAAGCAGCTTTTCTTGTATTCATTTGAAATTTATTTAAATATACGTCTAAAAATTAATTTAGGGTTTCTATTTGTACCGGTTAACCGGTGAACTGATGATATTTTTAACAAAAAAAAACTTAGCAAAAATTCCAGTTAATTGGAAGCCCTAATGGCAGGCATTATCTTACCTCGAATAATGTTACTGCTCTTAAGATGCACAGAAATACTTTTCCCTGGGAAAGACAAATAATCTCTAATTTAATGAACTTTGCCAAAAATTGTAAAAGGATGCATATGCTCCATGCATTGTGTTACGCTTTTGTTAAAAGCTTAACCCTATTATTTAAAACATACACTGCTCTAGTTTTGGAGAAGTACGCCTGGGTTTGTTCAATTGGGCGCGAGGTGACATTTGGAGCGTGGCCTTTCCTCCTCTTTCGAACGCTCTAACAGATGTTTTACGTGATCTTCCTTCGGTATCTACGTTCCCACCGAGTATGAACGAGCTTCAAATGGAACTGGACATTCAAAGTGGCCATTCGATTGATGTGAATCTGGGCATTTAGCACCAACGGATTGAAATAGGACGCGAAATCTCGTCGCCAATTGCCTTTGATTGGCTAGGCGGAAAGGGCGCATCCTAGCGCTCGGCATAACCGACTCGCAGTTTAGACGATAGGGGCTCCCTGCCATTCGGTGGTCCGCTCGCAGTAGGAGCAACGATCCAGGCCATCGGTAGAGGGTCAGCCGGTCGAATGCCTCCGAATAACGTTAACGCGGCTGAGCCCGTGTTCTGCCGTTCCCACGGGAGAAACTTGGCAGGGAAGAAGATTCGGACAAAGAGAACCCCATAAGAGGAACGATTTGCCGATTCGCGTACCTCGATAGTAAATCCGAGCATTTGGCGTAGGCGGCTTAAGAGAACGAATTACCGTTACTATTTCGGTTAAATTGGACATTATGTACGCCCGAGTGCGTAAAAATTCTGTTAAAACGATCGCTGACCTTGTCGCGATGTGACTCCATAGACCTTATTTTTTATGAAGAGTCAGTAGAGTTAATATGTTTTTATTGATAAATACAGACATCTACTGAAATTCTGTCAGATAGGCCGTGTATATCCGTTTATATAACATGCAAAAGCAATTTAGTCTCGAACATGCGTTTATTAGACTAGGGCACTAGGGAGTCCTATCTAAGCGTGACTTTTTTGTCTTTACAATAATATTTTTCTTTATTTATTTATGCTATTAATTTATAATTATTAGTCTTAATGGCGCAGATTTTCACACAATAACACTGCATAGTATGTATAAATGCTTAAATATGGATTCCCCTTTCTCTGACATATGCCACCACATCACTATTTTTCACCTGCAAAAATCTCCGAAAGAACCGTCAGAATAATATCAGATAAGAGTTTTTAAGAGTATTAATTTCTTTATACCAATATTTTGGAATAATGTTTTTCTTTTAATTTGGGTTGGGTTTGAATTTTGATGTGAAAAAGTGTCACTCTCTGCCGCACTCCAACAATTGTTCTCGCCTTGCGTAATTTGCAAAGATAATTACGATTCATCCAGGTATTATCAAAGATATAAAGATAATTTTGGTGTGGAAAAGTGTCTCTTCCTGATGAATACCAATCATAATGTCTCGCATTCCAATTTGCTTCGCGACGAATTTGTCTCGCGATGAATTTTCCGAACAGTGAATCGACGCGCAATGGGTGTATCGTGAGATGTTTTCACGCCCGACGAATCTTTCGTGCGACGATTTTTTCGTGCAACGAATTTTTCGTGCGACGAATTGACGCGCGACAAACTCACCGCGGAGAGTTGTCGTAGAACCATTTTAGCATAATATTTTTTTAATATTTCATCTATGCTCTCTCTGGTAAAGGGGATTTATAAGTTTACTAAATAATAACAGTTTCTCATTACGTTCGAATGCTTTTTTATCGTTAGAAATCTAGAACTAGTCCGTGTTGATCTTACCGTGGTGTATAATATGCTTGCAGGTGGAGAACTCGAGCTCGATTCTCACTCAAGCTGGGACGAGGGCTAGGCGAGCGAGACACCTGACAAATGCGGAGCACACTTAGGGACACGACAAATTACAATTTGAACTTTTACGTGTAACGTTTTGTTTTATTTTACTTCTTCATTGTAAGTTGTAAATTAATGTTTTGAGAGGCATAATTGTGTACTGCATACTTTCATTAGGAAGGGGGGGGGGCGCAATTTTCATAACTTGCATAGGACGCAAAAATGTCTTGCCCCGACTCTGCTCAGGATAATACATTTTCCTCGTTTATATAGCTGTCATTCGATTGCCTGAATCTTATTGATAAGGAATGCAATCGGAAAAGGACAACTCTTAGTTAGTGACAGGATAATGAAAATAAGAACGAGTAGCTGGCGAGATTCATTCGTTTTAAAGGGATTTAAGGGATTTAGCAACATGTTTGAGATTCCATTCTTGTAATTTATTCAACATTTATTAGTAAATTGAGGAAATGTGCAAATTTTTACAAACGTCAATGTCTGTAAAATTGCAAATTTGCTGTAATTTTTGGTTGAGTTATGACTCCATAAACTTAAGTTAGGCATTAAAAAATAAATCTACTTTGGAAAACTAGAGTAAATAGAGAAAGTAAACTCTTCTGGAATGAAACCCATGCCGTTAAAAATGGACAATGAACCACTAAAAATCCGCAAGGGGAAACGCAAAGTTTTTGAAATTTATTGAAATGAAACACATCTATCTTGGTTTAATTGCATGTATTAAAAAAATATTACACATGGAATGACAGAATGAGATTTTCTTTTATTACGTACAAATGGAGATACACACTTTCTTTTTTATTAAACTGAGATAAAAATAAAATTTCTAACAAGAATCAAAGTAATTTAAGTGAGTCCTCAAACAGTGGACTAAAAATTAATTTTAATATTGCCGTTTATTTATTTAGTAAGTTTTAAAGACAGCACAGATGCCAATTAGGCACATTTAAATTTATAACAGCACCTTAATAATATAACGATGTAAAAATAGAAAATATAATAAATATAGTTATTAATTAATAATTAATACAGTTATTATTAACAATAACGGCCATGTTCATAACAAAACAGGCTCATAAATTAGGGAAAAGAAAAGGTAGTTGATTACGGAAGGAATTGGGTGAGGAAATGTCAATGTTCGGGAGAAAAGCCCTTAAGGGAATATATGCAAACGGGGGGAGCGTTTGGAGAAGGAAAGTCAAAATTTTGGTAAATTAAAAAGATTCTAAAGTCGAGTGAAGCGAGATGGAACACGAAGAGAAAAATAGTATAAAAGTCAAGGGAGCTATAGAAACTATTATCAAGGGAATGAAGTTAGAAGATCAGCAATAAGTCGTCCGTGAGAAAGGGAGGGGATGCTTAATGAGAGAGCAGTAACCCGCGTGCGATGCCAAACTATGGCGCAGAAAAACTTAAGTGTAGGGTCGAGCAGTTTTAGTTTTGAAAGAGCGGCAGTGGACCAAATAGGGGGGCAACACAGCCGCTGAAGAAGGTCTTAAGAGCAAAAAGGATTTGAAATTTCATTAAATCTCTGGAGAGCACCAAGTAAAGGCGACCTGGCTAAAAACAACGATTAGCTGAAAATCAACGCAGTAGCGTTGTCTTTATATTGTAAACTTATTAATTACGTTCTTTAAAAATAATTGTAATAAAGTCGCCAGCATAATACGCCTCGCCAAAACGTTGAACAAAAATCAGCTTCGAGTTTGAACAACGCAATTACTTTCACAATCGCGACGATACCGCATACCAGAGACAGGTGTCTCGTAAACTTAGCTCAAAACTCTGAGAAACTTTTTAATGCTTCTTCGCCAAAAAAGGGATGAACAGAGACAAAAAAGTATCCGAGCATGAAAAGAAAAAGAATCGATCACAATGACGCATTCCGATCCTCCTTGCAGCCCTTTCTCTTTTACAACCCTTTTCCGCTCTCCCGTGGGCCTTTCCTCCTTCTCGGTTTCTTTGCCTCACGGCGTCTATCTCGATATAAAACATCGCGGATTACCGCTGTACGAACCTCCTCCCAAAAATTCCCTTCCTTAAATGCACCTGTTCATTGCTTCATACGTCCGCGGCCCCTGAACTTGTTGAATACCAACGATGCATTTTGACCTACATGTCCCTATAGCTTGGATGCAAATCTAATTCTTTTTTTCGTATGCCCACACTTCTCTAGTATTAAAAACACCCAGAGCGAGACATCTCTGAAGATAAATTTTCGTGCAAATTCCCAATTTATTCTCTAAAGCAGACCAAATACTCGTTTCCTGTTTCCTAGAATTTCTCGCTAATTGTCTAAGCATCCCTTTAATTTGATAGAACCTGTTAGGTAACGAACTATTTTTCGAAATTCTTTTAGATTAAGCATTATTCTTAATGACCTGGTTAAGGAAATATTCGAGGAAATAAATAGCAAGCATTTTGTATATTGAAATTAAAAGAAAAAAGTAGCTCTCTTAATGGGTAGAATCTTTATCGAAGAGGTAAGATCTGTCGCCGCATCATAGTTTTTCCAATCTTTTAATGGCCATAAAAGTTATCTAAAATATCAACTTAAAATATCATCAAAGGCGGGTATTATGGTATGATTTTTGTAATCCTGTTTAATTTTTAGCTTATGTATAGCGGTTTGTCTGCCCGTCATTTCGTCCGCCTGTACGGGCAATATATCTGGAATCCTACAACGTGGAGAAGCCCTATTTTCAGGATTGACTGGTTTATACATGGTAAAAGTTGAGTGGAACTAAAATCAGTTACTGGAGAGCAATCAGGAAAAATCACAAAGACGTGCATGCTGTCACAAATTTAGGCAATCAGCAATAAATCGCATCAGCGATTATTTACTCAGCTGGAAAAGTAGAAGTCGGTGAAAAAAAGCACCTTATATAATTTGAACTGCTATTCTTTCCTCACTTGTTAACTACGTACATATCCAATACGTTTTTCGTTGTCTGCCTGACTCAATTAATAAGAGACTCCATCCTTTTTCTTTAATTAATTAATTGAATGAAGATGAGGCGAAAAGTGGAAAGAACTGAACGAATAGGAAATGACCCGAAAAATGAATTTGGTAGCAATCAGAATGAAGGAAAATATAATATCTTAGATAAAAAGTTATTGAATGAAAATAAGGCGAGAGAAATACGCAATATGGATTATTTCGTTATTTAATTGACGGGACTTTATATTAGCTGACGACAAACCCATAAAACTGAACTCCCATGGATATTCGATGAATGCAGTTTAACTTAAACATTTTCATTATAGCTCATAAACTATCACTGCAGTAATTGTGGATAAGCGGAAAAAACATGCCCAAGGAGATATTTTTAAATGAATATTACGTGTTATTGAGGAATACATTGTGTACTAGATAATTACCCGGGCTTAGCCCCGAGTTTAAAGTTTCGAATTTTTCGTGCAAATTTCACTCGCTAATATTTTCATTCAAACTCAAGGTGCTCTCAAAATAAGTAACCAATATTCCCCCTTAATTGGTATGAACAAATTAAATATAGACCCAAATTTTATACCTCCCTCCCCCTCCCTCCAAGTAATCAAATTTCTGGCGCCGAGGTGCACATCCTCAACGTCTCTTTAACATGTGTACCACGCTTTAAGTCTATACATTTCTTGGTTTTACATTGATATTGGTAGAGAATTCATCAAAATCGATCGATTGGTTGCTGAGATATCTTGAAAAACCGAAATTTGGACCGGCCGTTCCATGGGAACCCCTCGGGCCCCCGTGGCCGAATTAAATTATTGATGCTCCTACATTTATTTTCTGATGAAATACGACTGCCACAGACACACACAGACATCATATTTTATTATTATAGATGTCACCGTAAATTTTTTCGAAAACCCTTAAAAATATAAGTGGAAAATAAGAGGACATTTCGAATCTTGCAGAAGGTACGTCTGAAGTTATAAATTTAATCTACATCTCTTCCACTATAATTGCCTTATTTTTAAACCACTCACATTGACACTATGGTATGAAATATATACGCTAAAATAATACAGTTGAGAATAAAAAGAAGATCGCATAAGATTTGGATCATTTATTTTGCTGAAGATGACGATGATGAATCCTTAAAATATTTTAATGGTTAAAATGGCGCATTACATCAGTCGATGGCTGCTTGAAGAGTTAAAACTGCATCTAATATTTTTAAACCTGCGAGGGTCCATTGGCATCTCTGAAAGCGACGAGAAAATATCAATTTTTCTCCTTTTTTATGTTTTCTATATCGCAATTTTCCTATTTTTATCACACAGCGACTCATGGAATCCGAGCCCTTCAAGCGCACAATGAAAAAAAATGGACGAGAGAGAAATGGATATCAAACTTGCAGTTTACCATTATGACGCATATTGTGGACGCATTCCCGTCTCCCAATAGTTGAAATTATCCGGAATACAATAATTGACGCTATCCACCGCCATTCCGGCAAGTCAACACGGCGTGTCTGGAAATAACTCAGCGGAGTACAGAGCATTGGATATGGAGTGCATTTACAATGGCTGCAGTAATGCGAGGTTTATGGAACTATTTCATGATCGCTTTATGACGAAGCATGGCGACCCAAATGGCGGGCGGATATAAAAACCCCGGAATCATATGCACCGCGCCAGGGCATGGCACTAGTTAAAAGAGAATCGAAAGAGCAAATAGCGAGTCTCTGTGGCCGATGTGGAACACAGGAGAGAGAGAGAGAGAGAAAGAGAGAGAAGGGATCCCCGGGATAAAACCTCCATGATCGATAGGGGCATTAGGTATTTGGAGCATAAACGAGAAAGAACGAAAATAAAAACCACGCGCCGGCTATGCCGAATTTAATGAACATTTGAAAGAGGCATAATGTTAAGGAACGGAAGTTGATGAGCTCATGAAATCTTTTTTTATTCTCCGAATAAACATTCGAAAACGATAGACGCTACTTAAAAAATACCAATGAATGGAGTTCGCAATGCAAATACATGTATCCACGCGACACACACACACACACACACACACACACACACATATATATATATATATATATATATATATATATATATATATATATATATATATATATATATATATATACTAGATTTTTAGATATCATGATGGCAAAAAGTGTAATATGCCTAACGATCCCCATCAACACTGAGCTTGACCCCCCTCCCCTTCCCCCTATCTCATCTATAATATTCTGTCGCGTGTTTTATAAATACCGTATTAATTGTTTCCTGCCCTCTTTAAGATTTTTTGTGGTTAAAGAACATTAAGACGGTCCAGGAACGGAATTAAAATGCTATAAAAAGAAGCGTGTGCCCCAAAGTGTCAAGAAAGCAGAAAAGAGTGAGACAAAAATCTGCAAAAAATACTCTCATGACATTCAATTCATGGAATGCTTTCCTTAGTGAAGAGTCATCGCGAAAATATTACAGATAATTATATTATTCTCACTTTGAAATCAAAGGCAGTAGTAAAGTCTCCGACTGCAAATATTATTTATAGCAATGTTTCCCAACCAATGGTCCGCGGACCACTTGTGGTGCGCGATGGTTTTGTTGGTGGCCCGCGGAGGTTTCCGAAATTGGTTTATTTTTAGTCCGCACCTCATATTTAGTCGGAATTTTTTTTGGGAAAAATTAAGAAAGTTTTACACTATCACAGGTATTGAACATTTTTATTAATGGCGTTTTTAGTTAAACGTTTCCCCACTCCTTCATATCACTTTAAGTAATGAGGTGGTCCGCAGGGGCTGAATGGGTTGCTGAGGTGGTCCACGAGGTTCAATAGATTGGAAAAGACTGATTTATAGAACCCGACAAAAATAACTTTTACAATAACGCAAATTTAATCTACAGAACTCACGACCCGGGTGTTGATGATTAGAATGATCGTCATCAGGTGACAAAGGGGGTAAAAAGCACGCTATGTATAGGTTAGGCATTGGAGAGGTTAAGGCAGTTATGAGAAGAAGAAATGAGGACGACACTGCTTTCTAGAGGTGGAGAGGAGAGGAAATGTGGTCTCATGCTGACTAACGACGGACAATAAGAGAGAAGAAGGGTAAAGGTGCAAATATTAATTTAACACCGTTACATTGTTGTCTTTGTTACATTTTAGTATTTCTAATTGCAATTGAGGAGACCGCGCAGGTCAGCGCTCCGTCCTTCGGAAGGGACATTAAGCAGTTGGCCTCCTTGGTGCTCTTCGTTAAGAGTAGGCTAATACCGGCACCGGGAATATCTCCTCCCTTGTGTGTCTGGTGTGTAAGGAGTAATGGCTATATTAATGCAATAGGTTGGTTAGCCAGAAATGCTTGCGCACAAACAAACTCATATTAGTCGTTTTGGAATTGTAAATTTAAAACAGCCATTTTTCAATTATATTAATAAGCTATGTATTGTAATAGGAATAAATCATGAGGTGCGCGATAATTCCCAATGGTAAGCGTCAACTGAAAAGGTTTAACAGGGCCTTCTTTATTTATCCGACCGTAACGTTTGCTCTTTTTTATTATCAATGTAACACATCCTCCTTCCTTTCATGACATCAGTTTTCTAATCCTCCTAATCATCTCCATTGCTCATTCGATTATTTCGACTTCAAGGGGCGCCGTCACTTCCAATCTCTTTGATTAATTCGGCGTCCATTTTTGTTTAAAGTTTCCGCGCGGAACCGCACTACATCGTATACGAACAAGGGTGGTACATTCATGGAAGTTGATAAAATAAAAGATCGGTGAAAGTTATCGATTTGATGAAAAAATGAAGAGAATGGAATTGGAAATGCTCGGAAGAGAAATGTTTAATTGAGCGGCGAGAAGAGGAGGAAGAGTTAACAGAATGAGTTTTGATGGATGCGAGAGAGAGAGAGAGAAATTAAGAGAGATAGGTTCGTGTACCGGAACCGGAAAAGCAATTACTACCTACTGATTTCGTAATGGATTGGTGTTGAACAATATGGTTTTTGATTTTATTAGTTTTTCAGCGTGAAGAGAGGGAAAAGAGATAAAAAATGCTATGATTTCGCGGAGCATTTATAGCATGGGGTGTTAAAAAAACTCGCGTATGTATATTTGTGTGCGTGTTAATACATAAATACATTAAGTAAGTGGGAGAAAAATAAGTTAATAGCAAAAATTTGGAAATGAAAAGACAATTTGATAATAAAAAATAAAATGTCATCAAAACAGGCTGAGCCATCGATTTTGTCCATGGCAGGATATGATTCTGTTATGCGCCAAAAGTGATTAAAAACATAAGGACTATATATATATATATATATATATATATATATATATATATATATATATATATATATATAAACAGAAAGAGTGAGGAGAATCTAAATATGAACGGATCGGCTAAAAATAGATATCGACAGAAAGAAAAATATAAGATGGAATATCAGATCACGGGCAGTATATGACTTGGCAGATAAGATTAGGACGCTTGTGGGTGGAAGGCGAGCAAGCTTGGACATCAAGCGTGAAGAGGAGATGATTGAGACTGTCGGTTTGAATGGTGGAGAAGCTAAGTTGACCAAAAGGGTTGGTTAGCGGAAAAGAAGAGAAATGACGATAGTAGGCGATGAGGAAATTGAAGTGGAATAGGTACTCAAAAAGAAAGATCCGGGACATCGTGTATAGCAATAATAGGAGAAAGAGAGCGAAAATGGTATGAAGGATGTCGGATTTGTGTGGAACCCTAAAGAGTGCAGCAGAGGATAGAACACGAGGGCAAAGACCAAAGGAGAAAGCAATATCAGAAGAGGGAGATACAGAGAAACGGGAGCAAATGGGAGATGGTGCTGATGTATAGCGTGTGTCAGAAAGGGATACGAGAGAGAGAAAGAGAGATGATGAGATGGAGGGGAGAAAAAGGTCACGGCCAAAAAGGACGCGGAGTTGATGAGAGTGCCATTGTGTGGATGGGAAACTGCAGACGCGATGGAAATATAAATTCCCGCAGAATGGATGGGGAGGAGGGGCGGGTCGGAAATAAATGCGGAAAGTCCTAACGAATTCAATGAGCTGTTAGGAAGTATGAAAAAATAGTTTTCGGTTTTATAATTGAAAGGAAAGGTCCAATAAGCGGAATTTTCGTAGGTGGAGGTAATGTGCTCTTTTCCTCCGCTTCGGAGAAATTGTTGATTTATTTCGTTCCCTGGCGCGTTATTAAGAGGCATTGAACGTTTTTGGCGTTGCGCTGGGATGGACAGATGGACTAGTGGGAGATAACTAAAGCTGGTTACAAACTTTCATGCGTTTGATTCCTCGAACGCCAGAAAATACATGGAAAAGCAATGTTTGATCTTAATAACGTTTACTTATAATTTTCTTCCTAACTGCTCAAGTTTCCATTGCTTTGAATGATTCACTGCAATAAATTTGCATGCGATTTATCAATCTCATGAAAATAATGAACAATAATGCCTAAAATAAACACAACAATTTTAATTATCCGACGTGTGTTTCTCACGAGTAATATAATTATAATTTGTCTCCGTATAAAATGAATAGTTTCATATATTATATATGTTTAAATTTCTTCTTCCTAACTTTTAGAAGCCTAAATTTTATAATGCGTTGCTTAAAACATTCATAAAATACTAAAATTATGGAGTAAAACTGGAAATTAACTTTTAGGGTACTTAAATTTAAAGATAATAACATTGTAAAGATTAATCTATTTTGCCTCTCAAAATATTCACTATTAGAGTACAAATTATAGTTGCGAGCGTTCCTTTTCGCAATTTTCATTATAGTATCAATTAAGAGTGGTCATAAATGTAACTCGTATTAGAAGGCAATCATTTAATCTACCAGTGGTTGTATGAAAATATGGAATTTTTTAACCTGTTTATACCAGGGTTCTCTTCCGATCAGGCCCATGTATAAAGAACCCAGAAAATTGTAAAACTATGTATTGATTGATTGACTGAAATTTTGCCGTAGTCTCCATCTTTACTTATTTGACTGAAATGTATATATTGCTTATCGGAAATAAGTACCTTTTGAACTGAATTGAATTTAATGAAATTCCAAATCAATAGGAACTCCAAAACAAGATAATTAATACGCTTACCATACATCATTTCACAGAAATCGATCGCTCGTTCATAAAATACTTCCGTTTTACCGTATTTCAAATCTCCGAAGATCGAACGAAAAATGTACACGTAGGCGCTAAATACGGGTCTAAATTATTTTAACTGTTTGATAGACACGAGTTTTAGTGCGAAAGTTCAAAGGGAGCACATCAGTAATTAAGGGATCTGAGAGAGGGTACTTTAAAAAAGGGCCGAAAACTTCCGTGCGTCACGAGAGTATTACACGTTCATTTTTTTTGGTGAAGAGGGGAATCCGAATTTGAAGAACACGATGTGAAGTGAAAGAAGGAATCACGATTGCGGAGATGAAAGCTTGCTCAGCGGAAGAGGACATAAGAGAGGGAGAGAGAGCAGGGGAGACAGACAGACAAACGACTTTATTTAGGGCAAAATTGACACTATATAGTCCCTTCTTACATTTAACCCTTCGTTATATAAGTAATTACAATATTTACATATTAAAAGAAATTAAATTACATAAAATTACAGTAAAATGTATACAAATTACAAGTTAATTATATATTGGTTAATAGATCACAGAGTATTACCAAAGAATATTGTTAGTTTTGTTGGTCGAAAAAAAACTGTGTATCAGTTATATTTTAACACAAAAAATTACCCACTGCGAAAAACACCTACGAAGAGAAGAGAGGTGTAAAAAACAGCGAAAAATTTCTAAATATTTCAGAGAAAGAGGAAAAAAACAACAATAATTTGAAAAAGAGAGAAAAAATCATATATAAATACATACATTAATATCCATATAAGGGAGGGGGTGAGAGGGAAATAGGGATGGTAGGGTAAGATATGCCTGGGAGATTACATCGTAATTATGATACAGGAAAATAAAGTAAAATAAAATTATGAATTAATGCCTAATAAGCGCATCCTTGTGACAACCTGAAAGAGAAGATAGGGAGTGGTTCAATGCATGGAGAGTGAGAGGAGGTACTTGTGATACATGCGTTTAAAAGTGCCTAGAGATAGAGAGTTTTTATTAACGTTGGAAGGCCATTCCAGAGTTTGCAAGCAGTGACGGTAAAGGATAAATTTCTATTCTATGAAGTGGAGTTAGTAATTTATCGCATCCTCTGGTATTGCATTGGTGAACTGTATTAATGGCGGCGAACTGAGAAGAAAGATAACAAGGGGTGTGATTATTAAGAACTTGATACAATAGGAAGAGAAGGTGAAGGTTTCTTCTGGATCCAAGTTTTAGCCAGGAGAGTCGACGGAAGTATTCTGAGACATGGTCAGACTTTTTAAGATTAAAGATGAGTCTGATGCAGGCATTATGAGAACGTTGTAGCTTAATCGCGAAATCCTTTGATGAGCCCTGGTGTACAGTATCACAATAGTCGAAGTGAGGAAGAATTAGAGAGGTCACTAGCTGTATTTTTAGTGAAGAGGGAAGAATGTTAGTGAGAGGCCTTTAGAGTGTGTAAGGAAGAATTTTCCGACTTGCAGACTTTTATTACGTGATTATTCCAGGTAAGCGTTTCATTAATTATAATACCGAGATTTTTTTATGATTTTGCAATAGGGAATAACTGAGCCATTCAAAGACAAAGGAACTGATTCCGCAAGGTCTATAGAAGCCAGTAGTTTTGAATAACCGATTAAAATGGCCTGAGATTTCAAGGGGTTTATGTTGATAAGATTATCATAGTTCCATTCTTGAAGTTGAGCCAAGTCATGATTTATGTTGGCAATGGAAAGAGATAAATTATTTGGTATGGTGTCTAAGTGTATTTGGAGATCATCGGCGTATAGATGATGCTTGGAGTAAGTTAAATATTGAGAAAAATCATTGAGAAATTGAGAGAACAATAAGGGACCTAAAATTGAGCCCTGCGGAACGCCTTGGATAACATTAAGCCCTGAAGACGAGGAGTAGTTGGAGATGACTTTTTGGAAACGGTCGCTAAGGTACAAGGGGAACCAATCTATTGAAGGTGAAGAGAATAGCATGCAGCAAAGTTTTGCTATATGGGAGTATGTCATTGTCTACTGAGTCGAACGCTTTGCTAAAGCCAAGCAACGTACTCTAAGTTTTCTGTCATTCATGTGTCTGCGTATATCATCGGTGATTTTAATTAGCGCGGTGGTGGTGCTATGTGACTTCCGTAAGCCAGATTGATGGGAGTCAAGTAGATTATTTGCGTTGAGAAAATCTGTTAGTTGTTCATGCGCAAGTCATGAGTCTTTACCTGGCTGTTGGAGTGAACGGACGTGCCTTTTACCTGCTCCTGCGAGCTCCTACGAATCTTCGAGCGACTAGAGTAGCAGTAGCATTAGAGTAGCTGTAGTGTTAAGTAGAACTAACAATTTACTTTATTCTATTGTTATCCTTCGGTAATTTTATTTAACATTCGTTTAAGCCACCTAATTAGTTTTTTATAACATCTACGTTATAGTTTTTATTTTCTCTACCGTAATAGTTAACTCTTAAGTCTCGTAGTTTTTTGTTAGAAATTTCATTCTCCTCTTTAGAAAATATTATTTATATCATAGTAGTTATTGTGTATTAGCATATTCTCGTTACAATTGTAAGGTTGTTTTATTTTTACGCTTCATAGTATTTATATTTTTCGTTGTGTACTATCATCTCCTGTGCGTGATCTAACCTTGTTTGTGTTGTTTACGCCTTTCACTTTATACCTGCGTTTGACCCTTTCTCGTACGCTGCACCAAGAGCGTCCCCGCGTTAAAACAGACCAAATTCTTTATCCTTATCCCATTTCAGCTTTTGTTTTTACATTGTAACTATTTTGCGTTAGTATATAAATTAGGTAAGAGTTTAGGATGGCTTCACCGATGACTCCCGTTTCCTCCTTGTGCGCCGCTGGTTGCGAGGCCATGAGGGCTCGAATCACGGAGCTGGAGAGGGTGGTTGCGGACCTCCTTCAGAGGGTGAAAAGGTCCGAGGCAGCCTTGGTTCATATGGGGGTGCGGGGCCGTCCCAGAAAACTCGCCGCGCCAAATTGGCGGCTCGGGTTCGCCTGGGTGCGGTAGCCGGTAGAGCGATCGAGGTTGCCTCTGACTCCTTACCGCGGGCTGAGGGTCCTCGGGCTGGAAAATCCGATGAGTGGAGAGTGGTGTCCGCTCGGGGAGATCGTAGGGTGGTGCTGCGGAGGCAGGGAGATGGGAATGCTTCGGCGAACCCTCTTCCTGTCAGTAATAGGTTCGAGGTGTTGTCGGAGGACGGTCATTTTGTAAAAACATTTACAGCCGTCAGCGACCATTGCGTACAATATGCACCCGCAATAAGGGGGGGGAACTGATGGACGATATAGTATTTTCTGGGTGGGAATAGCAAAGCAATTAAGTTCCATTAGACATAAAAAAGCCACTGGCCCCGAAGAAATTCCTGCTCGCGTTTTAAAAGAATTATCTGAAGAAATAGCACCTTTTCTTCGTATAATCTTCAAGAAATCCATCTCTCGCCCAGAGGTCCTAGCGGCTGGAAGTAAGCGCACGTAACCCCAATTCTTAAGGGCGGCGACAAGGAGAACCCAGAAAATTACAGGCTGATTTCCTTAACTTCGATATCGTGTAAGATTCTCGAGCATATACTCGTTAGCAACATAATGCGATTTCTTGATAGTAATTTATTGTTAGATGATTGTCAACACGGCTTCAGGAAAGGTAGGTCATGTAATACTCATCACGGTCTTTTTGTAAATTGTATACTGAGAAGCGGAGAAAATATTTCGCAGGTCTATGCAATCTTCTAATATTTTAGGAAAGCCTTTGATAAAGTACCTCACAGGAAGTTAATAACGATATTAAAAACCTTAGGCGTTCATTCTAAAATCATTATTTGGATCCGTGAATTTTGAAATCATAGGAAGCAGAAGGTTGTTATAAATGGGAAATCTTCGAACTTAGTGGAGGTTGTCTCTGGCGTTCCGCAGGGTAGTGTAATTGGTCCGTTATTATTTCTAATTTATATAAACGATATCAGCTCAGTAGTCAGAAGTAAAATTAGGCTTTTCGCGGACGACACCGTCATCTATAGAGAAATAAGCGGTAACTAATATATCAATCCAAGTGGAAGAGTTTTTGGAGTTATTTGTTGGTTTTAATGGTAGCATACTGAGGTTGTGCGATGTAAAAGAGTTTTAAAAAAAGGCTGCATTAGAGGAGCTTGAGGCAACATTGGCATAAAGTCACCAGATATGATTATGTGTTCATAATCGTGTCTTAAGTTGTCTCGTCAATTTCAGATAGATAACCGATTTTTGGAGGACGATAAACGATTCCTAATAGAATTTTTTTTAATTGACGACTACTTCAAGGAAGAGATATTCAGGTCTGCGGGAGTATTGTGCGTCGCTGGTGGCGATTACTTTGCAAGTAAGGTCTTTACAGATGTAGATTCCTACTCCCTCTCCTCCTTTCCCTAGCAGTAGCTGTAGTTTAGCTGTAGCCGTATTGTTGTGTTAAGTAGAACTAGTATTTTTCTATTTATTCTATTTATTTTTTCATCTTCTTACGTTAATTGTTTTGTTGTAATTGTAGTTTAACTCATCTTTGAGCGTAAAGCTTACTCATCCTTCTCTTGCCGTATCATAGTAGTTAATTGCGTCTCTCAGCCACTAAATCCGTAATCTTTGTAATATTTATTTATAGTAGCGTATTACCTTACTCGTTCTTAATTATTTCCTTTTACCTTAGCATTTCTTTAGCTTCTAAATCTACATTGCTCTTGTGCTAAACTTTCTTGCTTATTTACTAACGTTGTTGGTGTAGTGAAACACTTTCCCTTTCACTTTTTACCTGCGCTCGACCCTAATTTAACCTTGAAGACAGCCAACCGCGTATTTACGTTAGTTCTAGTATATTTATATAGATAGTACAGATTAGTTAAGAGGATAGGATGGCTACTCCGAGGACTCCTGTTTCCTCCTTCTTGCGCGACGCTGGTTGCGAGGCCATGAGGTCTCGGATCACGGAGCTGGAGAGGGTGGTTGCGGACCTCCTTCAGAGGGTGGAAAGGTCGGAGGCAGCCTTGGCGCGTGGGAGGGGTGCGGGTTCTTCCCTGAGAGCAAACCGCGCCAAAATGGCGGCTCGGGTTCGCCTGGGTGCGGAAGCCGGCAGAGCGATCGGGGAGGCTCCTGGCTCCTCTTCGCGGGTCGAGGGTCCTCCGGTCCGGAAGCCCGATGAGTGGTGTGTGGTGTCCACTCGGGGGGATCGTGGGGTGGTGTTGCGGAGACACGGAGTTGGGAACGCCTCGGTGGCCCCTCTTCCTGTTAGTAATCGGTTTGCGGTGTTGTCGGAGGACGACTCCACTGCCGTTACGCCCGTGCCCGCTCCCGTCTCCTCGGTGGAGGCCGGGCCCAAGGAGAGCTCGGGGGGAAAGAGAGGGCTGTTAGTGATAGGGAGCTCCAACGTCCGGCGTGTGGTGGCGCCTTTACTGTCACGGGCCCGCCGGGAAAGAGTTCACGAGCGGGTGTTCTCCAGGTGTATACCAGGAGGTTCGGTGCCCCAGGTGACGAAGGAGTTCAGGGTGTCGGTATCGGGCACGGGTTGCTCCTCGCTGCGGGTGGTGGCCCATGTTGGTACCAATGACGCTTCGAAGCGCGGCTCCGAGGAGGTCTTAAGCTCTTATAAGGACTTGGCCGCTGAGGTTGCTCGTGTCCAAGAGGAGTCTGGTGCTGATGTGCGGCTTTCCATCTGTAGCATTGTTCCTCGGACGGACTGCGGTTCTATGGTTTGGAGCCGAGTGGTCGGGCTGAACCGTAGGCTGTGGGACTTCTGTAGGGGCAATGGAGTGGACTTCGTTGACCTGAGGCCGGTCCTGGACTCATGTAGGGCATCCCTAAACGGTTCTGGTGTGCACTACACTGCCGAGGCTGCGGAGGCGGTAGCGCGTAGGGTGTTTGAGCATTCTAGGGCTTTTTTAGGTTAGATTTAAGCAATTGCAATTTTTTAGCAAGCGTTGAGATGCACGCCAATAGTAGATCAGATGGTAGGTTAGGATGTAGGCAGCTTACCGGTACGGGATTAATTGAGAGCACAATAGGGGAAAATGTAAGAAATCCGTGCGGTAACAGAATTATCGATTTTCCATGCAACAATTCCGTAGATAATGCGTGCGACCTTAACAACGCTATAAACCCGACGTTAAGTAACAGTAGAATACATTCCAAGCGTAGAAATAGTCGGCATAGTAGGAAGGATAAGGAGGCAGTAAATAATAATAATTATAATCTTAATAATAATAACAGTAATAATAGCTCAGTAGAGCGCGAGGAATCGTTACGTAGTCATAGCGAGAAATTAAAAATCATTACGGTTAATTGTCGCAGCATTCGCAGGAAGGAGGCCGAATTTGAACATCTTATTCGTAGTCTGCGTGCTGATGTAGTTATAGGCACTGAAAGTTGGCTTACGGCAGACATAGCCAGTCAGGAGATCTTTCCTCGTGACTATAGCGTATACAGAAAAGATCGATGTATCCGGTCGGGAGGTGGAGTCTTTATAGCAGTTAGCAATAAATACGAAAGTTACCCAATACAGATTAACGACGACGAAGTCGAAAGTGTTTGGTGTCGTGTAAAAGGAAGCGACTCAAAAACTATAAATATATGCGCTTTTTATAGACCCCCAAATGCGAGCGTGGAAACTATTCATTCTCTGGAGAAACAAGTGGCGACGCTAAATTCGTCTAATAAAGATAAAGCCATTATAATCGGGGGCGATTTCAATCTTCCGTCAATAGATTGGAGGCATAATTGCTTTTATCCCGGAGGTAGAGAGCGTGAATCGTGCGAGGCGTTGCTAGAAACTTTCGGTAAGCACTCATTGTATCAATTAGTGAGATTTCCCACGAGATTTAATAATATATTAGATTTATTTGTTACTAATCTTCCTGAGCGTATGAATAGAGTATCTGATGCTGAGGGAATAAGCGATCACAAGGCAGTTTACGTGGAATGTCAGTTAATTATTGAGAAACAGGTTAAGGCCAAAAGAAAACTTTATGTATTCGCCAAAGCCGATTTCACAAGATTTAGGTCTTTTCTGCGAAATAAATATACTAATTTCTGCAATTTAACCGATAGTGCAGACGCGGAGGAATCCTGGTGCATGTTCAGAGATATGATGCGAGAGTGTACAGATAAATTTATTCCGAGCAAACTGAAGCGTGATAGTGCAGAGCCTAGATGGTACAATCAGGAAGTAAGAAGCGCTCTCCGACGTCAAAGAAAACTCCACTCTCGCGTAAATAACACATCCTCAACAGCTACGGTCGAACAGATTGCAATAATAAGGCATCAATACAAGGAGGCGCGCTCCATAGCCAGAGTAGCAATGCGTAATGCGTTTAACAATTATAAAAAGAAGGTTTTACAGGAAAACTTGAAAGAGAACCCAAAAGCATTTTGGTCTTACGTCAGGGAAGTTCAAGGTAGGGGCCCCACTATTGCGTCACTGCGGTCGGAAACGGGAAACGTAGTTCACGATAGTATGGATAAAGCAAACCTATTAAATCATCACTTTCAGAAAGCTTTTACTCGTGATGACGATGAATGTGAAACCCCTATTCCTATGCGTCAGGGCGATTCGATGGAAGATTTGGTATTTTCGGAAAATGGCATCGCGCTCCAACTTCATTCAATTAAGCCAAATAAATCTCCTGGACCGGAGGAAATTCCCGCGCGTGTAATGAAAGAATTAGCTGCTGAAATCGCGCCGTATTTGAAAATTATATTCGAGAAATCCATTAGAGAAGGAGTAGTTCCAAAAGATTGGAAGGTGGCACATGTTACGCCCATCCATAAGACTGGCGACAGAGAGAACCCCGACAATTATAGGCCGATATCCTTAACTTCATTATCGTGCAAGATACTTGAGCACATAGTCTTTAGCTCTGTAATGCGCTATTTAGATAGTCATTCATTGCTTAGCGGATGCCAACACGGATTCCGGAGAGGTAGATCATGCGAAACGCAGCTCGGCCTGTTCGTGGACGATTTGTTGCGATGCGGAGAGAAAAATACTCAGGTCAATGCCATATTCATTGATTTCAGGAAGGCGTTCGATAAAGTATCTCATAGGAAATTAATTGCGAAGTTAGGACAATGTGGTATCAATTCGAAAGTTGTCGGTTGGGTGAGAGACTTCCTCTCGAATAGGGAACAGATAGTTGTCATCGATGGGAAATACTCGTCCCCCGTTAAAGTTTCTTCGGGTGTTCCTCAGGGAAGTGTATTGGGCCCTCTGCTCTTCTTAATCTATGTAAATGATATCTGCTCGGTTGTTCGTAGTAAAATTAGGCTTTTCGCCGATGACACCGTTCTATATAAAGAAATAAAAAATCAGGAGGATCATCAGTCTCTGTGTGAAGACTTAAGAGCCATTTCAGCGTGGTGCAAAGAATGGCAAATCGAAATTAATTATACTAAATGTGCCGCAGTCACGTTCTGGAAAAGTAAGAACAAAGATTTAGGTTTCGAATATAAAATAGATGAAATGAGTATTCGACAAGCTGAGTATGTAAAATATTTAGGAGTAACCATTTGTCGAGATCTTTCGTGGGACATGCACATTCGTCGAGTTATAGGCGCGGCCAACAAGAAACTGGCATTCATAGGTAGAATAGTACGGAACACTACAGAGAAAGTACGCGAAACATGCTACTTATCACTGGTAAGACCACAAGTGGAATACGCAGCGAGCATATGGGATCCGTACGAGAAGGGACACATAATTCAACTAGAAAGAGTACAGCGCAGAGCAGCCAGATTTGTAAAACAAAAGTACGAACATAAGGAAAGCGTCACCTCTTTATTGAGCGATTTGAACTGGGTATCACTGGAGGACCGTAGATTGCACTCAAGGTTGAAACTTCTAGAGAAATATAGGTCAGAATGTCTAAAAGAGGAGGTAGTGGGAATAATTGTGGCACCGACGTATATAGGTAGAAATGATCGAGACGATAAAATACGTGAGATCGATTGTAGGACGGAGCGTTATCTAGGCTCGTTCTTCCCGAGGACAATAAGAGATCACAATAGGAAATTTCGAATTGCGTTAGACAATCTTTAGGTAGGATTTGGTGCATTGCACCCCCTGCCACCCACCAACATGGTGAATTGCAGGGTAACTTGTAGATGTAGATGTAGATCTTATCATTGCCAAACAAGTTATAGCCGGGTATTTCTACAGAGGAGCTCGAGATAGGGTTTCAGTCACGTCTCGGAAATGGTAATAGCGTGTAGATCGTTGGGCAAGAGTAGTGAGCCCAGTTCGTCGAAGTGGGGGACAAGGCTTTGGGCGTTAAGATAGATAAGATGAAAGGATCGAGGAAAAGCTTTAAGTTCTTTTGCAAGAAGAGAATGTGTTGGGACTGGGATGGGTAGGGGAATGCCATTATGGGGCGGGGGCGTATGGTTGGTGGTAAGATGAGGAGTGTGATAATGAGTTCATCTGTGGACGGTTGGTCTGACCTGTGGGGAAAATTCAGGGGAATTAGGGTTTGGTATGGCACTCTGTGACGTGACGGGAGTAATGCTGGTGCATTTGGGTTAAGAGTAGAATTAGGCTGAAGAGAAGTTTCGGTGGAAGGCTCAATGACAACCATTTTACGGTGTGGTCGAGAGAGAGGAGGGGGAGAGAGGAGGGAAGAGATAAGAGGGGAGAGATAAGAGGGGAGAGATAAGAGGGGTTGGAGAGGGGGGACGGAGAGAGGAGCAAGCCTATTTGGAGAACAGGAGACGGGAATAAATGACAGACAAGGGAATGACACTCGAGGATAAGCTTGAAATAGAAACTGCGATGGTGACTTTCGAAGTAATGACGAAGCTGGAATAGGATGGGAAAGCAAGGAGTGGGCGGGACAGGAAGAGAAGCCGATGAGACACGGCGAGTAATATCTGTCGTTGGTTGATGTGACTTAGGATGGCCCGATTAATCCATCTTCCCAATCCTGGATGCTTCAGAATGAAGTATGATCTACGAAACACAATGAGTAACTATGCTAACGTGTTTTTTGGAGGTCCGAATCCTGCCCAGGAAAGG
The DNA here is from genome assembly GCA_028673005.1 of Tanypteryx hageni. NCBI lineage: Eukaryota > Metazoa > Arthropoda > Insecta > Odonata > Petaluridae > Tanypteryx > Tanypteryx hageni. Next base: position 87,364,837 of record CM054116.1, on the reverse strand, counting down.
GTTGTTTTTGATCGTTTTTGTTATCGTAATTAAGCTCATTGTAAAAGGCCTTCAATGGCTGTTGTTGAGCTAGTTAAAATTAATGTGTTATATAAATAAATCGTAAAGCGATTATATTTTCGTAATTAATGCTCTTTCATTAAATCTCTTTAACATCGGATGCAGTCCTGCTTTCATCGAAACAACTCCTAGTTGTGTCATCGCTATTATCACTGACACCGGCCATCTACCGCAGATCGAGTGTCTCTTGAATAGAACAGAATGGTTAAAAGCGTTTGAATGGAAATATGACATTAAAATTACTTAGTGACTCGAAATTTTTCGAGTTTCTTCTAATGAAGAGTAGGATGAACTGAGAGTTGAGTGCTAAAGTAATTGTAGCGAGAGGGAGAGAAACCGGAAATAGCATCAATCGTTTTAGACCTCGAAATACAAGAGAAGTCAAAATTCATAAGTTGGAAGCAGGTATCAGGATGGATGATGATGAAGAATCTCATTCAATTACCTAGAAAGGCTACCATAAATACAGTTGTGCCGCTGTCGATATGGTATCTTTTGTACTCATCGTTTATGTCAGCAAACTGGTTCGAGGATATTTCGTGGATTTGCAATTGCTGAGGAAGGTCTCATTTGGCCGAACTGAATTCGAGTTCATTGAAATGGATTTTTGAAGGCAAACGGAGAATGAGAGAGAGAAGAAAAAAATCTTAAGCAAGGGGAAAATAACAAAAAAAATCCTTCGACGAAAAAGAATGGGATCTTATTGTTCGAGGCTTTACGAGAATAAAACTGATCAAAGAAATAAGAGGAGAGAATGAGCGAAAAACGACGACGTGGGGTTATTACGTGTGAATGTGGAGCGGGATAACATGGAGAAATAATAAAGAAAACACTCGTTAAGGAGTCAGTAGAAAATAGGAAGCGGAAGCAATATTACGGAAAGGAATCATCTTCAGCAAAGATATAGAGAGAGGCACACAGACAGACGGAGTTAAGTATGGTTTACCAAATGAGAAACTCGGTTTGCGAAAAAACGAAATATTTTTAATGACAACACAATTAACATTCCGCTTGGAGAGCCCTTTACAGGGAGCTTCGCAAATTGAGAGTACTGTATAGGGACGGAGAGGTTGTCAAAGAAATGGAAGATGTAGAAAGCGAGAGGAGGAAGAAAGTGGTGGAAATGAAATAAAACAGAGAAAGAGCAGGAAGCGAAAAAATATATTTTTCCAAAAAGAAGGAGAAGGTGGTTGGAAGGATGAATTTGGTGGGATAGTGTATCGAACGGGATGGTTTGGTGGGAAGAAGGGGACCCGAAATACGGGTCGCAATACGCGGTCCTGAAAGAAATTGAAAGTGATGAGTGAAAGGAGGAAGTGAATTGATGTATAGGTCCTCAAAAAGAGAAAGGGAGAAGGGATGGGGCGAGGGGAATGCCCCGGAGGGAACCGAAGTGGAGGATGGACGGAGGGTTCAATCCCTCCCGCCCCCAATCTCTTCCCTCCCTCACTATCTCCCTCTTCATCTCTAGCCATTCCTATCCATTTCTCTTTATCGTCTCCCTTTCGCCGGAGAAAAATCGACGTACCGGCAGAAACGGGGAAACGATCCCAGACGCGAAATGCAAACGACCCCCCGTGGATAAATGAGAAAAAAATAATTGGAGCGACGGATAATGAGTACATAACTCAATAGCCTTTTGTTTGTTATAACCGGCGGGAGAGAATGGATTGAAACATTTCTCCGCTAGGAGGTGATAGGATGGCGCGTTTCGCGGGCGGTTCCCGGACGACTGTTAAGAAAGGGAAAGGGGTTTTCGAACTGAACTGAATAAAAAAAGACGGTGATTTTTCTGAGTTCTCGTGCGTCGGGTGAAATCAAACTTCCGCGAGTAGGAAAGTGAAGGGGAATCGAATGGTGGATGCGTGCTTTTATTTTATCGCCCCTTGTTATTCTTTGATTACCCGCTGAAGGGGTTGCATCAGTTTCGTTTTCAATTTCAGTTTTCTTTGATAAACCGGAGAATACAATTTTCGGATAGAAAACAATTTTTCAATTCAATTTTAGCTAGCGTACAATCGTGTTAGTTGGTGGATGAAATTTTTAATCAGCTCTCAGGTAGGTAACGATGTTAAAATAAATTTTGATAACTAACGCGCGCCAAAAATGTATTAATTTAAAATTATTTGTTGTTACACCCATGACATAAACATAAGTGCCTATCTATTGCTTAACAGAATTAACGATTCAATTTATTTAAACATTGCCTTCAATTTTGTCTGGATAAAATTGGCATAGCTTAAACTCTCTTTATATAGATTCATTGCTAAGGCTATCTTAACATAATGATGTGATTCGCAACATAACGTTAATAAATGTGAAACAATCGTATTAACTCGATGAAAAGGTTTAGTTTCATTGCCCTTGAAGGTAACGACATTTTCAAACTACTGCCGCTGGAATCCTGTGTGAAAATATAAGGTTAACGCTCAAGGGAATGGAAGGGGCTAAAGGAAAGTCACTGAAACCTCCAAGTTAATAACAAGTATGGAAAGGTGTACTCCGTGTCGGGGTACACAGAGTTTCCAAATGCGTTCTTTGAGATCGAAGAATTTGAGTAAAACTGCTCAATATCAAATTTCATCAAAATACGTCCTGCGGTTCCCAAAATACGTCCTGCGGTTCCCAAGTTGCAACAGAGATACGTTGTAAACTACATCTACATCTACAGTTTACCCTGCAAGCCACCGCAAGGGTGTGTGGCAGGGGGTGTATTAACACCAAGGGGAAAACTCCAAAATTAGGCCTTGGTTTACCCCCTACGCGAGGTTACTTTTGATCGCAAGTTTTATTCTGCTCAGCTATCGTTCTAGGGAAAAATGAGCTTTTGTATCTCTCTGTCCTACAGGCTATCTCTCTTATTTTACGAGGATGGTCCATTCTACCGATATAGGTGGGAGTTCTTTATTATTTCTTTGACGTCGCTGGAGAAAGTACTCGTTCTAAATCTTTCAAGAAGTTTTAACCTAGCACGTGATCGACGCTCAGCTAGTGATTCCCATCCTAAGTCCTGTATCAAGCCTGTAACGCTTATATTTCTATCATAACAATTTTTGACGAATCTAGCAGCTTTTCGCTGCACTCGGCGATTAAACCTTTCTCGTACGGATCCTATATGCTCGACGCATACTCTAGCAGCGGTCTAACTAAAGAAAAGTAACATGTCTCTTTGACTTTTTCTTCGCTTCTACCTACTGTCCGTTTGATGAATCCTAGTTTTTGCTTAGCTTTCCCGGATATATTTCATCTACATCTACATCTACAAGTTACTCTGCAATTCACCAAGTTGGTGGGTGGCAGGGGGTGCAATGCACCAAATCCTACCTAAAGATTGTCTAACGCAATTCGAAATTTCCTATTGTGATCTCTTATTGTCCTCGGGAAGAACGAGCCTAGATAACGCTCCGTCCTACAATCGATCTCACGTATTTTATCGTCTCGATCATTTCTACCTATATACGTCGGTGCCACAATTATTCCCACTACCTCCTCTTTTAGACATTCTGACCTATATTTCTCTAGAAGTTTCAACCTTGAGTGCAATCTACGGTCCTCCAGTGATACCCAGTTCAAATCGCTCAATAAAGAGGTGACGCTTTCCTTATGTTCGTACTTTTGTTTTACAAATCTGGCTGCTCTGCGCTGTACTCTTTCTAGTTGAATTATGTGTCCCTTCTCGTACGGATCCCATATGCTCGCTGCGTATTCCACTTGTGGTCTTACCAGTGATAAGTAGCATGTTTCGCGTACTTTCTCTGTAGTGTTCCGTACTATTCTACCTATGAATGCCAGTTTCTTGTTGGCCGCGCCTATAACTCGACGAATGTGCATGTCCCACGAAAGATCTCGACAAATGGTTACTCCTAAATATTTTACATACTCAGCTTGTCGAATACTCATTTCATCTATTTTATATTCGAAACCTAAATCTTTGTTCTTACTTTTCCAGAACGTGACTGCGGCACATTTAGTATAATTAATTTCGATTTGCCATTCTTTGCACCACGCTGAAATGGCTCTTAAGTCTTCACACAGAGACTGATGATCCTCCTGATTTTTTATTTCTTTATATAGAACGGTGTCATCGGCGAAAAGCCTAATTTTACTACGAACAACCGAGCAGATATCATTTACATAGATTAAGAAGAGCAGAGGGCCCAATACACTTCCCTGAGGAACACCCGAAGAAACTTTAACGGGGGACGAGTATTTCCCATCGATGACAACTATCTGTTCCCTATTCGAGAGGAAGTCTCTCACCCAACCGACAACTTTCGAATTGATACCACATTGTCCTAACTTCGCAATTAATTTCCTATGAGATACTTTATCGAACGCCTTCCTGAAATCAATGAATATGGCATTGACCTGAGTATTTTTCTCTCCGCATCGCAACAAATCGTCCACGAACAGGCCGAGCTGCGTTTCGCATGATCTACCTCTCCGGAATCCGTGTTGGCATCCGCTAAGCAATGAATGACTATCTAAATAGCGCATTACAGAGCTAAAGACTATGTGCTCAAGTATCTTGCACGATAATGAAGTTAAGGATATCGGCCTATAATTGTCGGGGTTCTCTCTGTCGCCAGTCTTATGGATGGGCGTAACATGTGCCACCTTCCAATCTTTGGGAACTACTCCTTCTCTAATGGATTTCTCGAATATAATTTTCAAATACGGCGCGATTTCAGCAGCTAATTCTTTCATTACACGCGCGGGAATTTCCTCCGGTCCAGGAGATTTATTTGGCTTAATTGAATGAAGTTGGAGCGCGATGCCATTTTCCGAAAATACCAAATCTTCTATCGAATCGCCCTGGCGCATAGGAATAGGAGTTTCACATTCATCGTCATCACGAGTAAAAGCTTTCTGAAAGTGATGATTTAATAGGTTTGCTTTATCCATACTATCGTGAACTACGTTTCCCGTTTCCGACCGCAGTGACGCAATAGTGGGGCCCCTACCTTGAACTTCCCTGACGTAAGACCAAAATGCTTTTGGGTTCTCTTTCAAGTTTTCCTGTAAAACCTTCTTTTTATAATTGTTAAACGCATTACGCATTGCTACTCTGGCTATGGAGCGCGCCTCCTTGTATTGATGCCTTATTATTGCAATCTGTTCGACCGTAGCTGTTGAGGATGTGTTATTTACGCGAGAGTGGAGTTTTCTTTGACGTCGGAGAGCGCTTCTTACTTCCTGATTGTACCATCTAGGCTCTGCACTATCACGCTTCAGTTTGCTCGGAATAAATTTATCTGTACACTCTCGCATCATATCTCTGAACATGCACCAGGATTCCTCCGCGTCTGCACTATCGGTTAAATTGCAGAAATTAGTATATTTATTTCGCAGAAAAGACCTAAATCTTGTGAAATCGGCTTTGGCGAATACATAAAGTTTTCTTTTGGCCTTAACCTGTTTCTCAATAATTAACTGACATTCCACGTAAACTGCCTTGTGATCGCTTATTCCCTCAGCATCAGATACTCTATTCATACGCTCAGGAAGATTAGTAACAAATAAATCTAATATATTATTAAATCTCGTGGGAAATCTCACTAATTGATACAATGAGTGCTTACCGAAAGTTTCTAGCAACGCCTCGCACGATTCACGCTCTCTACCTCCGGGATAAAAGCAATTATGCCTCCAATCTATTGACGGAAGATTGAAATCGCCCCCGATTATAATGGCTTTATCTTTATTAGACGAATTTAGCGTCGCCACTTGTTTCTCCAGAGAATGAATAGTTTCCACGCTCGCATTTGGGGGTCTATAAAAAGCGCATATATTTATAGTTTTTGAGTCGCTTCCTTTTACACGACACCAAACACTTTCGACTTCGTCGTCGTTAATCTGTATTGGGTAACTTTCGTATTTATTGCTAACTGCTATAAAGACTCCACCTCCCGACCGGATACATCGATCTTTTCTGTATACGCTATAGTCACGAGGAAAGATCTCCTGACTGGCTATGTCTGCCGTAAGCCAACTTTCAGTGCCTATAACTACATCAGCACGCAGACTACGAATAAGATGTTCAAATTCGGCCTCCTTCCTGCGAATGCTGCGACAATTAACCGTAATGATTTTTAATTTCTCGCTATGACTACGTAACGATTCCTCGCGCTCTACTGAGCTATTATTACTGTTATTATTATTAAGATTATAATTATTATTATTTACTGCCTCCTTATCCTTCCTACTATGCCGACTATTTCTACGCTTGGAATGTATTCTACTGTTACTTAACGTCGGGTTTATAGCGTTGTTAAGGTCGCACGCATTATCTACGGAATTGTTGCATGGAAAATCGTTTATCCCCATGCCTTCGATAATTCTGTTACCGCACGGATTTCTTACATTTTCCCCTATTGTGCTCTCAATTAATCCCGTACCGGTAAGCTGCCTACATCCTAACCTACCATCTGATCTACTATTGGCGTGCATCTCAACGCTTGCTAAAAAATTGCAATTGCTTAAATCTAACCTAAAAAAGCCCTAGAATGCTCAAACACCCTACGCGCTACCGCCTCCGCAGCCTCGGCAGTGTAGTGCACACCAGAACCGTTTAGGGATGCCCTACATGAGTCCAGGACCGGCCTCAGGTCAACGAAGTCCACTCCATTGCCCCTACAGAAGTCCCACAGCCTACGGTTCAGCCCGACCACTCGGCTCCAAACCATAGAACCGCAGTCCGTCCGAGGAACAATGCTACAGATGGAAAGCCGCACATCAGCACCAGACTCCTCTCGGACACGAGCAACCTCAGCGGCCAAGTCCTTATAAGAGCTTAAGACCTCCTCGGAGCCGCGCTTCGAAGCGTCATTGGTACCAACATGGGCCACCACCCGCAGCGAGGAGCAACCCGTGCCCGATACCGACACCCTGAACTCCTTCGTCACCTGGGGCACCGAACCTCCTGGTATACACCTGGAGAACACCCGCTCGTGAACTCTTTCCCGGCGGGCCCGTGACAGTAAAGGCGCCACCACACGCCGGACGTTGGAGCTCCCTATCACTAACAGCCCTCTCTTTCCCCCCGAGCTCTCCTTGGGCCCGGCCTCCACCGAGGAGACGGGAGCGGGCACGGGCGTAACGGCAGTGGAGTCGTCCTCCGACAACACCGCAAACCGATTACTAACAGGAAGAGGGGCCACCGAGGCGTTCCCAACTCCGTGTCTCCGCAACACCACCCCACGATCCCCCCGAGTGGACACCACACACCACTCATCGGGCTTCCGGACCGGAGGACCCTCGACCCGCGAAGAGGAGCCAGGAGCCTCCCCGATCGCTCTGCCGGCTTCCGCACCCAGGCGAACCCGAGCCGCCATTTTGGCGCGGTTTGCTCTCAGGGAAGAACCCGCACCCCTCCCACGCGCCAAGGCTGCCTCCGACCTTTCCACCCTCTGAAGGAGGTCCGCAACCACCCTCTCCAGCTCCGTGATCCGAGACCTCATGGCCTCGCAACCAGCGTCGCGCAAGAAGGAGGAAACAGGAGTCCTCGGAGTAGCCATCCTATCCTCTTAACTAATCTGTACTATCTATATAAATATACTAGAACTAACGTAAATACGCGGTTGGCTGTCTTCAAGGTTAAATTAGGGTCGAGCGCAGGTAAAAAGTGAAAGGGAAAGTGTTTCACTACACCAACAACGTTAGTAAATAAGCAAGAAAGTTTAGCACAAGAGCAATGTAGATTTAGAAGCTAAAGAAATGCTAAGGTAAAAGGAAATAATTAAGAACGAGTAAGGTAATACGCTACTATAAATAAATATTACAAAGATTACGGATTTAGTGGCTGAGAGACGCAATTAACTACTATGATACGGCAAGAGAAGGATGAGTAAGCTTTACGCTCAAAGATGAGTTAAACTACAATTACAACAAAACAATTAACGTAAGAAGATGAAAAAATAAATAGAATAAATAGAAAAATACTAGTTCTACTTAGCACAACAATACGGCTACAGCTAAACTACAGCTACTGCTACTACTACAGGTGTTGCTCGCAGGCAGGTCAGCGCTCGCAGGAGGAAGTGAAAGGCACGTCCGTCCTCTTCAAGGGCCAGGTGTGTGTGTCCCACGAGAGGTTACTTGTTAAAATGACACCTAAGTATTTGACGGATTCGGATAATTTTAGATGTACGCCTTCTTTACTGTAATTCATCGCCTGTGATGTTAGTTAGTTAGTTAGTTAGTGGCTGGACTCCGACGAGAGCAGACGTGCTTTCACTTTTGCTCCCGCTGCTTCGCTCCTACCTGCTGTATCGCGTAGTATAGCTGCCTTTGGCTGACCATTAGTTTTTAAGAGTAGCTGTAGCGATAAGTACCCTTAGTTATTTATAGTTATTGTATTATTCTAATATTATTGTGTTCTTAGATTATTATTACTTCATTTTAATTACAAACTTCACGTAAATTTCCATAGTCTACCTTTATCATTTAAGTTTGCATCCTTAGCAGTGAATTTCCCAATAGTGCAGCCTCCTTAGCTCTAAGTGCTCCCTATCAAATTGAAATCGATACTTTCATATCGAAAGTAAATTCTTAAATAACTAAGCTTATTGAAGGCAAATTTATTATTATTATTATTTATTAATTTATTTACAACCTTCGCCGTATATCTAGTATACTCCTGTTTACTACCTTTCGTGATATAAAAATATATTTTTTTTACTTGTTTCATTTCCTTCTTAATTTTATAAACCGTCTTTACTATATACTGTGTAATACCACGTTTGTTAGTGTATATGTGCTTAACCATTACTAACGCCTACTTTTAGAAAAAGTTATTGTGATTAATCTTAGTATATAATATATTCTTCTTCTCGTAGATGTAAATTTTAGTGTTAATTCAAAGCAAAGGTCTACTATTTGTGTAGTTTCAGCACTCTCCTTTCACTTCCTTTTAGCCTAGTTGACCTTGACTCATAGCGTGCACGTTGAAAAACCATAAGTTGTTTGTCTCCCGTCAAGTAAGACCCCTACTGCGTGGCTAGCCGAGCTTAGGACTCTTATCGCCGAATTCTTTCCCTTCTTTGTTTACTAAAAGTCAACGTTTATCTTGCCTCAGACCAAGTAACCTATTCCACTTTCGCACTATAGAACGACCCGATTCGCTTTTTTATGTATAAAGAGTAACTTTCCAATCCTAGCGCTTCTATTTCCTTTTTAGTCCTCAAGTACGCACATTAAGTAAATTCAATTAACTTAGTTAGGTGTGGCTTCCCATAGGTCTTCTGTTGCTCTTTTCAAAAGCTCTGTTGAATGTGAGCTGCTCCAAGCACGCATCACAGAACTCGAGAGGATTGTGGCGGAGCTCCTCTCTAAGGTTAGGGAGTTGGATGCTGCTCCGAAGGGGGGTGAAGATGCGGGGACCTCCGAGTCGCCTTGCCGTACCAAGGTGGTACCTCGAGCTAGCTCGAGAGCGAAGGCTGGCTGGGTCGTCGAAGAGAGAGCCGTAGCCGACACTAACCCGGAAAGGGTGGCTTCATCTTCCGAGCCCGACGGGTGGAAGGTGGCTACCAAAGGTCGCGGGAGAGTGGGGCGGCCATGGCGGGGAGACGGGAAGGCGGAAGCTGACTCTATCCCCGTCAGAAACAGATTCGAAGCGCTATCGGAGGATGGTACGACGAATTCTGTGGCCGCATCCGCTCCCCCCGATTCGAGGGATGCCGCACCTAGGGGAGGTCGGGTTGGGAGGGGGGGAATCTTAGTGATAGGTAGCTCGAACGTCCGGCGTTTAGTGGCACCGTTGAGGGAAAGGGCCCGCCGGGAGGGAGATGAGCGGGTGTTCTCCTGGTGTATTCCAGGCGGAACAGTGCCACAGGTGACGAAGGCGGTTCGGGCGGCGGTAAGTGGCACGGGATGCTCCAAGCTGCGGATAGTGGCGCATGTAGGCACCAATGACGCTGAGGATCGGGGTTCTGAGGAGATATTGGATTCCTTCGGGGATCTGTGCTCTGAGGTTCACCGACTCCGACGGGTCATGGGTATCGACATGCGCCTGACCGTATGCAGCATGGTCCCGCGGACCGACCGGTGTTTGACGGTTTGGAGCCGAGTGATCGGCTTGAATCGGAGACTCTGGAAGTTTTGCGAGAACATGGGAGTAGATTTCGTGGAACTCGGGCCGGTTCTCGAATCGTGTAGGGTGCCCCTGAACCGATCGGGAGTTCACTATACTGCCGTGGCAGCCCAGAAGGTAGGTGGTAGAATCTACGAGCATTGTAGAGCTTTTTTAGATTAGGGAGTAGGCCAGTGCGTAGGTCAATCTCGGGGTCATCAAATAACTGCGATAGTAGGTCAATACCTAGGTCGACGTTGGAACTCAATAAACTCTGCGCTAACAATAGCAATGATAACGCCTCTCTTAGAAGTCGCACCATCCATAACACAGAAAAAATTCAGAAGCGGCCCGAAAGCGACTCATTAACAATTTTAAATATAAACTGCCGTAGTATCAGGAATAAGACAGCAGAATTTCAGAATTTATTAGAGGAAACTGAGGCAGATATAGTGATAGGCACAGAGAGCTGGCTAACTTCGGATATACACGACCGAGAAATTTTCCCCTTAAGATATAATATTCACAGACGAGATAGGGTAAATAGGAACGGAGGTGGAGTTTTTATAGCGGTGAAGGACACGCTTATCAGTTCGCCAATTGAGTTTACGGAAAACAGAATAGAAAGCATTTGGTGTACAATCAGCAGGGGAGGTTTAGGAAACATCCATGTATGTGCATGCTATAGGCCGCCAGGTGCAGACGCAGAAGAAATTTATGAGCTAGAGGCCCAAATCAACTCAATACAGATGAAAAATAGCAAAAGTCTTACTATAGTAGGGGGAGACTTTAATCTACCCTCGATAAATTGGCGCAGTTGCAGCTTCACACCACCCGGTAGAAATCGTGAGTCATGCGAAGCACTAATAGACATCTTCAATAAACATTCCCTTATTCAGGTAGTCAGAGAACCCACGAGAGAGGACAATATATTAGACTTAATAGCACTTAATATCCCTGAACGTGTTTCTGAAGTAGTTATTGAAGAAGGAATCAGCGATCACCGAGTAGTCCGAGTTATCTTGAACATAGCATTCGTAAAGTATCGCAAGCCTAAGCGAAAAGTGTACATATTTAAAAATGCTAACTTTGCGGACTTAAAAGAGAAACTTATTAAAGATTACGCAACTTTCAGAAAATTAGCAAGCACGAAGAACGTTGAGGAAACTTGGAAAGCTTTCTTATCAGTAATTAGAACAGATATAAATACGTACATACCAAGTAAATATATTACCGATAATGGAGAACCTAGGTGGTATAATCGGCAGGTTAGATGTGCTCTCAGGAAACAAAGAAAGCTTCACTCAAAACTTAAATGCGCCAAATATAATATGTCACAGGAGGTAATAAATACAATTTCAAACAAGTACAGAAATTGTCGGACTTGGACTAAAAAGATTATGCGCAAGGCATTAATGAACTGTAAGAAAAAGATTCTCTGTGAACATCTAAACGAAAATCCCAAAATCTTTTGGTCTTATGTTAGAGAAGTTCAAGATCAACGCCCAACCGTAGCACCATTAAGAAACGACAAAGGAGAGGTAGTTTACGATAGCATTGATAAAGGAAACTTGTTAAACTCATTTTTTCAAAGCGTATTTACGACCGAAGTGGAGAAAAGGAAGGTCGATCCACCCGAACCAAGCGAAGAGAAGATGAACGATATACTTATATCAGCGAAAGGTATAGCAGAACAGCTCAAAATCATAAATGCAAATAAATCCCCGGGACCGGAAGAGATACCAGCTAGAGTATTAAAGGAATTAGGCCTTTTTGTAAAGTGGTCGTAATTATTGTCCGATTTTAACCAAAATTGACATCGGTAGAAAAATTTTACTAAAACTCCCCAATACCAAATTTCATCAAAATACGGCCAGTGGTTCTCGAGTTTAAATATGCGAACAGACGGACGAACGGAAATGACTTCCCCAATATGCTTTCACTTCGTGAAAAGAACGCATAATAACGCGCAGGAGGCGATTTCCATTTATCCATAAACGCTTCAACAGTCACAATAACATCGCAATAATGATTTATCACATCTGTTAATTGTTATAAGATCACATCATCCGTTCCTTTTAAATGAACTTATTAATATATTTATTCCACCATCACAGCTAACGCCAGAGGAGGTGGAGGGCAAACAAGCCCTCTCAGATGATCAGTTAGTCGAGCTGCTGCTAGCCCTTTGAGATAAAATCAACCGCAACTGCTGCAGCCGCACCTACATAACCGCCAGCAACAACGGGGAACAACAGCACTCCGACCTAGCAACAAAAGGTAAGTGATGAGACTACCCCCTTCCCTTCCCTTTCCCCTCTGGTTGCGCTCCTCACAGGAGGAATAGAATGAATGAACGTAACGAAACGTAAGAAACGCCGCATCGCAGCACCGATTACTAATATAGACGGACATACAAATCGCAAGCAATGATAGCTTCGAAATATTAAGTTTACCAACCCCTAGTATGGTATAGTAGCCGAGGTGGCATAGGAAGTAAAGGTTCAGTCTATTAAGATCGCGACTATCAAAAACTAACGCGGCAGTCGAAAATCCGGACGCATGCGCGGACATAAAACCAGTTTCGTACATAATGGATAGGATAATATTCTTCTAAAAGGTATTGATGTTCAAATACTACAAAAGCGTGCTTGTAGTCCTTAAAGCATTGAAGAGTCCCATTTCACGTATTAGCTTCCAAGCGAAAGAGTGCTCCCAACAGGTCATCAGGGACATCCCGATTGACGAGTCCGTAGGAAAAAAATCAAACTTTCCATCGAATGTTAAGGAATAGCTGTTAACCCGTTAGGCAGCTGAAGTCTGGCCCTCCCCTCCCGAAAGAACCAACACCAGGGATTGCTTCAGCTCCCCGCCGACCCATACCCACCTTTCAAATTTCAGTAAATTCTATCAAAGATGGGGAAAAAACGAAAAATTCGAATTCATCCGTAGCCTATATTCCCGAATCGCTGCCTATTCGCGTCCTAAACAAAGAATACAGTTCAATAAAGAATTATCCAGCTCGTCTTATGACTAAAAATTTTCCAGCACTTAAAAATAAATAATTTAAAAGAGTACTACCTCCAATAGATATAATAAGGTTATGAAAAACTAGTTGCACATTTTGGCGTAAATGCAGCCGTTTTTTGTGGCCATTTTTTCATAATCTTATTGTTGCTGTTGGAGACACCTAAGATATGAACTTTTTCATTTTTTTTATTTTTAAGGAATTTCATACTCTCTCATAAGATTATTACTCGTTCATAATCTCCCTAATTACGAACCCTATCACCAATCCTTCTACAGATCCATTTCCTTTGCATTTCATGCAGAAATCTCATTACTATCTTCCTTTATAATATCCCGCCCCTATCCTCCTCCACCACAACAGACTTCGACCGACGGGTAGATCTAACTAACTCTCCATTCCACCAGACTAGCAATAACGCCTCCCAGCAACGCAACAACCTATCCGTGCCGTCCCCTACCCTTTCCAGGCACACCATCGATAAATCAAAGAAAGAAACCGATATAGACGGTCTTGGCAAATATTCCACGATTAGGAAGATCAGGTCCCGTGAAAAGAAAAGATAAAGTAAATCAAAAAAATGAAATTAAAAATAGCTCAACGTCAAATTGGAAGATAAACTTAAGTCGCCATCAATGGAAAACAATTCCATCTGGCATGGATCGCTTCTCAATGAGAAGCTTTTTTCTCTCCCTTGAAAAATCAGCAATGAAGTCATTTATAATCAAAGACATGAGGCCGACATCCTCGCGGACCTCCTTGAGAAAACTCTGCCCATTAATGACACTAAGCAGGTTGACACAAAAATAAGCGCAGGCAAACTAGCTCTGTACCTGAAATACATACACTGTTAAACGTTCATTTTCTCTTCGAGTTATCCCGACTTTTAAATCAAAGCCAATTTTATGAAACTTCTTTCATACTCATCCCTCATATTTCACGGCTTCACTTTACACCTTTTTGGTTTATCGCGGTTTTCTTTGTAGAGAACTCTCTCGAATTTCACAACCACATATTTCGCTTTAGCATGCTTTTGAAACCGTCTTCGAGCATTAAAAAGCATAAAATATTTCAGTTCGACATAGGTCATGAGAAAGGATAAAAGAAAACAATTCTGAGTACAATGTTATTGAATTCTTAAATGTTGTCCTCAAGAGGGTGCTCAAATGCAACCTCACGTATTCCTGTTAGAAAACATACCTCCTGCTGCACTGTTTTGGTGTACACGATCTGATAGAGGAACTCAGGTACAGCGCATAACGAGGGAAGGTTGTGCAGTCAAACCCCGATTTAGCACCACCGTTTGCCCATCACTGGCTGGCGCTAAAGCGGGTGTGGCGGTAAATGAAAATACATGCTTGCTCTATGTATTCATAAGATGTAAGTTCTTTTAACGACGATTCACGGGCGGTAATCGGGGGTGGCACTATATAGGAGACGCTAAATCGGGGTTTTACTATACTCCTATCTATAATTTCGAATACTTAATTGCATTCCCACCATCGATTCTACATTATTTCCCAAGATCGGTGGTGCCTAAACTATTAGGCTCTAGGGCCACATTACCCCATTTCTTTGCTCATCGCGGGCCACATCCATCCTCTTCGCGGGCCACGCCCAGTCCAAAATAGAGTTGAAGAATAATTTAAGGAAACTAGAGAGTTTAGTTGTGGATTAGTATTACCTGATTTATTTTAAAAGTATTTATCTGTCATGGGAATAAAGAGATGGAGACAAAATATATCGTTTTTATAATTTTCTATTTTAATTTTATCTTACATTGTGACCTATAATTGTTCAATTAATGGCTGGTCGGATGGAGACTCCCAGCTGGCCAGACGTGGCCCACTAGCTGTAGCTTGGTCACCACTTCCATAGATCATGTGAGATATGCGAAGCATTAAGCAGAAGAACGGAAGCACATGCATGTGATCCGACGATGACGTTTAATATTTATTAAGTCATGAAAATTCAAACCTCTCAACACTTGCTCTTCATCTTTGTGAGTTTCTTCTATATTTTGACTCAGCACCCTCAGTTGTGGATTTATGAGAATCATGGCGAAAAAAGACCAACGAAATAGATTTTTTGCGCGGCCTATTTCCACTTTTATGACATATAAGACACCGTGAGCCATTTCCTCTAGAATGTAGGCAGAGTAGAAGACTTGAAACATAACTCGATAAATTTTTACGTTTTTTACCTTTTGCTTCACAATTTGCAAGAATGTACGTGCGTTAAGTAGGATATGGAAATTCTGAAAAACGGGCATCCTCACTGCTAGTGTATGATGTTCATCAAATACGAATGGAAGATAAGTAGCGTGATGCAGCGTTGTAATCTCCCTTACTGCAATGGCGAGATTGAACACAATTATTCGGTCTGGCGGTTGTTCGCTCTGGGCGAAGCGTTGAAAATTCTTTGCGAAATATATACGTCAAAATTTGTATATAGTAGGTAACTGAATGTTATCAGTTTTATCAATATAAATAAAAGGTAATATGGAAGTTTGATGCATTGTTCAAGTAATATTTTTTAAATTTAGAATAATTTAAATAAACGAAATTGAGTTTTAATAATCTTAATTCTTCAAGATTAATAAAGACTTCATTTTTTAAATTTATATCTCCGTTACAAAATTGAACTTTTAAAAGCACGACTAGTTCAAACGGTTTTTCTTCTTCCAGAACTAGACTACATTGGTGCAATTTCAAATTTGCCGTTTTATCAAAATCCTTCTGTAATTAAGTAATGGAGAATAAAGAAATAGAACCAATGAAAACATCCAAAGATTTGCCTATCTTCTTAAGAATGTATATGAATATTTTTCTGAAGAATCTATCCCAAGAAATTACGATAATTACCATGACTGACCCATCTGTGCCGCTTCATCTACTGTCCTTGTTTACACGTGGAAATTAGTATCCCCTCGTGATAGCGATTTTTAACCGTAGGAAACTTGTTGGAAGGTTTATCATGATCTATTCAGTGATTCTGGATGGGACGCACTAGAAATATCACGATGAGAACTACGTACTAGGCATGGAAAAATTTCCGCCATCCTCCATAGAATTAATGATATTTTCTTCATGATTATCTTTGGCTTAACTCGTCTTCGTAATTCACCATTTCACCACTGCTCCTTCATTTAGCGAATATTTAATCAGTATAGTTTTACGCTAGCGTGTCTACATACAATCATGCGCACTAGCATGAATTCATAGACAGTATGCACGCAGATTCAAAGTTCAAAATCAATAGATTCGAATGGAATCCATGCCGTACTTTTAAGACGCTAGAGGATTTGCATTGTAGTTAATGAATGCAATTACTACCTTTCTCCGTTTTATTCGTCGCTTTAGCAATGAAAATGAGAGAGAACATGCGTCATAGAATAAAGGGTAGCTCAATGATCCCTTTGGGGAGAGAGTGAATAAGAGAGAGAGGGAGTATAATAAGCGCCAGCACGCAACTGACACCGTCTTCCGTTATTTATGAAACTACGCCAAACGACGAATGAAAGCTCACGCGAATCACATCAATCAGTTGAGTTCATTAATATGGTGCTCGTTCGACGCATTATCGTCTAGTTCCGGAGAATTAATCATAAAACTAGCTAGGAATTCAAATTGGAAGTTAAGGCACCGAAAATCCTTATCCTGATTCATATATTCTTTTGGAATTTATTCACAAGGTTTTTTCTTTCTTGCCATAAAAATTATATTATTCTGCGTAACTTTCGTTTAAAATCAAACTTTTAAGCGTCTCGATCAAATATATATTTCAGATGCATTAAAACAAAAGAATGCAACGAGAATTAAGTGTTAAACCATCCCCCAATCCATAATGAATCTCAGATAAGGCAAAACGCATTAAGACACAAATCTAGAATTGAATAGTACCGTCAGCGCCGTTTTTACAATAAGCATACCAATCTTGTTGCATGCTTTTTGAAAAAGCACATTTTCGTAAATCCAGTAAATTCTGATTAATCTATAATTTTACTGTACGTACAATCCTAGATAAATGAGAGATGGGACTACTGCAAAGCATTTTACCAGCGAAACTCCAAAATATTTAGTTTGTATTATTTAACATTGGTTCGGGCATAAGCAGCAAACATTAAAAAATTGTGTTCATTTTTATGGTGCACGTGTTGCACTTAGCCAGGCCGTGGAGTCGGCAAAGAAATAGCACACACATGTTGTGGACGTAAAAGAATAAAATAAGCTTAATCGAGGTCTTTGAGGATCAAGCCAAAAAAAGAGGTTTCATTTCCGAATAATTTCCAATTGACGATAATTAACGAAAAGTATTGTCTTAAAAATAGTAAGGCCTCTTTAGAAGAATTAAAAAATTAGAACAACTTAGTGTTCATAAGATATGAGGGACAGTGTTCAAGCTAGATGGAATTTTTTATAAGAGGCAGAAGTAATCAAGCTGACGAATGTGCTTACGTGGTTTTTATAATAACTACCGTGAGAAAAGTAAAACGAAGATGATTATTAGACTCGTTCAAGATTTTTCCCTTGGCCCCTCTCACTTTTACACGGAATTGTCGCTCCTGCTAAACTCCAACGGAAACCTATTTGAAAATATATGCAGCCGAAATGGGGAAAAATCATGATCCCGGACTTTTATCCGACAGAATTTAGGTGAAGTATACAAATAGTATGTCTATATTCTTCACGCTCTGGTTCAAATAATCCTCTTTCACTATTAGATCTAGATTCTTTTTTGTCTCACCGCATAGTCGGTCTCCAGTTTTTTAGGTAACCTAATTTCTCACTTCATTCTACAACAACAAAAAATCACTCGCCATTATTAATTCTCAAGCTCAAAATCGATGTCCCTCTTGCCATCACACTATAGAACGAGGGATGGGCCAACTTTTCAGCATGGAGGGCCACACTAGTGGATGGAAACCCTTTGGCGGGCCACATTGGAATTTGCTAATGTTTCGGCGGGCAGGATTACAGTTTAAATTGGAAGTTACTTAGAAGTTCTGAGGTATCGTATGCTAAGTGACAATCAAGTCAAAATGAGATTTTTCGGATTAACATTTCAATACTAAATGTTCTATTATCATAGTTTGACTTTTAAAAAATATGAAATTTTATGTTAAATTTACGATTCTTTTTTCGTCATAGATTCGCGGGCCGCATTAAACGATCTCAGGGGTCAAATGCAACTCTCTGGTGGTATGTTGCGCACCCGTCATAGAATCTCTTTTTCGCTCATTTAATTTTGCAGCAATTGCCGCTTGATTACGCATTCCTCTTTATATTCTTCTGCCACTAAATTTTGCTAACTCAAATTTGGAAAACAACCTGAAGTTTCATAACCACATAAATTTTTACTTTCGAAATACTCAACGGGTTTTAAGTTGGATTGGATCAATACATTTTATCGAGGAGAGTGGAGAAGCGAAAATATTAGTTTCCAAGGCCGAGTAAAATAACGAAAAAACGTGGTATATTCCTCTTTTCTTGCTGTCGACGGAGGATAAATTTTACAATAAATAGCCTAAAGAGAATATTAAAGAAAATTAATGGTAGGACTAATTTCTAAGGATGAAATAAAGAGTTGCGCCGAAGAGAAATTAAGCGATTTTTTCGACTGTTAAAAATCTGACAAAGCGTTGTCCTATTCTTTTCGATAAAATTTGTATAGTTTCTCTGGATGAGCTAGTATAGGTTTCCATAAATAAATTATTAAAGGTGGCGAAAAATTTTATCTCGCATCTCTCGCAAGAATGTAAAAATTTTAAAATGGGAAGGTATGTCAAAATTAAATGCGTAAAATAAGCATTTCTGGGAACTTATGTAAATTATCTAGTATGTGACTTTTAATCAATTCTTGTTATCAGTAGGTTATTGTAAGATCCACCGATTAATCTGCGCTCTCCGCTTCGTAGTAAAAATATTATTGAAATGTACCTGACTAAAGATGATGTTTCTTAAGAAAATATTTTTCTATCAAGTGCCTGTATTATAGTTTGCCCACTACGAAGATGATTAAAATGTTATGAGTGAAAAGAAAACATTGGGGAGTTGAAGATGATCAAATGAAAAAATAGGGTAGAAGGAAACCTTTAGGTTTTCGAATGAATGGTTTTAGTAGTTAATATGGAAATAATATTTATGTGAAAAATAATTGACAGAATGATTAATTTGGCTAAAACATTTTACATCGTTGTGAATGGTACAGCTGCCTCACCACTATAGCGTGTCAGATGGTAAGGCATTTCAAGTCATCATAGTGTTATGTATTCACAGCCGTTAAGATGAATTTTTTCCGAAAAACTCGCTAAAAACTGTCCTACGACGATAGTACCCTAGGACTCCGGTTGTGAAGTTAGCAACGGATCAAGCCATAACCAACGATTTTTTTCCATTTCTAGAATAAGCGGTGGCATTTTCTCTGAGGGTTGAGCAATGCAAAATTGCTTTCCTGAAGCAAATGATTAATTTATATTCTGATCACCTAAAATTAATAGAATCTGCTGAAGAAGCCAGTACCTCGTATTATTGTATTGGTATGAGAGGAATAGAAGAATAAACTCTTCATCCAACGTCAAAAGTAATTTGGGTAATGGCCTAGGAGTTATGAGCATAATGTAGAAAGCTGGTATTTGAATTTCAAACGTAACATTTCTCCGCGAGTTAACGTTCTGCCCGCCCCGTGATTTCTCATACTAGCAGTGCAATATCACTTGATTGGATGCTTCCTAGTGCGTATCGTGGTTAATGCAATAATTTTTGCTATTTCATGTTTGGGAACTATGTCAGGTTGTACGATAATTAAAATTTGTTATACTTCATCATTTTAGATTGCTGCCTGTTACCGTAAACTACGTAGGTTTAAATATATTAATTGAATTTTTTTCTGAAAACTCTGTCGTAAATTATATTTGCATACTATCGGCTGTTTCCTCTGGTTGGCCGGGAAATACGGTAATTACTGTGAAATAAAATATCAGAGCTCAAGCTATTTCGCTTCATATATCGGTTGATATTTTCATACTTATTCCCACAACAACAAAGCTATACGTTAGCGTAAAGATTTTATACAGAGTTCTTCGTAGATAAAATTAATATTCAAGCAAATTCGTAAGTTAAAAGACTTAGGGATCTTGGTGAAAGGATTCACCAATAGCCAGTCCTTTAAAATACCTATGTAATTCATTTATTTATTCATTAATATTTCACATACAGCACACATAGGGCCAATTTACAGTGAAATCCATCCATATCCTAGGACGGGATTCGAACCCGCGACCTTAGTATTCGTTGGCAGATGTTCTAACTACCCCTCTACCGAGGCTTTGGATTGGGTTTCGAAGTATTCTCGTATTTAAATTTTATCTTCTTCAGTGATTCACTTTCATTTATGACTTCTACCGTAGTCGGAAATCGGAAACTGCAAGTGGCTGGTATTGAAAGTATGTGCTTTTTACATCGGCTCTACGACGTTATATTTTTCCTTCGTGGGCCTTATTGGAAAACTTTTGAATCACTTAAGGACAGGTCTTTTATTTGTCTTGATAAGGTTTTCTGGAACCCTACTACAGCTCTTCCGCTTCTATACCATTTATACGTTTTTCCTGATAGTCTTTTTGTCTCTATGATGGATCTTTCAATAAAAGATAATCCAATTAATAGTTCTAGACTGTTAAGGGTACCAAGGGGTATTTTTAATGATAATGAATTATGTTTTCTAAATTAAGACGTTAAAACTCTTAGAATTTAAGAATTAATGTCTCATTAGGCTCATAAGAAAACTGGAGGATGTTGGCATACCTTTAAATTATTTTCGCTCACGTTGAAAGATATTTTCATAATCTCTTAACTATCATATACGAGGGGTAAGTAGAGACTATCTATTCTGTAAAGAGTTATGAATTCCGACATCGGAAACATATCACTGTGAGGACTGAAACAATCACTACTCGTCCATAAATCATTTCGGGAATACAAAATATTACATTAGTATAAGCAATAAAAGCAGCTTGAAAAAAAATATCTACAAATATCTTCCGAATTCCGTTAAAAATTTAAGCACCAATGTTACCCCCTCTTTAATCCACAACAGAGCACGTTGAGCAATCTTTGTTTAAGAATAATAAATGCAAATTACTTGCATATCTTTCCATGCAACATGGCACTTAAATAAAATACAAATTATTTTACAGGAAGAATTAAGTTGAGAGATTGGGATGCTGTTGCTGCGTCTGTCGATCAACTGCCCTTAGCCGGTGCGTCTTAGGCTCATCGTTTCCTTCTCATGCAGTGCCTTGATCTTCGTCTTCTCATAAACCATTTTCTAAATCGCAACCTTCTTTCAATACAATTTTCATACTTATATGACTTGGAGGATCTTGTTTGCTGGTTTGGTATAGTAGTAACCAACTATTTCTTCAATTAAATGTATATTTACTAATACAAACTCAAATTCCGAGACTTCCAACATTATAGAATAAAATGATAACTCAAAAAAAAAATAATCCTGGAAATTTGAACAAGATGATATGATTTTACGGTGTAATACCTACGTTTGGAATTTTTGTTAAAGTTTTCTTGCATGTTGTTAATATTATTTTTGTAATCATTAGAGATCCATAAATGTGTATTTAAATATTTTAATAGATTCCGTCGTTATATTGCTCTCAGAGTTTTACTAAAGCTCGAAATTAATGAAACTCAGTATTTCCTTCTCTTACTCTCTCGTCCGTATTTTAAGAGGCTTGGAAGGGCCCATAGAAAGAGGCTCGCTTTGCTTCTCTTAATAGAAAATTAATCTTCCGAATGCAGTGTGCCCGTGCCGAGAGGGAAAAAATAAGCGAGGGGATGTATGTTCATCTCGGAAACCCATGCTACAAAGCTAAAGCGTGTCTCCCTTTAGAGTATGAAGATTAAACGCGGTCTTGGCCGCTTACCCACTGCGGTGTTGGCTCTTCGGCTTGTCGCCTGTATCGCGGCACGCAGAAGTATAAATGTAAAGCGGAATAAAGGTGGCAACGCTGTGCGTCGCGTCGACCAATCAGTTCCCGAGTAAAGCCCGACAAGTAATCCCGTTTTGATTAATTCAAAACAGGCACGTAGTTGAGGAAGCCACCCACGGTAATCCCGTCAGGGGGAAAAATACGATGCCCGTTACCAAGAAGATTGGAGAGATTTAGGGATTCATCAAAGGGGTGACCAAATTTCTATTCAATGAAAGAGATATTTTTATGGTATTTTTTTACACCAATAAAGGAATAACGACGAGAAGGGTTCGTCGAGGGAAAAGAAGGAAAGGTTACAAAGTGGTTGAAATTACATATTATGCATGTTCGCATAAAGCCGAGACTAAATTTTGAGATTTGAGGAGAAAAATTCCGATTCCCCGGACAAGTTCAAAATTGTTCTCCTTCTAAAATCTCAAAATTTAGAAGGAAAGGTATTCTGGACATCCATTCCTCTGACAATATCCTTTATTTATAAGTTTCCTCGTGTGCCAGTACATTTAATATATCGGTTCGAGGAAAATAATCTATTCTGACGCATGAAAGAAGAGAAAAGTAAAGGTTCTTTTCCAATTCAAAACACAATCTTGAAAAACAGTGAAATGGTTCTCAGCCACAAATAGACTCAAAAATAAAGAGATAGACGTTTTTTAATGCAGAAATACTGATTATTATTTTTAATAACGTGCGATTCTGCTATACTCTGGTCATGATGCGAACTGATAATTATATTTTATTTTCGTCTATCCAACAAAACTCACGACGAATTATTATGAATATAAAAAAAATGAACTTTTGTAAACTCTACCGGGTCCCACGCGGCAGGAAAAGGGAACGGAGACAGTAAACATACGGTGATCTTACGAAAAAGCTTTATTTCCCCTCATCCTCCCAATACATCCTTACATCTTCCAGCCCGCGTGTCCATCCAATACGGCCTTACATCTTGCCGCCCACTCCTCCTCTCAATACAACCTTACATCTTGCCGCCCGTGTTTCCACTGCCCCTCGTCTACATCTTGCCTTCGCGAGTTCTCCCCAACAACTGCCCTCTACAGCTCCTTCTCTTCCTTTCAATCAAAGGTGCCAACGTTGCTTATCCCACGCTCAGGAAGGGACATTCAGAGGGAGGGGGTGTCTGGAATGTGATGACAAGCACCGGATGTAAGAGGATATCTGGGTGGGGGCGAGGGTACGTGGGAAATCAACGCGGCGGTTTCAGCGAAGGGAATGCATGTGGCAACTGGCTACTTACACTTTTCAATTTTTGAAATCGACATGTAACAATTAGCCGCACATTTATTAGTTAAAGGTTCAGGGGATGTTGGACTTCTTGTTGCCTAAATGAGCCTAAATGAACATTACATACGTAACGTTCAAAATTAAAGACGATAAAATAAAAAAACTCACCGTGTTTTTTTTGCATTATCGCGTGATGGTCTACTGTCAGGTCTCTTAAATATTTGTGCTAAAACTCATTTAAAATAGACGTCTAGAAGGGAAAAGGTAAATTTTTCCTTATCTATTACTATTGAGACCACGTATCTTATCCTTTTCGATTCGAACGTTTCGTTTCCGATTAAAAATCGAATCAGTTGAGTTGATTTATTCGATTTGACTCTTCGTTTGAAGTTGTAAAACTAAAAATTTCCCCTTAAAAATAGTCAATTTTTTATTGAGATGTGGTTTGGATTAAGTTTAATGAGCTATAAATGCACTCAATCGATTAATTATAAAACTGTAATGGTACCTTCCATTGTCAGAAGTAATCATAGGTTTAAACAAATACCATAAGAAATAAAAGACTTGCAAGTCTAATAATGTAGATAAAATAGAATTTAAATCAATTCAAAACAAAATTTACTGAAGAAGTCAAGACTTCGTGGAACTTCATTATATTAGGAGTGGGCGGCACTTAAAATATAACAAATATTTAATGACAATACGAGTTTAATACAACTTTCAGCTATGATGGTGATTATTCACTGAAACTGGACGTGAGTGTAATGTATTTCATGGAAATAGCTCAAAGTTATATTAAACTTATGTTGTTCTTAAATATTGTTTTTTTATTTTAAATATTTATTTTAACAACGCCGCCCATAACTAATAAAATTCAAAACTTCCTGGAAAGTTAAATTAACATCATTTGACAATTGGTAGCGATGCAAACCAGCAATTCAAACAAAAATACAGATTTTGAAAAATATTTGAGAGATAGATCGAATGCCGTCGAATCATACACAAATGGGTCTCTGGGATATTTTGTAAACTTTTTCTTAATTATTATTTGGAAAAAGCTATTATTCGAATTATCTTATTCAAATCATTGGAATAGATTAGTGCGATTAATCTTAATTCTTGGCTCATACTCGATACCTTTAAAATTCCAACCAAAATTTTTAAAAACGGCCATTGCAGACATTATTACGAATATGGAATTAAATAAACTGGCAAGATGAAAAGGCGGAGTTTATAATTCTCGCTGGCCACCGGAGATCTGTGCCCTTGATACAAATTTTAAAATGACCGGGTATATTCAGATAACCTTTACAATAGTATTCGCCCACATTTTTAAAAATGTACATATCTTTAATTTTAATAAATTAATGAAACGTGGGCATATTCTCTTAGGTTTAGTTGTGGATGGTTATAAACAAACACAGCGGAATAGGACAAGGTCTTTCGATCCAATTATTTTTAATGACTTCTGAAAACGAAATGCTATTTAGGCCAAAATTTATTGTCCAACTCGATAAAGTCCAAATCTCTCTCTCTCTACGCTGTGCGTAGAGAATCTACCCTCAACCCTTGCGCCCCGGAGTTCATACCTGGATTCCCCCAAAATCTTGCTTTGTCTTCGTTCTCCCCTTTCATGGGGAATTCTCCTCATTGCAACCTTTCTGATGACCTATCCACTCGTAAATTGCTATCTTATTACTTCAAACAATTTCCACGAGCCTTTCAGCTGGTTTATCTTAACGTACATAGCCTCACTGCGCATTTAGACGAGTTACGGTTTATACTTCCTTCTAATAACGTTCATGTAATATCCCTGGCCGAAACTTGGCTTAAACCTTCCATCTCCTCTTCTACTATAGACATACCAGGTTACTATTTCTATTGCAACGATCGCTTAGGGAAAGGTGGTGGTGGTGTGGGTTTTTACGTACGAAATGATTTGAAATGTAAAGTGATAGCTGCAAGCGAACCTCAATACGCAAGAAGGCCTGAATTCCTCTTCTTAGAAATTTTAGTCAATGCCAAAAAACTTTTACTGGGAATTATTTATCGACCTCCCAAAATAGCCCATCTATCAGACTTAAACGACATATTTTCGAATTTTGCTACCAATTACGAACACATTATAATCACCGGTGATTTTAATACAAATTTTAAAGCTATTTCTCGTGATACTGATTATTACAACATTCTTTTAATTCGCGTGGCCTCGACATCGTTCCGCTGTATCCAACTAATAACACTCAAACAGCCTCAACCTGGACCGACTTAGCCGTTACGACTAACCTTGAAAAAATAATAACTCATGGTCAATTGCCAGTCCCAGGAATTTCTTCTCATGATCTAATCATGTTAGCTTACTCACTAAATTCGCCGAAATTCAAACAAACTTTTATGCATCACCGAGACATAAAATGGATAGATGACTTTGAATTAATGAACGAAGCTTCTACTCTTCCCTGGTATACCATTAAATTTATCGATGATATTGACAAAAAAGTTGAAGCCTTTAACACTTGATTAATGCAATTGCTTGACCACTTCACACCTGAAAAAACCATTCGCATTTCCATACCACGCTCGTCCTGGTTTAATGACGATATTAAAAAAATGATGGCGCATCGCGATTCCGTTTTTCGTTTGTTCAAAAGAACTAAAAACGATAATACTTTCGACAAATATAAGCGCATTAGAAACAAAACAAAACAACTAATCAGAAATGCAAAAATTAGATTCATTCATTCAATAGCTAGTACGAACGAATCACCTTCGATTATTTGAAAAAAACTTAGGTCGATTGGTACTGGCAAACAAAATGACTTTAAATTGCATCCATACATATCATTAGACTCGTTGAATTCTAAATTCTCTACACCCCCGAATGTCATTAATGACAAAATAAAAAGGGAAGTTATTAATTCGATTACTGTCGCAGCGGAAAAATCAAACAAGGATTTTAACCCGTTCAAGTTCATCCCGGTCACTCAATTCCAAGTGCTCTACGCTTTTCGAAAAATTAAATCTAAAGCTCAAGGGTCAGATGGCATACCTACTATCTTCATCAATAAATTGATTCATATTATTCTACCAATAATAACTAATATATTTAACTGCTCCCTATCTCAAGAAAAATTTCCAGTGCAATGGAAACGCGCTTTCATAAGGTCATTACCAAAGAAATCGAAATCGACTGAAATCAAAGATTTTCTCCCAATTAGCTTTTTGCCTACCTTATCAAAAGCCTTAGAAAAATTAGTACATGAACAAATTACGCTATTTCTTAGCGAAAATCAATTGTTAGATCCCTTTCAATCTGGCTTTCGTAAATCTGACAGCACCACCCCTACTATTTACTTTATACATAAATGACTGCTCCTTTTCCCTTAAATACTGCAATCATCATCTTTACGCAGATGACTTGCAAATATACTCAAGTTCTACCGCAAACGATCTCGCGAAAACCCTAAAAAATATCAATAAGGACTTAGAAACGCTCGAGGCCTGGAGTAATAAAAACTTTCTTAGTATTAATCCAAGAAAAATCACAGGCCATCTTAATTGGTTACCCTAAGATATTAGCCGCAGTTAATCAATCACAAAGAATACCGATCAACCTAGCAAATTCAACTATACCCTATTGTAAAGTAGTAAAGAATCTTGGATTGCTCATAGATAAAACCCTCTCTTGGCCCCCACATGTTATAAATGTGTGTAGAACAGTCAACTCATCTCTTCACGCACTTAGGAAGTTAAGTAGTAGTACTCCAGTTTGTCTAAAAAAGCATCTGGTAACTTCACTTATTATTCCACATTTTGACTATGTTGATATAGCGTACCAAGATTTATCTCAAGAGTTGTCGTTAAAGATTCAGAGAACTCATAACGCGTGCATTAGATATATTTTTAACCTGAAGAAATCAGACTATATTTCAGATTCACTCGCCAAACTAAACTGGCTAAATTTGGAGTCCCGAAGACGCCTCCACTTGCTTTCCTTACTATATCAATTACTTACTTCTAACAATCCACATTATCTTGCAACAGAATTCAGGAGTATAGACACTGAACACAACTGTAATACCAGAGGGTGTCATAAACTCCTTATTCCTCAACACAGAACGGTAATATTCAACAAGTCCTTCATTGTAACTGCTTGCCGACTATGGAACGAACTTCTCCAAACAAAAAATTTGCACTCGCTCTCATCATTCAAACGACACTGCTATCTATCTCTCTTATCCTTTCAAAGGAACAGTTAAACCCACTTAATGCTTCAATGTTTCTCAATCTTGATTTTGACAAAACAATACTTATTGTGCATGATTTATACTTTTTTATTTTATTCATTTACTTATTTTTTCTCCTCAATTTTTTGTTTAGTCATAACAGTTCTATTCATTTTGTCATTCTCACATGTTCATTCCATCAATGATGTATTCGTATTGTTCCAAAATTTTACTGATCATAGCTTTAAGTTTTTCATGTAGGTATACATCTTTTGTTCTAAATATTAGTTATTAATGTCTTTAGTGAATCGGTTTCGCAGGTTTTTCACACACCCCTTCTTGTGTGGGTGTTTTCCTGCTGTGAGTTTTTACATGGATTTCATTAATAAAAGTGAAATACTCCTTTAGCCAAACAATTAGAGGGTTACAACACCCAATGCATTCCGCCCACAAGGTGGGCATCGTCAGGGGTAAAACCTTTTTCAACAGTGACTGGGAGCCAACTGCAAGATTTGAAACGGTAAGTATTAAGAAGACGACCGAGAAACAAGTGAAGCGCGGAAAGATTTTTCGGCGTGTGTGTCGTTTAAATCTGTCAGTTTGTATAGGGTCTTGTTGAAATCTGTGTCCGTGTTCATAAGTGTATCGCGGTTTTTGTAAATGTGAAGGTTTTCTAACGAGTTAAGTGAGTTATTGGCTGAAGTTATCAATGTTAAATCGTTTACGTGTATACCTGTTTCAAAGATGTGGTTGGCAACGCTTGATTTTTCAAAACGATTATATTTATAGTGAGCCATGTGTTCCTTGAAGCGTGTTATTAGTTTCCTTCTTGTTTGTCCTATGTACTTTTTGTCGCAGTGTGAGCATTGTATTTTATAAATACCTTTATTAATCTTAGCCAAAGTTATTGAGCTACTATCAATTATGGATTTCATTATTCAGCAGTCCATATTTTTTCCCCACAAAATTGCATCTTTTCAATTCTTTTATTTTTATTGTTACTTGTATTTACATAAAGTGCTATGTATTATTGTATATATTTCATGACGAGGGGTTAGGTGGAAGATGGGACTTTTTAGTCTCAATCTCTCCCCAAATAAAGGCCACATCAATCAATCAGTCAATCTCTCTCTCTCTCTCTTTCTCTCTCTCAGCCGATATAGAAAGTATTACAGAATTTCGCATGAAAAATCACCCAAAATTAGAGGAATGCGCGATAAATGACGTCTTTGAGTTAGGCTGCAAGTCATATATTAATCGGCGGTAGAATTTTTGTCTTCTTCCTCGAAGCAAAAATATGGAATTTATTTCCACCATCTGGCATTTATAGGTTTTTTCGCTGGCATAAACAATTGATCCCATTCCTCAATTGATTCCTCGGACTCTCCCTCACTCCCTCTCTTTTCCCCTCCCTCCCTCACTTTTTCCCTCTACCTCCCTCTTTCTATCTCCCTCTCTCTCCCTCCCCCTCTCTCTCCCTCCCCCCTCTCTCTCCCTCCCCCTCCCTCTTTCTCTCCCTCTATCTCCCTCTCTCTCTCTATTTCCTCCCTTCGACTTCTCATATTTCACTCTCTCAATCAATTTTTTCCTCATACCCTTCATCCATATACCTTTTTCTCTTCCCCAACACAAAACAGTATTTTCCCCTCTCCTTCAACTGAACGTTTTCTCCTCCTCCTCCGGTTAAAAGCGCCACCTGTATCCTGACTCCTTCTCTCTCTTCCTCCATCTCCATCAATTGCTTCTGCACGGACGCTGCCCATTCAATTAAGTCTGGCTCCCGTCAAAGAGAGAAAGAGACAGAGAGAGGGTGAGCCTGAGAGAGAGAGAGACGCGAAGAGGTTCTCCCGCTGTGTTCCCTACGGGGTTAAAACAAAAAGGCTCTGGCCTCGGACGTCATTATATAACGAGGTTTGTTTTCGGCAGCCCCTCTTCTCCTCTGTTCCCATTTATGCCGGCAAGGCTCCGCTTCTAGGCATTTCGCGTTCATAAAAGCTAAAATCGTTAAATCGATGAATGGTCCCGCCGAGGCGGAAGAGTGGTAAAAATCGTCCTATATGGTCGGGATCTTTCAATTTCTGACTCGGAAAATTGACGGGTTGACCCCTCTCGATTAGGAGCGAGGAAAATGGAGCGGTAATTGCTCGGCGTCGAGTGCTTTATGTCGTTTATGAGGCCATTTCCTCCGTCGTAGGTCTTATTACTCATCGCGCAAAAAATTCAGCATAGTACCATAATGTTCTGACCCCGACGAACCTTTCATAAATTCGCACGGTAGAGCATTAGCGGTGTTTTTTTAAGACCAGAGATTGAAAAATTAGGATCGTGTTTTTTTAACGAATTCAAAAATTCATCGATGCAAAATAACATCATTTTAGCTGCGCAGTTTTTTTGCAAATACGTATGAGTTGGATTAATTTAATTTATGCAAGATGCAAAGAGCTGAGCCTAGTAAACTTCAAGCAAAGGATGAAAAATAATAATCGAATGTAATTTTAATTTCAATAAAAATTCAAATAATTAGCAGCCTCGTCTTATGGCTAAGATCAAACTGATAAATCAGAATACTACAAAACCCGTAAAATTTGTGGCTATTGTAGCATTCCGCTTTATAATTTAAATAATTGTTGAATAATTTAATTATAAATGTAAATAAAAGCATTAAATGCATTATTTTTTAAAGCTGTGAGAAACTGCCGGAGAGAAACAGGGAAGATGGATCTAAAATCAGATAGCCGAAAATTAAAGAGGAAGTTAATATCAATACGTTGTTTAAAATGACGATATTAAGATTTAACAGTAAACAGGAATAAAGAAAGAAAAACACGAGCGTTAATCGGAGAAATAGTTGAAAGGGTGATAAAATCCATGTATGGAATAGCTAGTGATTTGAATCCGCTAAATAATCTGTGCAAGTCTTACAGCAATAAAACTGGGAGGGCGGCGGTATCGAGCCTTACTGTTCATTTCACTTGTGGCACACCTACTCTCATTCAGCGGTTTCCAAAAATTACAAAGCCGCGCCCTCCCGAACCTAACAAAACTATCCTGCCCCCCTCTTCTATAGCAAATTCTATCACTGTTTATTAGCAGTGTCTACTACCTAATTAATCTTAAGAAAAACATGGTCGCAAACATTTCGTTCTGCCCATTTGAGAGCTAGAATTTGACGGCTGTGCATTTTGTCTCAATTTGTTCAAGTTCAAAAGGTTTTTATTTCTGATAGGCCAATATATACATTTCATTCTTTTACATAGTTGTTTACAGTCTATTCCATTTCATTTATACATGGCCTGAACAGAAGAACCCTGGTATAGGCAGAAGGCCTCTTCAGGGCTGATGCAGGTGCAAAAGGTTATTAGTTTTTAGTGTAACCATTGGTATTGTCCTGTATTTCAGTTTTCTCCGGGGGTGGCTATTGCCTGGCATTCGCCCGAGACGGAAGGGAAACCCGGCAAAACCTTCCGTAGGTAGCCTGATTGGCTTCACTGGATTTTAAAATTTGTAACAAGCATAACATATCATAACAACATATAACAGCATAAAAAATAATCTATAAAAAATATCACACAATAAATAAATGTGACAAAATATGCATTTATTTTTTTAAAACTAAACAGGGTAATAAATATGGGATTTGAATTTATATAAACATGAAAAATATATATATATGTATATATATGTACATATGGATGTCAACAAGGTGTTGGGATGAGGAAACCCAGTGAGCACTCACCAATCAGACGACTTCAGGTTGGTGAGGCCCCGGGGATGTCGAAGCGACACACGTAAAATAACACAAAAACACAGAAACATCACAAACGTAAAGCTTTCGGAACTACTCCTTCTTCAGCTACAGAGAAAGAACTGATGGCGGTGACACTGGGTGGAGGCATGGGGGTGGAAGGGTAGTGCGGAAAGGTCGAGGATTGGAGGAAACGGAGGGGGTTGGGGATGGGTAGGGTGTTGGGAGAAGACAGAAAGGGTGTGAAAAGCTATCGAAGATTGAGGCCTGGGGGAGTGAAGGAGTTTAGGAGATGGATATGCGAAAGCTCCCACTGACGGAGTTGGGGAGCCGAAGCATTGTCGGGGAGAGCGCGAATGACTCTCACTGTGAAGCAGTTGTTAAACTTTAAATTATGTTTGTTCGCATGAACGGCCACCGGCAGCGGTCGTTTGAGAATGACGCTGTTGCGGTGGCCATTCATGCGGATGTTGAGGGGATTGCTGGTGAGGCCAACATAAAAGGCGGGACATTGGGTGCATCTCAGGAGGTAAATGATATTGCGCAATATCATCATCAACCCCCTCCGTTTCCTCCAATCCTCGACCTTTCCGCACTACCCTTCCACCCCCATGCCTCCACCCAGTGTCACCGCCATCAGTTCTCTCTCTGTAGCTGAAGAAGGAGTAGTTCCGAAAGCTTTACGTTTGTGATGTTTCTGTGTTTTTGTGTTATTTTACGTGTGTCGCTTCGACATCCCCGGGGCCTCGCCAACCTGAAGTCGTCTGATTGGTGAGTGCTCACTGGGTTTCCTCATCCCAACACCTTGTTGACATCCATATATTCATTTTACCTTTCCTTTTCCGTAAGTTGTTATATATATGTATATATATATATATATATATATATATATATATATATATAGTATTATGACTTTTGTATTTTATTGTTTAGGATTCCGTCTTTTCCTTCTTTTCTTCTTTGGCTGCTGCAGGGGCCATCCGTCCTGAGGGCGTAGGTGGGAAGGGATTGGCACCGTAGTGCGGGTGTGGATGAGAGGGGAACCAGGGTAATAGAGGGATAGCGTCGCTGCTATTACCCTGCTGAGGGAGGGGTGCTTGTGTTTTATGCGGCGTCTGGGTAGGAGTATGGATAATGGGGAGAGGATTTGTTGGAAAAGGTGGGGGGGGGGGAGTGTGCCCTCATTCTCTCGGCTGCCCATCAGCGAAGCCTCGCCATCCTGTTTAGCACCGGTTCAACTTCGGCCCTTGCGTATATATCACCGCGTGGGGTGCGGACAGGTGCCCGCAGTATGATGCGGAGTATTGCTCTCTCCGTCTCTACTAGTGCTGCGAGGTCTCTTTTCTCGAACGGGGTGATGGCGGCAGCGCCATATTCGATAACTGGTCGGACGAAGGATTTGTACAGGTGGATGGATGTCTCGACGGAGGCGCCTTTCCCTCCCGCTCCGACGGCCCGGATGAGGTTGCTGCGCCTGCTGACGGTGGAGCTCACGTTACTCAGGTGCGTGGAGAACGCCAAGTGGCGATTGAGGGTAACACTAAGGTATTTCCCCTCGGTCTGCAGGCCGACTCTTTTCCCCCAGAGGGTGACGGAGATCGGTTGCTGCATGCACTCCCGCTGTCTCCCCGCACAGTGAGTGAAGGCCATTAGAATTGACTTGTCTGGGTTATGCCGCAGGCGCCACTTCCTCATCCACTCCTCGAACCACCGGAGATCTTCCTGTAGGTATCGGGCGGCAGTATGTTTTTTTCGCCGTGGCCCAGAGCGCTGTATCGTCGGCATACTGCGCGAAGGTCACCTGTGCGACTACGGGAGAGGGAATATCAGCTCAGTAAAGGATAAATAATAGAGGGGATAATACTGTTCCTTGGGGAACGCCGGCCCTGATTGGAAAGGGATTAGCCTGGGTGCTACCTACTCTGACCCTGGCATGTCGGTCGATAATAAAGGAATAGAGGAATCGAGACATGTTTGGTGGTACGGATGGTATTTAGGAAATTTTGAGGGTAAGCCCTTCATGCCAGAGTTTGTCGAATGCGCGTTCAATAACCTTGAAGATAGATGCCGAGCACCATCCTCTGTTCATGGCCTCTGCTGCGGTGTTTGTCAGCATCGTCAGCGGGTCCGTGGTGGCCCTGTGTCTGGAAGCCGAATTGATGATCCGGGAGGATGTTGTACATGTTTAAGATGGTCGTGAGTTTTTTCACGACCACTTTTTCCAACGGCTTCACCAGGATGCTGATTAGGCTGATGGGCTTGTAGTTTTTTTGCGTCTGTAGCGTCTTCCCCTGGTTTGGGAAGCATGACAGTGGTGGCGTTTCTCCATCGCCTCGGGTAGTACCCTAATAAAAAACAGGAATTTTATATCGATAGGAGAAAGTTAAAAAGAGTCGGAGAATACATTACGTGATTCTGCAGGATGTTATCCGGTCCTGAAGCCGATGTTTTTGTGCTCCTGATAGCCTCTGTGAGGTCGTCGGCCAAGATTTTGTCTTGTCCCTCTTCTGCGTCATCTGTCGAGAGAAATGTGGGAGTTTAATTTTGTATTACCTCTGTTGAGCGACGACGGAACTCTTTGTCAAACCGTGGGTCGTCGGTTGGCGTGTGTACTTCCTCCAGAACGTGGCGGAGATCCTCCGCTTTGTCGCCTTCCGTCGTGAGGCTTCTCCCGTTGTTCGCTAGGTGCGACTCTTTTTGCCTCGCTCGTTCTGTCAGGACTTTGAAGCGGTCCCAGAACCGTTTTTCGTCTCTGTAATCTAACGCAGAACATGTTATATGCCATATCTCATCTTTGTAGTCCAATTCCTTTCTTTTAATTAATGCCAGGTTCCTGTTCCATATCGTTTTAAGAGTTGGATCTTTCCTTCGATTGTATTGGCGGGAGATTCTCCTGTTTTCATTGATTAGTTCGACGATGTGTTTGGGCAGAGGCGGCTTCCTCAGGTCGATCCTCTACTTGGGGATCCATTCTTTATCGGCCAGCAATATAATGGCGTTAATACATTCAATTGCATCGTCTACCTCGTGTGTGGCCCTCGGTCTCTCTGCTGGGGCAGTCCCTCCGCGATGATTTCGTCGTATTTTTTCCAATCCGCCTTTGCCCTGTCTGTTTTGATGATTGTCCTAGTTCGTCTTTTTGCTGCCTCTCCTGTGGTGATGGGGAAGGTGAAGGGCAGGTGGTCCGACGTGATGGAGTCCACCAAGTTGACGTCCCCGACAAGTCTGGCGGTGCAGCATTTGACGAGGGCGTGGTCTGGAAAAGAGACTACTACATGGCTAAAAAATGTTGGCTGTGGTATATCCAGTCTTACCGGATCGGTGCTGAGGATAAACTGCTCCATCTGTATCCCGCATGAGTTTGTTCTCGTATTCCTGAAGTTGGTGGATCTTGCGCTAAAATCTCCTATAAGGATAAAATTCATATTTTGATCCAACAGATGTTGCACTAGAAAAGCGGGAAAAAGACCACGTGGAGGGACATAGCAGCATGCAATTAGAATAGGGTCCGGCAATAATAGAGTGGCGGCAACCACATCTGCATTTTTTAGGCAATCCGGCAGGGCGTGCCTTGTGGCGGGTATCCCTTGCCGGATGATTAATGCTACTCCTCTTTTTGGGGTGCTAGTGTCCTTCCGGAAGATGGTGTATCCGGGGATGTGGTATGCCGAATTCGGGGTGAGGCATCTCTCACAGCTAGGGCTAGGCATAGCAGTGCTCTTATTTTCCATAGGTCCTCAAGCAGTGGTTTCTTCTGCCTCATCCCGCTTCTTACGTTGACGATTCCCACTCGCTGTGTCTCTATAGTCGGTTTTCAAGACGGACAAGAACTCGGGGTATCTATTGAAAGAGAGACGCGTACGTTATTGTTGTGTGAAGCACATTCCTATTGTAATTGAGATGTACCCCCTGGTCTAATACGCTGGTGGCCGCTTGGTACAGCAGTCGTCCCATCGTCGTCCTCTCTGCCGGGTGGGCGTTGGTGACGATGGTCGCCACAAAGCGGATCAGATCCTTGACGGACACGCACTCCGCTGGGTCCTTGGTCCAGTCAACTGCGTTATGCTTCCCTCCGCAGTTGGCGCACCGGAGCCTCTCCGCGTCGCATTGGCCGACCCTGTGGGGCTTCCCACATCTGGGGCACTTGAGGTCGGCTCGACACTCCCTGGTGACGTGCTGGAAGCTCTGGCATCTTCCGCACTGGGTTGGCTGGGCTGGGCGGGGAGGAGGATGGGGGGTCGGGAGGGCTCGCAGGCGTGGGGCCGGCCGAAGATCTTGATGCCGCCCTGTAAAAGAGATTTGATCGCCTCCTGCGAGGACGACACTACTTTTATTAAGTTGGTGGGCCTACCTGTCGCCCTGGACTGGATTTTTGCCTCAATATTAAGAT
Organism: Tanypteryx hageni; assembly: GCA_028673005.1. Classification (NCBI taxonomy): domain Eukaryota; kingdom Metazoa; phylum Arthropoda; class Insecta; order Odonata; family Petaluridae; genus Tanypteryx; species Tanypteryx hageni. Next base: position 87,329,070 of record CM054116.1, on the reverse strand, counting down.
ACAGTAAATATATGTAAAATCTTGTGCGCCTTCGCCCCGGGGAAGGGAACACAGTTTTGAAACCACTGCTGAAATTAACGCTTGTTAGAGTGCTAATGATGTAGCAGTGCGAAAAAAACACTTGAAATAAATTACTTAGTCACTTAAAAATGTTTTACTGATAGCAGTCGAATTCCGCTGATATTTTGAAAATACGATTTCTGATTATTATAAGAGGGCACAAAATGTAAAAACGTCACTTTAACATGAAAAATAAATAAAACACTTTCGCCGCCATGTCACATTCCATCATCTTACTGAATTCATTTATTAATAAATAAAAACGCCGTAGTCAGATGCATGACTTGAATCTTACCAAAAGCACTTATTCAAGATTCAAGAACCAACGCGTTTCCATGACAGAAACCTCAATACAGTGCAACCTCTATAATCCGAACTAATTAATGCAAGGCCGTGTTCGGAGTATCGAGGTGTTCGGATTACTGGATTCTAAGTATATCACCATGTTTTTAAGAAAAAAATATTTATTATAATGTATTACATTTCCACAGAAAAAGCTGAAAATTTATATATGCATACGAGATTACATCTTGTTAAATTAAATACAGTCATCCATCTTTTTTATTTTATTCCTTTTACTAGGTTCTTATATGCCTGCTCACGCAGCTGACGATGTAGTAGTAGTATGTCAGTAGTGTATCAATATTGATGTAAAATAACGAGGAAAAAATCTATTATGTATTAAATTTCTGTAAATAAAACAACAATTAATGTACTTACAGTTCGCTAAAATGACTGTGAGGGATCCGCGTTGATGGACGGGAAAATTGTACTGAACACTGGAGCGCGGCAGTAGGAATGAGCAATATCGGCACAGTGGGTTCGGATTATAGAGGTTGCACTGTATTTAAAGGAGCACATTAATTAATTTTTCTCCATGTTGCCATTTCAAGGAGAGAGAGAGAGAGAGAGACACTAGTGTAAAAAAACTACAGACATTATTTTCCGAGCCCGCCGGCGGCGAAACAATCGAACATCAACAGCCGCCAAATATGGCCGCGCGAGGCGATTCTGCGAGATGAGGAGGAAAATAAAGGAAAATTAAAGACGTGAGGAAACTCGATATGCGTAAAAAGTAAGTTATTCTGACTGCGAGAGGATGTTTGTCCGCCCACTCCACAAACTAGCTAGAGAGAGAGGGAGGAGAAATTGAGAAAGATTCCGAAGTTCCATTATGCGATAAGACTCTCAGACCGGGTGGGAACCGGATGAAAAGAGGTAGGGAGAAAAAAAAGGGAGAGAGGTTAGAAGAGGAGAGCAAAAGGGGAGGAGAAAGAGCCATCTCGTTTAACGTTGAGGGAGGAGGGATTGAGAGAAGGTGTAAACGTGGAAACGAGGAGCGATGACTACGCCTTCGTCTTGTGTATTATATGCACTTCAAGGAGCTATTACAAATTTAGGGTTAGCGCACGTAACCTCTGAAATGAGGTGAAGAATCGACAACCCCTTATTCTTCCAGGGATCTGGATGATAGCGGAAGAGGGAAATAGAAATTAGAATTGCAAAAGGAAACAAGAAAATTCAAACTTTCGAGGAAGGTAGAGAGAGAGGATGAAAGACATTTTAAGGAACGTTATTTATCGAAAATCCAAGGGTAAATGAAAATAAATGCTCGTCCCCATATATAAAGGACAGTTCATGAAAAGCAGTTTAGATGGAAGGCGTAAAAAAAAAAGAGTTGGCGCAACATAAATTGCCCAAACTTTCCCATGTCAATACGCTTCCAGTCCATGCAATAATGTCACCGACCATATTGTTGCATGAACAGCTGGGCGTGAAAATCGGTATATTATCGTTCCACTGGGCACTATAGTTATATTTTGAGACATATGGCTCATATAGTATTTTTTTGACCAAAAATCTCTAAAAAAAAGGGATGAATTTTAATCGAAATTCTTCGAACCGTTTCTGAGTAAATCGACATTTTGTAAAAGTCGACAAGAATAACCACCCTCCCTTTTTGCACGATATTATTAATTTCAACAACGCTTCTTTTCCGATGGCTGCCTTAAATAATTGCGAAATTTCTTCAGATTCGGTCAAATGATTTAACCCAGTTGTGGGCAACTTTTTCTGAGTGGTGGGCCTCATTGGTGATTGCAAATTCCTCGGCTGGTCGCATTGAAACTTATCAATTGCTTCAATGGGCTAGATTAGACTTTAAATCGGACGTTAACTAGATATTCATAGTAATCATACCATTGAAAATCAAGTCTAAATTAGGTTTTTAGGGTTAACATTTCAATATAGAGTGTTTTATTGTCGTAATTTAAATGTATTTAATAATAATTTGATTATGAATTAAATGACTTTTTAATCATGGTTTCGCGGGCCGTTTGTGGCCACTTATTTAACCCTTTACAGCCACGCACCGACGACAGACTACAAACGGACGGGATTTCAAACAAGTGTGGAAAGAATTGCAGAGCAAATTACATTATTTACAGACTGCTGTCGCTCCAGCGGAGTCAAGTATCGCAGATGCGATTTATTGCCGATTGCCTCCATTTGTAGCAGCATGTACTCTTTAGCTATTTTTCCCCAATTGTTCTCCAGCAGCTGTTTTCAGATCCACCAAATTTTTACCATGTCTAGCATTCACGTAAATAACCTATTCTGAAAACTTTGCTACTCCAAAATTAAACGTTTCACATATATTAGCCACACAGGCGGACAGACATGCCAAATACATAATAGATTTTTTTTAGAAAAAGCGCTAAAAAAATACATTTTTCTGGACTCCGGTTTAACTGAAACTTACGCATTCATAAAAATCTCGAAGTCGATTTTTTGCTATCGCAATACTTTCTCCATACGCTTCACATATGAGAAAGTAATATACTAGTTTGGAGGTAAAAGTCGTCCTCAAAACTCCTCTCTCAACGCAAGTCCTTAACCTAAGATCCACTTTAGCATCCCTCGGGTCTACAAGGTTCGCAAGTTATCGTTATGGCAAGGGTAGGCGGGAGATGGATCTAATCGTATGCAGGATGTTAAAACAAATGAGGGACGGCAGGGGAGTTTCGTTACTAATGACAGTCAAACGTCCGGAACAGTCGCTCGGAGAAGGGAGGATTGACGGGAAGAAACGATCCCTTTAAGGCTGACGACACGCCCACTCGGCGGAATTCCCGACGGCGGCCCGCGGCGGAATGTCTCCAGTCTCATTTTACATCGCTGTTTCTCATTTCCTCCCCGAAATCCTTTCACCTCGTTTAAAATCCCGAGAGAGATACTTTTTATGTTCCTAATACATCTCATTCTCTCTTCGTAAGACTTAATACTTTAGCGTTGCTCGCAAAAACCAATTATATTCGTCTATGAAAAAACTCGATCAAAGATGCTATGCAGTTATATGAGAGAAAGGAGACTACGATGAAAAATTGAAATTTACAATTTGATTTGCAAGGTTTAGGAGTTGATTTTTTTTAAATTTAATTGTAAATTTCATGCAAAGCAGAGATTTAAAATTTTTTAAATGCTGAAACCTCGATTTTAAATGCTCAATATACAATCAATCTGGATACTCCAATGTTAGAAGAGAGAAATAAAATTAAAGCAGAAACGGTTTTTGCGTGAAAATAATACATACTATTATATTATAATGCTTTTTAAAGTGGAAAATATATTTTTCAGGATATTTGCAAAGTTTTACAAAATTGAAGCCTTTTGACTTTTAACTGAATAAATTTGAAATTATGTATACGGCATATGTACTAAAAAGTAAAAAGACTTCAATTTTGTAAAAATATACTAATACCTTATAATATATATTTGTAGAGTGTGTACAGTTTGCTGTTAATACGTGTAAATATTAATGATAATGATTTTTCTCCTCAATATGATGTACAATTACTGAGTGCAAATTTGTGAAGCTACAACTACAAACAGAGTTATAAAACATTTTTTTCCTGCAAAATAATTTCAAATTAAAGCCATCATCTCAAAAATTTTAGTGTCCTTGTAAAAAAGGCCAGGGAATACGTGGGATATTTGAGTACAATAGTCAATTTAGTAAAATTTGAAATGCAAAGTATTTTTTCTTTTGAGAATTATTTGTGCTCTATTATCGAAAACTCCCACAAAACACCTAAAATTAAGGTTGATATTTAATAGGGAAACAAAATAAATATTGGAGATTAGGTTTAAGCTGCAAAAGACCAATCTTCAGATAACTGCTACCCGCCCTCTCACGGAATTTTCATCATAATGTTTAAATATGCTCTTGAAAAAAGTTTGCTGCATTCTTAAGCGGAATGTTTTACGTCCTGGGATTTATTTTTCCCTAAGAACGCTCTTCTGTTGTAAATCGGTGGATACCCACAAAGAACACGTAGAGGGTGTTAGTTGGGTTATACCTAAAACGCTATATCTTGGCAGTGCGCTGTAGGCAACTTTACGATAGGACGAGTCAATCCTCGAGGCGGGACCGATTTTAGGGGAGGTGGTGTTTAGGTGTGAGCATTGACAGCGCAAACTTAAATCTGGAGGGGAAGAAGGAAAGGGAAGGAGGTACTTTAAGGCTGATGGACTCGTCCGAACCAAAATTCGTCTACTGCGCAGGTGCTCTGACGTCTGCTCCCCCTTAAAGCTTCTCCTTCCCATTCATTCCATTCCCCTCTCACGCGTCTCCGCCTGCCACCTTAGAGCGCACGAGATATACGTAAGGGTGAACATGTTTTTTGGGAAACATAGCTGTAAGGATATAAAATGACGTTACGGATCGTTTCCTCAAGATTCTTAGTTCACACACACAAACAGTAGAGCCTCGATTTTCCTTCAGGGTTTGGGACAAAGGAGGTGACGGATTTGATAAATAGACGGATAATAGAGAAATAAATAGAATATCGGATGGTGCAACTTAAAAGACGCATTGTTTACACTGAATGCTATGTAATTATCTTTACATAATTTATGTATATACAAAAGATATGCTTAAATGTAGTATGTAATAGATACGTTATTGGTCCCTTCTTCATAGGTCCCCTTTCAACCCATCGCTTCCGGTTCTGTCGTTGGAATTGCCTTTTTGAATTCATATCGTACATGGATTTTGATGATGACATTCATTACCTTTCCAGAGACGTAACTGAAAGTTTGAGAAAGCGACACCGAATAAATGAATCGTTAGAAGACACTAAGGTTTCCTTGCAGAATCGCAAACGCATTTTGTTAATTCTGAAAACATTTTTTAAGTGTTTGGGCTTACGAAAAAGTACCTTCCTTATAAATGATGCATTGGAGCGGTTCCTTTAAACAAGAAGATCGATATCGAATTAAATTCATCAATAGCAAAGCACCAGGAGGAAACTCACGCCCGGTGCGAACAAAAACTTGATGCGTTCTTATTGAGAGAAGAAAGAATGGGCTAGTAATTGAATCCACTTTGGACGCATTAACGGAGCAAACTCAACTCTCCTTTCTCCTGCAAACAACTTTCCGCAACCTATCTCCTCCTTCCTTTCTTTCACTCTCGTCTCCACATCTTTCTCTCTCCCCCTTCCCCCGTTCCCACCCACAAACGAACCTTTCTATTCCTACTTCGCAGCTCATATAATGGATCCTCCCACACTATATGACGTTTGGAATCGAGTTCTGCCATGTTCAGCAAAGTCTCTTGGGAACAAACTTTGCAGGTTAAAAAATAAAATAAAATAAAATGCAATAAACGTTTCTAAACTGCTCAGTAGGGCTAACGTACTCAGCTGGATTCCATTCCAGGTATGGCGCTTTTTAGTATGCGAAAGGTCTATTATAATTTGTACAATAAAAATGCTTTAATTCATGGAATATAATTGTAACAAGGATAACGTCAGTTCTCCTGTAAACATAGTAGCAGTTATTAACTGTTTACGCAAAATATTTCGATTTTCTGCGCGAAATATAACTAAACTAATCAATCAAATTCGTATTTCGTATTTCTATGCACGGTTTCAGTCGTTCACTGCCATATACACGGACGGTTCTAAGCAGGGGGAGCATGTGGGGTGTGCTTTCACCATCGGCAAACGCTCGTACCGTTTCGTCTACATCCGCTGTGTGGTATATTCACAGCGGAATTGTATGCTTTATGGGAAGCACTGAGGTTTGCATACTCTTACCCCAGCAGTGAATATGTCATCTTTACTGACTCACTGTCAGCCTTACGTGCAATAGAGTCTTTGTACCCTTCTCACCCTGTGGTTCAGAGGATCCAGTCATCCTTGATGGATCTGGATGATGATGACGGTAGTTTTTATTTGGGTACCAGGTCAGGTCGGTATTCCGGGTAATGAGAGGGTAGACAGGGCAGCAAAACTGGCTGCTAATGAAGATTTTATAAACCAACCGAAAGTTCTTGTTGGGGACATTAAAACATATTTGAAGGAACGTGTCTATCAACAATGGCAAGAAGAATGGAATGGAGTTATCGGTAACAAACTGAGGGCAATAAAAAACACGGTACAACCATGGCAGTCCTCCTCCAGGTCGTTCCGACTCGAAGAGGTTGCCATCGCAAGACTTCGCATAGGTCACTGCTGGTGGACGCACAGTTACCTATTGCGGGCGGAGGAACCCCCAGTTTGTGAGACATGTGATACTGCATTGACAGTGTCACATGTGTTACAGGACTGTATCCAATTTAGGAATGAGAGAGAGGGCATGTATGGCTTCGAACCTCACTCTCTCTCTCTTGGAGATAATCCAGAAACTATAAATAGAACATTGTCATTCCTAAGGGAGTCCAGAATTTTAGTGTTTATTTAATTTTTAAGTGTTTTTAATCTTTTGACAATGGGATAAGAGGAAGAAAGATCCTTTCTCTATCCATTTTTAAAGGTTTTATATTTTACGGGCATAATAGCTCCTTCTAGTGCAGTGAAAAATTTTATACATGTCAGGAGACCCTTATACAGTCTTGCTGATGTTTTATTCTACAGATTGGGAGAGACCCTTATACAATCTCTTACAATCTGTTTTTAACTACATTTATTTATCTGTTTTATCTATTTATCTATCTGTTTTATCTATTTATTTATTTATTTATTTATATATTTATTGTGTGTCTGGTGCTATGGTTAGTTTGCCACAAATGGGTTGTGGTTAAAAGTGCATATTATGGCGATAATAGCCCAAGAGGCTGATTCGCCTTAAATTACACACACACACACACTCGTATTTCTTTTGAATTGTATGCCATATTTTGCTATATTGTCTCATTATGGAGGTGTATTTCAATCGATGCTAACATTCAAATTCAGAGATCAAAAGTACAGAATATCATTCCCGTGCAAGATTTACGTAAAATTTTAACTAAATCATAATTTCTCTTCACTTTTTATCAGAGAGGAATTTTTTGTTATGACCAATTCTTTTACAATTCATTGAGCTTGTCTAATGGATTTTCAAAAAATATGTCACATTTTTAACTGTAAAATGATATTTACTCGATCATATTAAGGCAGTAGTTTTTTAACTAAATATTGCTTTCTAAATATCGGAAACAAAGGGCCGGAATGTTATTCTTTTGAGAAATTCCAGTAGTGCACCAATTGGAAGAGATTTACAGGCATTGGCGTCGTTATGATAATGGTGAAACTAACATATCAAATTTATCAGAAAAACGAAAAAATGTTTTTTTCTTTTTTATTGTATTAAAAATATGAAACGGTTTCCCACATACTGTTTTAGTCATTTATAAGTAAACAAGAAAATATTTAAATTATATTTGAGACATGCTTTTGCTGGCGCATTTTTCATTTACTGGTTGATTTCTATTATGCATTTAATACCCGTTCAACAAATATAGTAGGAGCTTGTTTTCATTCTCAAGTTTATTCATTTCCTTTTCCAAATAAATGAATCTAAGAGAGCAAAAATGGAAGTTTATGTAGAAATACAAAATCCACACAAAACCTTTATGGAAAATCGAGGTAAATATGCACTTTTTACTAAATATATCCTTATAAATATCTCAAATTTGCAGTAAGCAACCAATTATATCATTTGCTCGTTTTCAATTTTTGATTTAATAACATAGAAAATTATACAATATGCATTTGACCCAATTTTTTGTTTATTTTTCATATTTTGTGTCAGATTCATCGCTTTAGTAAGGGCAAAGAACTCAAACTATATTTCCAAAGTTTCTGAAAATTTCATTCGCCAGAATTTTTATTGGAGTCTGCTTATTAAGATTTTTGAAACGAGTTATTCAGCATTGCATATTGACATAAGACTTGATTTTGGTTTAAAAATACAACCAATCACTCATACATTCAGAAATCGTTGCATTTATTTATTTTATCAACCATTTCATCATAGATATTTTCAATGCCAACATTTAAACTATTATTCCATAATTCAGGTTTTCCTGTTTTACTTCTAACACTAAGTAGGTTTTGAGGTGACTTTGATATTGATTAGGAATTGAAAATGGAAATACAATAAATGCTATTTTACATTTTAAAATACGAATGACTTCAGAGCCGTCTTTAATTATGTGTGAGATTAAAAAATATAGCAAGCTTCGCGCCCGAATTATTAATGGCATACATGTTTTAAAATTATAGGAAACATGGCATTAGGATAATTAGCAGTAAATTACAAGAGTATTTTTAGATCAAAAAGCTGATAAAGCCAACCGTTGAATACATTATAATATATTAAACGGATCAACAAGAGACAAATAAAACCAGTGTAACTGGCTTTAGATGAGTTAGTAATCGTTACCTGTAAAGAGAATTTCAGTTTGAAATCCCAATACCACAACTAGGAGCTCTCTTCCCGCAAGGCCAGAAGGATTGAAGGCGACGACGCGTTTATCCCTCCGCCTGTTCGAACATTATTAACCAGATGGAATAGTTAAAGGAAACCAAACGCCTGACGTATGACTTATTCCTGTCCAACATGGCTGCTGGCGACCATTCAAATGCTAATTTTCCGTCCGCCTTTCACCCGTCATGAACATAACGTGCGAGCGTTCTAATGTAGCGGCAGAATGTCGTCATTGCGGTTCGTGGGAAATGCAGTAGTTGGTCTCGCCTCGCGCACTGATGCGTGAAGGGAAGTTGCGAGACTGAATTTCACATTTCTCTTATTTGTGACATTAAATAAAAGGAATTTAAGGAATTTTCATTCAATGTACATTTTGGATTTGTCTAAATATGTCGGATTCTTTATTTCGGGTCTAATAAGAAGCTTCGGCAAACAAGAAATACTATAAGTTAAATTAATTGACATCAGAATCTAAATAATAATTTTACATACAGGTTACTGTGTAAATCATTTTCAACTTTTAAGATAATGCGTCATGTTTCCATCGTGATGACCAAACAGAAAATATACTAATTTTATTCTTTATATTATGTTATTTTTAGTAAATTATGTATGAGTCTATTTCCTTTTATATTTTTAAATTTTCCTCTCATATTTATAAATAGGTGCAAATCTGAAAATTCTCATTAGTCACATTTATACAAAGCGTGACCCACCTTGTTAAACTCGGTAGGATCATGCACCACGACATCGCATCTACTCGTCGCTCTCAGGTTTGCCAACAAACCATGGAAGAATCGGGGTTCAGCATCATGGCTCCTCCACCATGTTTACCAGAACTAGTATCCTAGTATACACGGAAAAAATATGAAATTAACATACTTCTCATTCTCCTCTCTCTCTCTCCCATTCTTCACCCACTCACTCTCGCCTCAAAAATGTAGCTATCTCTCTCAGCGTGATATATATATATATATATATATATATATATATATATATATATATATATATATCTCGCTAGCTGAAGAAGGAATCTCTCCGAAAGCTTCTACGTTATGTTTCTGTGTTGTTTTCAGTGTTATTTTACGTGTGTCGCTTCGACATCCCCAGGGCCTCGCCAACTTGAAGTCGACCGATTGGTGAGTGTTTACTGGGCTTTCTCATCCCAACATCTTGTTGCCATCCATATATATGTGTATGTATATATATATGTGTGTGTGTGTGTGTGTGTGTGTGTGTGTGTGTGTGTGTGTGTGTGTGTGTGTGTGTGTGTGTGTGTGTGTGTGTGTGTGTGTGTGTGTGTGTGTGTGTGTGTGTGTGTGTGTGTGTGTGTGTGTGTGTGTGTGTGTGTGTGTGTGTGTGTGTGTGTGTGTGTGTGTGTGTGTGTGTGTGTGTGTGTGTGTGTGTGTGTGTGTGTGTGTGTGTGTGTGTGTGTGTGTGTGTGTGTGTGTGTGTGTGTGTGTGTGTGTGTGTGTGTGTGTGTGTGTGTGTGTGTGTGTGTGTGTGTGTGTGTGTGTGTGTGTGTGTGTGTGTGTGTGTGTGTGTGTGTGTGTGTGTGTGTGTGTGTGTGTGTGTGTGTGTGTGTGTGTGTGTGTGTGTGTGTGTGTGTGTGTGTGTGTGTGTGTGTGTGTGTGTGTGTGTGTGTGTGTGTGTGTGTGTGTGTGTGTGTGTGTGTGTGTGTGTGTGTGTGTGTGTGTGTGTGTGTGTGTGTGTGTGTGTGTGTGTGTGTGTGTGTGTGTGTGTGTGTGTGTGTGTGTGTGTGTGTGTGTGTGTGTGTGTGTGTGTGTGTGTGTGTGTGTGTGTGTGTGTGTGTGTGTGTGTGTGTGTGTGTGTGTGTGTGTGTGTGTGTGTGTGTGTGTGTGTGTGTGTGTGTGTGTGTGTGTGTGTGTGTGTGTGTGTGTGTGTGTGTGTGTGTGTGTGTGTGTGTGTGTGTGTGTGTGTGTGTGTGTGTGTGTGTGTGTGTGTGTGTGTGTGTGTGTGTGTGTGTGTGTGTGTGTGTGTGTGTGTGTGTGTGTGTGTGTGTGTGTGTGTGTGTGTGTGTGTGTGTGTGTGTGTGTGTGTGTGTGTGTGTGTGTGTGTGTGTGTGTGTGTGTGTGTGTGTGTGTGTGTGTGTGTGTGTGTGTGTGTGTGTGTGTGTGTGTGTGTGTGTGTGTGTGTGTGTGTGTGTGTGTGTGTGTGTGTGTGTGTGTGTGTGTGTGTGTGTGTGTGTGTGTGTGTGTGTGTGTGTGTGTGTGTGTGTGTGTGTGTGTGTGTGTGTGTGTGTGTGTGTGTGTGTGTGTGTGTGTGTGTGTGTGTGTGTGTGTGTGTGTGTGTGTGTGTGTGTGTGTGTGTGTGTGTGTGTGTGTGTGTGTGTGTGTGTGTGTGTGTGTGTGTGTGTGTGTGTGTGTGTGTGTGTGTGTGTGTGTGTGTGTGTGTGTGTGTGTGTGTGTGTGTGTGTGTGTGTGTGTGTGTGTGTGTGTGTGTGTGTGTGTGTGTGTGTGTGTGTGTGTGTGTGTGTGTGTGTGTGTGTGTGTGTGTGTGTGTGTGTGTGTGTGTGTGTGTGTGTGTGTGTGTGTGTGTGTGTGTGTGTGTGTGTGTGTGTGTGTGTGTGTGTGTGTGTGTGTGTGTGTGTGTGTGTGTGTGTGTGTGTGTGTGTGTGTGTGTGTGTGTGTGTGTGTGTGTGTGTGTGTGTGTGTGTGTGTGTGTGTGTGTGTGTGTGTGTGTGTGTGTGTGTGTGTGTGTGTGTGTGTGTGTGTGTGTGTGTGTGTGTGTGTGTGTGTGTGTGTGTGTGTGTGTGTGTGTGTGTGTGTGTGTGTGTGTGTGTGTGTGTGTGTGTGTGTGTGTGTGTGTGTGTGTGTGTGTGTGTGTGTGTGTGTGTGTGTGTGTGTGTGTGTGTGTGTGTGTGTGTGTGTGTGTGTGTGTGTGTGTGTGTGTGTGTGTGTGTGTGTGTGTGTGTGTGTGTGTGTGTGTGTGTGTGTGTGTGTGTGTGTGTGTGTGTGTGTGTGTGTGTGTGTGTGTGTGTGTGTGTGTGTGTGTGTGTGTGTGTGTGTGTGTGTGTGTGTGTGTGTGTGTGTGTGTGTGTGTGTGTGTGTGTGTGTGTGTGTGTGTGTGTGTGTGTGTGTGTGTGTGTGTGTGTGTGTGTGTGTGTGTGTGTGTGTGTGTGTGTGTGTGTGTGTGTGTGTGTGTGTGTGTGTGTGTGTGTGTGTGTGTGTGTGTGTGTGGTTGTTTGTGTATTTATATATATTTATATTTATGTGAATTTAAGTCTTCTCAGACTCATTTCCTCTTCCGTATGCAGAATAATTGCTGCCATTACAGAACATTATGTTTATATCATTTTAGTTTTATTACGAAAAATATCCAATTGCATCTATGCTATTATAGGAATAAAGTTTTGCTGAAAAGTCCAGCGAACTACCTCTATTTTGTTTAAATTCTCCTTTTTTCCTTAAATATTTGATAAATTCCCTCTTAACGGCATGATTTTCCACCTCTTAGGCCTGGAAATTATTTTCTCGCTTCGCCCCCTTCCCTTTTGTCTTTTACAACAATCCTTCGCCGTGAAAGAAGAATGAGAGATAGACAAGGAGAGAGAGAGAGAGAGTGAAATATTCTCCTCCAAGTTGTCATCCCCGGGAGAAGGAATGGCACAATATTATTCGTCGCTCCCACCCCCCCCCCCTCTATTTTCACTGGCGTTCCCTTTTTCATGCCCTATCCCGAAACCACAAAACGCGTCTTCTCTTCCCCTCTTTTCTCTTGTTTTTTATCGCCCATTTTCCCCACTTTACGTCTTTCCTTCCTTCTCCTTGTGCACCCTTTTCCTTTCTCCTCCTTCCCACCCCACTCCCAAACCTAAGGCGTTATCTTTACCACAAAGCCCTCCGAGGCGCTTGGGTTTTTCTCCCTCTCTCTATTTCATCTTTCTCTCTCCGTTTATGTCCCACTCCCTTTTCTACTTCCATTAAATTCAGCCTTCTTTTGTACCTTTACATTTTCTTTTACTAACCTATCTTTCCTTTCCTTCTGCGTTTTAAAATTAATCTAGTAACTATAAAATGCTAATTCTCTTGGTCACTTGGTCATTATGTCCATAACGCTCAATATCTCAGTTGTTTCTTCAGCCAGTTCAACCAAATTTGGTAGGATTAGATCAATCACGTACCAGTCGTGAATGACAAAAAGATTTCCTAAAATGTCCTCGGTTCGACTCCAGAGGGTGAGTTCAGTTTCCCATAATATAACACGTAAAAATCGATTTTTTGAAGCAAAGGCTTTTACTCTTTTGCAAATTAAAATTAAAAATAATTAACCTACGATCTTCAAAGCTGAACCATTTTAAAGAAAAATAAAAAACATTTCTTATTCTTATCGTCATATTTTGTCTACATACAAAATCGCTCAATTTATACTTTTAAATAATATTTATTGGAGAATTTTAAACTTTTTAACGATATGTTACCTTGCCGACCGTGTACATTGTTAAACCTCGAGATTGTATTGTCGTCTCAACCCTTATACTATATGCGTAAGAAAATCGTGCTTTGAATGTTTTAATAGGTGAGAGAGAAGGAGAGAGAGGAAGAGAGAAGGAGTGAGAGAGGAGAGATACAGAGGAAGGAGATGGGGGAGACAGAAAAAGGTAGAGGGAGAGATAGGTAGATAATGTTCTTTATTAGGGCTAGATTGAGACTAGGAAATCTATTTTTCAAGAGAAAGAGAGAGGGAGGAGGGAGGGAGAGTGGAAGGGAGGAGGATTGGAGAGAGGAAGAGAGAAGAAGACGAAGAATGGAAAGTGCCTTAAATTTAATACTTAATCCACGCAGCTAAATTTGATAAGATTGCTACGATCACCTACCAATAGCGAATGACATAAACAAATTTCAAAAAAGGTCCTGGGTTCGACTCCAGAGGGTGATTTCAATCTCTCGTAAGACAATCAATATCTCAGCCGTTTGTTTGATTACAAATCCCATTTTAAACGAGCTATTTCATCTAAAATAATATAAAGGAATAGAGTAAGAAAATCAAATAGTCACCATGGAACTCATTTAAAGCTTTCTGCTCCCATTTTCAACGCTAAATAAGAAAAGAGTTTAGGATACACTCAAAGAAAAACGGAGGAAGGTTCTTGGATATTCACAACAAAGAATGCGATCATTTTTTAAACGGCGTCGACTAGAGAGGCATTCAAAGCGAGTGCAATACCTATTCCTAAGTACGCATCCAACATAACCTCCATACCATGGTGATAATATGCTATCGATAAAATTTTCATTTGACCTTTTCAAGAGATTCATGGCTACGAATTCTGCGGTACTTTTGCCCATTAAGCAAGTCACATTTATTCATTTTACAATTAGCTTGAATCGTTTTATAAACCATTCTTACCATATAGTATCATTGCATGTTATGCTACATCAAATTCCACTATTTTAACAATTTATAATGGTAATTCTTCGAGTGATACCTACGCCATTTTCCTCACTCGCATTCACTTAATTTTCCAATCTCCGCACCTCCTTATCCATTCTTTTCTTGCGTCAACCTGCAACAAGCAGCAATAAGACCCTTCATTCCACTCCGCGTGTTGCCGTGTATCCCTTTTTCCTTTCTCTTCGACAGTTTTTTTTTAAACCACCTCTTTTTTGCTTTCTTTTTATTCCAAAGTTCATCTCCCCGCTCCTTTCTTTCCAATCGTCCTCCTACGTTCCACATTATTACCATTTCCTCCCCTTCTCCTCCGCCACTTCACTCACTCCCGTCTTCTCTCTCCCTCCCTCTCTCTCTCTCTCTCTCTCCCTCACTCCCTCCCTTCCTCTCTCACTCCCTTACTCTCTTTCCCTTCCTCTTTTTCCCTACCTCTCATTCCCTTCCTCTCTTTCCCTTCCTCTCTTTTTCTTCCTATCTCCCCTCACTCCTTCGCTCTCCCACTCTCTAACCCTCCTTCTCTACGCCTCACTCTCTACCTCTAACTCTCTTCCCCTCGCTCTCCCACTCTTCACCCCTCCCTCTTTTCCTCGCTCTTCTCTCTCTTCCTCTCTCTCCATCTCTCTCCCTCACTCTCCTCTCTCCTTCCCTCTCCCTTCACTCCTTCCTTCTCTCTCTCTCTCTTACTCTCTTTTTCTCTGTCTCCTCTTTCTCCCCCCATCTTCCTCTCCTCCTCCCTCTCCCCTTCACTCTGTCCTCTCCAACCTTCCATTCTTTCCTCTCTCCCCCCTTCCTCTCTCATTCTTTATCCCTCACCCCCTAATCCCATACGTCTTTGGTATTTTTTCCTTTTCACCTTCTTCGACCAAGCGGCTCTGGATTTTCGAGAAAAATCGATTTAGGAAAAAAAACAACTCGTAGTATAAAAATAGAAGACGGAAAATAAAAGAAGAACGTGTGAATATTGAAAGGGAGACAAGGGAGTGGTGAATTGAAAACGCGGAAAAAAGAAAGAAATCGCCGGAGAGGTAAATGGAACGGAGATTGGCGAGACGTGAAATTAAAAAGAGAAGGTGATGCAAATTAAAAGTCGGGTCGCCTCCTCCGCTTCATATTCTTCTTCTCTTTCTTTCCCTATCTCTCTCTCTCTCTCGATGTACGTGCATATTGCCCTTCCTTTCTCTCTCTCTAATCCAAATTCTTTGTGTTCCTGAAGGACAAAAGGAGAAAAATGGCAGGCTAATGAAAGCAATTCAGCTTCCGATAAAATCCCGAGCTCTCCGGGAAAAAGAAATATTTTACTTACAAATCCTCTTGCTTCGAGATGAGCCAACGTAGTTTAGAGAAAATAAGCTTAGATTTTCGTGTATGTTTACAAAGTTAGAATAAAGTAAACTCTCTCGCTGTTTGATGTTCTCTGGTTAAGTTTCATCGTTCGTGGTCTTCACGGGGTGAATAATTATGACGAAAACAAAAACACTGGTAGAAACGGCAGAATGGATTTGAAATATTTTTATCGTTTTCTTTCCTTCCTTTGTGGTGTAATTGAGTGTTATTAGCGAATAAAGGAATTACACTGCGATCGAGAATAGCTTCTGTTGATATGTCTGAATAAAAACGGCGCCTTATCTGTGATCGCTTTAGCAGATTCTGTAATGTTGTGTAACTTTAATAGTCCAATAAATAGGTAGTTTAGAGGGAAACGAATAGGTAGTTTAGAGGGAAACGAATAGGTAGTTTAGAGGGAAACGAATTGGTAGTTTAGAGGGGAACGAACGCTGAAATCTTGTTATTTTGTATTATGTAAATATAATTTCCATTCTGCATTATAATTTTTTAATCTTTTTGGAATAACGCCTAAGAAAAGTAAGTAAATTATGCTCAACGCGTTAAACTCATTCAAATTTATTCTGTTATGCATATTGAATGCTGCAGTATGCTTGTAAAAGAATATCGGACATATTGCGAAGAAAGCTACTAAAGGTTCATCGATTTTGCGTGCATTTTGTTTTCAAAACGATTTATGAACACGTCATAGCTGTATCAATATTTATTTTGGAAGCGCTTCCTAAAAACTGTATGTTAATCTTGTTTCCTCAATATATTTAAACTCATACACAGAAAATTGTCCTCAATATTATCAAAACAGTTATCCAAGAATTTCATGTTTGAAACTCATTAAATGATAAAGCATCTACATAAAAATGACCAAATCATGAATTATTACAACACTAATGCAACATTTGGATATTTTTGTAAATGTCATAGGCAATCTCTTGTTCGTTTTTCCTTTCATGTCCGTAACACGATAAAACGATATTAATAGAATATCACCTGAATATCCTCAACACGAGCCGAAGATACAAGACATTGCTGCACAAAATTTAGCAACTTCCACCAAAAATTACTTACGAGAAATATTCATGTAAGCAATACTATCCTATCTATCATAAATCTATCATAGATTCGAGTTGACGGCCATATCTGAACAAGTCCTGATGGAGAAATGTGCGCGGTTTACACAACCGTTTCTCAAGAACAGAAGTTACCTAGGTCCTGAGTATTTCAGTTGATAATACCATACTAATCCCTGTGAAACACAGCTGCATGATTCGTGCGTGGGTGGATTACTTTTGGAGTGACCATTTCGCTTATCGCTCTTCATTAATTTATTTATCATATTCACAATTAACTATAATGTAAATAAAACCTGCTACATTTCCCTAATTTCAAGAGTTATTACAAATAATGAACGTATAATTCATATATTTCCCAATGATTGCTAATTTATTGCATATATCAGAACGAGTTGCAAAAACATGGGGATTTTAATAATACATGTGTAATTGTCCTTCAAAAACAGGACACCAAAATTAATGTATTTGTCTATGTTTTTGCTTGATTCTTTATCTCTGTCCCCTCTCCCTATTCCTCCATCTCTGCCCCTCTTTCTCCCTCCGTCATCTCCAGAACTTCGACTATGCGTATGTAAATTTAATAATAAATTGTATATTATATAGAGAATCCTTTTGACAATGAATTCAGGAAAATTTTCTCGTTTTCCATTTTATTCAATTTAATGTACGTAATTCCGAAGAATCAGCAACAATGTGGTGGCCCTTGGCGACGAAAGGTTTACACCTCAGAAAACGTAACAATTTTGTGTTCAAAAAACAATATTCGGGCCGATTAGACGCGTGTTTTAAAATTTAATTGTCATTCTTATATATATATATATATATATATATATATATATATATATATATATATATATATATATTTATTTATTTAAGGAAATGAAAAGGTAGTGATGAGGGTGGCAACAAGGTGTTGAAGGAAGCCCAGCGGACACCTACCAAGTCGGAGACCAAGTTGGCAGGCTGCTGGAGGCGTCGAAGAGACACGTTGAACACACGAACACAAAAACAAAAAAAACGCAAGCTTATCGGGCCTCTGCCCTTCTTCAGCAGTAGAGTAAATGAGAGTGACAAACTATATATATATATATATATATATATATATATATATATATATAAGAATGACAAACACTGACTATTAGTCATTTCTAATATAGAACGTATCTTATCAACAGGAGAAACACACCAGCGAAAAAGTGAAGCATAGGAAAAGAGCGATGAAATTGAAAGCTCAAAGGGGGAGAATAGTTCAATTATACTGCCATAATTGCTCTTTTATGACAATTGTGACTTTCAATTTCACTCGCGGAAAGAATGTTTTGACCTCTTTCTTTCGCACTTCTCTTTAAGTCTCTCTATCTCTCTCTCCTCCCCCTTCCTCGCTACTATATTTTGCTCCCTCCACCTTCAACTTCTATGGTCCTTTAAATTGTATCCTTAGAGATCACATCACAATGAAATAAAAAACGGAAAAGGAGGAATGAATTGAAGAAAGTTCCACGAGAAGGCCACTTCGGACTTAAAGGTACGTAAAGGCGCTTGAAGGTGGATCCGTGGGTGAGGGAAACGGTCGAGTGGGAGAATAGCCCATGGCTTCCATCCTCTCTCAATAGTTGGAGTGGAGAGGCGAGTTAAAGGAAGGGGAAGTTAGGTGGGGGATAAAAGGGAAGAGTCTGGAAAGGAAGAATTTTGGGTGAGTAAGAGAGAAGAAAACGTGTGGGTGGAGTGAACGGTAGCGACACCTTATATTTTAATCTAATTGCACAAGTGAGGATTCGCAATTATGATTCCTAAATTCCCGATTCGCAAGTTGCCAGGGTTCTAATTAAATTTCTAAATCGATTACATGGTGCTCAAATACAGGAAGATTTTTTAACCGAGAAGTACGAAAATTAGTTACATCCCTAGACATAAACCAGAGAGATATATGAAAATTTTCACAAATTCATTTTGATGATACCAAAAAAATTTTATTTTTACTAAAAATACATAAATTTGCTCTGGCACAGAATGCACTAGTTTCCGGGAAATATTCATAATGATATCCCCGATTCCTACCTTTAAGTTTCCATCTCTCCCTTCTAATCTCTCTCATTCTCTCTATCTCTTTCTCTCTCTCTCTCTCTTTCTTTCCCTTCGTCAAGTCTTAGGACTTTCATTAAGAATATTTCCCAGGAACTATTACAGTCTGTGCCTGACTGCATGGTGCAGAGAGCACGTTTACGTATTCAGCAGCGTGGTTGTCTTCTTCAGCATTTTATTTGAATTTTTTTTAAATAAACATTTTTTTGGTATCATCAAACTTTGATTGAAAATTTTCACATTTATCTCTGCTTTGTGTTATGAGATATAGCTGCTTTTCATGTATCTCGAATAAAAAAATCACCCTGCATGTATTAAACCATTTTATGTTTTATCATAAATTTTGTAATTTTTCAAATTTAATTATATTATATTGAACAGCTAAATTACAAATTTGCGTACTCGTTAACGTAATTATATACGCAATATATCGATTATACTTTTAAAATAAGTTTGTTTTTGGAGGAATGCATTTTTTTAATGCAAAGAAATACGCCCATATATATATATATATATATATATATATTATATATATATATATATATATATATATATATATATATATATATATATATATATATATATAGCACTGGTGGTGTAGTGATTAGCGTGTCGGCTTTCTATTGCAAAGTTCGGGGGTTCAAACCCCTCGAATGGAGGTTTTTATTAAAAAAAAAAGAAAAAAACTATCATCAGTGTCGGGCAGTAGGCAGCAGTACTGTCAGTATGGTATAGAGCCGAAAACAAATGATGTTGGTTGGGTCTATATCCAATACAGCTGTAGGCGTGATCAGGACTGCCTTGAGAAAAACATTTGTCGAAAGTAAATTAAGAATAGGGACTTGGAACGTAAGAACTATGAGAAAGGCAGGAAAGCTAGAGAGCTTGAAAGAAGAAATGAGAAGAAATAGAGTTGACATTATAGGGCTTAGCGAAACTAGAAGGGAGGGAGAAGGACAGTTCGACTCGGAAGAATTCACGGTAGCTTATTCTGGAGGAAATAGTGGGGGAAAGGGGGAGTAGCTCTGGTACTTAGGAAAGATATGATGAAAAGCGTGACAAAGATAATAGCAACGAACGATAGACTGATGGCAATAAAGCTAAAAGCAGTCCCAGTGGACATGCTGATAATCCAGGTATATATGCCAACGTCAGCTCATGACGATGAAGAAATAGATGAGATCTATGAGCAAATTAATGAAATTTACGAAGAAGACGGAAGAGGAAAGGTAAACTGCATAATAATGGGAGATTGGAACAGCATAGTCGGAGAAGGAGAGGTAGAAAATGTTGTCGGGCAATACGGACTTGGGAAGAGAAATCGAGGAGGGGAGAAACTCGTAGAATTCTGCATCAATAATGACCTTGTAGTGACTAATACATGGTTCAAAAACCATAAACGAAGGTTATACACATGGAAAAGCCCAGGAGATAGAATGAGATGCCAAATAGATTACATCCTTGTAAAACAAAGATTCAGGAACAGCATAAAGAACGCCAAGGCATTGCAAGGAGCAGACATTGATTCAGATCACAGCCTTCTAATACTTGACGTGAGTACAAAGCTCAAACAAATAAGAAAAACGAGAAGAGAAAGACAGACCTGGGACCTAGAAAAACTGAAAGAAAGGCAGGATGTAGTCAGCATGAAGTTGGAAGATAACCTAAGAAAGTTGGAAAACAAACCGAAGACCATTGATATAGAATGGGATGAAATTAAAACCAGTATCAAGGATACCTTGGATAAAGAGATTGGAAAACAAGAGAAGAAAATCAGAAAACCATGGATCACGAAGGAAATGCTGGAGAAAATGAATGAGAGAGGAAAATGGAAAAAACGTTAACACTGAAGAAGGTAGAGCCAACTATAGGCGTATAAACAATGAGTTGAGAAGGGGAAACAGATAAAGCTAGAGAAAATTGGATAAAAGGAAAATGTGAAGAAATAGAACAAATGGAGAAGTTAGGACGGTACGATATGATGTACGCTAGGGCACTGGAATTAGAAGATAAGAAGTCTAATGGAATTTGTGGTAAAGGAATTATGAATACGGATGGGAAGATAGTATCAGAAACAAAGGATGTAGCACAGGTATGGGAAGAATACATTAAGGAATTATACAGCAAACAGGCAGGAGTGGCAAAAATATAACTGGAAGATGAGGAAAACATTGAAGAAGACAACTTAGGACCAAGCATTATGGAGAGCGAAGTAGAAAAGGCGATAGTGGAACTAAAGAAGGGGAAAGCCACGGGCAGCGGTGGAATACCGGCTGAGATACTTAAAGTCATAGGATCAGAAGGACTAAAAGCGATCACGAAATTAATTAATAAGATTTACGACACGGGAGAGTGGCCTCAGGATTTCCTAGAAGTAACAATGATCCCTCTAAAGAAGAAGCCAAAGGCAATGCAGTGTAAAGATTACAGAACGATAAGCCTTCTGTCACACACATCGAAGATCATCACGAGGATTCTTAATAAAAGGCTGGAGAAAATGGCAGAAGAAATAATAGAAGAAGTTCGGTTTCAGAAAAGGACGAGGAACTAGAGATGCTATAGGAGTAGTTAGAATCATATCAGAAAGGGCAATAGAGTACAGTCAAGATATTTTCGCATGTTTCGTAGACTGGCAGAAGGCCTTTGATAGAGTAAATTGGGTAAAGTTGATGAAGATATTAAAGGATATAGGTGTAGACTGGAAAGACAGGAGACTGATTAGGAATCTATATGAGAATCAAGTTGTAAAGGTCAAGTTTGAGAATGTGGACACCTGCGGAATAAATATCGGTAGAGGAGTAAGACAAGGCTGCTGCCTATCGCCAACCCTATTCAATATATATGGAGAAAGTCTAATGCAAAAAGCTTTAGAAGACAAAGGATATTTCAAAATTGGAGGAAGGATTATATGAACAGTAAAATACGCAGATGATCAAGTACTTCTAGCAAGAAAGGAAGAGGAGCTACAAAAAATGATAAATAGACTAGTGATAACAGGTAGAAAATGCGGTATGGAAATAAATACAGAAAATCCAAGGTCATTCGAATATAGGGTATAGAAGAGATTCTGAAAATAACTACTGGGGGAAAGCCATTAGAACAAGTTTTAGAATGAAAATACCTTAGAAGTATCATAACACGAGAGGCAAAATGTACGGATGAGATCAGAACTAGAATAGGAAAAGCAAAAGCGGCTTTCAGGAGAAAGAAACAACTACTTACAGGGAATATAAGGGAAGATATCCGCAAGAAGTTGATAAAATGCTACATATGGAGTATAGCATTGTATGGGGCAGAAACATGGACGCTAAGAAAAAATGACATCAAATACTTGGAAAGCTTTGAAATGTGGACTTGGAGGAAAATGCTGAAGATAAAATGGACAGATAGGATGAAAAACGATGAAGTGCTACGAAGAATAGGAGAGAAGCGAATGATTATACAGACTATCAGAAAGAGGAAGGCTAACTGGGTTGGACATTAGGGTGTATCGAACAAATCGAAAGTTTGCATTTGAATTAGGCACTATGCGGAAAAGTTGCGAAGCCATAGTAGTAACTCGTATAAAACATTTGGGCTTGATCAGATAAATTTTGCTATCCCCGAACGAGCCTCAAAGTTTCGAGAATTTGACTAAAATTGAGGTTTGATATAAGAAAGTTCGTATGGACTTTCCGCGTGTAGATTTTGGAACATGTGCAATCTATAGTCACTAAAAACTAGATTAAGTCTAGTCAGAGACATAATGAGAGGTTTTGGGTACTTTGGGAGGTGCTCCGCCCCCTCAAAATGTCTTAAAAATTTCGCTGTTTTTCACCCAAATGCGACATTGTCAGTGTTTGTCATTCTTATATATATATATATATATATATATATATATATATATATATATATATATATATATATATATATATATATAAGAATGACAATATATATATATATAGTTTGTCACTCTCATTTACTCTACTGCTGAAGAAGGGCAGAGGCCCGATAAGCTTGCGTTTTTTTTGTTTTTGTGTTCGTGTGTTCAACGTGTCTCTTCGACGCCTCCAGCAGCCTGCCAACTTGGTCTCCGACTTGGTAAGTGTCCGCTGGGCTTCCTTCAACACCTTGTTGCCACCCTCATCACTACCTTTTCATTTCCTTAAATAAATAAATAAATATATATATATATATATATATATATATATATATATATATATATATATATATATATATATACGGAAACAAGATGACGGATTCAAAATGGCGCGTGCCAGAAGGAACATTCTCCTACTGACACCAACATTTTCTACCCACAATTACTTGTAAATTAATCTTCTTTGTGCTATATTCCTCATTTTAGATTCTAATTACATAATTAGCACTAAGCGTGATTGCCTCAAAATATTACAGGATTAATAAAGGAGAGATAATTAATCTGAAGTTGTAACAAGAAGTCCAAACCAGGACTAATGCAGGCTGGTTTCCCAAAGTTGACGTCCGGAACTGATTTCTTGTATTGACAGGAAATGTTTCAGTATGTGTTAGTCATTCCAAAGAATTCTCATATCATAAATACCACTTGTAGTTCATAGTTTGTCAATGATAGAGGAATATTTAAAAAAAAATCAAATTAATGAAGCAATATACAGGTATACTATAAATAATGTCAAAATCTCTTTCTGGCATTACATTTTGCATTTATTTTTTTAAATAAACGAATTAATTAAATGTTATTGTTCACACGCTAATATGTTTGGTTCGACTGACCATTGCTGAAGAGTAGTCGAGCTGAAAAACTCATTAGTTCATTCGTCTATGCTCAAGCCGAGGTCGGTAATAATCGTCTCCATGGCAAAAACCCGATAAAATCCGATTTAAAACGCAAAAACGCTATATTTTAGTAGAAATTCAAGAAAATACGATCAATTATCAAAATTCAGTGGTAAGAATTAGAATCTAATCTACATTCATTTCCCTTTAGAACAGTACAAACCTCGCTTCACAATTTTAAGATATTTTAATGTATTAAAGAAAACATCTCTGCACGATGGATTTGAGACTTCCTATGTAAAGCAAATAGGGAAAACGGCCCTGGAATCAAATTCGGGACTTCAATTTACGCTAAATAAAATATAGCCCGGAGGTGGACCCTGGCAGCACAGGCCTCATACCAAGCTTCATGAAAATCGGTCCATTGGTTCAAAAGTTGTTAGTATGGGACACACACGTACACACCCAGACAGGACCATTTCATAAGGCTTTGATTCCTTTGCAAACCAGCCTAAAGATAAATGCGGAAAAATCGCAGAAATACACGATATAACAATAAAAATTTGAAATGCAAATGATGTTCAACACAAGTCGATAACTAGAAATGCCAATGACGAATGAAAAAGAATTATATTGTCTGTCTCGTTAAATTGAGAAATCGCTCTGTTTAGCAATAGCGAATGTAAATGTGGTTAATGCATCCTAGTTTGGCGCTCAGTATTTGATGCGCGGTTTATGTATTTGTAAAAAATTTCAAAACATTTAAAAACATTTTTCATTTAAGTTTTCATTTTGCTTTTGAATTCAACCTTTCAAAATTGAAAATTACGCCACATTTCGCTTCCGTTTAAAATTGGGTTAATTCAAACCGTCCATTAAACTGTGAAGCCTATAACTCGATGCCAACCTTGAAAACTTGAGTCCTCTACCAGTGCCCGTTTTTTTTTAAACAAAATTTTGAGATTTTTCTAAAATCTCAAAATTTAGTGTTTTAAAACTTGAAATGTTCTAGCTACATTAATTTGATACTGCATTACGTTTCAATCAATCTTCATTACGTTTGAGACGAACTAAAATGTAAAGTATTTTGTAATATTTAAATAATCGTCTAGCACAATTAAAATAAGATGACAATTTTTTATATAAGATACAATAAAGAGTATTACTAAACTTTTGTGTGTGCAGTGCTGTAGCGAAGAAGTTATCCATAGGGGTCAAGACCAAAAAAACATCGTCTCCAAACCTTAATAAGTGTACAAACTGCAATTATAATCATCTGACAAATAAATATAATCTCTATTTCCCTGTATGCAAAAATTACTGTTCACCGATAATATTTTCGGAAATATAAGTATGTATATCTTAAAATGCCGATTCGCGCCTTGACTGTTGGGCTCCCAGGGCCCCACTCCCTCTTTCCTTGTTAAAGTCCTGTGGATTGTATTTTTAAAACCGAAATGAATTAATACTAAATGTGCGTAATAACATATTTTTGCCAAAAAAAATTATTACGATAAAATAATACGGAAGTATGATAGAAGACTTGTCTTTTCCTTGCGATACATATATATGTCCACACATGCTAACCTATTCTGCAAAACTCGCTTCGATTACGTAATTGCTACAAATTTAATATCAGTTCACAGGATTTCGTTTCAAAACAATGGATGAAACAGTTTCCTAAGAAAATCGCCTTTTTTATTGGTCTAATTACAAAAAATATGCGTCTTATCGTTATGAGAATCATCCTGGAAAAGCAATTTGGATAGTATCCTCACCCCTAATCGTACAATCCTCTGAAAAGTGGGTTTAATCTCGTCACCTTCGTAATATTAAAAAAAACTTTGGTTCACAGTTAGAAAAAAATACCCTCGACGTAATTCAGACTTAAAACTAACAAAGATTTGGAACCATTCGGAACGGCTATTTATCTCGCTGCTAATTAAACTGACGTATCTATTATGCGCACGCTGGGTTTGGGAGCCGTTTCTTCCGTTCGATCTTGATACACTACGACGCAGCAACAAAAGTAGGCCACAAGAAGATAATCCCGAATGCACGCCTTCCGTCCCAACGGAATATATTTCTCTCTCAGTTTTACGACTTTTGCGAATAGTGTTCGTGCCTTTCATTCGCACGTTTTGTCATTCGATTCTGGAGACGGGATCGACCAACTGCGAATCTCTCTGAATCATACCATAACTTCCCCGCAAAGCGTGTTGATTTTAATTGATTAGCTACGTGTTATCTAATCTGGAGCGGAAACTCAAATTTTTATGTGCTTTTTTATAAACACCGACTGACAAACTCAACGATTTGTGTATGTATACGTAAACAGTGGAACTCTCAAGTGCTGCACCAGGGAGACTAGGAGGTTGCCGGATATCTGAATTATCGGATTTGAAAGGCAGAAAGCGATCGTGTAGGTAAACTTTTGAAAGCTTAGAATCAATTGTCACGCAGAAAATAGCATTAAAATGAAGAATAAGGAACCGTCAAATGCCAAATCCGGACCGGAATAGATTGTTTATTATTTATTTATCTTTACACGAGTTCATGTCCAGCAAAGCAAAAATTATCATTTACAATGAACTGCAAAGCAATATTATTTAGTGCATATAAAAAAATTGTAATCTCCTTTTTTCTGTTCAAACTGCCAAATTTATGACGCAACGACACGATAGCATCACATTTGCTTAGATAAAAGGTAATTTAGAAATTTAGTTGTTTATCATAATCTATTATCGCTGAATATCCACCGATGAAGGCTGCTTTGTAACTCTTTCCTGCTTTAAGACGAGTTCGCGCGCTCTTTAAAAAAATGGTCCCGTGTCGGCAAGAAACATGGCCTCCGGGGACGACAAAGGAATGAAACGTGAAAATAACACGCACGCACACAAGCACCTTTATATATACAGAGAGAGAGAGGAACCGATATGGAGTACAAGGTAAACAGTAAAACGGAGAGAGCGGAGGGATGGATTGAATGGTAGAGGAATGGAAGGAAGAAAAGAGAAAAATGGCGGTGAAAAAGAGGAGAATAAAGCAAGGAGAGTTAAATATTACGTTAATGGAAGGAAAAAAGACAAAAATGAAAAAAGTGAGTTCAAAGGAAGGAAAGGAAGAAAAAGAGGTAATGGTGAAGGTAGATACAGAAATAGGAGGGAGAGAGGAAAGGGGATGGTCGCGGAGAATAAAGAAATAATAGTATTAATTCGCCTTTATTTAGGAGCGAGACTTAAGACTAACACGTCTATTCTTCCATCTAACCCAGGACGAGAGCGAGATTCGAACCCACGCTCTTGATACCCGACCGCCCATCTACCAAGTCCATCAGATAAAGGGATGCTAGAAGAAAGGCGAATGAAAAGATTAGGAGGTGAAATTATAGAAAGTGGAAGGTAGGGGACAAATAATACGGAATGGAAACGTAAAATCATATGACAGTAAGGAGAGAGTGATGTGGGATCCATGGAGATGAAGGAGGAGAATAAAGGGAGCAAGTTATAAAGAAGAAATGGTGATGGAGGGAGAAACGGTGAAGAGAGAGAGAGAAGAGAGGGAGAATAAAGGAAAGAGGACGATGGGGAAAGTAGCGATAGAAAGAGAAAGTTCTAGGAGTGGTGGGAGAAGAAATGCTGGAAGTAGGGAAGCGCGGAAAGGATGGAAAAGGGACGAGAAAACCCAATACTTTTGTAAAGTTACAGCCCCCAATTCACTCCAGACCATTCGTGAAGTTGGACGGGCAAGAATATGAAGTGGCGGGGGAGAGGATGGGTTGAAGGGACCGGATCGGAGGAAGGGGCGGGGGGAGAAATTAAAAAAAGCTTTTAAATGGGCGGGAGTAGGAGAATGGCGAGAGAGTCACTTATCCAGAGCGAGAGTAGAATGTAAAAGGTTACTCGGTAGTTATACAACGCAAAAGAAATTGGTTTATTGAGACGCCTGATGGCGGTCGAGTTCGTCTGTCGCCTATTTCGCGGCCGCCAATAATTCCTCTGATGATTCAATGTATACATTTTTTCCTTTATTTAACAACACACATTCTTCCCGAAGAAAAGTCTTCATTCTTAAGTTGTTCAATATTAAAAATTCGATTTTAAGCTATTCTTAAGATCGATTAAAAATATTTTATAGCCATTAGCCACAAATATTGTAGCAAGCCCATAAATGACACTGCTTTGGCTTTCGCTTATGTAAAGCTAGATAAATACTTAGACATTTGAAAATTTTCCATTAGACTCCACGGTAATACTTCAAGATGATAAGATGTTTCATAAACAGATTTGGAACAATAAAAGTAAAAAATCTTTATATCGCAATAGATTTTCACTTTACTCCCAACATGAACAGGCTAACACGAGAAGTATAATGCATGGAATAAATTTTTTTTAAATGTTGTGCAAGTTTTATCGACGATATGCTGGAAATTGCGAAAAAAAAATTTAAATCAGAAAAAAATTTGGTCCCTTCGGGAATCGAACCCCGGCAAAAATATTTGAAAACCAGCTCGTTTCCCCTACCAACGCTCTTAGATGACGAGGAAAGGACTTTTAACGATCTTATTACGTTGACTCTCGGATCGTGATTTCAAAGGGCATTTTCTCGTAAACGACGTCGAGTTGGCACCTAGGTAGAAACACGAGTCCGTTATTTTACATATACTTTCATTCTGCAAAGTCTCAATTCGATGCGAGTGTCACACCTTGGGGGCTTCCCTGTTAGAAGTCTGGTAAGGAGGATAATAATTCATTATTGGTACAGCCGCGTGTTAACACTTTTCAATAATAGAGGATTAATGCAGAAGAACCACTTTTATTTGTTCCATGTTGTTATAGTCCTCGATAATAGGAATATTTTTCAAATAAAAATTCATCCTACTGTGGAATCAGTTGACACAGAAAGTTGGTCGAAGTCGAGCGGTGGCCGCTATTACTAACTGGAGGAGAAGAGGAGGAAGATTCGCGTTATTTGTTCAGTAGGTAAGCTGCAGATCCGGTCTCTTTAAATTTCCTTTTCTCAAGGCTAAGAATAAGTCACATTGAGAAGTGATTCTTTAAAAGACCCGTCCACAGTAACCGCGTTGGATTATAATACCCGATCGCCAAAGTGTTAAGAAGCATATAAAACAATCTGAAGAGAAAAACCTTTAATTGCGAGAGTGCTCTAGGTTGTGCTATTTAACCATTTAGTTACAGTTTTAATTTTGTTTATACAAGCCTACATTATTGTCAGGATGTTTACTAAAGTATTCTTGTTCATTTTCCCCAGATGCACAAATTTCAGCCACTTTTAATAACCGAATAATTCAGCGAAATTCACCAAAGTCGAAAACATTTATTTCAATTGAAAAATCCATTTTCTTCGTCCTTTTTTGAGGAAACCCTAAGGCGCGATGGATATAATTGAATTCAGAACAGGAAATAAAATTCCTGGCGTTGTTTTTTCCCAAATGTTCCAACCAAGATAATATTTCACGGCGCCCTTCTCCCGGCATGCAGTCAATTGGAGCGGATTTTTCCCCCCTTTCGGCTCTCTCTCTCTCCTCCCAGCAAACACCTCCCTCCCCTCCCCCTCCCCGGAATCTACTCGTCTTCCTCCCGGCACACGTCCCCGATCCCTTGTCCCGTTCACACGCCGTTTCCCTTCGTTTTTCCCCTCTTCTCTATCCAGAGGGCTCCGATCTCCATTAGTCGACGGACGTCTCTTGTCCGCGTTTTCGCCCCAGGAGCGAATCCAAGCAACTTCCCAGTGGCGAGAAAGTTTGCGTGCGTCGAGTGTGTATGTGCGCAAGCGATAGAGGTTGTGGGCGTATTCGAACGAGTTCCACCACTACCGTTCGAGATTTTTCCACCGAGGCTCCCGGCCATCCAACACCGCCGTCCGCTTCCATCTTTCTCTCTCTCTCTCTCTGTCTCTTTAACACACACTCACACGTCCTCTGGCCACGCTCTTCTCTACCCTCTCGTCCTCCATACCCAGTCCTGCCTCTCATCCATGCGCAAAAAAATACAAAATTCCCCAGGGAGAATATGTGGTCAGTACGGCTCTCCAGAGGAACTCGGCTCAGAGGAGAGAACGTCCAAGGTGGGTGAGGAGAGAAGATAAAGCTTTTGAATGAGATTCGTGGAAGAGTAGTGAAGAAAGCTAACGCGAATTTATATACACACACACATACATACATACATACATACATACATACATACATACATACATACATATACACACTCAGGATTTTTTTTAAATATTTCATAATTCAGTATGGAAATTCAGGAGCAAAATATTCCCATCAACATGGGCCGAAATAGACTACCTAGCCGAGATACTGCCACATTGTGTCATCAACGCTAACAGGGACGTAACTAGGAGGCCTGGAAAGTCCTGGTCCCCATTTCTAAGTCCTAGGCTTCCCCTTGGCCCACCTGCTGTATACTGTATTCTAAAAATGGCTTAATAAAGTATTTCATGTTTTTATTATTAATAAATAATTTCCATTTGTGTGAAAAGTGCAGTAAAAATAGTTAAAACATTTTTCATATTATTATTTTTATTGTTTTTTTAAATTTTGGTGTGCGCCTCCAAATATGTTTACAGTCATTCTACATCATAAGCTGCCCCCCCCCTCCAAAGTTGGGATGCAAGTTACGTCCCTGGACGCTAGTATGGCAACATGTGCAAGATTCTTATGAAACAGTGTGTTTATCCAGGCATTTCCCAGCGTGCGTGCCAATAAGTCGCTCACGAGCGTGTGTAGAGATGCTGGGGCACCGTAGAACACATGCTGTAACACATGGATATGAATAAACGGATCAGTTGGTTGATATTTATCTTTATTTTTGAGAGTAACATTGGCAGCACAAATTGGAGGTATCCAAGATAGGAAGCGTTTCTTGACTCATGTTGATAGGATATTTTTGCTTCGATTTTGGCCTACATTCACACCCTGAATCCTGAGACATTTCCTAAACAACCTGTGTGAGTGCATACACACCCATTTACATACTGACAGGTGTATTGTGTCCCTAAAAATGCTTATTTTGATTACCTATACTACATTTACTGATAAAACATATGAATGGATGCAAATTGATACAGCATTTAGTTTTAGGGCATAAATGTTCGAAATGCGCACCATCGGCATTAGTGCATTGTTGAAAACGACTCACTACGGAGTGACACACTTGTGCGCACGTTGCTGGTAAAATAGCAGTAGAAATGAAGTCAATCTCGAGCCTCAATTCCCTCGGTGTTTTTGGCTTCCTGGCGTTCTTCGAAGCACCACACGAGTAAAAGTAAAATTCATTTTTTACCAGATCGGAACAAACCGTTTAAAAAATTCAGCACGAAGATTTAAATGGTCTTCACTCGTATCATGCTGCAGTCTTGGTATTCACGGTTTACATTTGGCAACTTACAGAATCCGATATACACAGATCACTGTCTTAAAGACATTCTAGATGATCGCGTGAAAATCCTCAACACATTCGTCATGAGTTGTTCGAAGTCTTTCAGAACGTCCCTTGAGCCGTCTACCTTAAACTTGTCACATAACCATAAAATGGTTAAATGTGTTGGTCGTTTGACTTCTGATTCAAATTTCAAATGTCTTTTCACCTCTCCTACTCCATCCGTTTTCCTACGACAGTTCAAAATCCACTTACGTTTCTCCGATGAGGGTCCGCCGTTTTAATCCGTACTGATTACCCGTAAGATAATACTTGGGAGAATGTGGTATTACACAAACACCTTTTAGCAAATTAATTTAAATCATCAACCTTTAATGTACGTTTTAACATGTTTTATCAACGTTCAAAGTGTGTATAAGAAATTTACAATCGCACAAAGAAAATTCGCGCAAGGAATCTTGTACTCAAAAACCGTTTCATAAAACGAAGAGTTTCTAAATAGGTAAGGAAATCAAAAACGAGCGTAAAAATTAAATCTCGAAATATTCCGACGCTTACACATTGTTTATGATACATAGTAGAGTATGCACGCTTTGTAATACACTTAAACTTGACACGGATAAATTCGATAAAAATTCGGCAACAACATCCCTTCAGCCTAAAACAGTGGCCGTGATATAGGTAGAGATACGAAATCGAAACGAAAGAATCGATACCTTACACATATGTATGTATCGAATGAAAAGTATCGATACTTTCTTCGTATCCCTAGATATAGGAAACGAAACTGGAAATACGCACCGTGAGAGCGTCATTTAGAACATCGAGTTTCTTCCAAAACAAGCGGCCCAGCGGCGCCCTCGAGGGCAGCCCAGTTTACAGCGTCGTTTTTCAGTCATCCTTCCTCCCTCTTTTAAGTTTCTTTGGTTCGACCTTTCGAAGCTACGCCAATTTCCCTGCATCGCCACACCCTTGAAAACCGAGAGGTATTGATGGACGTGTTTCCGGAAAAATTCTTTTAGAAAACGAGAAAATAAAAACGAAAACCTAACTCTCGCGCAAAATGTCTCATTGTGTGTCTATAAGGAAGGTTACTGTAAAAAAAAACAATCTATTTCTAAAATATACATTCACATCTCTCTTCTTTTCATATTTCTCTCTCTCTCTTTCTCCGCCTCTATTCTCACATTATCTCCCTCTCCCTATTAATTAAGAGAGACCGACTAAGGTAATTTCTCGCCCAAATGAAGACTATTATCCACCTCGCTATCTATCGAATTCCATTTTTTAACTTCTAGTTTCTCCTTTTTTATCCATATATTATCTGTCTATTATTTTTTCTTATTCCGCCCTTTCTCTTCTCTATTATTCTTCTTCGTAGTTTTGGTTTTGCATACCATCCATTTCTATAAGCGTTTACATTTCTTTCACTTTATTAATGGAATATCATGGCATTTAATTTTTCTCCTCTCCTCCGATATTTTATGTACAAGAACAAAGAAGAAATTATGGAAATATTTTTCCAATTAAGTGTGAAAATGCTAAAGCTAGTATGTATTTTAGAGCAGTATGAAAATAATGTCAATGCTATCATAAATACTGTCCAAAGTACGACACATTGCATCCATTATGCTACATAATTTAAGAATACAATTTTTCCATTTGGCCTTTTTTAAAACCATTTTTTCTTAAAACATTTACTGCATGCACGGGGTGGTAGTAATGTAAAAGCGTTGATTTATAATGGTTTTAATAGAGAGGTAACACAGAGAATCGAAAAGAAAAGCATTCAGTTTATAGTAGCATAGAAAGATAGAAATGGAATGTGAGCAGGTATTTGTTTACTATGAATGTGTTTGATCATAAATAATTTCCACGCCTTCTACGTTGAAATGTTCTTTCTTCAAGATAACCTGCGCAAAATTGTGTTCGTTGATAAATGCTGAGATAGGATGTGAAATCGACGTTTCATAGGATGTAGTACGGATGAAATCCGTATTTGTTTTGACCTAAATTTGGGACACATCCGGTATTTTCCTTAATGGAACCACGCCGTCGGGAGCAGAAGAAAAAGAACAGAACGCCATACCCGAATCCGAGAATTCCAATCCCTTCGCTTCACTTTCCACAACCATCGCGATGGAATGAGAGTGTACGTTCTCTAAAGGAGTCCGCCGTGTGTTTAATGAGTCTTTGCGCATGCTTCGTGACCTTCTCAAGCCGAAAGAAACCCATCAGCGAATGAAATAAAATTCCACGAAATCTAAACAGTATTTGGAAATTCTTCGGGAAAAACAAGTTAATACTTCTCTGATTAAACAACGCATGAGTACGAGAAGCGAATCATTCCATTGTGATTGTTTAGACTGAGCAGAAATATTTTTTCAAGAGTAAAAGATTCAAATAATTATTATGAAAAGGGCATGTTATGAAGGGATAAAAGCGAATGTGTATTAAAGACTAACGGAATAATAATGAGAACAATAATCATACAAGTCACATTCAGATCATTTTCTCCCTAGAGGTTTTATGCAAACAGGCATTTATACCATCAGTTTCATAAAAAACTAAAAATTTTTTTAAAAACATCAAGATCCGGATTTGGCAAGTAAAGCGTAACAAAAACGATTTGGATAACTTATTCAAGCGCTAGAGTTTGCAATATCGAGAGAGAAATTATATTAAGAGATTTACTGCAAGTTTTACTTTAAAATCACGAGTGGCAGTTAGATGTTAATGTAAAAAAATTTTATTAAATTCCTCTGCCTTTCCTAACAAATTTTGCTGCATTTACAATTACTTGCCCCTGCCAAAACACATAGATATGAACAAATTGCTTGCTTCATTGATGTTAGTCTTCATTTGTGACAGAAGCATCAATAACACAAATTTGCGGTAGCACAGTAAGGAAGCGTTTGTTGACCCATGTAAACAGAAACGTTTTACT
Organism: Tanypteryx hageni; assembly: GCA_028673005.1. Classification (NCBI taxonomy): domain Eukaryota; kingdom Metazoa; phylum Arthropoda; class Insecta; order Odonata; family Petaluridae; genus Tanypteryx; species Tanypteryx hageni. The sequence continues at coordinate 87,295,237 of CM054116.1, read as the reverse complement.
TAAGCTCCGGCTTCCTTCTCATAAGTATTTGAAAATGTTCTATCAATAAGACTCCACTCATACCTTGATCATTATTACTTGATATCACCTTCACAGCATGGTTTTTTTTAAAGAAAACTATTTTTTCATAAAAATGATATTGCGCAAAAATTAAGGGTAGTTTATTCTTAGCGATTTTTAGAAAACTTTTATTTACTCAAATATGGCTCCATAGAATTTGATTAAAATCAATACAGTTGTAGAGCCTGATGTTATAAATTATACTGCATAAACCATAGTTCTTAAAAAATCACCATATGGCATCCAGTGACACCATATGATGTCACGCCTCTGCCACGATCCACTCAAAACCTTACTACAGCCTTACGCTTAAACTAAATCGAATGATATCTCATATTTATGGATAATATCATTCATAAAAGACGTTCTGTAGAGATAAACGATATTGTGCAACAATTAAGGGTATTTTATTCTTAAATATTTTGAAACAAAATTCGATTTACTCAAAAATAGCCATAAGGATTTTGATTAAAATCCATCCAATCGTACAGCCTGATGTCACAATTAATATTAACTAAGCCATATATCCCAAAAAATTACTAAATATCGGTCAGTGGCATCAAAATATACGGTTAACTTTGAATTATGAGCGTTTTTCTTTTATTAGCGTACACAGTGGGCCAAACGTATATACTACGCATATGAGAAAGTTTGTGCAATGTATATTGCGCCGTTTATTTAAAGTGGCCAGCTCTAATGATTTTATAAGAATACACAAGTTATTCATTCATAGTCTTCACGTTCTAAGCTTTCAATACTCTGTTTATGATAGCCAAATTGAAATCGGTGAACACTCGAGTGAACAATGGCCAGGTGTTATTTTCTCTCACGCTGAAAATATGATACGCTTCTAACCAGCTGGCAATAGTCTCTGTGCCGTTCTTGGAAGAGATCATCTCGAGAATTGAAAATATGCACCCTCTGCGATAAAATACGTCACTTTCTAGGAGATAACTGTTGTAAAAAACTTTTTGCGTGCCGACAAATTTTCTTGGCGTGCCGAATTTGGCACGCGTGCCACATATTTGTCATATATACTATAAACGAACAAAAAATCCTACCAAACCACCCGATCACTGAATGGTGAAATAATCCGGGGACGGAGGAGATTTGGCTTTATATTGCAGTACAGTGCATGCTCAAAACATTATAATATCAATAATAATTCACTTATTTCATTCAAATTTTTATATGATTTTACAGAAATTTCACCCCTTTATTTTATCTTATAAAATATAAAAATCAATAATACTAATACCTAATTTAATTTTGTATGATAATCTTCATATCAATCAAACCACAACCCTACAATGCAATTTTTACACAAATATACACTATCCTTTCTTTTACAATGCTTCAGACATACAGCACATCGTGTTTGTGGACGAGATTTTCTCTCTTTAGGTGCGAGTTTTTTGATGAAATGCCTTGCTGTTAGCCATGTCAGTGTTATCGGCCAAATGAACTTATTATTATTAGCTCCGGCCCTTTGCATTACTTCCTTTAACACTTGATTATGCCTTTCTTGAGTTTCAGTACAAACTAATATATCATCAAAATATACTCCAACATCATCAATATCCCCAAAATACTATTGAAATGCTGGAGTACCTCAGGGCTGACATTGAGGTCAAACGGTAACCTTATAAATGGAAAGGGCTAAAAGGTGTGGAAAACAAACCACCCAGAAGTGGGTGCTTACTCTTGTCACACACTCGTTTTTTTAAATATTTGATAAATGTAAAAACATATTGGGATAAAAGTTGTAGGAAATTTAATTTTCTATAATGTTTGGTCAAAACATTTTCCCATTTAATGCATTGTTAAAGAGATATTTTACGTCACTCTCCTTTTTATTTTCTTAATTGTCTAATCTTCATGGCTATATTCAATATCAGAAACATACAGTTTGAGTTTATTTCTGTTCTTTAAATTATTCTCACAGTTCCTTCAAATATTTATTATCGTTTAACCTATTTGGAATTTTTAGAAATATTACAGGTATGGAGAGTCATGTGGTGGCCACATCAGATTTTTTTACACATATAATCAATATGCTCCTCCCAATTAAGTTTCTCGTCAGTATAGATTCCCAAAAACATTTAATATGCAACTTGTGTCAATTGGACATCATCAATAAAGGTACCCATTTCATCATAACATAGCCCTCTTAATAGGTTGAAAAAATATAAAATTAGATTTTAACTCATTTGCTAAAGGTTATTGTCCTGAAAAAGTATTTTATTTAATATTAGGTATTGTTTATAACGGTTGTGATTGTTAATCCAACAATATGCTCATTCAAATTGTTTAAAACTGTCAAGTATTATAGTTTTGGCCTGAAGAAATTCCGAATTGGTGTCTTTCACCTTCTTACCTTGCTCGTGGCCAGAGCTATGTAGGGTGCATAGCAAAAAAGTTGATTAATCATCAGCATTTGCAGCTGTATTCCAGAACCCTTAAATAGACCACGGTATAATTTCCATTTATTTTTTAAAGACTTTTTACCTACCAAGTTATCAAATTTCAACTCATGATAACTCATTTGTGTTTAATATCAACATTTTCAGAAGCAGGGCATTGAATCAAATTTTTAATATAGGGTTTCTTCTGTTTCTCAGAAAATGAAAATTTTCTCATTGAAATGATTTCAGCAGAAAACGTAATTTCCAAATTGTGTTTTTTTGGTAAATTATATAAAATATATTTATAGTTAGTTTTAAAAATTACATGAAAAATGGATTTAGTGCAAGGTAAATTTTTATAAGTTCCATATATATCCAAACAAAATAAAGTTAACAATGAAATAAAAATACAAATATACATACACATAGCAAAATGTATTCAGAAAATTTGAGCTATTATATTTAAGAGTTAAACAGTTTTTAATGTTATGAATAGCTATTTCTCTCAATTTAATAAAATATTCCATTAAGAGGAATATGAAAACTTTAGAATTAACAGTGAGTCAGTTTTGCATTATAGCTGTAAATTTAGTAATGCCATAGAACAGATTTTAGGCACGTTAGATTACATTTCCATATCAACAACTAGCATTAAACTCACAAAACAAATATAGTAAGTCATCAACTTGCTCATATACTCATTCACAAATCAATCATCTTCAGAATTTCAAGAGATGCATGCAGAAACATAGGTTTCATCCACACACAAATGTATTTATACTAAATATCAGTCATATAACATAAAAATCAGCCATTCTGCCATTCATTCCTCCTCTCTCATTCATCCCTGTAGTAATACTCGCACCCATACTATTTTTGCATTCAATCCTCAGCATTTGCACTGGACACAAACACCAGCTACACAAATGCTCACTCCATTCAAACCTTTGCCTGCATGTATACATTCTTCATTTAATCTCAAACTTCTACCAGTATAGAAATGAAATAGTAAAGATCAACACAAACTGTCTAGTTTGCAATATCATTTTAAAATAATACCCCAAAAATCAATTCAGTATATGATAGATTATATATCAAAACAGAGTCTAGCAAGAAAAACTTTTTTCTACAACACCAAACACATTATAGGGATAAATTGGTACACAAGAAACATTATTCATTAATATTTTATGAAATTTGAGCATATTTCCATTGGCACCAGCGGAGGTAATGCTCTTGCCATCATTGTCACTTATTTTACATGGATGACATCGCCAGAATACTCCAGCCCTAATCCATGGGTACTGAGACCAAGCCCTGACCTAGGACAAGCACCTCCAACAAGGAGCTTATCTCTCAAAAAACCGAACAAACTCCTGAACATCATGCACTACGTATTACTAAAACTCTATACACAGGCATATTACAGTACAATGAATCAAAATATAAAAGAGAAAAATAAGTACACTTAATATCTAACACTTTCTACAAAAGTTTTTTCTATTAAATGTCACTGAAAACACATTCACAACGATGTCTTCTTTGGATATCACATCGACTCTTCAAGAAGCTTCATGTGTGGCAATCCTCTTGCACAGTAGTCAGGAGATGCTGGAAAAATTTTATTTTCATGCTGCATGAGTCTTTTTACCAAACCTACCAATATCATTAAAAATTTGCATAAAATTGTCATCATTAAAAATTATATATAGATATTTGGCAATAAAACCTTAAGGATGTGATAGATTTTGAAGTGAAAATGGGCATATCAATAAAAAATATTATAGATTCATCTATCAATGCTATATATTCTGTAAAACAAAATTAAAGTAAATAAGCATTAAGACATTAGTTCAATTAGAAAGACATGCTTAGGGTAAGAACATGATCTAGGTATTTTTTGATACATGGGTTACTGTTCCATGTAATGGACAGTACCAAACTGTCTATTGAATTGTAGTTTCTCTTAGATATTTACTCAAATTCTTGATATTTTTCCTGAATCATAACAAACAGAATAATACTTTGTCTCGACAGTTGAGTGAAAAGAAGTCACGTGTGCATAAGCAGCTTGAGCCTTTAACGAGAGTCTAAAATTCAGAATCCGTAAATTTTACCTTTAAACGATCAGTTAATTTTACAAAAATCATCAAATGAAATAAAAATTTTGAAAACTTTTAATTATAGTGAAGAAGTTAAATAATATCTGAAAGTTATTGTTAGTAATTGAGCAAAAGTCCTACAGAATGCTCCTAGATCAGGGTTGCTCAAGATGTCGAGTACAAACTCATTTGAGTTAGATCTTTAAAATTTAAAATCTTAATCCTCCAGCTCTAGCTTTCTCTAATCAATTTATTTCAACCTCCCCATCAGAAGAATTTTTAATGGAGTAGATCTCAAGCTTGAGCATCTCTGTCTTAGATGGTATACATTTACATTTAAATTGCATAAGCATATATAGTATTTTGGCACACCGAATCAGAGCAAAAGCGACAATTATTCCAAGAGCTATTCAGACTGAAAATGCATTTCAATTTGTGTATTTACAAAATTAATAGAATATGGCTGCATAGAATGTGAATTGCAAAAGTGAAGGAAAAATTCTATTATGTTGAACTGCAACAAATATAGAGTCTGATTTAACCACCAGTATGGCAACAAGTGATGACAAAAATGACCACTTTTCTCATAAAATTGATGTTAGTTTTGCAATTTTCTGAATTCTTGCACAAATGTCAGTTGAACTTCTTTAACTGCTAAAAATGGAAAGAACTGTGATAAGCTCACTATCAGGTATGCTAGATTCTTAGAGTTGAATGATACCCTATTATCAAGTTTTCACTTTCCAATATAAACATTTCAGACTTGTTATCTTTTAAAACAGTTGAGCAACTATTTCTACATGGCAGGCTGCATCAGTGGTTGAAATGAAAAAGATTTCTAAATAGGTATTTTAGTTTTAAATTTCAAAATTAAATGTTTTATTATCATAATTTGGCCAAAGTAAAATGAATTTGGGTGTTAAATTTTATTAATTGCTTTTCATCATAGCCTCAGGCCCCATAAAATGCTCTTGGGAGCCGTAGGTTGCCCACCCAATTTAAAAGAATTAAATTTGGTCCTGTGCAGCATTTTGAATGTGCAAACCAGAATTTTTAATAGCAACCTTATAACAGAATTAGCCTTTAAATACGAAAACAATTGATCACAAAACTATAGAATTTTTGCTTGGAATGATTAACTTCAGCTTGCTGAAATGAGTCATGGAATATTAGATGTAGAGAAATTAAAAAAAGCAAACTTACTACTTGATGATCCAGACACTGCTTTGGGGGCCCCTCATCAGAGTAGCTTGGTAGATATTGCTGATGACGATGCTTATCTAATGTTAAAGATTTATCATCTAATTAGCTACATTTTAAAACTCAAAAACACAATAAAGACATTGGGTCCAAAAAGTCCATTAAATACTTTGATGTTTATCTCCACAGCCAGAGACAAAATGATATGAAAATAGGTGTTTAACAATTGAATATAATTAGGGATGGGCAATTCTGTTTGTAAAGTTCATTATACATAGTTAGTATTCTAGTACTAAGCAAACTATCTTAGCTTGAGATTTACTTTTGTATTTCATGTTGCTACTTCATTTAATTTATACCAAAACCATTTTAACAAAATGTGAGGGAAATTGACACCTTTGTGCTCAATCTGAACATCAATATCACACTTTCAGAAATTTGATGAATAATTAGATAGCAAATTTCGAATTTCACTTGCCTGTAAAAGAGAAGAGATCATGGGCTTCTCAGCGAATCCGCAATGCGCTGCCTTGTATATTCTCTCGATGATTGGCATTCTGAAAATAACATACGGGTTTAAGTAAAGAGAAACTTTCCCATATGAAATATTGTGCAGATTTTGATAAGTACTTACAAATAGTAGCTCTGTTCGGTGTCTTCGAGCGCCTTCGCTCGTGCTAAAAACCAACTAGAAAGTAAGTCCCATTCAAATTATGAATACCTTCCTTCCTTTTAAAATCCCGGATATTTAAATGCATCATTTTTAAGTTAATTTTTCAAACAATAGGAGAGATTCATAAAATCTATCAGATGCAATCAATTTTCTTCAAATCGTGTGAAAATGTACAAGGATCTACGGAAAATTCTGCGTTGTACGGACAATGTCAACGCGCAGACTTGTGTTCCTTTTTTTGAGCAATCTTAATGTCATAGGGGATTTTATACTACATCTCTAGACGGTCATATTGCTTCAGTCAATTGTGACGATTAGGAATTGAATTAACTAGGGGTTCCGCCATGGAGTCCGATGCCTCCTGGCGGGATTATTTTTAAGCTATTATTACATGACCTCCAATTTTGTCCAAAATCCTCCAAGTATTAGAAATTATTGAGGTCGGACAGCTCTTTGATGACTCACTCCGATCGCTTGGTGAATTACATATCGTATGCGGCGGATGCGTCCTCGCTCTCCATACTTACAATAGCGTCCGATAGAAATGGGGTGACGAGGCTGGGATCCGTCTCCGCCGCATCTTCGCATGCTCCCTAAGTCGATTTGCGCCCTCCATATCTTTTGTTCGAAATTATAAACACACTCACGGACACACTGAAATATGCGTTCATGCACTATCAACTGAGACTTTCTCATTGTTTAACGGCGACTATTTGTCAAGCGTACACCAGTGACACCTCTTTTCACACAGGAGCGCTTTTCTTCCCTCTTCTCATAAGACGACGGGGATAACCTTCGGATCGTATATCAGCGACTTGTGTGCGCGTGCTTTTATGAAAAGCAATAAGAAAATATAAAATCTGATTATCACTAACTTATAAATTCCCGCGTGACGAGCATTATGACATGATCACACTAATCGATGCAATCCTCCTAGCTTGCTGGTTATAATGCCCACTTCTTTCCATAGAAAGGCGCCAGCCTCCTATGTTTCCTCATGAGGCGCCAGTGCATGCAGCCATCGACGTGGCTCAAACTTGGGCGGCACGCTATCGTATAGGACAGGGATGGCAAATACGTGGCACGCATGCGATTTTACTTGGCACGCGTAAGCTTGTATTTTCTGTATAAAATATGCAGTTTCTTAAAGAATCAGTCAACTTGTGGCACTCAAAAAAATTCTGATGAGTAGTCTTCTTCTACGTCATCGTCTTCTTCCAGTTCTATTTGCGCCGGTCTTGCCTACTTATTGTATAGATCCGTAATTTATTCTTCCCATTCCTGTACTACATTCTTTGTTTCTGTGACTATCTTTCCAACCGTACGCATAATTCCTTTACCACGAATTCCATTGGATTCTTTATCTTCTAATGCAGAGGTTCTCAACGTGGTACCCGATGGCACGCTGGTGCCCGGCGACATATTTCTAGGAGCCCATCGAGGCATTTCCAGTTAACCGCTGCTCTAATAGCATGGCAATGCCAAAGAGACAACATTGAAATGCAATACATTTCAAGGCTAGCCATTCATCATTTGATATGAATTTTGCATTGGGTTAAAAGAAAGTTAGTGATTTGAAATCTAAATTATCGGAACAGAAATCTATGTTTATCAAACCATAGCTTTGCTGCTCTTCTCATTGCTTCAGAATTTTTCGCACGGACGGAGGTACGTAGAGAAAACATAAGCGATTTTAAAAAGTGCTAAAAAGGATATTAGGTACTATTAGCACTCTTTTGTTTTGCTTTTCTCAGAATTCATTTTTTTTAAATATTGAATTGTATGTGCTTTTTTGGTTTGCGCTCGCCTCCCTCTCCCAGAATTTGGTGAGTGCCCAATGGAGACGAAAGGTCCCTGTTCTAATGCAAATAAAAAATAATTTTTTAAATTTTCACTAGACAGATTTATTGCGACCGGTTTCGCCTGTTAAAGCATCATTATGGAATCTTTCCACAAAGTAGAGCCTTCCCAAGTGAAATATGTTCTTTATCTTCTAATTCCAATTCCCGAGCGTACATCATATCGTTCCATCCTAATTTCTCCACCTATTGTATATCCTCACATTTTTCCTTTATCCAGTCTTCTCTAACTTTGTATGTTACTCTTCTCAACTCAATGTTTATGAGTCAATAGCTACCTTTTACGAGACGTTTAAATTACATTCTTACGAAGCTTTTGCTTCCAGAAGAATAAAATGCTTTAGAGGATTGTATTGCGTCGTAGTCAGTTGTCAGAGTATACGAGTATGTTAAGATGTACATACTTAAAATCAAACACATCTCGCGCGCGTTTTTCTGCGGTACGTTGACTTAAGTTAACGTAACATAAATGTTTTTTAAAATTAATATGCTTTTCTTAAGGAATAACATTTATTTTCCCAATTTTTTTACTCTCAGATTCCGTATGCCATATCTCGAATTCTTTATTTTTCCATTACTCCCATTCCCCTTCTCCGTTCCGCTGTCCCATCGACCTCCGCCACTTGTCCCGTTCCTCTCGTGACCTACCTCAGCTGATTTGGAGTTCGTTTTGGGGAAACGCCTGGACCTCTTACCGACGTTTAAATCGCGGGGCGTGTGACCGCTTCGGATGATGCCAACGAGGCGAAACATTTAAATTGGAGGTAAAAACATGGCCGGTATCGCGGTCAAAGCGTGCACGCGTTTTTTGCGTTTAAGTCGTTTTAAAAAAAACCCTCAAACACTCTTTTTTACGCTTCTTTTTTTTGCTTCTCGTTATTAATTTTAATTCTTTCTTTATCTTATAAATCGAGGCCAGCAAAATTCCCAACAATTGCAGTAAATGTTTTATTGCAATAGTAATTTCTTTATATGCGTAGTTTCTCCTATTTTTATAATTAAATAACTGTATTTTTATTAAATACCAACTATCTGTAAAGTAAATGACGCAGCATTATTATTATTACTAGTAGTAGGATCCTTATTAGCAATGTTAAACTTATAAACATATACTTTTTTCTACTAACTAAGCCATGCATCTTTTATAAATATAATTTCAAGACTTTTAGAATGCTGTTGACTATAAATTTATAATTTCCGAATAATTAGCGTGATTTTTCGATTTCTGCTTCTATATTTTGCATTTTAGCGCCTTGTAAAATTTGATTTTTTCAACTAATTTTTAAATTTGATAATCATAGATTCATACGCAATCCCTGCGGTATATTTTCTAAATTTATTTGGAATCGAATCAGGACGTGAGGCGCTGCGGTAAAAAATATCCTAAGGTATGTCACTCTAAATTTGACGCCATTACCCTGTAGTATTTCATGTACATTTCCATTAACTCCGGTCCTGAGAATATTGACTCCAAAAGAATCAAAAAGCACATCGTTTTAATTTTCGCAAAGCCGAAAAATGTAAGAGATTACGAATTAAGCTGTAAGAGAGAGAGAGAGAGAGAGGGATTTGTGCCCAGATCATTCTCTTGTCAAATCAGTCTTCATTTTGGCGCCACATAAGCCAACAAGTAGAGCTTAACCTTTACCAGTAACCAACCCATCAACGAGACAATGACAGACGAACTTATTCAGAGATTGGACGTCATCTTGATGGTGAAAATTTTTCCGGGAGAGGAATGAGAGGAGAGCGGGGGAAGAAAATGTTAAACGGAGAATCGAATTCGAGAACTCGTTATGGCTGAAGGGTTAAAAGAAACGGCATTGCGTGGGAGAGGGAAAAATAATGGGATGAGCGGGAAATGGAAATGGGAGTTGGAGCGTTTTGAACGACGAGACGTCTCCACAACCGAGACAAAAGAGAGATGAAATGGTGGCATTAAAGAAACCGACAATGCTGAGAGAGGGAGATGGAGGAGGAAAGCTGCCTCCTGGGGAATGGGTTTTATGAAGTATTTTCACGTCTTAGAGAGAAAATGGGAATGTCATTGTTCCGGAGACGCACCGAAGTTATCTTCGGATCGACAGGGAACGTAGATTTGACGATTCAATCGGATGGAAATTGAAAAATTAATATTCCTTCATTAAGGAGAAATCTGATCGTTTTGGCTCCGAGTGAAACCGCTAGCGGTTCACCTCTAAATAAATCCATCAACTTCTCGTAATATCCCGAATATATTTGTGTGCGCCTATAAGACGTTAGTTTTTGGAAACAATTGTTACCTCTTCCGCGATAAAATACGTTTTGATAGGATAGTGGATAATTAAATACATTGACGAACGTTTTTTTAGGTTTTTTTTGTTCGAAATATTTTTCAGTGCTTCTGACTGTCACGCTAAAAGACAAAAATTATAGTGAAATATCTGAACTTCAAATTCTAAGACCGCGGCGAATAAACGCGTGAAAACTTTATGGCTGTCACTAAGAACATTTTCCAATAATTTTATAACTCCTGAGACATATCATTTGCAGCTTAATAGAATAACCGTTAAAAAGTAGACGGGAAACTTGTATTATACACGAAAAGCCATACAGAACTGAAATATTTTGATCGCCTTGAGATTCTAGAAGCGAATCGGTTGCTCGTTGAATTCGTTATCAATTCCACGGCTGGCGAGCAGAAAGGGATACGTTCCAGTACTGAAGAAATGAGAGAACCTGATCTAAAAAATTATTATAACCTCCAAAGTTTCCAGTTAAAGCTGATGTTTTGACGCCGTAACCAATGCTGAATCGGATTAAATTTTTGCTCAACCTCAATAGCGCATTTCCTGCGAAATCGATTGATTTCAGGGTATTCATTCCTGACTTATCGGACTTATCCCCTTTTCGGCGGCCAGCCGTGGAATCATGCCTCGGTACATCACGTTCATTTACCGCGAGGGATCCGCATCCAGCAAGTGCGAGAGAGTTGAAATTGAACGCGCCGAAAAATAAACAGGCGGGAAGAGTCGGTTATGCGTGCATTCGGCCCAGAAATTTTCAACCGCTCCGAAATGGAGTGATCCCGACGAGCCCTTCGAACATTTTGAGATGTAATCTTCCTCCACAAATGTGGAGATGAAAAGCCGTTCGGCATTTCCCTTCACTTTCAGGCGGATCCGCGCTTGTTTCGTTCGCTTTGTGGCTGGTGTCAGCGGCCGGAGGGGAGTGCCGAACGGAGGGGTCGAAAAATTTTGTGCCCAAAAAAGAGGGCCCCTTTCCCGCCGATCCGTCTCGCTTCCTCTTAACCGCCCTCTCGCCCACCTCTCTCCTTCCTATCCCCTCCCCCCCTTCCTCTTCATTCCCCCACCGCAGTGAGCGCGAGAGGGAAAGGGCCCGTGAAACGTGATTTTAGGACACGTCAACGCCCGAAAAAATTCCTCCGATTACACGCGCATGAGTCCGCTCGGATCTCGGCGAATCGATGGCGAAACATATGCCGCGTTCCCTTCCTTGCCCATGACAACGACCAAGCACCCGGTCCGCCTCCGAACGCACCTCGCAAAGAGCACGCTTCAACAGCTCATGCGATCGTATGTACCATCTAGACCAAAACACGAAATGGCAGTTGTCTACGATCGTGGAATCGCGTTTTTAAATTTGCGAATTTAATTGATAGTCGATGCTGCCGTTTTTCGCACACCTTTCGTTCAGTAACATCGTGTATATGTCGACGCGTCGAGTTTTTACGATGTTGTCGCCAGAGCTTGAATGCCCGCGTCTGCATATGACGTGCACATGGATTTCGTCGTCAGGAATTACAAGCCGTCGAACAAATCGCGTTTCTTTCCGGAAGGGGAAACTTTTTATCTAGTTAAGAATATTTTCGGCTACCGCTTGATGGGATTTATATGAATTTGGTCATATTTCGATCATTTATGTCAAGTAAGTAAGTGTACATTAAGATGAGGAAAATATAACGTGTTTTAATAGTACCAAGCGATTCTATATTCATACAAGCGTATTGCTGTGAAAGTGGAAAAATTGTATCCAGTTCTAAGTAATTCTTTCAAGTAAAATCAAAAATATATTTAGTAAAAACTTGAATATATGGGCCTTCACCTGGTGGTATTCCTTCTTAATAAACACGACAAATATTAACTTGTGCAGCACCACAATCTATTTAAAACGAAATCTCAAACCCTCACTTTGCCAAGCATTTCTTACTTTGTAAATATAGTAGTAGCTTTATTACGAAAATTTGTCACTTTGCCGGAAAAAAGACTCGAGCTTAACGCTTTAGAGGAATTGGAAATTTTAAAATGTAATAAGAATAACAATGCAACGGTTTTAAATGAGTATTTGTACCTTTCCTTTTCTGCTCTCTTATTCGCCGTCGTTAGCCAGCATGAGACCACATACCCTCCCCCTCCTCACCTCAAGCAAATAGTTTCGTTCTCATTTCTAATAATTGCCGTGTTTTTTGTACATTTAATAGTTAATTCGTTGCGTTACTTTTTCAGTTATTTGAAGGACAAAGCGAGACAAATCTTTATCTCAGAACTGAGATTTTCGGTAGCAAAGTTCTTGCTACGATTATTTGTCTACTTCATTCTGCACCAGGTACGCTATCTATGGATAAGAAAGCAAAAAAAATAGCCATTTTCTTCCACTGAGCTATCTTGATACTCGTTCCATTCTTTTTCTTCGTTGACACGCCTATCTCTATCGTCAAAGCGGCTAAGATGTAAAATGTAAACTCGTCAAGTTAAAAGTCTTGATTTTTGGCCCGTTAGTATACACAACTTCTGTTTCGATATTTTTATCATCTTTTATTAGTTAGAGACAGATGCGCTATGAGCCTTAATCTCATATCGTTATTTGCATTGAAATTATGTAATTTTAATTCGACTTAGTTTTTTACATTTAAAATAACTTAGTAAAACGTTGTGCTACATCAGAGCTCTTTAGAGGCATTGAAACATATGAAGATTTTTTAAAATAGTGTTTCATTTTAAAAATTATTGGTTAAAAGAAGCACTCAAGTTAACACTAGTAAATCTCTTAATATAACTGTGTTGTATTTTTATATTCAAATGACGAATGTATATCAAAATATTCCAGTGGCAAAGAGAGAGGATTTTTGGGTAAATTGCAAAGATAACGAATAGGCGTTCCCATCGGGATTGTCCCGTGTAATTAATGAATGGAAAAGAGGAGACAGTCGTTTTATTTGAAGGCTGCGCGTTTCTCCTCTCGTATCACGTGGTCGGATTCCATTTCTCTCGAGATGGCCTCATTAACCATTTCCAATACTAATTCCCTCCATGCTGACTAAACAAGCTTGTAATTCATTGGTTAAGCTCCTATAGGCATTGTTTTCATCCTCCAATACAGATGCAAAAAAATCCTTTCGAGTTTTAAGAAATATCATAATTGCGATATTAAGCTGCCTTAATCAAAAAACGTTTTGCCCATTTTAAATTGTAAAATTACAAAATTTCGATTTTCTGTAGATTTTTGTTCTTTGTTTAGGTCAAAAACAATATCATCGCCTGAAAATTATTCCGTTTAACGTAAATTTGTTCTACCAGTAATTCGAAAAAATTACACATTGGACAAAAATTAACATATATATATAACACTATGAAAGAATTTAAATTCAAAACTGATTACAAAAGATATAAATACTTGTGAGAAAAATAATAAGTATCCATTTGTTTTCTCGAAGTATGATGCGGCACCACAGCTGTCTAAGTTTAAAAACTAAATACTGAGCATTTTAAATAATAAGTAGATATAAGTTGGCGTCATCAGATTAACCTTCTCCTGAGACGCTGATGTATCAAATTCGAATTCAAAGAATAATAATAATAATATTTATTATCCGCGTGATCATACAATCAATATTGCAGGTTTAGGATTCGCCAGGAGATAAAAATTCGATACATACAAGTGATAGCATAAACAATGAAATACAACGTTGAATTGGAATACAAAGCAAAAAAATACAATATACCTATATATGAATGGAAAATATCCTCTAATTTAGGAAGATACAAAGTAAATATGAAATTTTAAGGTATAAATCACAAAAAAAATAAACAGATAATACGCAGATGTTTGCTAGAACGATATTGTTATGAGTGCGATAAAACTCATTCGATAAAATTAAAATTAAATTATTTTAAATCGTAATTCGAGTAATTTAAACACGTGCAAAATTTAAATTTATTACGCTGGATTTTAAAGTAAAAGTTTCATTTATGAAATGGACGTAACGTTTAAACCAGTTTAAAGAAATATTAACGTTAATTTAGAACTTCGGAAAATTAAAACAAAAAATTAAATTGGGAAACTATTTTTGTTATTCTTGAATTTGGATCTACATCCAAAGCTTGACGGAGACCTCTTTTATCTGCATTCGAGCTCCGCTTATGCCTTAAATTTGGAATGGCAACTTGATAAAATGACGTCACTGCATAAGATAACAAACTTAATGGCTGATGAGCGAAAATTCCGCGCATAAAGTGGGAGTTTTTGCAAAAATTCAAAAGCGATGTTAAATTTTCCTGAATCAGAGACAAAAAAGCTAAATCCAAGCGAGAGATTGAAAGTTAAGAAAGGAAATTATCGCAGGAAGCTTTTGTAGCTACGGAATTAAGTAAAGGGAATACATTGAAGATTTGAGCGTGATAATGGCCTTCCTCCGTCATAAAGAGAATTTTTTTGCCAGCAGATGGAAGTGGCGTCTGAATACCAAGATGAATTCTTTGATCTTTCTTAGAAAAGAACAAAAGATCGGTTTTTGCTGTTAGAGTATCTTGTGCAAGGCTAGCAATTTGTTTTCCCATAATGTCGAAGTGATTCTAATCATTGTCTGGGCTCATTAACCCCTTTGCCTTCAATTCCACACGTGCTCAGTCAACAACGTAGTCAAATTGTCGGAATTTATTTTACACTAACTTAATCTCTCCTGATTATATGATATTCAGACTAAATTGATATTACGAAGCAATTGTTGCATATCAGTGGAGCGCGATTTACTCTCAGTAAACAGGGTTATATAGTTTAATAGGGTTTAGATGAAGCCATTTTTACAAACATGAAACTTACCCATATTTTCTTTTTATACTAATGAAGTAATATTTCAATGAATCATTAAAATACACGTAAAATTACAATGCAGGTTAGTTCAGATTATTTGAATTAATAAAAATTCGATTAATAGGACACTGTTAGACAATCGTTATTTTTGGTAGCATAAAGTAGATCTGGGGTGCGCAAACTTTTCATGCCGCGCCCCAATTTTTGTTCAAAATACAAACTTGGGCCCCCTACCATGGCTGGCAAGATTTGGTATTTGGGAGGGGTTTTATGTCGATGATAATTTTGAGAAATAGTATGTTACAAAAAATGGTATATTTTATTAAAACTGAAAATAACAAAATAATTCAAGATAAACACACACAAATAAATATTAAATTCTAATAGGAATAAAATCTAATATCACTAAATTAATGAAATTATACAACAATTCATCATTCATCATGCTTCTGTCCGAAGACAGGTTAACACTTGATTTTTGTATGAATAGATTTAATTCAATGGGATCTGTGGGCTTGTCTCTTACTGGCAATTTCGTCCAGTCACGGCTTAATTGATGAAATCGCCACTCGCAATTCTGATTCAACATCCGATAATATTGAGCGTAACTTCGTCTTGATAGTTGTCAGTTTGGAAAATGTAACTTCACACAAGTAGGTGGAAGTGAATGGTAAAAGAATATCAATTGCTTGTGAAGTCAGTGCTGGATATTCGCTTTTCAGTGAAAGTCAGAAATTTGCTAATGATCTCTGCTTAAAATTAGTTTTTAACGTAGAAACATTTGACAATTCAATTAAATTATCTTTATCAATTATTTTTAAATTTGTTTTCATGATATCAGAATCAAAAGGATTACGTATCCAGTCAAACTCTTTAATTTAAGAAAATCGAAAGCTGGTAGAGAAATGATTATGAAGAGATGTTAGGTGAATGACTATGATCTTTTTTAGTTTTATTCCATCGAATTTTGCACCATCGATAAAATCATTGAGGCATGGAAACATTGCATACGACCCTTCTTCATACATCTGCTTCCATAGAATTTACTTTTGCATAGAACTAGAAATTTTATTTTCTGTCATAAAAATGTTATTCGTTTTTCCTTGCAGACTCAAATTGAGGTCATTCAATTTTTCGAAGATATCCGTAAGAAGGCAAACAATTAACATCCTATTTTCATTGTTGAAATGTTCAGCGAGTGTTTCGTTGTGTTCCATCAAATATAACTGGATTTCATCCTTAAGTTCAAAGAAACGACGCAAAATTTTGCCACGCGACAACTTCTGTGTGCAAAAGTAAGTTGTCGTATTCAGATCCCATTTCGTTGCACTAGATAGAAAACAATCTACTTTGTAAAGGTCGGCTTTTAATAAAGTTCACGATTTTTACCACATAACAAAGTACTTGATATATTTGGGGTTTTAATTGTTTTGAAGCAAGAGCTTCCCGGTGAATTACGCAGTGCGTGAAGTTAACGTGTGGTGCAATTTTTAAAACCATTCCTTTAAATCCTTTACTGAGACCAGTCATGGAAGCTGCGCCATCAGTGCACAAACAAATGCAATTTAACCATGAAATATTGTTCAACGTAAAATACTCATCCAACAATTTAAAGATACCTTCTCCTGTAGCATTTCCCTCAAGGGGTTAACAAAAAAGCATATCTTCCAAAATATCATTTTCATAACAATATCATATGAACACGATAACTTGAGCAAAGTTAGCTACGTCGGTACTTTCGTCAGGTTGAATCGCAAACTTTTCACTTTGTTTGATTTGCGTTAAAAGCTGTATTTTTATGTCGTCTGCAATATCGATGATACGTCTTATAACAGTATCTCTTGATAAAGGCACTCGTTTCAAGTCCTCGCCGTATTTATTACCGTGCATAGTTGTGCACATTTTAATAGTCGCAGGAAGAATTATACTTTCGCCAATATTGTACAGTTTCATTGATTGTGCAATTAAATATGATACTTCTAGTGAAGCGATTTGGGCCTTGGATGACACAATTAGGTATTTATTCAAAGCTGATTTTTGTGTTTTTAATCGAGCAGCACGGCGTTCAAAGAAAGCAACCTCTTTATTTTTATATTCAGGGTGTTTTGAATTTAAATGGCGAATAAGTTTTGTCGGTTTCAAGCTGTCATTTGCGAGAACGTCAGAACAAATGTCACATTGTGGGCGCACTTCTTCATTTACATGTGTCGATGTAAATCAGGGGTCGGCAACCTTTTCTGCATGGCGGGCCACATTTGCAGTTGTGAATGCTTCGGAGGGCCGCATTGGGAGTCAAGAAAGTCACGGCGGGCCGGATGAACGAATAAATTAGAATTTTTCTAAAGATTCTGTGATTTCATATAAACTAAATCATGCCTACATAATTTACTAGCGTTAAAACTTCACCCGAAAAGGTTTTGAGAACATAATTTTACTCAAAAAATATAAAATTGCCTATGAGAAATTTTCCTGATCACTTTTTCATTACAGCTTTGCGGGCCGCATAAAGGGTTCTCGAGGGCCACACGTGGCCCGCGGGCCGTAGGTTGCCGACCCCTGATGTAAATCCATATTTTAAAAAATCTTCTTATATACTCTTATTCTTGCACACGAACCAGATATAGACGGGGTCGGAGTTATTTCCTCACTTAAACTGACGTCCTTGTTAGTCTTACTTTCGTTTGTAGAAAAATGCCGTTGATCAGTTTGAGTTTGCTGCTTAGTAGAGTTGGGGCGTAACAACCAAGTATCCATGGTGTTCTTACTGGCAATTATTTTATTAAAACTGAAAATAACAAAATAATTCAAGATAAACACACACAAATAAATATTAAATTCTAATAGGAATAAAATCTAATATCACTAAATTAATGAAATTATACAACAATATGAATACAAAAATAAATATCACATTTTAAAATAACAATAAGAAAAGCACAAAAAAAGAAAAATAACACTTGATTTTTGTATGAATAGATTTAATTCAATGGGATCTGTGGGCTTGTCTCTTACTGGCAATTTCGTCCAGTCTCGGCTTAAATGATGAAATCGCCACTCTCAATTCTGATTCATGATGTACTTACTGACAATTCTTTTATTAAATTTATTTGTAAAACAATAAAGAATAAATCCACCGGTTCAGAACTAAACATTGCACATTTCAATAGACGTATTCACATGACGGCCTTCGTTCGACAACGTACTGCAGTATAGTGCGATAACGCGCACTGTAAACAAATTCACGGTCACGCTGAATAGAGTGAGGGGATTCCCAGCATGTTACCCTCGTAAATACGAAAGATTACAGAAATATAACATTGTAAACAAAAAAGATATATGAAATATGAAAAAAGAACTAAATTTTCTTACAGTTAAAATTAAATCATGACTATAATCGCGCCCCCTAGTTTGCGCACCCCTGAAGTAGATACATGCATGAATTTTAATATAAATGTTTAGTTTTTTTAAATCTGCTTAAGCATTCGATTTGTCTGTCTCTCTAACGGACGCTCCTAAACGAAAGCAGCTAGAGACTAAGTTTTTTCGCCACTCGATTTAGTATTTTGTCTCGTGCACGTTTTCTTGTGGAGTGACTAGCAGAATGGGGGTAAAAATTTAATTTAAATTTGCTTTTTTTATAAACGTTTTGTTTTAAAACTTCTTTTTTAATTATGTCGAAATATTTTTATGTTATTGTTGAGGCACTAGTCGCACTAGCATACAAAAATGTTAAGATTCTGTATTAACAATTTATTTTGAAAAACAGCCATTTACTGTCTACTTCGGCAGCTCTTTCCTAGGTAGTAAAATATTAGCTCCCGTAACGAAGACAATATAAAATGTAATTTAATAGTGGTTTTATGGTTTTATGCGCAGCAAAAATCTTTAGCATTAGTGCTTAATATAAAAAGTTATTTATATGAGGCTATAACATTAAATTTTGGTTGCCCTTAAAGTATACTTTATGTATTTGCGATTAAAGAGGGTCCGTTATCCTTTTGAAAAAAGCAGCTGAATAGTCATTCCTTTCCTGCTTCATCAACCACGTTATTCCAGCGTTCAAGCGTTTGAAATTACCTACCTGTAACGTTCCCTCCCTCTCCATAATTATCATCGTATCAGCACATAGACTTTCATATTTCTTTACGAGATATTTATACAAATCATCTACCCCGTTCCATTCCATTAAATCAATGGTAAGTGAATGACATTTAATTACCATGGAAATAGTTCATTTGGGGGTCAGATGGAAAATAGCTTTTTGATATACTTCCCTGAACATGGAGTTCCCTGTCAGTTGTCGTTGCTCTGATTTCACGCAAAACGAAGCGAAATTTTCGCCTCATTCCAGATGCTGAAGAATGAGCAAAGTTCCTTCATCCCACTCCTTGCCCCTTCCTTCCTCCAAACTTAGTATCCCGCTAAACTACACCTCCGTATGGATGCTTCTGTACTGGAATGAGCCGGGAGAGTTTTGTTTTCCCTCCCAAAGAATACGTCTCTCGTACTAAGAGAAAGATAAGGCAAAGTTCTGTAAAGCATAGGTTCGGAAAAAGAAATTCAAATGAGAGGAGAAAGAGAGACGGAGGAGAGGAAGAGGCCGATGATGATTTAACCCTCTTCCTGCCAGTGAGCCGGTTGAGCCGATGCCGCATGTCATGCCAAGACTACCATGAGCCGATTTAGCAGATGCGATGTAGGCTTATTTTCGTTTTCATGTAAATTCTTATCTTGATGACAGATGACGTATTCATTCATTCTGAAGGATTCCTAATGCTTTCTTCCTCCTTTCATATATTATTGATTTCTCTGCAAATTAAATTTTTCGTTTTTTAGGACATAATTAACGAGTCATTTTTGTGCTAATCCTGAAAAACGCCGCGAATTAAGAAACCGTGAATATAGATACTAAAGGTGATATGTTGTACGAATTTTATATGCAAAATTTAGTTGAAATCTATCAAGCCAATTCCCTCCAAATCCATTATTACAGAAATAGTTTAATTTAAAATTGTGGCACAACTGTTTGGCTGATTCGGTCTAAATATGCAATTATAGTTTAATATATATGTGACATTATAAATACTAAATTTCGTTAAAATTGACTTTGACAATTCAACACAAATACGTGTAAAAGGAATTTTTCATAATTACTTTGACTGTTTCAGCCCTAATTTCTATATCTAAACAAAACATTGATTTTGTTTTTTTATGTTGCACACCTCCTTCATGCAAAATCGGTTCGGCCAATTCCTTCCAAATTCACAATTACCGAAAAGTTAAACTTTGCAATTGTGGCACCCCTGTTTAGTTGATCCGGTCCAAATATGCCATTTTGGTCGTTAATTTATGTGGATATTCTATGTACCAAATTTGGTTGAAATCGGTTAACCCAATTCTTCCCTGATATATGCGTACGGACAGACGGACGGACATCACTAAGATAGTAGGGCTTTTCAGCAATGACGAAAAGCACTAAAAACTATACTGACTTCTGAGACACTTTCGAGCAACTACTTAGATGCACTGCCGAGATTCGGCTGCTTATTGAAACGCAAAACTCAGACACGTATCCAATAACTAAGTCAACAGATGTCAACAACTTAAGACTCGAAATTGATGGAATGATATGATCCGAAGATCCTATGCAGACAGGCATAAGCTGTGAAAGTTGGAACACTCACCATTTGAGAGGGAGGAGTTTCTTTCGATGATTAACTTAAGACTCCTTAAGCTAGAAGTATAAATTGCTGAAAAATGTCCTCTCCATGACATTCCAAATGAGCACACGTGCTGGCGATAGATAAATGAAAATTTCTTAAGTTTTTGGATGAACGCAGGGAAAGAAAGAACTTCGGCCAAAAGAAAAATAAAGATATAAATTTCTATTGAAGTTCGATACTTTTCGCGTAAGAAGCGACGTGACAAGGATAAACTGTAGCATACGTGAATATCGTGAAAAAATGAAACCTCCTCCACTACTTATGTATTGGAGCCAAAAACTAGAGGCTGCCACTGAGGACAAGACATGCGAAGAGCCAAGTTTATATGACGCGAATATTAAATCAGTGTGCGTATAAGAGCTCCCAGCGGATAATCAAAACCGTCACATGTTGAATATTTACTTCAAACGCGCCTTACATTGGCTTTTTCCCTACATAATATGTACATATTACAAAAACCGTCAACCATGGGAATTAGAGATTCCCGGTATCTGAATTTTTTAATTTTCTGGTTAATGTATTTATGCATATAGTCGAACCGGTAATTATCAAATAAATCTCACATGAGGCAAGGAAAAAATTATGAAAATAAATAACAAATAATATTTTTTATTTCCCTGCCAAAACTTATTATTCTTCTCCGCTAACAATTGTATAAAGGCAGTGGCAACGTGATGACAATTTACGTATCGTGGTCGGAGGCTGAGGTGATAGAGGTCTGATTTTCGATAAAGGAAAATTTTCGGCGCTATTTTCATTGCCTTTTTTATTATTTCACGTAATTTCTGCTGTTTTAGGTACTTGAAATAAGTTTTTCTGGAGTTTTATAAGCAGACCTACAGTCAACCCCCGATTTAGCGCCATTGCTTGTCCATTACTGGCATTGCCGTTAAAGAGGGGGTGGCGGTAAATCGAGATATATGCTCGCTCTATGTAATGATATGGAAGTTCTGTTCACAATGATTCATGGACAGTACGCGGGGTAGATAGATATTCGTCTTTATATGGGCGAGATTGTGACTAAACAGTCTCTTCTTCCATCTAAGCCATCGTCAAATTACAAGCAGGAAGAAAGTAACGAGGAATAAAAATAGAATAAAAGATTATATAAAATAAATTACTACATAAATACAATGCAAAGTTAGCATTTTTGGAAATGAAAAGAGATGGAGATTTGTTTGTGGGAAAAACAAGGGAAAATTAAGGTACTATTCCCTAGGAAAAACCCCACTGCAGAAAAAACCCACACAAGAAGGGAGGTGTGAAAAAACAGCGAACCCTACTGATATCAATATTTAAAGATTGGGAGGATCGTATTAGAAAGCACATAAAATGAAAGACAGATAAACAGAGTTTTACATAAAAGCTAAGAAAAACACATAAGTACACATTAAGACGGACATATACATATGCAGATATTTAAATGCTTTGGACGAGCTGTAAGGAAAATAATTGCTTGTCAGTTTAGGATAATGAGAGGGAATGGGATAGGAGATGTTTGTGGTGCGAGTGTTTGAAGGTACTTCATACATAGGGATGAAGAGTGCTGTATTTCGGGTGGGATGCTATTCCATAATCTGCATGCTGTGACAGTGAAGGATCTGTTGTAGATGTCTGTTCTGTGGTGTGGAGTCAGAAGTTTACGGCATCCTCTAGTGTTACATTTATGAATTGTGTTAATGGTGATAAACTCTTTGGATGTTTGTTTTAAGGATTTGGTATAATAACGAGATAAGATGCAATTTTCTACGCGATTCAAGGTTTAGCCAAGAAAGTTTGAAAAATATTCCGAAATATGGTCTGACTTCTTAAGATTATATCGTACGCAGGAATTGTGGGTACGCTGGAGCTTAAGGACAAGCTCCTTTGATAGATCTTGGTATACGACGTCACAGTAGTCGAAGTGCGGAACGACTAAAGAGGTGACCAGCTTTATTTTTAGGGACGAGGGCAGAATATTATAAAGACGACAAAGTGAAGGTAGGGAAGAATTTACCGTCTTTCACACTTTCATAACATGATTAGTCCAGGAGATTGTTTCATTTTTTCATTTTCATTTAGCAGTATACCGAGATTTCTAACAGTTTTACAATAGGGGATGATTGAACCATTTAGTGATCTTTAGCAAGATTTACTGACGCAAGTAGTTTTGGATATACGATTATAATTGCTTGAGATTTCATTGGGAAAATACTGAGGGTGGCGCTAAATCAGGGTTTGACTGTAGTCCTGTTCAACTTTTAAAAACTCCGGTTTTGCGGATGATTCCGATTTTTGGAGTTGTTCTACCTCGCAAACCTATTCTGTTACTTTTTCCTTCGCTCGCCTTTCTTCCCAAGACCATCCTTTTGCTTTGCTTTATCGCCCCTGGAGGTTGTGCCGAGAAAGAGAGCGGGAATCAGTTTCAAAGTTTAGGTTCTTTTCACTCTTCTCACTCGGCCCTTGTTCTACAGAACGATTACCAACACACGAAATACCAGCGGAAGCCTAAAGATCGCGAAGGATTGCTTTCCTCGCTTTCCAAATACTACGTACTTTTTGCGATTTTTTTATATACGCATGACCAATGGAAAGTAACGTCCACGGAAGGATGACCTTTGTGTCGGAAAGCGTGTGCAACTCAAGTTTGCGAGAAAGGAAACTGAGCTGAACCTCTCTTATCCTGAACTCTGCGGTCCGGTAACATCTGCGGTTCGGACGATTCCGGAGTTTTGACTAATCCGGAAAATCATGCCTGGCCCGGAAATATGGCGTGGGTGGCTTATCGATTTTCCAGTTTACTGTGTTCTCACGGCTTAAGAAAAAATTTTTTAAAACGGTAAAAACGTCTGTAAAACTTCATCAGCTCTACGTTTCATCTGTAATACCATCCGGAACGGGTAAGCCAGACCGTATGCATAAGAAGCCTCATACTTAGAAATATCAATTTTTTAATATTATTTTTGTATTCCTATACTTAGTTTACTCATATCCTCGTGTTAAATGCCTAATTGTGGCTAAGAAAATGTGTGCAGACACAGAGTTGTCATTATACACCAACAACCAGTGGTTCGGAAAATTCTATAGTCCGGAACGCCTTTGGTCCCAAACTTACCGGATTATAGAGGTTCAACGGTATAGGTCAATGGAAAAAGAGAGGAGAAAGTGGAGGCGAGGTTTCGAGAAAGGGGGATGAATGGAAGATGAAAAAAAACGGAATTCTCGCAAATATTGTTGGAGGAAAATAAACATTTTTGAGGTATTTTTTTAGGATCGTCTCGTCTGTCTTTCGCTCCAACAAATTCTCGTGCAAAAAAATTAAAAATGCATCGATCGCATCACACCTCGCTCGCGTTCCTATGCACACGAATACAAATCGGTGTAGTTTAACAAAATATATCGCACGAATTATTTTGTTATCCGCTGGAAGAACATGACGTGCTGTTGACAACAGCTAAGACGGTCACAACCGTCTGGATTCTAAGCCCAGACCTCAGCATCGCTTGTTTTCAGTAATTCTCAAAACATATAAAAGTATATTTAAAAATAATACTCACATGATATAACCCGATATAAAGCGGGACAAAAAAGTGATAATTATTTTTTTAGTTTAACTTCTCCATTAGTATCTTACTACTTAACCCACTTAATATCATGGGGTCTCAAGACAACCCAGCTTAAGTTTGTATTTTTATGTTATTTAAGCCTGAACGATAAAAAATTGAAAAAAAAACTTTTTCTGTAAAAAGTGAGGCATGAAAGGTCAATTTTTTAAATATTTTTATGATTCCGGTTGTAATAACACAAAAAGACAAACGCTGGGGTCGCTAAGAGGATTAAGAACATATGTTAAAAAGATGGCTAATTCTTATTCGTCCGATTAAATATGCCAGATTAGGAACAAACATCGACTTAACATCTTCACATTACATGGATGCGTGTAGTTATGATAAATTTACTCATTAAAATCTTCGATGACGCAGCATAGGAATTCAATTTTCTTAATGAATACGGAAGTACTTGAGGATACTTCGCGAGGATTTTTGGTCGAACGAATGAGAGAATTTGTCTATACAATAGAGGACGATGGTGAGGAGGAAAAGTTAGTCCGTGAAGATGCGCCTCGTGCGTAAATTGTTTACACACGGAGTCCATCCTTATGTCTTTTTAACGGCGTCAATACGATCTCCGCCTCTTTTTGCACGGAAGAGCTCTCTTACATGTTTGCCCATACTGCCCGGTGGAAGGAAAGAGATGGTCGGGAGAAATATTCGCGTCTCTTGCAAATATTATTCTCGTGATACATGTCAATCACCGCACATGTGCCGTCCGCCCCCCCCCCCCCACCTCCCACCCGTTCTCTCTCTCTCTCTCTCTTCCTGTAAATGTTTGCCAAACATTCATTTTTCTCACCTCCCCTTCAAGCGCCGTCGCCTTTTCCCAAAACGACCCACGCTGGAGCAAACCTTTTTGCCACTCTCTGACCCTATCCCGACCTGTTAACTTTTAACGTCCTGCCGAGCTCTATGTCCCGTGCCTATCCCACGCACCGCCGCTTGCTGAACCCTTCAATCCGTGGCCGCATGTGATGTGCCATTCACGTCTCCCTCCCCTTATCTCTCTCTCTCTCCTTTCCTCTCTCCCCATTCTCTCCTTCCCCCTCCCTCTCTTCCTCCCCCTCCCCCAGCTTCCCACCCTGTCGGCTGTCTAGTTTTCCTTTCGCAGCTCCCGTCCTCGTTCTCCTCCTCCACACATCTTTCACTCGCCTCCCCCAGATTCATTTCGTTCCCCGGACGTGTATTGCGTTGTGAGATGCGATATATCGACAATTTTCCAATCTGCTGGGAAAGCGTTCTCAACCTTTCGCATCTTGAGTCCCATCAACCATTTTGCCATAATAACTCGGATCGCACAATAACAAAAAAAAACCTTTTCCAACTAGTGGAGTTTTTCGCCAAATGTAATTTTAATATTATATTAGTCCTAAATTTCAAGAGCATTAAAATTTTGCAATATTTCGTCGTGAAAAAGTTTTACAATAATTATTTTAGAAACTTCGCGTCTCACCTAAACGACTTTCGCGTCCCACCGATTGAGAAATACTTTCCTGGGGTACATGCAATGCGATCCCTGAAATGTTTCCGCGTGATCACTCTGCCGAAGGTCAAAACGAAGGAACTAACAGTAAGTTCCCACCGGCTACAGAAGACGGACTGCATACAATCTTTTGAACTGAAGGGTATCTAAAATGTGCGTATTCATCAAAATCTTGAATTATTCCACGATCACAATACAATATGTATATTTGGTATGTGGAAAAAATACATATTTATATATATATATAGCTTTCTATCCAACTTCTCTTCGTTTCCTCCCCATCCACCCTCCTTAGAACTCTCGAACTCACGCCCGCTTTCGACTCGCAAAACCACCCCGGAGACGCAGTTAGACGTGGAAAGCATAATGATGACAATCGCATCAATTTCGTATCTATTTCAAGGTGGAATGTTGGGAAATACAGTATTTTTGCGTGGCCGCATAAGGCTGATCACAAATGTGAAGTTTGAGTAGAAAAAATCGTGACCTTGACCGGGAATCGAACCCGGGTCTCCCACTTGCTAGGTAAGTGCATTAAACTTTTTAAGCTTTAAAATGGCTTTTTAGATTAGTTGGTTCAAGTACATACCCGGCAAGTGGGAGACTAGGGTTCGCTTCCTGCTGAATTTCCTTACCTCCCCGATTCTTGGAAAGAAAGTCTTGTCGTTTTTTCGAAATGCTAAATTTAAAAAAATTACTGACTTTTTAAATAAATAAATTTCTTGTGCTGACTTTATATTTTTTAAATTTTGTTCAAAGAAATAAAAAATTTCTATATGCTCGTACATACTATATTGCAAAATACGATCGTATCTTCTGTTATACCGCGCTTATCTTATTACGCAGGTAGCAGCTCCTCCCACAAAATCCAAGTTATAACCGGGGAGCGATGTATTACCCTTAAATATATTTCCTTCTTTTATCATAACGTCGTTCTTCCGTAACGACCACATTAATTTTACTTTTGCAATGTTGGTTTTCCTGAATCGTAGTTACACAAATTATCATTTGCGGTTTCTATGCTAACGAGTCCATGAATGCATGGCAGTGTTTCGATTCACGATTAAAATGGTTGTGAAACCTTTTTATACCATATTTCTCAATGCTAAATAGTCGTACAGATTTGAGTCCAAAGATGATTGATTACAACCAATGTTTTTTACCTAGTACAGCTACGAAATATAAAAATATATAATGAAATAGAATCGGGACTATGAGTAATCATCATTAAAAGCTCACTCTGAAAAGAGGATAAAAAATTTCATTTCTTGAAGTTATGCCCTTGATCATTTGGTATTCTACAGTCATTTTCTGTGGGATATTCAGCGCTTTCCTGGAAGTCAGGTATAAATCACAAGGCTTCCAAAATATTATAATTTTTTCATCCTTAAAAGAGAATTCAGACCAGAAATTAAAATTAATACACATAATTAGCTTCTTTTTAAAATAGAATTCTTGGAAGGCTTCGCTTAATAAATTCGTCCAGAAAAGGTGTGTAATTAAGATGGAAGAAACTTTTATCCAGAAACGGTTCATCAAAGCTAATAAGTTCGCTTTAGTTTCCTTAAATAAACTCGTGTTTTCCATCTTTCCCGTTCTCATCATATTACGCAGTACACATTATATTTAAATGTAGAGATCTGTGTATTATCTTCGATCATAAGTATGAGCCATGCAATATATTGTTGCTATCGTGTATTTTATACTAATATTACATTTAGTTTACCGGGTACATGTGCGTGTGTACGAGATGCTGTCCAAAATTAGTCTCCGTCACTTGCTTGCTTCCTAAAAGAGCAAATGAAAAGTCACGTCGTTAGCGGTAGGTTTGTGCATTAGCTGCGTGCATCGTAATGTGCAACTGTATTTTTTCCTATATAGACCTAAGCGTTTTATTTGTATAGATACTGTATTCTTATGGAGAAAATCAGATTTTTATAGTACTGCACAGACACTAGCCAATCCCCCTATTCAATCAATGTAAATACAAAGGTGCATGAGACGCACTAGACTCCTTATTAATGTTGCTAACTCTTCAACAGCATGGTGACGATCAAATATGCAACCCGCATGGCGATCACCTTGTTAAGTGAAAACGGGAAAAAAGGCCTCAATCCGGGAGTCGGGAGAATTTCTGAAATCTTGCCTTATTCCGGGAGGGTTGGCAGCCCTAACACTAAATATGGTGTATCGCAGTTGAAGATAAGGATATTCTATTTCCTCAACGATTCCTGAACTTGCGACGGAATTGCCATGCGACGAATATGTCTTGTGACGAATATGCCATGCGACGAATTTGCCTTGCGACGAATTTGTCTTGCGACAAATTTATCTTGCGACTAATTGCCAGCGACATAGTGGCGGTACACTGTCATCCGGCTACCTGAAAGCATCCGGAAAAATCTCAAAACTTTAAAAAGCGCAATAGTTGTTAAATAATTAATCTTTTCAAACAAGCCTTTTCCAATCAGCAATATATTGCGTTTCCATTTATATCCATAACATTACTTTGTTAAATTAGTTAGACATAAGATACGAACTTGAAACTTGGACAGTTGTACTGCCAAAATATTGTATTTTTAACCAAGAAAGAGTTCGAATCCTTGCTGGAATAGCTTAAAAATTCTTTTGATCCCAGGAAAAAACCGGAATTTTTCAAGATTTTAATAATGAAATCGTATTCCAATATCATGGAAATGGCTCAAATGATTTTAAATAGTGTAACGCATTTAAATGGAAATGTGAGTGAGGGTAGAGAGAGAAAGAGAATAAAATATCTTATTTTATTCCGTGAAATGGTTAGACGAAAGGAAATATGGCAAGCCATTTTCATCGCTATTTTATAACATGATTCCGTTATTTGTTTATCAAAGGCAACAAATAGGTTGTTTTAATTTTAGTTCTTAAATAATTAATATTGCCTATAGTAATTAATGTACAAAAGGACTATGATTCCAATTTCGGCCTTGATAAAACAAAGAATTCGGTAAGGCGTTTTTCTCGCTGCAGAGCGAAATACATCGGAACATTTACAAGATGAGGAAGAACTAAAAACTTGGAGAAAAATAATTTAAAATTTTTCAGAAAATAAGTTCAGCGGTAACCGGAGTTCCGAACTGGATTTAAAACGGTGAATTGATTACTTCGTCAGCGATGCCTTATTGAAATCGTCTCCACCTTTAATCCCTTTCTTTACCCTCTCTTTGTTCTCAGTTCGTATTTCAGAACCTCATAAAATCTTCGTACTATTTGTTTCTCCCAGTACCGTAGCAAGGGTGGCGCGAGTGGTGCGCCCGCACCAGGTGCTACGTCGAAGGGCGCCATTCGACATGATTAATTAAATTATTTCTATATATTAAAACATATAATGATTTAATTTTTGATAGAGCTAGCAGCAGAGACTAGATTTGACGGTGAATGTTAAATTATAAGTACAGTGTACAACCAGTGTCACACAGATGTCTCGCCTTAACCACGCTACGGCTTGAGAGCAAACTATCATATGTTTTAACCAAGTGCGCGTGCGTAGATGTGATACGCAATAATAACGTAAGTGAAGCACTATTAGTGTGTTTGTTTAAAAATACATATACTTATACAGTTCAAAGTAAAGATACTTAATCTGCGATCAAATTAAAAAGGTAAGTGCAATATAAATATACGAGCGGAATCACCCGTTCAACATCAACGGGACTTTGTAGTGTGATTAAAATATAACTTCTGAGGTGTGTGTGTGTAAAAACTTATATATAGTAAATTTAATTGTTTGATTAATTAAAATTCCTGACAATCATTTGATTTCTCCCAGAAAATGAAGCGCTTGAAATTTATTACATTCTGGCAACAATATACGACTTGATTTGCCACTCTTTGTCTCCGTTATTCTTCCTCTTCGTATGTTTACTGGATAATAATATTCTTCAATTATTAAGGTTGCAATCTATTAAGTTTGACATTGCGCGAAGCGAATAACACAATTCTTTCGTCTACTTGAAAGCGTTATAGACGCTAATTTATCCGATGCAACAATGAGGTTCGCCTTGGCAACACCAGGAAAGAGTACGAAGAAGCCATAAAATTTCTAAAAGAAATGCGTGTTTCTGACAAATTCTTCCGTGTAACATCTAAACACTGCAAGAATAAGATATTTTATAGGTTTTGCCGTCGAATAAAACAAAAATGGAGAAATTCGGTCCATATTTACATATTTTAATGAATGAAGGAAATTAACCTTGCACCTTAAAAAATCTAAAATCCCCTGTAAACTTATGGGAAAATATAATTGTCTCCTGGAGTCTAATTCGGGACTTTTTCCGAGATGTTTGATTTTTCTAGAGACCACCTCATAGGAGTTTTACGATTTTGAAAGTTTCAGCTCTTAATTCTATTGGAAAATGTCCAAAAATACCGAAACTGACAGACAGACAGACGGGCACTTGAGAATTATTATATAAGGATATTATTTTTTAAATTTATTTTAATTATTCAAATATAATGGTTTAAAATGTAAATAAGTATGATTTCCATTCTGTAATAAAGGTTTTGCTTAAATAGTTATATTCATATAGAGTTTGCAGGCACAAAAAAATGGGTTCTACCAAAAAGAAATTAGGTGCGCAGAATGTGAAGCAGAAGAAATTACGCATGGAAGGAGATCATGAATTGTCGAATCAATTACAAAAATGGTTCTCTACAGCTGTGACATCGTGAACAGAAGAATCTTCAACGTCGAAGCAAAAGGAAACTGATGAAGCTACTAATGCCTGGGTAGCAGAAACTGATGAAGCTAATGCTGTGATAACAGAAATTTATGAAACCAATGTTAAGATAATAGAAACTGATGCATTCAAATTACAACAACCTTTATATGATATAGACAAAACTGTGATATCAGAAGCAAAGTTTCAACATCATAACAAACTGAACCTAAAGAATGCACATTTGTGATACGAGAAGCAAAACCAGTTTCACCAGAATAAATATATTTGAAAGAAGTGGAAATACAAAATATTACATTAAAATATGATGATCCCGCTCAATGGCCACCTGTTACTGAGAAAATAAGATGTATTTTGGGAATGCTTGGTTCGGAACAAATCAACATTGAATGTACGGCATTTCCTATTTCAGATGATGGTAGGCGTTTTAGTTCTGAATGGTTTTATAAAAATCTACCAAATGGTGAAAAAGTCAAACGGAAATGGTTGCTATATAGTACTTCAAAAAATGCATTATTTTCCTTTTCATGATTGTTATTTTCAACTGAAAAAGTTCCGCATTTACGGATTTTTCAAAGGGTTTTTGTGATTAGAGACATTTGAGTCCAAGAATATCAGACCATGAGAATAGCCCACAACATAGAAAATGCTACATGTCCTGGAAGGATCTAGAAAAAAAAGATTATTTGAAGGAAAGACGATAGATGATGATTTACAAAACGATATATTAGCAGAAACAGAAAAGTGGTTTCAAATTATTAAGGTATTATCAAGAATGAGGTCAGGCTCAACCCTGTGGAATTTACTCATATCTATTAAGGTAGTAGTTGACCTTATAATGTTCTGTAACAAAAATAATCTTGCCCTTATAGGTACATCTGATATAATAGGACACCCTAACTGTGGAATATTTTTAAACACAATAGAAAAGATAAGTCACTATCACCCACTTATTTCAGAACACACTAAAAATATTGAATCAAGGAAACAGTCAGTAACATATTTTTCACCTCAAATTCAAAATAAAATAATCGAAATTATGGGGTTATATGTACGACAGGAAGTGTTTTGCAGAATTAAAGAGGCAAAATATTATTCAATTTTGTTTAACTGCACACCAGATGTGTGTCACAAGAAACAAATGACTGAGATCATTAGTTACATAAGAATAAAAAATGGCAAATGCTCTTAAGAAAGTTACATAGATTTTGTCGAAACTCGTGAAAAAACCGGCCACGTGTTTGCTAAAGAAATACTGGAAAAACTGACATCAGATGGAGTACAACTTAAAGACTGCAGAGAACAGCTTTATGATAATGGCGCCAGTATTGCAGGAAAATACCGTAGTGTACAAGCAACCATAAGCAAAATAAATGAATTTGGAAAATTTGTTCCATGTGCAGCTCCTACCTTTAATCTTGTAGGGGTATATGCTGCTAAAGTGTCACCAACCATGATAACATTTTTTGGTGGGATTTTGAAAGGATTTTTACATACTTTTCTGGCTCAACGTCAAGATGGAAAAAACTTATTTCAGTGCTAAGTCTATCTTTAATTAAAAGGTCACTGTGCAACTGATGGTCGTCTAAAAAACGGAGTGGCTCCAATTTTTTTACGACCTGGTGATTCCCTCTTCTCTACGCGCAATGGGTATTTAAGAGGTAGTGCAATGAATTAGTTTCAAAAATGTAGGAAGAAAGGAAGTACTTTCTTTCTTCAGATTAAAGATTCCACTTAATCAGCAAATTCAACGAGTATACCGAATATTGAAAGAGATTTCTCAGGATTTAAATTTGAATTCTGATAGTGCCGGGTGCGCAAATCCTAATTAAACAAATCGATTACAAATTTATTTGTCTGCTAGATTTTTGGTGTAATATTCCTATTTGAATTGATCGCGTGAATGTTTGTTGGAAAACTAAAAGTTTGGCAGTTGATGGAACTGCGAAGATGTTACATGGTCTAATGTCATCTATAGCCGAAATGCGAAATAAAGGGATTGAACATATTTTTGAAAAGGCCAAAAATACGGCGGAGCAGATTGAAATCGAAGCAAATTTAGCAGAAAGAAGGAAGCGAAAATTAAAACGCATGGCATCAGAGAAAGCTGAAGATGAAGGGTACTTAATGACATATCAAGAAGAATTCGTAAGAGAGTGCAACACTGTCTTCGGCAGCATTTTTACTCAAATTCAATGGTGATTCGTATCCACGACTGAAGAATCTTCGGATTTTGATTTTCTGACTGGCAAATCGTTATCTACCATATCCGTGGAACAACTAAAAAAATCTGCTTCAGATCATGCACTAAAATATGCAGAAGATTTCGATGCTGCTGAGTTTTGTTTAGAGGTAGAAAGTTTTAAATTTCAGTCAGATTCGCTCTTAGAAAATTTATTGTCAGATTCTTCATTTGATTTGTCACAATTAATTCATTCTTATGTCTTCAAGATGCTTATCAAAATATAGCTATTTCTCTTCGTATATTCCTCACGCTACACGTGACTGTTGCATCGTGTGAGCGTAGTTTTAGTAAGTTGAAAATAATAAAATCACATTTTAGTTCTACCATGAGCCAAGAAAGATTGAAAAATTTAGCATCAATTTTGGTTGAACATGAAATAGCAAAATCTCAAAATTATGATGTTTTAATTCGAGATTTCGCATCAATAAAAACAAGAAAAGTTACAATCTGTTAGGAAAAATAAGTGTGCTAACAAAAGTGAAATATAAATATATTATTATTTTGTATATGTTTAGAATTATAATTTTGTGATTTAATTTTGCTTGTTTTTCTATTTTTTATTATTATTTGTTATTTTTTGTTTTTTTTTTCTAATTGAATAAACATTTTCTTGTGATTTAATGTAGCTTTTTTTTAAATTCTATACTTTCAGATATGTTTTGTTATCTCTTTTACCTGTCAATAAGAAACGCCGGCCTACGCATGGCAGCTAAATGTTATAAATAAAAAAAAATTTGCCCATCCTGTTATAGAGGCGCCTTATTTAGGTTCCACACTGGGCGCCAAATTACCTTGCTACGGTATTGGTTTCTTCTTCCCTTATCTTCGTCCGTGATCATCCCAAACTGGTCCATTATATTTTAGATTACAAATCTCACATCGACGAAATCCCGATTCTTTGATACCCACACCCACTTTATTCCTTATCCTAATTAATTTAACCTCTACCCCAGTGGTGGCGAACCTTTTCTAGCACGCATGCCAAAATTACCTTAATAAAAGAAAATTTGCCTGTTGGCGTGCCAGTACCTATCACAACAAATTGGTGTATATTCGTATAATATAGTGCATAGTATGTCTTTTTACACACAGGAAGACATATATACTAAATGATTCAAATGATATATCGACAACAAAGTAAGAAATATAGTTTTTCCACGTTTATCGAATTCTTTGTACGAATCCCGCATTTTCAAGACTTGACAAATAATGTTAAACGCTAACGAAAATAGGTTGCGTTAGTGGATAACGTTAACGGAGTTATCTTTGGTGGAGGTGGCACTCCCTTAAAAGAAACAAATTAGGTATCTCATGAAAAATCGTTATACGTAAAAATGATTTAGTAATAAATGACGTCAATTAAGTAATGAGGAAGATGAATGACATGAGCGAGTGATCCAAGGCATCAACTTCCGTTTGACAGATTCCAATTAAAAACTTATCAGATGTTAACGATATACTAATAAAAATGTCAAATAGTAAATTTAGTGCTGATGCCAGGGGCAGATTGGGCCGCCGGCGAATAATCATAATATAACCGTATACGAAGCCACCTTTTCGCATCGTCTTAATACCTACATTTATTAGATTTCTGGGGTCATTTTGGCATGTCGCTGTGTTAGCGAGTGGCACATTTTATTTCGTTTTCCATTTTGTGGCGTGCCAACGAAAATAGTTCCGCGTGCCACCCTTGGCACGCGTGCCATAGGTTCGCCATCACTGCTCTACCCCATCGCCTGTTCCTCCTCAGCCATCCAGTCCCCAAAAAAGCTCCTCTTTCACAGCCTCTCACCCCTCCGAGATTCTCCCACTTAAAAATGTGTCCGCTAAACTGCGTCGAGCCCTCCCTTGCTCGTCCAAAAACAGAAACGACCCTCATATATGGACCAACACGACAAGGACCTTTACCTCTCCATTCATTTGTTTAGCCCGCGCTGTCCAAACAGTGAGGGCGAATACATACAGAAAATCTCGCCCCGGCAGGCCTTAATTGGGGGACGAGATGGAAATGCTCTCACCATGGAAAGGGAAGGATCGAGGTAAATTTCGGTAAAGCTACAAAAATTACACATTTACATTTTGCGATGTTTTGCGGGAACGTCGTGGTTCAATTTAGCGATTCGCCGATGTCATGGAAATATTCGACAGGGAGAGACAGCGGCTTCTTTCTCTGTACAGTGAACTCACGATTAATGGGGTAGTTAGGTTCCACGAAAACGCCGTGTAATCCAAATTCGAGTTAATCGAGACTAAGAATTCATACAAAATACGAAGTTCGGTTCCCAAAAAAAAATTTTAACTTCGTTTTTTTGTTTAAATATTTTTTAAGTTGCAATAATCGTCTTATTTCGACATTTCTCTTTAATTCAAGTTTCACATATTAATTTCATTAATAACATTTCAAAAAATTTATAAACGAACTTCAAAGAAAAAATAAAATCCATGAATTCACAACACAAATTAAAACATTTGATTCAAAAATTTAATCAGGAAGAAAAATGTTATGAAACCGATGTATTTTGTTTTGAAAATTATTAAATAGTTATACCAGACAAATATCAAGAATTGGGCAGATTGGTGAAGGCACATAGGCGCTGAAGCTTTATAGCTGGATGAATATTGTTGAGATGGTTGTGGAGAGGTGGGCATTAAAATCCATATATTATGTTTCAGGACGCTATATAGTTATTTTTTAAGAAATATGGCTTATGCAGAATTGTTCATGACACCAAGCTCTATAAATGAGTAAAATTTAATCAAAATTGTTAGAGATATTTTTGAATAAAACGACATTTTTTGGAAATCATCAACAATACTCTTCATTGCTGTGATGCATCGTTCATCTCTTCATATATATATATATATATATATATATATATATATATATAACAGCTTACGGAAAAGGAAAGGTAAAAGGGATATATGGATGGCAAAAAGATGTTGGGATGAGGAAGTCCAGTAAACACTCACCAATCGGTCGACTTCAAGTTGGCGAGGCCCTGGGGATGTCGAAGCGACACACGTAAAATAACACTGAAAACAACACAGAAACATAACGTAGAAGCTTTCGGAAAGATTCCTTCTTCAGCTAGCGAGAGAGACAACTGATGGCAGTGACACTGGGTGGAGGCATGGGGGTGGAAGGGTAGTGCGGAAAGGTCGAGGATTGGAGGATGCGGAGGGGGTTGGGGATTGGAAGGGGGTTGGGAGAAGACAGAAGGGGAGTGAAAAGTTATCGAAGGTTGAGGCCAGGGGGAGTGAAGGAGTTTAAAAGATGAATATGCGAAAGCTCCCACTGACGGAGTTGAGGAGCCGAAGCATTGTCGGGGAGAGCGCGAATGACTCTCACAGTGAAGCAGTCATTAAATTTTAAATTATGTTGGTTCGCATGAAGGGCCACCGGCAGCGGACGCTTGAGAATGACGCTGTTGCGGTGGCCGTTCATGCGGATGTTGTGGGGATTGCTGGTGAGGCCAACATAAAAGGCGGGACATTGGGTGCATTTCAGTTGGTAAATAATATTGCGGGTGGTGCAGTTGGTGGTAGAAGTTATGGGGTAGGTGAAGTTGGTTGTGGGACTGGAGAAGAAGTTGCAGGAGGGGTTTATTGGGCATGTAAGACATCGGGGTCTGCCGCAGGGGTAAGAACCGGCAGAGTGTAGAGGCATGGGTGCTGGGGGTTCTTTTTTCCATAGAATATTTGCCAGATTAGAGGGACGGCGGAAGGAGAGCATCGGTGGCCTGGGAAATGGAGTCTGATGAGGGGAGGATGTGAGGATAGGGTGGGCGGCTTTTAAGATATTTTTAAAAATGTCGTGGATGCCGGGGAAATAAAGGGTGGTTAGGGTGAGCTGGGGGACGGAGTCGGTGGTGTTGCGGGTATTGGGGTGGGAGTTAGGGGTGGCGGGTGCGACTGCCCGCCGAATTTGGTCTCGGATGAGATCCGGCGGGTATCCGCGCTGTAGAAAGGCATGTTCGAGGGTGGAGCAGTGCTCGGACAGCGAATCTCTGTCCGAGCAGATTCTCCGCCCTCGTCGGGCTAGGGCGTAGGTAATAGAGGTTTTGGTGTGGAGGGGATGGCAGCTGTCGAACTGGAGATATTGAAGGCGGTTGGAAGGCTTGAGGTGCACACTGGTGTGGATTTTGTTTTCCCGGATTGAGAGATCGACATCCAGGAAGGTGATGTTGGAGGCAGAGGAGTGGTTGGTGAAGGAAAGCGTGGGGTGGGATGAGAGGCGTTGTAAAAAGGATTGTAGCGAGTCGGGTCCATGTGTCCAGAGAAGAAAAATATCGTAAATATACCTCAGCCATAGGAGTGGTCTGGGGGAAACATCAAGAAAGCGTTCCTCCCATTTACCTAAGAAGACATTGGCATAGGAGGGCGCCATGCGTGTGCCCATCGCGGTACCTTTTATTTGTAGGTAGTGGCGCCCTCCGAAAGAGAAGTTGTTTTTTTGGAGCACCATTTCAGCCAGCTCCGTTAGGAAGTGGGAGGATGGTCTTGCGTCAGATGGTCTGGAGTCCAGTAATTTTCTCAGGGCGGACAGTCCTTGGTTGTGAGGGATGTTGGTGTAGAGGGAGCAGACATCTATAGTGGACATAATTGCGTTAGGTGGGAGAGGGAAAGGGAGTAATTTTAGGCGTTGTAAAAAGTGGTTAGTGTCTTTGATAAAAGATGGGATTTGACGGACAAGAGGTTGTAGGTGGGATTCAACAAAGGCAGAGATGCGTTCCGTGGGAGAATTAAAGCTGGCAACAATGGGGCGGCCAGGGATGTTGAGTTTGTGGATTTTTGGGAGAAGGTAGAAGGTTGGGGTCCGGGGTGTGTTGGGGATCATCAGGGAGATGGTGGAGTCAGGGAGGCCTTCTTGTTTTCCCACGGATCGCAGATATGCAGAAATTTCGGAGGAGTGGCGGTCGGTGGGGTTGGAGGGGATAGGAAGGTAAGAAGTTTGGTCAGATAGTTGGCGGAGGGCTTCGTCGTTATAATGCGAGCGGTCCATTACCACGGTGGTGGTACCTTTGTCTGCAGGGAGGATAATAATTTTGTCGTTGCGTTTCAGCGTAGAGATAGCGTGTCTTTCTGGTTTCGTCAAATTGTTGTGGTGGTCAAGGAGGTCGGGAAAGTTGGGCTGGGCGACTGCGTGAATGATGTAGTTAGCATATTGCTCGATGGGATGGTGAGGAGGAAGAGAGGGGGGGATGTATTGGGAAGGGGGTTTGAAGGCGGAAAGGGATTGTGGGGGTGAGTCGGGGGAAGATGAGGAGTCAGATGTGGGTGAGGCGGCTTTGAGGCGGAGTAAGCGTACGAAGGCTTGTATGTCGGCAAGGAGACAAAAATGCTCAAATTTTATGGTGAGACAGAAGGAGA
This sequence comes from Tanypteryx hageni, assembly GCA_028673005.1. Classification (NCBI taxonomy): domain Eukaryota; kingdom Metazoa; phylum Arthropoda; class Insecta; order Odonata; family Petaluridae; genus Tanypteryx; species Tanypteryx hageni. The sequence goes on along the minus strand of CM054116.1, from coordinate 87,256,717 downwards.
GACCGCGGGAAAGAAGGGCATTCTCGGCGGGGATAAGAGCATGAGGGAGATCTCCTGAGAGAGTGTAGTGGGGGTGGGGTGGGGATTCCCAGAAGGTCGGCCAGGGAGGGTTTTTGGGCGAGGAGAGGGGGGGAGGGGGGATGTCGGACTTACCAGCTGGGAAGAAGGGGAGAGGTAGGCCGAGCTGGAGGTGGCGGACGCACATGAGGGAAAGTTTGCGTATGAGTCTGTATCGGTTGACTGCGAAATCCTCTGCAGCTCCACGGAAGATGGCGCCGAGATCAGCTGTGGAGTTTGGGGAATGATTGAGTTCGTGTATGAGAGTTATACATTTCTCAAAGTGCATGCTGGAGAGTGATTTATAGTGACGTAAGATTAAAAGGACAATGTTGAGGGACATAAGGTGATATGTAAGGGCAAAAGATGAGCAGATAACCGGGGGGACCTTTCCGCACTACCCTTCCACCCCCATACCTCCACCCAGTGTCACTGCCATCAGTTGTCTCTCTCGCTAGCTGAAGAAGGAATCTTTCCGAAAGCTTCTACGTTATGTTTCTGTGTTGTTTTCAGTGTTATTTTACGTGTGTCGCTTCGACATCCCCAGGGCCTCGCTAACTTGAAGTCGACCGATTGGTGAGTGTTTACTGGGCTTCCTCATCCCAACATCTTGTTGACATCCATATATATGTGTGTATATATATATATATATATATATATATATATATATATATATATATATATATATATATATATATATATAGTGTTAAAAAATGAGGTTTTTAAAGTGAAAGTAACAGCCACCTTAACATGTGATGCATCAAATTAAACGTCTCGACCTGCAGATTTACAGAAAAATTATAAAATTGAAATCGGTCATATTGTTGGCGAGATACTGAGATTTTTTGTGACCAGCTAAGTTCTGCTTGACATAGCTGTAGTGCTTGATGTTAAAGTGGCTCTGCTAGTGGATATTAGTCGATGTAGGAAATAACGCTTTATGTTAATGTGGCACTCCTAGCAGACATTAGTAGATGGAAATAAACCTTGCAGTCATTGAGATTCTTGGTAATGTGACAGATGGCTTACTACCAAGACAATATTTAATTTAACCAACCAGTCGATTTATCGACAGGCTAGTAGTTTTTATTTCCTTAACTGTCTAGGCCAGTGGTGCACAACCTTTATTAACCGTGGGCCACTCAAACACATGTGATTTGGCAAAGTGCCATGAAATTTTTTTAAAACATAATATTAATATATTTACAAATTGAATTGTATTTATTTTATTAATATTTGTGTTAGACTACGATTAACTGTTTGGCTTCTTTAATATGTAATACTAATCCATGTATGTCTATTCTTGGTAGAATTTCTGCCTTGGATTTGTAAAAATACTCTCCAGCCTCCTGTTTCTCTTTCTACATTTCTATGACTTTTCTCTGTAGTCCATTTTAGCTTCAAACGTAAAATTTTAATAGTTCCAAATGTAATGAAATTTGTGCTGAAAACTTATGCATAAACAAATAATGATAGCAGGCACACACCTATGATTTTCTGCTGGAGGATGGTTAGATAAATTTTTAAGTTTAGCTTTAAAAAACTTTCACCTTTTTAGAACTCAATTTGGCACTGTTTGTTTGCAGCTAGGCTGTTGATGTCCGTTGTCAAGGTAGTAGTTGCAAGAAGAAGAAGATTCTGAAGATTACTACTCTTTCACAGATGTAAGTACTTGCAAACCGACAAAGTTTCTCAAATTTGGAAAACTTTCTCGAGGCAGGATTCACCAAAATTCAATCATTTCTTTCCCATTTGGTACTGCAGAAAGTTGATCAAATTTGCTTTTCAGTGCGGAATTTAATTTTAAGTCCATAATCTGTTTGAATTTTAGAATCCATGTCATTAATCCTTACATCTGATAATAGGAATACATTCGTAAAAAGTGCAATGTTGCTTTCCTCTCCTCCAAATTCACAAAAACGAGATTTAAAGGCCTCTCTAAGCCCATCAAGTTTTTCAATATATTTATCATAGCTAAATTTGAATACATTTTTAGGTGTTCAAAGTGATCCAGTCTTTTCTGTCTTAGATGCGATGCCAGCTTATTAAGTTTCATCTTAAATGACATTATATCATTAAAAAAGTGTGAAAGCAATTTATCTTTCCCTTGCAGTTTTACATTTAAAGTATTAAGATGACCAATAATATCAGCTAAAAATGCTAGGTCACTTAGCCACTCGTTATATCTAAAATTTCTTCTTTTCTCATAGAGCTCATCCTTTTCTTCCAAAAATTGTAGGATGATATCTTATAAAAGCAATGCAACACTTTCCCTCTGGAAAGCCAACACACCTTGGCATGCAGAATAACATCGCCGTACTCTTCTTCCAACATTTTGCAGTATTCTTTGAACTGGCTGTGATACAGTCCTTTTGCTCTAATTATAATGACACACTTAACCACAGTAACCATAATGTCATTCATTTTAAAACTTTTTCCACACAAGGCTTCTAGGTGTATAATACAGTGATATGATAACAAAGGTTGATTCAAAAAACTTTCAAGTAAAGCAGTGCACCCATTCTTTTTCCCTATCATTGCTGGTGCACCATCAGTACAAAAACTTTACAGCTTATTGTAATCAATGTTCATTTCAGCAATATATGGGTAAGTAGGTCTTAAGCATATAGGTAAGTGCAATTACAATGAATGGATAAGTATGTTACTGACCGTTATTTTGGATCAGGTATTTGGAACTTGAGAATAGAAACAGTTATAACAGGTATCAAAAAATTGCACTTTTGCACACCCTTACTGATCAGCAACAAATAAAAGCAAAGACAAAAATATGATTCTCTCTCATCATCTATGTGAAAATTAGATTTAATTGGTCAAAAAGAAATTGAAAATATTCTTTTATTTACATGACACAAAGGAATCCTCCCTCTCCAGTGTTTTAATAATTTGATCCTAACTTTTAAGTGTTGACTCAAGAGACACAACGATAACCTTGAGAGAGGTTAATTAGTGAATTAAATAAATAAATTTTATATTTGCTCTGAAAGCAGAAGTTGTTTCTTAGGACTGGAGATATCGGTAGTCCACTCATAAAATGCCTAAGCTGACATAAGTCTCATTGTTACCACCTGCTTAGTTTACTATTTGAATCATATCCTGTATACAAATTTCAGAAAATGATACTGTTGTCAACCCTAGCCATGGGACCAGATAAAAAATCCATTTTTAAACTGCAATTTCTGTCATCTTTGGATAGTTTTTAGGCGTTCTTTACAATAATTAAAAAAAGAATGCCTAATGGTCAGGTCGTGTCCATCCGTCCTCATGTTTCATCTCAGAAATTGTTGATGAAATTTAGTATTTAAGACATAGGGGCAAAGAAACTAAGAAAATTATATAAATACCTTACATGGCCTAATTGGGAGTGCCACTATACAGGTGACAAAAAATGAACTTTTCTTTATATCTCATAAAATACCATTTATAACAAAAAAGCCTTCAAACGACTTTGTAAAACTAGTTAAATAGCATATGTTTTTCTCAGTACATTTTTATTGAAGGAGTAGCCGATTTCAAGATAATCAAACCTTAAAATCGTAATTTGCTTTCGGAAAAATTTTCCCATGTTTATGCTGTTTTTCAAAGGAAACATAGCCTTATGAAATGGTCCTGTCTGCGTGTGTGTCCCCTACTATCCACTTTTGCGTCATTGGACCGATTTTCATGAAACTTTGTATGAGGCTCGTGCTGTCAGGACCCACCTCTGGGCTATATTTTGTTTCCCTAGGATTGAAATCCCGGGTTCAATTCCAGAAACGTTTTTCCCTATTTGTTTTATATAGGAAATCTCAAATCCAACATGCAGAGATGTTTTCTTTAATATATTAAAATATCTTAAAATTGTGATATCGGAGCGAGGTTTGTACTGTTCTAAGGGGAAACGAATGTCAATTCTAATTTTTATCACCAAATTTTGATAATTGATCATATTTTCTTGAATTTCTACTAAAAGAAAGCGTTTTTGCATTTTAAATCGGATTTTATTGGATTGTTGCCATGGAGACGATTATTACCGAACTCGGCTTGAGCATAGATGAGTGAACAAATGGGTTATTTTCTTTTCCGCTCGACTACTCTTCAGCAATATACAGTTGACCCATACATATTAGCATCTAAACAGTAACATATATTAAATGCGTTAATTTAAAAAAATACATGTAAAATATAATGTCAGAAAGAGATTTTGACATTGCTTTTAGTACGTATTTTAAACCTGATAATGATCTATTAATTTGTTTTCCAATTTTTCTCTATCATTGATAAACTATGTGATCAACTCCACTAAGGAGTTCAAATTTCTAGGTGTCTATATTGATCCTCTGTTAAAATGGTCATATCATACTGATAATATATGTAAAAAGCTAAACTTTGCATATTATATCCTATCTGTCCTGAAGCACACACTCAGTATTGAGGTACTAAAAAATGTGTACATAGCTTATTTTTATTCACATATCACCTACGGCATTGTCCTCTGGGGATCTTATACCCAACTAAATGAGGTTTTCAAGATTCAGAAAAAGGTCAGATCAATGTGCAATGCACCCTTCATAGCACATTGCCGACCCATTTTTAAAAAATTAGGACTCTTGACTGTTCCTTCTATTTATAAAAATAAAAAAGGTGAGCTTCGCTGGCAAGATAAAATGATATAGATAAACTATTTTCTCCTGAAGCCAGCAGGTTCATTAAGGTAAAAACTTTTTCATCAACAGCTGGTTCATCAACATCACTGGCACATCATTATTTTCCTAGAACATCGTTGGTTTTTTTTCCTTTTCGTTCAGTCTCTGTTGGATTCCCTCCCCATTGTGGGGTCTTTGTTTTGTCGGAGGATTTTTGGCCGCATCGTGGGAAGTTTGCCTCAGCATCGGCTGTTCACCAACACTTTCGATTGTGACCAGCTGTTGATGAAAAAGTTTTTACCTTAACGAACCTGCTGGCTTCAGGAGAAAAAAGTTTATTTATATCCTTCTATTTATGTTTATAATGCTGTGCTGAATGTGAGACAAAACATGTCTATGAGAAAAATAGCAATTTCTATGATTACAACACAAGAAGAATTAATGGTCTCAATATTAAACAACAAAACTTAAAAATTTGCTCCCAAGGACCAAAAGCAAGATGTAATAAATTTTATAATGCTCTGCCTGCTACAATCAAAGGAGTAAACACATTTCAATCATTCAAGAAACATGTTCAAGAGTTCCTTGTGACTAAATATCTGTTATTTTGTATTCTTATCTTCTTTTTAAGATTTATGTATTGACATGTCCTATGCATTATTTGTAATGTCTTTCTAGACAAATAAAGTTATTATTATTATTATGAACTACAACTGGTATTTATGGTATGAGAATTCTTTGGAATGACTAACACATACTGAAACATTTCCTGTCAATATAAGTAATCAGTTTGGGACGTAAACTTTGGGAAACCAGCCTGCATTAGTCCTGGTTTGAAAATAAATGAGTAATTTACAATAAAGGAATGAATGTGAACATAAAGATTACATTACTACTATTCGAGTGAGATAAGTTTTAAATAATTGTTGATTGTTTTATTAATCACAATTGTTAGGAAATTAGTCGGTTAACCAAAAATTTGATATTTCCTTCACTACTACTACATCACTACTGGCATTTCAGTTCGTAGACATTATACTAAGCCATTAATATTTATCTTTTTGACATGGTTGCATAAATCGTAAAGTATGCCTCTCCCTCGCATGTATGCACACATGATGTGTGCATCTTTCCACTCTTGTTTATCATCTACTGTAGAAGCAAGCTGTGAAAATGTTTCCATGTTTGCTGGTTTTACACATAATTTCAGTAATTTCCTTCTCATCTAATTTTGTTTCAACAAATTAAATCAAATACCCAAAATCATCAGTTTCCATTGATGGAAACTTTGCAAAAAATGTTTTTTCCATCTGCACATTTTTCATTTGGGTTTTTCTCATTTAATAGTTCACATCATTTTTTCACAATACATAGCTGGGTCTCCTCTAGAGACTTTAGTTCATAAAAATTGTATCTTCATAATTATTATGATTTCATTAACAATTCCCCAAAAGATTTTTCACCAAGTCCAATCATTCTCTTACATTTGGCTAAAAAAGTTACTAGCTTTGTAGAATGATGCATATCTCTTTCTATTGGTTTTCATTATGAGAATTTCTATTTATTACGTTCTTATCAAAGCCCAATAACTTATTCAAAAGTTCAGTTTTTGTTTTAAATGCAGCTTTATGTAACACTGTAACTTTCCATGCATTTCATCTTTTTAAAGATTGTTGCATTCATAAAAATTCATCTTCCGACCAATTAAATCAATATTATTCATTAACTTTCTCCCAAAAATAGCTCAGGAAATAATAATTCATCCTAACATGAAATGTGTAGTAAAGTAAACCTCATTTTTTATTAAATTTTACTGTTGCATATTCACCCAATCATAACTCCTGGCTTTATGAATTCATTCTGTGATACTTCTTACATACAAACATTCCTGAAACAAAATGTGTGAAATACCCAAAGAACAGGGTATTTAAACTCCAGAGGAACATATTAAATTGGCAGATGTAGAAACAAGTTAAAATATCTTTCAAATAAAACTCTTTTAAATTTTTCTTTTCCTCACCTAAAACTGTCAACATTTCATTTATTAACATCAATTAAAATACCTCAGGTACTCGGTTTTGACCCTATTATTTTACATAATGGTGAATTATGTGTATCACTTCATGTTACTGGCAGTAACTTGGAAGTTAATCAACTAAGAATTATTTATTGTAATCGCCAACAAAATCTTCAAGTGCAATATAACATGCATTATCCCCCTCACTCCCAAGTTATTCTTTCGAATCTAAATTGTCACCTGCTCTCACACTAACAGAGCATTGCCATTTCCTCTATATCACTATCACACTGTAAATCCCTGTCACATAATTCACTCCAAATATCTGAATCACATAAACTTTTGGAATCGCTAAAAAATCGTCTTTACAAACTTCTGCTTCAATTTCATCCTCTCTCAAACCTGCCATCTCGGCAACTGAGGGGTTTTCATCCAAAATAACACATCTTCTTCTACAAAATCGGCAATTTGATCTCCGTAGAACAGTGGTACCCAAACAATGGCTCGTGGTTCACATACAGCCCACCATGAATTTAACAATTAATGGACACAATGAAGCAAAATGAAAATATAAAATTATATAAACATATTTTGTCTTTACCCATCTTTTTCCATAGTAAATAAATGCATTTAAAATAAATCAAGTAATATTGACCCACAACTAAACCCTTCAGTTTCCTTCAATTATTCTTCAGCCCTATTATCCACTGGGTGTGGCATGCAAAGAGGGCAGAAGTGAATCATGAGACCCAAGATGAGTGAAGTAATGGGTTTTGTGGCCCTTGAGCAGAAATGTTTCAGCACCACTGATGTAGAAGTGTGTCTGTATCAGTGGCAGCAACCAGGGGCAAGGCCTCTAGTAGGAGCCCCTAGGGAGGTGGGGGGAAGAGGGTTATATCCCCAGATGCAGGCTGAACTGTATTGGAAATATAGAAGAGTTGCCACAAAGTCAGACTGAACAAAGCTGGAGAGAAAACAGTTCTAATAAAAATGACTGTCCACAAACTAAATTCACTATTGTGCTGCTGGCATGTATAGCTGATGGAACTAAACTAAAGCCAATGGCAATATTCAAGAGAAAATCTACTCCAAAACAGAAATTCCTAAAAGGATTCATATTAAATTATTAATATTAAACAAAAAGTACTTATCCACAGTTTTTTATTTTCTTGACCTGTTTTGCACATGATACAGCATTGTCTGGCAAGGAGGAATAGTGCACCTGCTTACCGGTTGATGCCATATTGTGTGCAAAACCGAGGAAGGCAGTTACTCTTTATTTAACATAAAGTATGGGAGCTACATCTTTTTCATTTGCTCTTTCATTGAAGATGAATACTATGGGAAATTTCAGAAAAATTGTTAACAGTGAGGGCAGGAAACAGAAATGGACACGATGGGCCCTCCATCACAGCACAACATAAAATAATAATTAAAAAGTGCTTAATGTGATGGAATTCTTTCTTTGCATGTTTAAAATTTGAACATGCCACCACTCATCAAATAAATGTAAGCACCCAACACAAATCGTTCTCAGGACATTTCTTTTAAAATCAATTTTTTTCAATCAAGTAATCTCAGGATTGTATGCAAAACTTGTCTCGTCCATAAATGACTTTTTCGTTTCATTCTAATCTCATAACTTTTATTTCCATAACAATGCTAAGAATACCAAAGGTAAAATTATATTTAAATTATTTTTCAAAGTTCTTTTAGATTTGAAAAATCTATGCATCATATCATATCATTTATTATCAGCAGGCAATTACATTTGTAATCATAACTTTGTCAAGTTGTACAAAGTAGCAAATATACAAATATATACTACATAGTTAAACAAAATGGAATAGGAATACGAATACAATACAGTAATAAAACAACCAGAAAAGAAAACTACTCAACATTGAGACTCTGCAAAACTGTAAAGTCCGAGAAAGCGCTTTTTTAAATACTCCAGGTCCAAATTGACAACACCGTGCATTTAAGACAAAAGTAAGTAATGGCGGTGGTCAATATCAATTTCGTGCGCCATCAACTTTTTCTGTCAATGGGAATTTACCTCAAATAAAGCCTTCGCGTTGGCGTCTTCGAACGTACAAAAATGCGTTCTCTATCACCGGAATTCGTAGAAAAAAATACGATTAAACACAGAATCATATCCTTAATTATTGCTATAAACAATATTATCTTACCTAGCTTTTTCACTCCACTAGAAATTTTTAAGTTTTACTCAAAATTCAGACCGCGGCGGCGCGGAGAGGGTCGAATAATCCGACATGGGGAGATAGGTGATTAAAATATACACCTGCAAACGTGGTATGTAATGGTTAGTTACGCCTGTAGTTTTCGTGTACCTATCCTATTTATTTTTTAGAAATGCCTTTTATACGGGTTGGTGATTCTTGAGCACATTTCGTTGTTCCCAAAAATCGTATTTTATTTTGTTTTATATTCGATACGTCAATTTTGTTTGTATCATAGAATGTATTAATATATTCTTTATCATATACGAAAAACAATTACGCTTAATATGTTAATGTGATTTTAAAATATTTTTTAGTTTTTACGGTTACGTATGAGTCGAGAAGGTCGAATAACCTTTGATAATGGAAAATCTAAGCGGGGTAGGTAATAGCGGCACATATCATCAAATGGTGATTATAATGCTTCATAATCACTGTTAGTGGTTATTACCTACATCTCGTAGTTTTTTCATAATTGCAGATTGTGTGTTTTATCGTTACTTGAGTGACGTCGGTAGCGCATTCGAAATCTCCGTTGAATTTTTGATTTTCGATCATAGCTCATTGTTTACAATTTTAATAAACGTGCGATGGTATATTCAAATATCTCTGAAAATTTAACTACGATGATTGGACTCAATTTTGCGCAAGGCCAAAATTGACACCAACATGATGGATATTTTAAACTTGTAGGATATACAATTATATATCAGAATACATAGAAATCTATGCTTAATCACATCTATTATTACTGGTTTCCTACTTTCTTCCATTTCTTCACAAACCATAACTAAAGTCTATTATGTAATTTGATAGTTTGTGCTAGCTCTTCGGGTGTTAAAATATAAAAATTGACAATGTAAAATAAAGACACTTGTTATAATTCCACATAAATTTATTTAAAACGACCTAGGTTTCGTTGTAATGCAACGAAACCTATGACACCTGGAAGGCTTTATTGACGCACATTAATTGATTTATGAATATCTGCTGTGTATTACCTGTTATTGCTGATCACCAACACCGTTTGTTTTTCTCGTATTCAGTTCCTTTTCCGCTGTTGATTGACGAGTAATGGGCATGGACGTAAAAAGTACCATTTATCACTTCTCTATACCATTATATCTCATTTAAATTGCTGATTATGATAAAATGCAATGTATTTCAAGTTACCCAAATATTTTTAACGTCTTAATGATGTATTTTTCGCATAATTTGCAATAAATAACCTTTCGACTTGTTTCAACTCTTTTGTTGGTCACCCGAATATCGATATATATCGTATATAACTTCACAGACATGAATCGCTATCCGTAGGGCTTAGTAGTCGGCTACATATCTCAGTGCTGTCTGCCACAGCGCCTTTTCCATAGAACTATAGGAGCGCAGTGGGCGTTTTTCAGTTAATTCCGTAAGGTTGGAAAAAAACATTAGATTCTTCTCTATTATCTCGATATCGTATTTGAGCCACTTACGTCGTATATAACGTATATAACTTCACAGACGTTTTATCTTACACTTTTAATATTTTCAGTATCTGTAGGCGTCCTTTAAGAATAACTTTTTTAAATTGAATTTTAAATCTATCCCTAACTAATTGCTATTTACGCCGCTTATAAAGAACATTAAATCAGATAAGAAGTTCAGAGAAAAAAAATTACGAAAAAATATATTTTCCCTTTCAATTTTGCTGCTTCTTAGGTAATGTTTTGAAAATTCCGCAAAATAATTTGAAATATTAAAATAAACTTGTATTTGATTGCATATCAGTCAATTTGGGATATATGATTATCCGTACTCGTTTTTTGTCTGAAAGTTTCCTTTTTTGTTTCGACAAGTCCGATAATCCTTATCTTAAGTCATATCATTACTGGGTGTGGCATCCCTTAGCAGACAAAGTACCGCAACATTTTCTTTTTGGCAAAATACGACTGTGTGAGTTTGTAAAGATGGCCAATGTTACCTACCATAAGTTACGTTTTTGCTGATTTGTCTTCAGTGGTCCAAATTAAAACATAAAAATGGCTTTTGGGCTTTACGCTATGTAGCTACATTTCTTACACTGCGAATTGTTATCTTCGTTTTAACGCAAGTTGTCATCAAGTTTGTTCGCCAAGTAAGGAAGTGTTAACTGGCTACACGAATATATTTGGCATTGCAGAGCAAGGTTAGTTGGTTGATTGAGGTTTGATCGAAAGTTTTGTAATTAATTTATTGTTGTAGATGTCAGAGATGTTTAGAATGAACCAGGAAACACGTTGAAGTTATCGAAAATGTTCTATATTAAAAAATATTAACATTAAAATGATGCAGGCTGGGATAAAAATAACCCTAAAGAAAGGCAGGGAGGTATTTTCGCGTTTATACTTTTTTTAGCCATTACACATTGTGAGGACATCTAATTATGAGAAAACATACCAAATAATTGACTAATATATGAAATCAAATTTGCATACTCATACAGAAAATGTTAAACTTCGTCTGCATGTCATACAGAATATAAGTTTTACTTACTCCGTGCATAGTATAGGGGAAAGTATTGTTATCAGAAAAAATTGAATTCGAGATTTCAACGGAAATACACGGTTTGACCATTTTCTCGATCAAGTCTGTGTTTATGTGATATTTTTTGAGGATGCTCTAATTCAAAAACTATTAATCAGATTAACATAAAATTTAATATTTGAAATTTTTGTTAAAATAACAAGAGTTTCTTAGTTTTTAGTAGAAATCGGTCAACCAGAAGTGAGTGTTTAATCTTGTCACATGCGTTTTTTTATATTTGCTTAACTTAAAAAAGTACTTGAGTAAATGTTGTAGGAAATTTAATTTTCTACAACCTTTGTTTGAAACATTTCCCCATATAATGCATTGTTTAAGAGATAATTTTAAAACTAATATTTTAGCTGCCATCATTACACCACCTACTGGTAACTATTATAAACACTTTACACTTAGTTACGCTCCTTTTTATTGTCTTAATTGTTGCAGCTTCCTGGCTATATCCAATATCAGAAGACTAGTTTGAGCTTATTTCTGTTCTTTGTAAAGTCTTTAAATTTTTCTCGCAATTCCTTAAAATATTTATTATCATTTAACCTACCGTATTTACCCGAATCCAAGACTACCTAGAATCTAAGACGACCCCCCCCCCTTTTCTGAAAGGTCTTATGATCTAATACATATGATTCCTGCAAAAATTAAAAATTCCACAAAACTAGCTAATTTTTATTGGGTCCCATAATTTTCTTGAATATCATGTCTTTAAACTACATCAATCGTCACCCTCGATGCTCTCCTTGTTGTGGTCCTCACTATCTTTATCACTCTGAACTTGGTCTGTAAACTCCCACAAAACATCATCTTCACTTCCATCAATGGCATTGGATAAGCAGCACTTCTTAAATGCATTCACAATTACTCCTGTATTTTTCTGTTACCATGATGCCTTCATCCATTGGCAGAGTATTGAAATAGTAAGTTTCCTTTTGGTGTTATAGGGTGATCTCCACTCAGAATATAAAACTTTTAAATTACCTTTAAATGGCTTGTTAACAGCAACATCAAGAACGTTAAGCTGTGATTACATTCCTCCAGGTATTATTACAATGTCAGTATTCATTGCATAATTTGAATCTTTAACTTCAGGAGTTGTGTCCTTTGAAGGCATCTGATACAAGCAATCTTCTTTTTCTTAATAGCGCTCCTGGTCTTCTATTCCAGACAATATGTAACCAATCTCTCACAAGTTCTTTTGACATCCATCCATTATCATGACATCTGACTATAATTCCTGTATACATTGTTTTTGTGTTAGGATAACATATGGTTATAATTTTAATCCATCTGATAAAACAGCCAATATTAATGTAACTCGCGTTTTTCTGTTACCTGACGTTTTTATTATTGCAAATTTTGCACCTTTCTCATTGGTAGCATAATTAACTGTTAATTACGGAAATTCCGGTGAATTACGCCGTCATTTGTTTTGACATCTTGGAAATGATATTCGCCAGTAGATAAGAAAAGTTTTGTTCACTTTTGGGAATAGATCGCGTAATAATTATTCACTTAACATCATCGTTCAAAACTAAAATTCAATAGTTCTCTAATTCGTTAAATAACACGTAATTTGTATGTAATCGGCATATATTTCGAACACGTATTCAGGCATAGGTATAGTTCGTTCATTCATAAATGTATTATTTTTAAATAATACTGCATTAATTTTAACCTGGACAGTAAGTTTTCATTGAAAATTTTCAGTAGATATAATAATTTTATCTTATATTTCATATGAACTATAAAACGTTGATAAATGTGCAACTTACTTTATACCCGAATCTAAGACGACCACCGATTTTCGCAAGCTGAAATTTGGAAAAAACCCTTCTCTTGGAAATTTTTAGAAATATTACAGGAATGAAGAAAGTCATGTGGTGGCCACATCAGATTTTTTTATAGTGCTAAATGTAGCAGCTGCATAGGTTGGCATATGACAATCCAAACCCAACATTTCAATCCCAATGCAGGTGATTGTCAGGGATGAAGTTGAAGTATTGAAGCAGACTATTCACTTTCTGTGTTTACTATTCCCCTTCACGTTTTCCGCTGTTTTTTGACCTGATTCTTCCTCCATTTTCCCCATTCGCAGATCTTTCCTCTTCACTTTCTTTATTGAGTTCATCCTTCACTTTGTTCATTGGAGCCTCTCCCCCTCCTTTTGTTTTCCCTCCTCTTTTTCTGTTAGAAAAATCATTTCCTGACAGAAGACTGCTTCAACACTTCATCCCTGAAGAAGATCTAAAACATTGGGTTGACATGTGACAACCTATGCAGCCACTACCATAAGCCACAGCAAGCGCTAAAGAACAATTCTTTGGAAATCTACATCAGAATATAATTATTTTTTGTATCTAGGTACTACATCTTTTACATGCACTGTATTTGAAAAAGATTTTGTTGTATCCTATGATATATTTCAAACAGTGGAAGAATAAAATTGATTGAATGCACAAATACCATGATTTGCAAGTAGCGGCATATTTCTTTTCCCTTATTAATAAGCCAAAGCCCAAACAGAATAAAGATGCATCACAACATTTATAAACATTTACATTGAATACATAGATACAATCAGTGCTGTAGTCGTAAAAAAGCCGAGGGTATACCATATACGGAAGTAAAACTTTGAGGGGGAGAGGGGTCTTACCCAATTTTTTTTAAGAGCAAAGTATTTGACTATATAATGTTACAATGACAGGAGAAAACGTATGAGCTTACTTTGAATTTCCTTGGAAATTTTATTTCAGTTATATTTTAGTGATGTATATAAAAAAGTACAGTATTTATTTTCAATCTGATCAAAACAAAAGTAGAATTAGAATATTTAAATTAAATCTGTGGGCCACAGATTTTCAAGGATTGCAGGTGCATCTTCAATATTTGGAGCCCCGAAAAAAGGAGGAATTAGCATTTTTTTAATCAACCCCTATAATTTCTCATAAGGCCTGGGTTTACGCTATTTGTTTGAAAAAGCAGAGGGTATATCCTATTCATTCGAAAAAAGCAGAGGGTATACGACATATACCATCATATACTACAGCACTGGATACAATTATTAGTATGAAAAATGAATATCAAGATAATAATTTTAATATTAAGAGAATTAACTAAAAATAATGATTAAATATAGGAAATAAATTCATTGCAGTAATATTTAAATACACTGAGATAAATATAATTTTTGGTAAATATAAACACTGTTGATAAGAACTTATGAATAGTATAAACTAGTATCACAAGATTTTTAATTTGGTATTTGCTGCAAAGAAAATATCAATAGAAAATAATTCATTTACTACTTTGTGTAGTCTGTTTATGGGAGAGTAGAAGCAGCAATTTGTATAGTAAAAATTAGTGTGAAAAGTTGGGGTAGATATAGTGAAATAGGATGGAACATGAAAGGATATAGATTGAATAGTTCCTCACAATTAATTGTATTATGAATAAAATTGTTAAGAAGCATCAGCCCTGTGGAAATCTTCAGTAGTGATAATTTTGATTCATTCCTTACAATTGTACATTTTATCTTCAATTTTGCGAAGATGGTGGATCATGAGAATATATTCTAAGACAGTCATTTGGCTTATAAATTCACACATAATTGGTTCAATTCAGAAACAAATGCATAAAATTTTTCTTTTACAATTACGATTGCGAGGTAGTTCAATTACTTGTCACCAGAATTAAGGGTGTTGTCCTCAGCAGCCAATTAGAATCCTGACAGACAAACTCACATTGCTCTTTAATATAAATAAAAACGATTTTTGTAAGTTACCACTAGATAAATTTATTCCAACCGGTTTTACCAGTTACAGCATCATCACCTGATGATGCTGTAACAGGCGAAACCAGTCTAAATAAATTTGTCCAGTGGTAATTTACAAAATTCTTTTTTATTTACATTATGGAATCTTTCCACAAAGGTGAGCCTTTCCAAGTGGATCACATTGCTCCATTATAGTATGATGATTCCTAATTTATTTATTTATCTTAGAATCTTTTATTGAATTTGATTGATTGACTTTTGATGTCTGTTATAATAAGGTTACCATACAGAGGAGGCTTTTTCCAAGTGAGTACAAAGAAGAGCACAGTAAAGAATTCTAATAGTTAATTGATTTAAAATCATGAATAGTTTTAGCACAAAGTCAAGCATTCTTAAAGTAACTGATTTACAATCAGGAGCAGATACAGAAACTTCCCATGAGATAGGCAATCACCCCTTCTCTCCTCTTAAGTCTCTTCTGATGAAAATACATATCTATCCCTATCAGAATATTTTTTTTCTTTACCATACAGATATAACCTAATGCATAGAATCAAGGAATTTAGCATGGAATGAATTTATAAAGGCACCTAATGGAGGGCAATGGGGTCATTCAAAGAGGGGGATGATCACCCCCTCTCCCCCCTAGATCTGCCACTGTGTGCAGTGGTTAATAAGAAGAATGAAAGTAAGTTTTACATCTAGCAGAACACCTAAATCTTTAACCAAATTTACAGAAGATATCACAGTTTCATTAATTGAATAAAATGTTTATAATTAGCAGAGTGGTTCAAGGTTACTTGAATGCATTTAACAATATTAAGAAAAAGTTGATTTGATTGACAATAGTTATATAAATGTGGAGTGAAGGCTTTTGCAGCATTCTGTTGAAGGATGCATGGTTTAAAGTTTTACACCGCCACTGCTAATTAACACAGAGTAAAACTGAAAACTATGCAGTCTTCAGTTATATAAATTATTTAGCTTGGACCATATTATATATATATAATTATTATTATTGATAACACAAAAAAGTTTCAAATTCTCAGCATATGGAAGGTATTCACAATTATCAATAATAAGAGAAACATCATTTATAGAAAGATGTGAACCCTGAGGCACAGCAGAGAGATCCTCAAAAAATGGAAAACAGTATAATGTAATTTGACAGCTAGTTTCTTCTGATATAAATAGATTTCTAACCAGCATAGGAGGAATTCATAAATGCCCATGGCTTCCAGTTTAGTAGTTAGAATGCTGAAGTACAGTTTATCGAATACTTGGCTCATATTTGTGTAGACTGATTCACCTTGTTTTTTTTATTCAAAAGCTTTTAAAATATAATTATGACAGACTAAGAATTTGGTTATAGTATATGTACCGGAAACAAAGCCATGTTTTTGAGGACAAATCACAGGTTAAAATATTGGAAATATCTTGTCTGACACAATGCTCTCACAGATTTTTGGGATTGCCGATTGAATATTAACTTGCCTATAATTAGGCACATTGTTTCTATTACCTGACTTGTAGATGAGCTTCAACTGACTTTTTTTCCATCTACTAGGAAAATTTCCTAGTGTAAGGGACATATCAGAGAGTATAGTTAGGAGAGGAACTAGTGCAACAGAGGAGGCTCAAAGCAACTTAGTGGGAATATCATCTGGGCCACGGTTCTTATTAACGTCTAATGATTTGTTTACTCGTGACATCATCAGAATTAACTTTGATAAACAAAAGCTCAAATTGGTTAATATAAGAGAAGGTAGGTCTAGCAACATTGTTATTTTGCATATAAATGCTTGAAAAGAAGTTGACAAATCCAGAAGAAGTGTCACTGCTATTACCGGTGGCGTACCTGACATCCCCACAACCCCGAGCGGCAGGGGGCATGGCCAAAGTGGGCCCATATTTTTTTCATGGGGCCCTTAAATATTTTTTCTGGGATTACAATTTTGTTTTGGCATGGGGGCCCACACATTTTCTGGTATGCAACTGGCTATTACTATTGAAAAACATTAGGAATATCATATCTTTTTCTCAGATAATTGGTGAAATTTCAGAATTTTTTAATATTGCTAATTAAAGAAGTCTCAACATTGAAGATATATTTACAGTAGCATTGCTTAACTACGATTTTTGACTGTGAATGGAGTTTTGAAAAAGTTGTATAGTAAGAGATAGAGCTAGTTGACTTACACTTCTTGTGAGCAGTATATTTGTTAGTAAGGAAAGTTTTAAGTTCAGGACTATATCAATGAGGAAACTTGCTATAAGAAAAACTAATAGTAGAGACAAATAGTTGCATAGCTTCCTATAATATGTCATAAAAGTTATATAGCCCTTTATCATTATCAAAATTTAAAACTGTGCTCCAGTCATATGACATAAGATAATCACTTATTTCATAATCACCATTATTAAAATCATATGAAAGACTACAAAACTTAAAAGGAAGAAGGTCAGGTTTAATTGTTAAAATAATACTGAGAACTGTAATCTCGAGCAAGAATAATTTGAGCAACAAAATGTTCAGTTGCAATGCATTCAACTTCTTCACAGTGGAAAATAAACAATTCACTGTTTGATTGATATTATTGACTATACATGAAGCATCTGCTTAACATATATGTTAAGCGAATGTACATTAAGAGGACGGTCATTTTCCATATAAACTAATGTTATAAATGGAGATGCATTCCCGAAATGGAAAAGTACATATTTTTCACTCTAAATCAAGTTGGAATATTGCACCTTTATATTTATAAATTAACTAACATTAAATTTAAACATGCATACAATATATAAAAACAAATAAATATCATAAAACTATAAAATAAAAATTTTTAATAATATTTTTTACCTGAAATTATCTTCCCCGTTTGCTAACAGTAGTTGAAGCATTATTATGTGGTAGAAGAAGAGTTATTGGTCGTTGGAAAAGGGGATGTTATCAGAGAATTTTGAAACTGATTTAGATGGAGAGTCTAAAGGTAACTTTGGTGGTGATTTTCGTGTTGGTGAATGGGTTGCAGTATTTCTTTCAAGTTATTTGAAGAACTTGTCCAAAGAAAGTTGTAGAGCGGCCTTATGTTTTTCATCGTACAGTACCTTGTAACATGCCATGTCATTACGGAGAGATTTAACAACAGAAGAACTTCTTTCACCATCAGGGTCACAGTCTTCTATGTCAGCTATCATATCTTCTAGCTTCTTGAAGATCTCACCAACATTTTTGGGGTTCAAAGTCTTCTTAAGTGAGGTGGATGTTTCATCAGCATCAACATTATCTTTTTCTGCTGTCATTTGCTTCTGTAATTCAATCAAATAATCAGTGGAAAGCTCCCCTGTATGAGACTCCAACAACTCGGTGAGATCAGCAGCATCCATCTCTAGATCAAGTTTCCTCCACATTTTAAAATTTCCTTGGTTATATTGTCTGTTGTCTCTTCTAAGCTTTCATTACCAGTAACAAATTGAGGACAGAACTTCTTCCATGCACCATTCAAGGTAGATTTATTCATTTCATTCCAAGAGGCGCTTGATGTTCTGTACTGCATGAAGGATGTTGTAACTCTTCCAATAATCCTTGAAGGTTGAAGCGCTTCCACCATCAGTGGTTTTAATACCCTTGAGTGGTGCACACAGTTGACTTCCACCACTTGAATTATAAAAATCCTCCATTGCTGCTTGAGTACGAATATGGGATTCTGGCAAGGGTCTAGCAATGTCTTTAATACGAGATAAATGCACAGTGGCAGGCTGTAACTTTGTACTCTCGCAATGTATGACATATGCTAATAAATTTGTTTTCTTAAATTCAGTTCAACATTCTTTCATTTAAGTCCATTTCTTTTATCCATACAATTTATATTTCCTATGATTATCATATTAAAACAGGAGGGGAAGGGGGTGAGAGACATCCTGTGATGAGGTCACAATACCAAGAGCACATCATGAACACCAAGTTCCAAATTTTCCTACCAAACATAATTGATTAGTCCAGAATTCAGTGCACCTTAAATGGCCTTGAGTAACCAATATTTCATGTTCCAAATGGGTGGCTCAAATTCCAGCATTCTAAAATATTCGTGTAACAAGATTTTTACTGCTATAATTACTTAGATTATATTGAGGCATTCAAAAGCACTTATATTAATTAATTTTGCAACATATTCATGATTTATAATTGAATAATTTATGTAACTGTAGTATAATTTTAGTAAAATACTATGACATCTTTAAAAAACTAATAAAATAATATAATATTGAAACTATTCCATATATGTACATTGTTCCATTTTTGCAAACCCGTGCAAGCCTTTTGTGACCCACAGGTTGGGAGTCACTGCTTTGTGTAATTGTCAGTGTTCTCAGAATTTAATTGGTTCAATTCCAAAAGAATTTATGGAGTAATTGAGTACACTCACTGAATCTAATTAAACTTGGTAGTACATAATTATATGACAAACTGTTGAAATATATATATAAAATCTATTTGTTTTGATGAAAATTATTATAATGCAATGTTGATAATATCAGAAAAATAATATTATGTCAATCACATTTCAGTGATTCAATGTGGAGGACACATGATACAGAAGTGTAAAGTGTAAAATGATGGTGCAAGGGATGCATTATGCTGATATAAGAGTTCTGATTATATTGTTTTGGGGACATGAAGTGGTTATAGCCATCTGCACCAGCAATATGAATGCTTCAATTTCATAGTGGTCTTTTTTAGGTTAATTTCATAAATAGAAGCAACCAAGAACTTTGACTGCATCAATGTCCTTTATAGTCACCTATTTGTTACTGTATGAATAATTGATGTAATTTGTAGTGTTGGTCAACATAAAATGCTGAATATCAGATACACAGAGATATAAACAATTGCACTTAAAATTTGAATGAAGAGAATATGAACATAGTGCCTGAAACCTTAATTCTGTGTGATTTCTTAGGTGTGATATTTGCTTAAATGACATCCATAACTAATGTAAGATAATTAATCAGGAAACATCTGTTGTTTTCTTAACTTTATGCAGGTATGCATTTAATCATAATTACTTAAATTTGTGATATGCTAAAGCTTTATTTAAAGTTATTGGCAAATTAAATGTATAGATTTCCATGATGAATAATATTTGCGAAGGTGACAGTCTTGAGAGAGATAGGGTAGATAAATCATCTGATTATTGCAGTAGTAGTGATGAGCAGAATTACATTGTTAATGCAAAACTATTTATAGAATTGAGGAAAAAGAATGTGCATGCCCAAAAATTGGAAATCTTGTTAAAGAAGGTGAATGACATTGATGTTAGAGATGCAAACAATAAATACAACACACTGCTTCATGTTGCTGCAAGGAGAGGCCATGTGGAAATTGTAAATTTATTGCTGAAATATGGAGCAGGAGTGGACTTAAAGAATGATGATGGTCAGACCCCTTTAGTGCTAGCTCAATCACTGCCTGAAAATAAATCCAATTCCAAAGAAAAGATACTTGATATCTTAAATTCACATCAGAAAATCAAAAGAATGGGGCTGAGTTGTGATGAGTGTGATCAAGGAAAAATTGAACATTTGCCAGTGTTTTCAAAAGAAAATGAGTTGAAAGCAGAACAGGTTCCTAATGAAAGCATTACTCCAAGACTTGCAACATTTCTGGAAAATTTAAATATATTCAATGAAGAGGGAAAAACAAGTCTGGGAGTAGCTGTGGAAAGATACAGTTTGGAGGATATAAAGTCTTTGTTGGGACTTTCACTTGAAGAGTCATCCAATTCTGCCAACAAAAAGAAAGAAACTGATTTTTCAAATAAAATTTGTGATAGGGATGGGAATACTGCACTCATGCTATGTGCAAAGTTTAAGGATATTAAAAAATTGCATTTCTTTCTTAGTCTTGGAGTTGAAGTAAATGAAAAAAATAGAGGAGATTTGAGAGCAGTGGACTATGCTTGGAGGAATAAGGATTATTTTTCTGTTTTAGCTTTGTTGAAGAAGGACTCTTATATTCCTAGTGAATGTACAGTTGCCAGTATTGAAGGAGAAGATAAACAAGCAAAGAATTTGAAACAATTTCTTTGTGACAGGAATGAATTACATAAAATGATAGAGATGGGAAATTTAGAAAAAGTGAAGGAGTTGATAAGAAATGATACATCTGAGCTTTATTTAAGCCCAAAAAATGAATCAGCAAGGTTTGTTGCTGGTATAAATAAACATTGGAATGTTTATGCATACCTTTTTTCAAAAGCAGCTAAATTTTTATCGCCAGAGGAAGAAAAAACATTTGAATTGCCCTTGACACCAAATGACATAGAAGACTTGAAAAGAGAGTTAGAAAAGTATATTTTGGAATTGGAAGACAATTACCTTATAAAGTTGATTGGAAAATCTAAGTGGATTGGAGACATCAATAACGTAAAAGAAGTTATTGAAAGACTCTATGCAGAGCTTGATAGGTGTCCTAATATTTCTGCAGTCCTTCGAGTTCTCCAATATTCCAGTAAGTTGGAAATAATTTTTGATTTCAATTCAGTACATACCAAGAATATGGATCCAACTGATCAAAGCGGAACTAAAGGAAAAATAGATTATGTAAACAACATAATAACCATTGCAGCAAAGAATAGCAATGTTGAAAAGGAGATAAGAACAGAGGTTTTGGGGACATTGGCTCATGAGATGACCCACCAAGCCAATATGCTTCTTTATGGCAATAAATGCAATCCCTACACCGAAGAAGATAGTGGTAAATCAGCTAAATTTAATGAAATTTCTGAGAATATTCTCGAAACTGTATGCCTAAACATCGCATCAAATGAAATAACTAAAATACACAAGCATCTGAGGGAAATAAATGATCACTTTTTAAGTACAGCTCAACATAGAGTAAAAAGTGCTCTCACCAAGGAAATCCAAGGCATTGAGGAAAGGAAAGAACTATTGGAAGAAATTCTATCTGAGAAATTAATCAATAGTGTGATTGATGGTAAGACCTCTGTTCAGATTTATAATATCATTAAAAACGTCTATACTGTGTATCAACCAGAACATTGGCATGCAGAGTTGATAGTAAGAATACCTCATATGTTGGCAAAGTTTGGTGATGAAGAAGGGAAGAAATGCATTGATGAGCAGATCCCAGAATTATTTAAGTATTATGAAAATCATGTGATTCAAGATTGTAAAGATTTTTTGTTGAACAGTTCTTGCATGAAACATGCCATAACAATCATGGATATGAATGAATATCTAGGAGAAATACAAAGTATTCAGTCTGGAAAAATTCGGTTGGAGGAGCCTTCTAAAAATGAACCACATCAATTTCATTACAAAGAAAAGTTTTGGCTAGTAAAGGCATCCAGCATTCAATTATGCAGCATATACTTTTATCAGAAATTATTGGATGAATACAGGAGTAGATTTCGCCAATGTTGTCTGTTTATAAAGCTGAGCTACTTTGAGAAAAACAAGATCCAAGTATTAAATGTCCTGAAATCCAAAGCATGTGAAGTCATGGTGTTAATATCAGACTTAGTTTATTCAGGTGATGTGCAAAATTTGTCTAAGATATTCAGCAATGCTTTTGCAAAAATAATTCTTATTGTTAATGAGAAACACAACTTTGATTCTCAAGTCACACATTACACATGGAATCATTTAAAAACCTCCTCAAAAAAGCACTTAATGGAGAAAAAAATTCATTTTCAAGGAAAGGAAATGCCCTTTCAGGAACTGTTTGATAACAAAATAGAAATGGAATCTCTTGATGGAGCTGCATTATGTATTCTGGTTGAAGAAAATAAAATTGAAATAGTAAAGCAAAGGGAATCAATTTCTCAAGAGTATGATGATGACTACTACATTAGCAGGTATTTTAGGCAGCAGACAATAAAACATGATATTCTTACAGGAGAGTCATGTCCATTCATTCTATACATAAGCAATGCCACAGAACACGATTTGCTGTCTATGGGTGTTCCAGAAAATTATCTGCAAAGGTGGTTAAATTCAGAAAGTGTTAATAGAGGAAAAAGAATAATATTTAATAAAACTGAGTTTGGGGAGAGAGATGGAGAAATATTTAGACAAATCTGCCAAAACTTAACTTCTAAACATAAGTCAGTTCATTGGCTAAACTTGGAATGTGGTGTTTTGTTATGGAAAAAATCTAATGGTGATCTTGGCAAATTGAATGATTTTATTGATAAAGATAAAATGGTTCCTTATAAAGATGAATCAGAATTCATTAGTTCCCTGAAAGACAGAAATGTAATAATTTTAGCCGATAATCCTGGAATGGGAAAATCAACTATGTTGTCAAGATTAGCTAAGATACTAAAGAAAATGGACTTCTGGGTTGTTAACATCAATGTAATTGACTATGCCACTCAACTGAAAAAAATTGACCTTGATGAAAATGGAACTGTGAAAGCAATTGAATTTTTGGCTTCTATGTTAAATTTCAATAATCCTTTAGAGAAATGGATTTTTATGCATTGTTGCAAGCACTCAAAGAAAATTATAATAATGTTTGATGGATTTGATGAAATTCCAAAAGAATGTAAAAGACATTTGATATTTCTTTTGAAAGCTCTTGAAAAAAGTTGCATTTCTCAACTTTGGATATCCACAAGATTGAATGATAAAACATACCTAGAAAAGGAATTAAAAGTGCTTGCTTACAGCCTGAATCACTGGACCAAGGAAGAACAAGTAAAATTTTTGAATAAGTTTTGGAAAAAGAAATTAAAAATTTTCCTTGAGATAAATGACAAAGACGCACTGGAAAATGTTTGTAAGAAATTGAGTGTTTTGACAGTAGGGATTGAACAGTGGATGGACTCATTTGGCATAAAGAATAATGAATTGATCAAATCATTAGCAGAATGCATCTTGAAAATTGAAAGTAGTAGAGAACTACGTGAAGGCAATCAAATGAAATTTGAGAGGCTTTGCGAATATATTGATGTTTTAGATTTCTCTCAATATGCTGATACAATGCTTGCCATGCTGAATGCAGCCACCCATGATGAAGAAGGAAAATTTACCTTCATTCCATTACACACTGTAATGCTGGCCAATTTACTTTTACTCAGAAATTTTAAATTAGATAAAAATTTTAATTTCAATGATTTATATGACTTTTTTGTAAATGCTAAATTTGACATATATTTTCAGAAGACTAACTTAGAGAATGAGGATATAAGAAGATGGTGTAAAAGCACAATACATAAAGATTATCAGGTTGAAGCTATGAAAGTGTATTTGAATTATGAAAAATCAATTTCTAAGGAATACTTTCAGAAAAATTCGGAGGATTTTAATGAATTGATTCAGATTGGACTTATCACCCCTTATCTTGGTGGTTTTAAATTTATTCACAGAACATTTGTGGAGTATTTTTTTAGCGAATGGCTAATTGAAAAATCTGGTGATGATAATATTCAAAAGTTGTGGCTTGAAAAAATACTGATAGACAGAAATTTCTCAGCTGTTCGTCAGTTCCTAAACAGCAGAATTGAAAAGGAACTGAAAGAGCTAGCAAGTAAATTGTTACCAGATTTGACTCGGAGAGGTTTTTTTAAAGATGTGGGATTAGTGAAACCTTTGCTGACATTTGCATTGGAAGGGCTAGATTCCCTGTTGGAGTTATTTTTTGAAAAGTTTAATGAAGAAATATGTAACATTATTGGTAAACATGAAAGAGGTGAAAACATTTTACATAATGCTTGCAAGCATGGGAATAAAAAGGTAATAAATAAAATTTTTGCATTTTTATCTAAGAATATGGAAAAAAATTCAGTTGAGATTATGATATTACAGAAGGATCAATGTGGTAAAATGCCATTCCTAAATTCTTTTTATAAAGATGATGTGGAAGCAGTTGAATTAGTATTTTCACATGCTAAGAAGATTTGTAGTGAAGAGTGGGTACAAAAGTCCTTGCTGTTAAGCAATGATGACTCTTGTTCAGCATTACATGTAGCTGCTTTACAAGGAAGTGTTAATGTTTTGAAATACCTCTGGGAGATGATTAAAAGTGAAAAAACATTGGAGACATTCAGACATTTTGTTTGTTTACCTAATAAAACTGGGGATACAATTCTGCACATAGCAGCATTGAAAGGGTATCATTGGTTAATAAAAGATTTGTTAAATGTTTTAATGGTGCAGCAGGACACTTTAAAAGAAGTTTTACTAAAAACAAATGGTTTTGGATACACTGTATTACACATAGCTGTTTTAAAGGATAATGTTGATTTTCTAGAGCAGTTGAAAAAATTTTATGATACCACAGAACCAGACAAAGATGTTATCAAGGATTTATTGCTGACAACAGATTATGCATGGGGAGACACAGCATTACATAAAGCTGCATTTAGATGTAAAACTAAAATTTTGATTCAGTTATTGGAGTTTGCAAAAGACATGTTAGATGGAGAATCCCTAAAGGATTTCATACTGAAAGCCAATGGAAAGGGGTACACAGCATTACATAAAGCTATTTCATTTTGTACTCATGACTTTTTAATCCAGATGTGCGAAATAGCTGTAGTTGTACTTGACAATA
Source organism: Tanypteryx hageni (assembly GCA_028673005.1). Lineage (NCBI taxonomy): Eukaryota > Metazoa > Arthropoda > Insecta > Odonata > Petaluridae > Tanypteryx > Tanypteryx hageni. Next base: position 87,230,841 of record CM054116.1, on the reverse strand, counting down.
AATCTTTTGTGGATTTGCTGACCAAACACAGCAAATATGAAAATACAGTTTTACATACTGCATCCTCTAAGGGAGACCTAGCCATTGTAAAAAAGTTATTTGAACTATCAAATGATAAGATCCCATTAGAATTTATCATGAAAACAGATTTAGATGGAGATACAATTTTTCACAAAGCTTCCATCAAAGGAAACATTGACATTTTTTTCTATTTGGTTGAGTTTTTTAAAGGAAAATTAGATGAAAAATGTTTCATTGACTTTCTATTCCAAACCAACAAACATGGAAATACCTTTTTAGAACTAGCCTGTAAAAGCCACACTAAAGCATGGAATGAGTTATTTGATTTCACTCAGAAAGTGTTGGGTGAAACATTGAAAAATTTCATAATACAAACTAATTGTGATGGATACACACTTATACATTATGCTGCATCATTTGGTACATCTCATGTAGTTGGCCACGTGTGTGAGAGATGTAAGGATGTTCTTGGTGATCAATCTTTTGATGAATTAATGAAAACAGTGAGCAGTAATAAAGGCACAATTTTACATGCTGTAGCTTCTAGAGGTCATCTAGGCATTGCTAAGAAGTTATGTTACTATTTACATAAGACAATGCCAAGAGAACTTATTTTGCAAACAGATAAAGATGGAAATACTATCTTTCACAAGGCTTCCATCAAAGGAAACGTTGAAGTTTTTGAGCACTTGGTTGATTTTGTTAAACCAAAATTAAATCCAAATGAATTTACTGAGTTAATGAAAAAAACCAACATACATGGAAAAAACATTCTACAGCTTGCAGCTACACTCGACAATAAAAAAATTATCCAAAAGATGAAAAAAATCGCAGAAAGGCTCAAGATTGATTTATTATTATGAGTTAAGAAAATCAATGTGACATTTTATGTGTTGACTTGTCAATGAATTTTTCAAATGTTACTGGGCTAGTCTATTAAGACAATAATTTAATTATCTGCTCTGCTGTGACAATTTTCTAGAAGAATTATATGTATATATCTTTTAAATTTGATTGTTTTTTTAGTGTTATACATATAAAATATTTTTATATTTAACTCATTTAATTCATTTTCAACCATTATAAAAATTAGCCTCGGGTTCAATGTAGGGGTTGACTTTGATGATGGTTGTGGTGATTTATTGAAATATAAAAGAAAATATTTTTATAAATATTGTGTTGTACTCATACTTTGTAAAATAAAAATGTGCAAATAGTATGTTTAAGAGATGTTGGTGTATAGAGTTTTGGCAATTAAAAGGATGTGATGCATAATTTATGAATTATAAAGATGTTTTATTTCTGTTTATCATAAATTAAACTTTCTCCAATTATGTTCCTGAAAATGGCTACAGTGAGTGGATATAGATTGGGCGGACTGTGATTTACCATATAAATCCATGTTAATAATAGAGATGCATTTACGTGCAAGTTCATGAATTTCTCACCTGAAATATATCTGGAATATTGCACCACTGCATTTATAAAATAACAAATATTAAATTTAAGAATATAAAAAAATACATTAACACAAATTATGTAAGCATGAAAAAATTCTCATTTAAAAATAATTTCTTGGATGAAATCATATTTATCCACTTGCTTGCTATATTTGCCTAGTTTTAATAGGGGAGAAGAAAAATTATTGGCAGGAGGAAGAATTTTTAAGGGATTTACTTAGAGATTCAGAAGGAGATTTTAGACTTGATTTTAGTTGTGATTTGGGAGTTGTTTGCAGAGATACCATTTTTGGATGTTTTATCATCCATTATGATTTAAAATTTCAAACTGTTTAAATATAAAAGCATAATCAAAATCAAAGTTAAGATGGCTGCCCATACATCACACAGCAACAGCATACATGTGGCAACACGCCAAACAATATGGTGTTCCTGAGTACATGTATATAATAGTGGACAGTATATACATATGTATGGTAACATTATACAACATATTTATTGACTGAATCTTCAAACATATAGGGTTTTTTTGTTATTTTTAGTGTTTTTCGTCATTGCTGAAAAGCACTATTATTTTCGTAATGTCCATTCATCCATATGCATATATCAGGGAAGAATCGGCAAACCGATTTCAACCAAATTTGGTACATAGAATATTCATATAAATACAGGACCAAAATGACATATTTCGACCAGATTTACTTAGCAGGGATGCCACAATTGCAAAATAACGCTTTTCAGTAATTATGAATTTGGAAGGAATTGGCCAAACCAATTTCAAGAAAATTTTGTAGGAATGAGGTGTGTCACATAATTGTTTGTTTGAGTGCCCAGTCAATTCGCCTCTCTTACAGCACAAATGGGTATCTCAGAGGCAGTGCAATGAATAACCGGGGAGGGAGGAGGGAAACCCGGTGCTGGCATTTGCCTGCTCTTACGAAGAACACCAGGGGGGCCAATGGCTTAACGTCCCTTCCGAAGGACGGAACAGCTGAATTTGCACGGTCTCCTCAAACCACACAGACAGGGGGCCAGGCGACCTTGAGAAAAATCCTACTCGCGCAGGATTCGTACCCGATGACTTTTTCAAGCATCGGGCGAGTAGCAGCCAGCGTCCTAACCACTACACCACCGGCACCCCCTTTCACATTAAAAAATGTAGATGTTTAGTATAGATATAGAAAGCAGAGTTGCCACAATAAAAGATAAAATAATATTTATTTTGCACATTTCTAGAGAACTGACTGCATGGATTTTAGCAAAATATGGTATATATAACCTTCATATAAATAAATAACCAAAATAGCATATTTGAACTGGGTTAACTAAACAGGGCTACCACAATATCAAGGTTAGAATTATTCTATAACTATAAATTTGGTAGGTATTGGCTAAATCGATGTCAAAGAAATTTCGTATGTAGGGCGAGTATAGAATGGAAAAATGAAATGAACATGTTTAGAACGGATCTAAAAAGCAGGGCTACCACAATATAAAGAAAAATAATTTTGTATCAAACTTGCCACAACAATTTCAGCCAATATTTTTATATATACCCTATGCATTAACACAAAACTAAAATGGTGTATTTGGACCAGATAAACCTTTATGGCTAACAAATTATTCAAAATTCCTGCATACTAAAGAACATTTACTTTTGAATTTGTTGCAAGACACCTATATTAAAGCAAATTCAAAATATCATATTTGCAGTGGTTTGAAAAGCGTTTTTTATATTCACATCAATCAGATGTTTCTAAACAACAATAGCACCTGTATTATTTGATGAAAAGCACTTTTATACCATGGGAAACCCATGTGTATCCCTACTTGTTTTCAATCAGAGGTAGGTATTTTCTAATAGTCGTGAACAAATAAATGAATCAAGAAAAAATAGTGGCAATGACTATGTCTAGCATGTTTAAAATCACATTTATCTCTGCATTGCACATTGTGATGACAATTTTTAGAGATTCAAATAAAAAATAACTCCAATAATCTTGTTTAATTTATTAGCTTCAGAATGCCATTGTTTCAACAAAATTAGCTTCTATAAACGGTAGATGGTTTATATTCAAGGTCATCTTATAGTCGGATAAATATGGCATATGTTATCATTGCTGAACTGACAAAAAATATATTATTTTTATATTCTTCAGAGAGTTAGTCATATTTCCTTTCACATTTCAACTTCATGAAGCAAGTAATTACATCTAATATCAAAATTAAAATGCCATAATACAATTAGTATACTGCACAAAAATATGACTAGTAATTTTCATATGGCACCACAAAGTTCTTTCGACACATGATAACAATGGACAGTTTTATCTTCATAAATTGGTTGCCAACACTTTTAAGAGTCAATTTATTTATCCATTTGTGACATCATTATCTATAAAAAACAGTTCTGTAATTGATTGAAATACCGAATTCATTAAAACCAAATAATCTTTCTGAGTCATACAACTTCCTTTTCTTTATTCACATCTACTTCAATCACATTTTCACTATGACCAGCCATGTTCATTTACTGGCAGTAATATTGAAAAAAGAACAGTGCAATAATTGACAGAACAGATTGCTACTTCTAATTAGAGTTCTTATGCTGAGTTTAAACTCGATTTTTTGAACTCAAGCCTGGAGATTTTAAACCCAAACCTGGAGATTATATTTCCTGACATGGAAAATTTTAAAGTACTAATTTAATGTGGTTGTGGAGTCATATTTCCTATATTTAAAAAAATGAGAAGTTCCTATACAATGAACTGACCCTGAGATATTGGAGAGAGTGTTTCATTAAAATAACCATTTTTAAAGTTGACATTTTATTTTCTTATTTACTTTCAAACACAGAAATATGTAATTATTTTAAATATATAAATACATTTTATAAATACAATATTTCATTTTAAAAATAATATCATTTTTGAGATGGTCAATTGACCTACATTAAACTTGAGTTGCTTCTTTTAAAACTTTTCTTTATCTTCTGAATCAGAAAGCTATGGTGATGATTTACATCATTAAAACTGCAATAAATTCTATCATATCAACCATTAATTCTCAAGGTGTATTTTTCTGAATGAGCATGAATGAAGCCAATAGTTGGTTATGAACTACCATTTTTGTCCGTGCTATGTGTTTTTCACTATTTAAGAATTTTTTGACTGGCCTTTCACCATCATGTTTAATAGTAAATCTAACATTACATGTAGAACACATTGGAGTGGTTTTGTCCTTTTTTTAGCCATTTGTATTAACTTTATTTGAGCAGACATCTTGAAATGTACACTCATAATTGGAGATCCTTATAATTTTGGAAATACATTTTCGTCCTCAATTTTTTATTGTTGGATTCCTGAAGTTCTATGCTGCCACTTTTCAGTTCCTGATTCCATTCGGCTTGGTGAAAATTCAATATTTTTTAACTAGACAAAATTTTTTAAAAATATCACTTTAAAATGAATAATGAAAATTTTGAGGAAGATGATAAGGAAACCAGTAGAATAGCAGTTATAATTAAAACATCAAGTCCACTCCATTTTTTTATTTGTGAGGTAATTTTGACTAGTATTCTGGATAATTTGTCACTTGAATGGAAAAAGTGCCATGTGCGCTATAATACACTACACTACAATTAATAAGAATTCTAAATATACCCACGCATTCTATTTAAAAATATAAACTTGGTCTCGCGACACTCCTGGAAACTCTTGCAACTTCGAATCACTCCTAATTTGCGAACCACTGGCGTAACACCTTCATGCTGTTCGTAGATTAGGTACAGTATCATCACTGGGTCCACACAATTCAAACGTAATCACTGGAAGTCACAATTCAAACCAAAACATGAGAAATCACATTTCAAAGCTGTGCATCAGCATTTATTTAAAAGCAAAATAAACTAGAACTCACAATTCGAATCCAGGACCACAGAAAACAACATAAGAACATAGAAAAAAAGATCGACAGTGGCGGAATCTACAGGACAAGCAGAATAAGCTCCAGGGAACGTAGAGTAAATTTAAGCCGATAAATTACACAGGGAAATCACCTTTTTACCATTTTATTTTCAAAACGTTTGAAAACAAAGCCATTGGGTAATGTTGTATTTTAGGAGCCTGACGGTGGTGCCTTGAGTTACCTTGAGTGGCAAGAAATAGAACTTCGTAGCAAGCTAGTCATGGCAAAATGCAATATTAGGTTTAAGTAAGGTTACCATCTTCTGTACACAAAAAAGGAGGACATTTCCATGTTTTTGGGAGAAAAAAGAGGACAAAAAGGTCATCCGGAATTTAAAAAAGAGGACATAAAAGAGGACAAATTTATTAATGCAAACAAAAACAATGTAAACAATATTTACTAATGTTTTGGATTAGCCTATTCATATTTGTCTTGCGAAATAATTTCTTTCATTATCTCTGGATTGCCTCTCAAGTGTGTATCAGTGCATGACATATGTTTGAAATTGCACTGCAAAAACAGAATACCTTTCACAGACTTAACACTAAACCTATTCCTTTCTTTTGTCCACTGACTGCATTAGTGAAAATGCTCTTTCTACATTTGCATTGTGAGGTGGAATTGCGAAGAAAAACATTCAACATTTCTGAATGGCATTCAATATTCTTTGAATTACTAAAATATTTTAAGGAGTAGGGGAGATAGGTTGCATGCGCTTTCAAACGGTTTTGCGTGGTTTCACGTGATTTCGACTGGTTTCACGTGATTTCGAGTGGTTTCACGTGATTTCGAGCGGTTTCGTGATTTTGAGCGGTTTCACATCATTTCTAGCGCTTTCACGTGATTTCACGCGGTTTCATTTGAATCAGTCTCTGTGAGCATCTGTGCATGTCTGTGAGCTTCTGTTTAGACTGACTGCCAGTTTTCTTCTTGTGAGATGAAAAGTGCGCTATGGTTTGCATTTCGTGTTGCGGCCCCAATTGTGGGAAGAAGACGGGTACTCGAGTTAGGTAAGTATTTTGGCATATAATTCATTTATTAATATTTAGAAATGCCTGAGTGTGAAATACGCGAGATCGGCAAGAAGATGATTATTTTTAAATGATAAATCCAGGTTCCCTCATCCCATTTCCGACTCAAATCGTCAATTCAATGTTTGGTTGAAGCTGGTTGGGAATCCTAAGCTCCTGTCCATGGACCGAATGGCCATCTATAACACCAGAAGACTTTGCCTGACGCATTTCTCTCGGGAGAATTTTATTGAAGGCACTACTTTTATTATATCAATAATGTTTGGAATGTATTAGTTTTGCTTATGATGTGCTTCTAAAGAAGCTCTTATGTGATATCCATTCTTGTCTATACTATGCCAACATTGTCCTATATATGTTTATACAGATCAATGGGCCAATAATGTTGTTATATTTTGTAAATTGATTTGCCTTCATTTTTTCGCAATTAACGTGTAAAAAAATATATTCTTTTTTCTTTAGAAGTGTATACCAATTCCCACACATACATTTGATGGGTAAATTGTTTTCAGAGCTGAAAAAAATTGATGGAGGATCATTCCGTCAAATTTATGGAATAATTAAACGTTTTGGTTTACGTTGGAACAATTTTTGAAACGAGAAAAAAGTCTGCTATGACCGGGAATTGAACCCGGGTCTTCCACTTGCCGGGCGGATATTCTACCTCTGAACTATCGTAGCAGAACATTTTCTCTCGTTTCTGAACACGGATGTTTCCCTTGGTGGGACGGGAACTAGCCAAGCTAGTGTCAAACTGCCCCAACAGATGTCCTCGAAGAGAATCATCGAAAGAAAGTTTTGGTTTACGGTAAATCCACTGCCCTACGATAAGCGGCAATCGGGTCGGGGAGGGAGCAGGGGGAGGAGGGGAGAGGGGGCAGGAGGAGGAGAAGAGGAGAGGCGACTGCTTACGTAGCTCGTTGCCTGGCAACGTCTTCGACCAATGGGAAGGGAAGGGCATGGGAAGAGTTTCCAAAATGCACCGAGGCGGCAGAGGGGTCACGTTTAGATGGTCCTCGTTTTTTTCGCGACCCTGCCTAATTGGCACCTGCGAAAAAGTTGAATTGACCAATCGTCTCTCTGTATCTGAAAGAGATATCAGATAACGTAACTCAGCATTCTTCGTCGTGCTTACTTAAAACAAAATGTTGCAGGAAGTAAAAATCTGGACATTTCAACAATTTTATAAAAATCCGCCCGGACAGAAATTTTAGACAAAAAATCCGGACAAATCCGGGTAAAAGAGGACGGATGGTAACCTTAGTTTAAGAAAATAAAGAGAACAGTTAAAAAGAACTGGCGTCTACAGGGACTGAAAGAGTTACCAAGAAAAAACAAATGATTTGATGAGAAATTATGAAGGATAACTTAGTTGAGAGGAATTTAAAAAAGGGGTTATTAAAGCTACAGAGGAAGTTATTGGAAAGAGAAAGTTGGAGCCAAGAAAACCTTGGATGACTGAGGAGATACTGATTTTAATTGAAGAAAGGAACAAGTTGAGGAAGAATGGAAATGATGAAACTTATAAAAACGTTAAGAATGAGATTATTTACAAATGTAGAGAAGAAAAAGAGAGATGGACCAAAGAGACAGTGAAGGAAATTGAGGAAGATACAAAGGGAGGAAGGCAAGACAAAGCATACTTCAAAATTAAAACTCTCCAGTACAAACCAAGAACTAAATCGGCAATAGTTAAGGATAAGGAAGGAAATGTTATGGGAAAATGAAAAAGTATGTGCTCGGTGGAAAGAATACACAGAAGAATTATATAGTGGAAGAGATGTTGGAGATGTGGTAGATTTATTGAAAATGAAGAGGAAATAAGAAATGACGAGCTAGGCCCAACAATAACCATAGAAGAGTTTCATAAAGCTATTAATAATCTTAATTCAGGCAAGGCAACAGGTGTCGATGATATACCTGCAGAACTTCTGAAGAACTTAAGGGAGGAAGCAAAAGATCATTTCTTTAAAATTATAAAAGATTGTTACGAAAAAGGAAAATTACCTGATGACTTTATAAAAAGTAAAACTATAAGTCTACCGAAGAAGAGGAATGCAGTGGAGTGTAGTAACTACAGAACAATTTCACTACTTTCGAATGCCTCAAAAGTTTTAATTTATATTGTGAAAAACAGAATAAAAGGGAAAATAGAACATTATATTAGTGAAGATCAATTTGGATTTAGAAGTGGGAGAGGAACGAGAGAAGCTATATTAGCCCTCAAGGTGATAATGGAAAGATGTTTAGAAATGAACAGGACATTATATTTAACGTTTATTGATTTGGAGAAGGCCATTGATACAGTTAATTGGGAACTGTTGTTTAAGACTATGAACAAATTAGGTATTGATTGGAGGGATAGAAGATTAATTTTTAAGCTTTATCTAAATCAAACTACAAGAATAAATATAAATGGATTAGAGAGTGAAGCGAAGATAAGGAAAGGAGTAAGACAAGGATGCCCTCTATCTCCATATTTGTTTAATATGTTCATTGAAGAAAGTTATGATATGAAAGTTATGAAGGAAAAGACAAAAGGCATAAAAATAAATGGATTTAGAATACACTGCATTAGATTTGCAGATGACATTGTAATATTCAGTGATTCAAAAAGAGAAATGAATAAAATGCTGGAAGTATTATCGGACACGTTAAAACAGTGGGAATTAAAGATAAATGTCAAGAAAACCAAATTGATAGTTATAAGCAAAAGTAATGCAGGGACAATATCAAAATAGCCAATCAGGAAATTGAGCAAGTGAAGCAGTTTTGCTACCTAGGTAGTACAATTACTGAAGACAATAGATGCATGCAGGAAGTGAAGAGAAGAATAGTACTTGCAAAGCAAGCTTTTCAATGTAAAAGGAATCTACTGAAAAGCAAGCATATGAATTTGGAAGTAAGGAAATCCTTTGCAAAAGCTTTTGTCTGGAGTACCTTACTTTATGGTAGTGAAAGTTGGATGCTAGGAATGAGGGAGAGGTCCCGTCTGGAAGCGACAGAAATGTGGATATGGAGAAGATTGATAAAGACAAGTTGGACAGAGAGAAAGACAAACCTTGAAGTTTTGGAAGAAGTAAAAGAAGAAAGGAAACTGATTAAAGGAATGGAAGAAAGGAAGGCAAAATTTTTAGGTCATGTGATTAGACATAATGGAATAATTGAGAACATTTTGTAGGGGAAACTGTCAGGGAAGAAATGAAGAGGCAGACCAAGAAAGAAATGCCTAGATGACGTGAAGTCAGTGATGGGAGTTGAGAAATACGAGATGATGAAGAGAATGGCAGAGGACAGGAGTTCATGGTTGCAACGACAAGAAGAGTGTACATGTTCATTTCTCATAACGTATGTCAGTTATCTTTATTAATGGCTGATTGTGAGGACAATAAGAATTGCAGTGCTGAGGGAAAAGTAAAACAAATGAATTACGAAAACTTTTTTAAGCGTCGATGTTATATTTTTGTCAGTTTTTATAAGGTTTTGTTGAAGGCCATATCTGTATTCATAATTGTTTGACGGTTTTTGTAAATATGTAAATTTTCTAAGGCATTGAGTGAGTTGTTTGACGAAATAATTAATTTAATGTTATTGAAATTTATACCGTGTCCTGTTTCGAATGTGTTTGGCTACGCTCGATTTTTCAAAACGGTTGTATATTTGTAGTGTGCTAGATGTTCCTTCAACCGTGTGATTATTTTCCTTTTTGTTTGGCCTATATATTGTTTGTCGCAATGTGAACAATGTATTTTATAGATCCCAGATTTGTTTAACTCTTCTGTCTTGTCTTCTGTACTGCCTAATTATTTTTTAAAGTTGTGTGGGTTCGTGTAAACAGTTGTATATTTCTTTTGTTTGAAAATCCTATCCAAGCCTTTGTTTAGAGGTGGAAAATAAGGTAATTTTATATATTTGTTGTCTTTTTTGTTTTCGATTTTGAAGGTGGTCAATGTTTTTTTGAGTTTGTGTTTTCGGACTAGTTTATTAATTACATTGCAGCTGTATCCAAGGTTTGTGGATATTTCTTTTATATGTGGTAGTTATTTTTCGTATCTGTGTTTATTTAGAGGAACATTGCAAAGTTTATGTACTAGATCAGGGGTGCCCAAACTTTTTCATATCATGGGCTACTTTCAGCCTGGCTACTTATTTTTTCAATATATAAAAATGGATCGTAATAATGAATTAGACTACAAATTTACCGTAAAATGTATTTATTATCTAAAAATTTTGAAATTTAACAAAATATATAACTAAGCAATTTATTTAAATTTTATCTTGATTTCCGCGATTATGGGAACGTTTACACTACAAATCTTCAGCTAGTGAATGGTAATTGGGGATGTAACTCGGAACAGAGAGACGTAAACAATCTTCGAGATGTTCATTACTGAGTGCATTTCTAGTTTTTGATTTAATTAAGTTCATATTAGAAAATATCGATTCACATAAATAAGTGGAATGAAAATACGCATTCAAAGTTACCTAATTCAATACATTTTATATTCGGAAACTTGTCAGATGAAACAAGTTTCCAAAAGATTGAATCGTTATACCTTGCTTTCAACTCTATATTATTTTGCAACATAATGATTTCACTTTCCAGGTCTGTTTCATCTATGTTGAACATATCTTTTATTTTGTTTGAAATATCTTCAATGTCGGTTATGGAAAAAGGATTTAAACAAAATGTAGCAACGGGCACCAGCTCTCTAAAATCTTGAAAACGCTCTTCAAATTGTTTCTAATTTTAATAAGAAACCAACGCAAATTTCTGATTTCATTGACAATAAATTTTCACTTACTCCCCGATTAGTAATTTCTTTTATTAAACATTTCAAATATTTTACATTCTTCTTTTGTAATTGAGAAATTCTTACAAAGCATATAATTTCGGCCACGTTTTTATTTTTTTCTTGGAGCTCCAAATTTAATTTGTTCAATAAAATTGTAATGTCTGTTAGAAAATCCAAATCCAAAAGCCAATCAACATCATCAAGTTCTTTCTAGAAATCTCCCCTTTCATTTAAAAAACTTAATTTCTGTTATAAGCTCCAGAAACCTTTCTAAAACGCCCCTTACTTAGCCAGCGAACTGCAGAATGTATTGGTAAATCACTATATTCTGAATGTTCGTATTCTAGAAAAGTGCTAAATAGGCATCACTGCAAAGCTTTAGCCCTGATCGAGTTGATAATTTTTAAGACAAGTCCCATTACCTCTTGCATTTTTGCTGACTTTCTGCACAGAATTTGTTGAAGTATAATACAGTGGTAATATTGAAATTTTGGAAACTGAGGATCTACCTTAGAAAGATCTATGAATCCATTATTGCAAGTTCTCATTGCTGGGGCTCCATCAATAGTAATGGAAACAAGTTTTTGAAGTGGCAAGTTTTCTATGATTGCAAATTTCTTAAAAGCTGAATATATATCTTGTCCTCGAGTTCTCCCCTCCAATGGAACTAATTTTAAAAATTCTTCTTTAGTGCTATAATCTTTGAAAACCATATAGCTTGATTTCGTTTTAATCGCACAACATAAAACTACAATTTTACCAGCATTTTGACCAAATACTATATGGCTGACTTAACGATTTAATAAACATTGTACAGTAATATGCCGATTTACGTCGAGGATATGTACCTGAAAATCACGACGTAAATCGAATCAACGTAAATGAAAACGAGTGTACCATAAGAATCAATGCAACAAGGGGTGGTGCGTGCAAGTTATCAAAACTTTTAATAATAATAATAAGTTTATTTGTTCAAAAAGACATTACAAAATAATGCATAGAACACATCAAAAACATTGAAAAGGGGACAAGAACACAAACTATCTCAAGCACCAGACAAAATCGCTAATATTGTAAAGACAATTAGTCACAAGGAGCTCATGAACATACTTCTTGAATGACTGGAATGAGCTTACTTCTTTGATTGCAGCAGGCAGAGCATTATAAAATTTAATGCATCTTGCTTTTGGTCCTTGAGAGCAAACTTTTAAGTTTTGTTGTATAACATGGAGATCATCCTTTCTTCTTGTGTTGTAATTATGGAAATTACTGTTTTTCTCATAGTCAGACATGTTTTGCCTCACATACAGTACAGCATTATAAATATAAATAGAGGGAACAGTCAAGACTCTTCTGAATAGGGGCCTGCAATGTGCTCTGAATTGTGCATTGCACATTGACCTGACAGTCTTTTTCTTGATCTCAATCTCAATTAATTGGGTAGAGGAGCCCCAGAGGACAATGCCATAGGCAACATGTGAATAGAAATAAGCAAAATATACTTTTTTTAATACCTCAATACTAAGTGAGTGCTTCAAGACAGATAGTATATAATACACAGAGTTTAGCTTTTTACATAACTTGTCAGTATGATGAGACCATTTCAGTAGAGGGTCAATATAGACACCTAGAAATTTGAACTCCTCAGTAGAACTCGTCACATCTTGGTCGAGGCAGGAGTATAAATTTCGGCACTGTTTATGCAAGGAGGAGAAAAACATAGCCAGTGTTTTACTTTCATTTAAGGAGAGTCTATTGCCCTTATACCACTCAGACATTGTCTGCAAAATCACCCTGCTACTGTCTACTAGTGTTTTGTCCATGGGATTGGTGACTAAAACATTCACGTCATCGGCATACATAATAACATTATTACACACTTTAATCATAAGATTCTCTGGTAAGTCATTAATAAAAATTAGGAAGAGGACAGGGCCTAAAATGGACCCCTGTGGCACACCAGAGAGTACTAGATTAGGGTCAGAGAAATATTTTTTGCCTTCCTTGAAAATGGAGACAGTTTGTTGATGATTTTTTAGGTAAGATTTTAGCCAGTTGTAGGCCACACCTCGAACACCTAGCTTATCACACTTAGCCAATAGGAGGTCATGATCAACTGAATCAAAGGCTTTACTGAGATCAAAGAAAACCCCCAGAGTACTATTTCTCATATTCAGTTATTCTATGATGCAGTTAATAGCAGTAAATAGAGCCTGCTCTGTGGATTTCCCTTTCCTAAATCCAAATTGGCAGCTTGACAGGATGTTACATTTTTCAAGAAATTTCAGTAGTCTAGCGCAGAAAACATATTCAAATATTTTGGAAAATTTTTATACAAGGGATATAGGTCTGTAGTTATTTATTTGGGTTTTATCACCCTTGTTTTTATAGATTGGAATTACATTAGAGATTTTTAAAATTTCTGGAAAAATTCCTTGATTTAATGACGGGTTGATTAGGAACAAAAGTGGAGATATATTTCGACATGCTTTAAGTAGTTTACCTGGGATATCATCTAGCCCAGCAGAGTTCTTGAGGCCAACTTTGGAAAGGTAAGTGGATAATTCCAGTTCATTACAGGGTCGGAGGTACATAGACTCAGCATTTGAGAAGTTGATTCTTATGACTGGATTATGTTGAGTTGTGCCATCAGGAGTAGGTGTGAGAGGTAAATCAAGGAAAAATTTGTTGATAATATTTGCTAAGAGTGAAGGGTCTGTAATTTCATCTGAGTCAATGTCTTTTACCACTGGCAAGGACATCAATTTTGTGGAACCAATTACTTCATTTATAATTTTCCAGACTGCCTTGGTATGATTGGGTGCATTCATAATTTTTGAGTCATTGAAGGTTCTTTTACTAATTTTTATGAGATTCCTGTACTGCTTTTTGAGAGCAGAGTACAGCCTGTGGGTTTGATCATTACCATGATACTTATCATTGTAGAATAGTCTTTTGATGTTGCCAGTTAACATACGAATTTCAGGTGAGATCCAATCATTTGTTGAATTTGGCTTTGGTTTAGCTGGGACAATTGGAAATGTAACATTGAAAAGGTACAAGAATTTATCATAAAATAAATTAAAGCTGTCATTAAAATAATTAGCATTAAAAATAACAGACCAATCTTGGCTGCTTAGAAGATAAGAGCTATCAAACAGTTCAAATGAAGGCACCCATAACTATAATGCAATAAACACCATCAGAAGATGTAATAAAACGTTTAAATAGATTAAAAGGTATATATACTTATTCAAAAACTAGGGTATTTAAAAAAGTATTTGTCAATATAAATCTGCTTTTTGGCCGAGTTTTCGGGAGGTTTCATTCTCCCATTCTCTGTTAAGTCATTATAAAGACTTTGCTTTTTCCAGTGCCCAGTAAAAGTTCCATTTTTTCTATTCGACAACTGATTAGGATTGTTAACAGTTCAGAATATTTCTCCAAAATTTCACAATATACAGAACTACCCAACGCCATAACAAATCTTTTGGACAAACCATAAGAGATTATGTATCAATCGGGAATTTTCAAAACCAATATTTTCGGTTATCGACTACCAACCGATTCATTTTTATTTCGTAATAGTTTTTGTTTAGATGTTTTAAAATTTTATATTAATTAAGTATAGTAATTCGTTACCAGATTAAGGAAGCTGAAAACTGAAAAATCTGAGATTTTTCGGACTTATTTCAGTTAAATCTGGCACGAAGACGTAACTTTGAAGGAAATCAACAGAAATCGGTACAGAGGTAACAAGTTATTGACGACATAAATTCGAATCAACACAAATGGGGACCACATAAATCGGGATATTACTGTACCAGGCTTTGTCAATAGCGACTTCTACTATGTGTAGTGTTGTCACCTGTTCGGTTTTCATCCGAACTGTTCGGTAATCAGACAAACTGTTCGGTACCGATGCTATACTGAACACCGAACAGTTAAGTAATTTGGAAAATTTTTAGGTATTTGGTATCCATTGTACTTATTACACCCATGGATTGCTTGTGTGGAAGGAGGATAAGTGAATTCATTAGTGAGAAGAATTGAGAAAAATCATCTACCCTAACATTAAGGAAATGCTACAGAATCTGAGATTCAAGTGGTAACTTTAAATTTTTATTTGCGCAGTTGTTTACCAGCTTTATTTTCCCTCTTTTGTGACGAAGAATAAATCAGGAATTCAACTTTCCTCGCTTAAATTACATCTTTATTTTTCTTATAAAAATATAATGATTTTCATTTAATTATTTACTTGACAAATAAATATTAATTTATTATATGTAAAGCGATAGTTTATCACTCTAGGTCAGTGGTGACCAACCTATGGCGCATGCACCACATTTCATTTTTCCACAGTTGAAATATCTGAGATTTAAAAAAATTATCTCAAAATTATATTGCATTTGCGTCGATATATCGGTTTAGTTTGTGAAGTTTGAATGAATAAATGGGTTTGAAAGTGAAGAATTTAGTGGGCGAGTGATTGTAAGGAAATCTTGTCATGTCTGATGGCTCGGGTATGCACAAATTCCACCCGACACACAAAGTATTGCTGTCCCTATTCTCGTCCCACCATTGTTTACCCATCATGGATCGACTGCTAAAAATTAGTTATCTTATTGCCTCATTTGCAATTTCTGCAACTTCAAGAATTTGCTCAGTGTCATATCTGTCGATTTGCAAGCACATACTCATGTGCATAAGTTTTCTAATCCATGTAACATGCTATAATAAAACCTCTGCCAGTTATATTTTTTAAAAACAGACTAAGAAATTGCAAATATAGAGGTGTGTCGACACCCTCAGGCACAGTGGTGGCTCGTAGCTAAAATTAGTGGGGGTGCTGCTCCAGAAAATTTTTAGCCTTTGTTTTAAAATTGTGTAAAAGGAAAAAAAACATGTATAAAAAGAAAATTTATTCAGGAACTTGATAAAATCTTAACAAAAAAACCAAACATTTTTTACTTACTTTAACTTAAGGCCATGGTTAAAGTTTTCTGTTAAATAAAAGAACCGAAAAAAATGAATCAAATAGAATAGCTGGAAGCAGAATAATTATCTAATTCTACACTTTATCACATTCAAGAATATGGTACACGGTTTTTAAGCACAACACACGCCGAGTAAAAAAAAACTTCCTTCCACCATCACGCCAGAGCCGGCACGCCGGCACTGCGAGAGCAACAGTGCTCTCTCTACCTGGCAGTCCCGCCTTCCTCCCCACCCCCCCCTCCTATGTGCACATGCGCACAACAGTCAAACACCATGTCGCTGGCACTGTGAAGCGCACAGTTCCATACAAAGATTTTTGTATCTTTTTCATAAACTGGGGGATGGCTACTGAAGTACTGACATTAAGCTTAAGGAATATATATTGTGCTACAAAAATAAAGAAAGAATTAAAGAAAAAAGGACTCATTATATTAAATGTTATTGATAATATCAAGTGGAAATAGGGGGTGCTGCAGTTCCGCAGTGCCTATACACGAGCCGCCACTGCTCAGGCACCTATCCAAAGGGGCACCAAAATTTTATTCCAATGAAAACCTATTTCGATATATTAATTTCTAAACAATGTTAAAAATATCTATCTTGTGAATATTTATATTGGGCATTGGGCTATTTATTAACATCTTTGTAAAGGAATTCTACAGCTTACTCAGGCAGAGAAGTTTTTGCTACAAAATTAAAGGTGTAGGTATTTTATTAGAATCAGATAAACGATCGTCCTGATTGCAAAAGAATTTTTTGTCTCCTAAAACTATAACTATTCCAATAATTTTATTGAATATTCATGGAAAGATGTGTGTAGAAACTTCTAAGTAGTATAATTAATCCAGTTACGAAAAGTGCCAGAATACAAGGTTCGATTCATATGGAGGAGTGAAAGTTTATGGAACAGTAGCTCCAAAATTAGGGAAAACCCAAGGGATCATGAAAAATCTTTACCAAGAAAACACCCCATTGAGTAGACATGGGGAATATTAACATCAAACAATCGCTGAATCCCAAGTTTCATTAAAGAGAGTTACGAAAATACGCAGAGAGACATATATATGACCTACTCTCTCTGTATTGAGTTTCCCATGGAAATTCCCACCTGCAGATATTATCCTAAAAATGCATGCTCTTTACTCGGGTATATACACTAATTGCTCGGATGCATCTGCGGGCGACACTGCCCCTCCTAAAGGGCGACCGGTAGCCTGCAGGCGATGTATTGGGCACCCCTGTACTAGATGATGGAAAACAGCTGTTTTTTGGCTGATCGGATGGAAAGAGTTGTTGGGGATGAAATTGTTGGTGTGTGTGTCTTTTCTAAAAATGTCAAACTCAATTTGGTGTTTGTTTTTCATAATTATCAAATCCAAAAATGGTAATGTTGTTTTGTGCTAATTCATGAGTGAATTTTATCGATGGAAATAAATTATTGAGTTGATTAATAAAATCCTCTAGTTTTTGTTTAAATCAAAAATCGCAAAGATGTCATCTACATATCTATACCAAATTTCAGGGAAATTGTTAAATTTTTCTTTGCATTTATTTTCAAAAAAAGACGAATAAATTAGCAATGAATGGTGATGGAAGGTTTCCCGTGGAGGTACCTTGGATTTGTTTATAAAATTGTTGTTTGAATTGAAATACATTCTGTGACATACAGAGGTTAGTAAGCAATACATACTCATGAACAATTTCCTCAGGAATATTTTGGTTTAGTAGTTGATCTTTTAGGATTTGGGAAGTTTCCTTTATTGGTACACTTGGGAATAGACTTTTAACGTCAAAGGAGACCATGATCTCTGACCCTTTTAATGTCAAGTTTTGTAATTTGTTAATCAAATCATATGAGTTTTTACTGAGTGATCATCTGGAAATGACAACTGGAGTTATCATTTTTGTGTATCTTGGGAAGACAATATAATTTAGGTATCTGTGGATTGGAAACGTTTAACTTGAAGCTTAGTTTTTATCAATAATTGTTTTACATTCTTTGGTTTTATGTATCAACATATTTAGAGGATTTTTATTTAATTTCATGTAAGGACCATTATTTAACATCAATTGGACATTTTCGAAGTATTGTCTTTTGTCCATGATTACTACGGTATTTCCTTTATCAGCCTTGATATAAAAACAATCTTTGTTCCTGAGTTGTTTGATGGTATGTGAATATTTTGTGTGATAAGTATTGGTTAACTTGTTGATGTTGTCCTTTAATTATACGGAACAAGCTTGTCTAAATTTTTATATCAGCTGCTGTTGTTAATTCTGGTATGTAAATTATGAAAATGTTTGAGGTCCTTATTCGATACTGTAAAAAGTTTGATCATTATATAATGAAATGCCTATGTGTTAAAATCAAACAACAAACAAACAGCAACAATGACAGACGAGAAAATATTGAAACAACACACAACGTAGTTAAAACCAAAAGATCACAGAGCACGATCAAGGCAGTCAAACAAATAAATGAGAAAGAAAAAACCAACCACAACAGGCAAGAAATATCGGAACTGCAACTACGATGAACGTAGTCTCAACCAACCGATCGTAGAGTATCGATCAAGATAATCCACCAAATTTATTTTGGCACAACCACGAAATAGACTGTCACGCAACCATCTGACAGGAGCAAACAGGACAAACAAAGAGACCGACAGACAACAACATCTGACAGAAACCGAACAATAGGTACGTAGTCAAACAAATAATTGAAAAAAAAACCAACAACCACAGGCGAGAAAATATCGGAGCTGTAACTACGATGAACGTAGCCTCAACCAACCGATCGTTGAGCACGATCAAGGTAATCAACCAAATTAATTCACTAACAGAGGTTATCGTAGTATCCAAACTAGAGTAAAAGAAATTAATCTTAAAGCTAGTATCAAGGTCTTGAAATGTTCCATCCTTGTGTTCATAATCGGATTTTACTTTTTTCTTATGTGGCCAAACAGATAGCAATAGAGGAAATTTTGGTTCTACATCAACATTTCAGCTAATTCCTTTGTGTCAATCAAAAGGCGTTTAAATCCTTCCTCAGTTCTGTTGCTTTTCAAATATTCAGTCAAATTTTCTTGAACTTCTATTGAAGTGTATGCATTCAAATATACGAGTTGTTGAAGGACAAAATTAACAAATATTATTGTCCATCCGTAAGTGCCGCCCCTCATATGTTGCCGCCCGGGTGCGATGCATCCCTTGCACCCATAGGATGGCGCGGCTCTGAGTGGGAGGAAATAGAGGCAGAGAGGGAGAGAGGAAGAAAGTGGTAGCGAAGGAGAGAAAGTGAGGGAGGGAGGGTGTTATTACTTACCATCATGTTTGTTGGAAAATTATGTGTTATGTTACTTAGTGTTTTAGTGGTAAAATAAAATATGCTACATGTTTTTATGGCCAAATACATAGCATTGTAATTGGCTAATTTATCATACTGAAGCAATTTTTCTCATATGTTTTGTCTCTTCTCTCATCCTCTCATACTATAAATTCCTCCAGCCTGGCAAAATTCTTTTTAGTTACTAAGTTGCTTTTCTTCCACTACTACTAGGTAAATTCTAACTACAAATTAATTGCGAACATAGCTAGTGGAGATTAAATTCCTTAAACATTAACTTTTGAATTCTCAATGCTTTCTCTCTAGAAAGATTTTGCAATATAACACAATTCATTTATGGTTATACCATGTTGGTTGCATTTCATAATGGTATCTTGCATATTTAGAATTTTCAGATTGTAGGCATAATTTCAATTTGAAGACAGTTACTGCAATGTTAGCAACGTGTTATTACCAAATGAAACCAATGTAGTGCAGCTATCTTCCTATAATAAAAAAAAATTAATGTTTCTCATCATGATGATACTGAATCAATATCATGTCCAAGATAATTCTGCTGTAAGTAGTATGGCATATAAGGAGAAGATTGCTATTATGAGAGATTTTATAAGTACTGTCAATTTAATAATATAATGCATAGGAAAACTCTTCGGGTGTGTTATATTGCTATAACAAGAAGAGACTTCCTTTGAGTTTCGCAGTGGTTGTGTTCCTGAAAAATGCTGCAAACTAAAAATCACGGAAAGCAAGTGCAAATTAATGGGAAAAGTAGGGCATGGTTCTCACACATGAAAAAAGCAACCATAGCGCAATGTTTCATTGCAGTGGGGATCATTATACTTTTCCTTGGAGAGATGAGAAAAATATTGAATTAGATTGAATGGAGTAGAAACACTTGTGTTGGCAGAGTAAAGATAAATGCAGATGTCCTTCCTACCCAGTCTGAGTGGTCTTTCACAGTGAGACCAGTCAAGGTTTTGACATAAATCTATGTTAAATAGAAATTAACTCTTTAACCGTAAAATTTTACGGTTAAGGAGTTAATTTCTATTTAACATCAATTTTGCCGTAGTCTCCACATTTACTTATTTATTAGCATGGCTTTCGAGCTAAAGGAGTTGAACAGATTCCACAAACTTTGAATTTTACGGTTAAGGAGTTAATTTATATTTAACATCAATTTCGCCATAGTCTCCATATTTACTTATTTATAACAAATCTAATGTGAAAAGCTGCTGCAGTTATCCATTGCTGACCTTGTTTCTAGCATGGTAGTAAGTTAGTTATGAGTTTCATAATTCTTGTAAAAGTTTTATTTTCAATCCAAGTGTAAAAGGTGATGGTGATTTATGTGAATGGTGTAAAATAAGTGATATTTTTTGTAGTTCTAGTATAAGTTTTATTGGTGATTGGAGTGTAAGAGACAATTATGATTGGTTTGACTGTTGCTCATTTTGTTAATGAAATAGAAATTAAAAATGAAAAGTGAAAAATATTTTAAGTAGGGCAAGATGTTAATAATTTAAATTTGGAGGACAATTATTTTCTGTGTTTATCACTTGAAACAACATTTTAATCAAAAGAACATTTTATTTGAGATTTTTTAAATAAAAAATTGTAATCACCACTGTCTTCTAACTATTGCTGTAATTAGAAGAAAGAGTAAAATGTCACTGACTGGCATGAAAAGAATATTTATGAAGCAGTGGCATAACTATAGGGTGGCATGGGTGGCCAAATGCCATGGGCCTAGGGGCTTGGAGGTGGCCTTGATTTGTTTAATTGAGGGAGGAGGGCCATAGATAATATTTTGCCATGGGCCCTTCTGCTCCTAGTTATGCCACTGTTATGAAATTAATTATATGAGTTTGAGAAGTCAGATAAATCTCTGAATGAATGTTTCCTTAAGCTATATCATCTTGTATTGTAACAAATTAACTCTTTGGATGCTTGAGTTACTGTGATGTGCAATTTTATGATGAAATACCTATTTATGCCAAGGAAACATTATTGTTGTTCAGTTAGATGGAGATTAGAGTTGTGTTGGGTGCCCATGGAGCATGGCCTGGAACGATATCACCCTCTCTATACCAGCAGAAATACAGAGCTCGAAGTAGTAATTCCATTTCTCGTCACTCACGATGCTGTTGTTGCAAATTTAGCAGCTTGGAAATTTGGGATGCAAGGACTGAGGCAGTGTTTCACAACCTTTTTCCATGAAATACCCTTTCGGGGTACTTAAGTTAAAATAGGAATTCGTTCCTGAAATAATTTTACAAATGCTTTTTTTAGGCCCACATTCAATGTAAAAACATATTATCAACGGATTTAATTGTCATTCATTAGAGAAACAATTTACAAGATAAATAATATGACAAAAAGCGTAATTTATAATTAAAGGACATAATCTGAAATCTTTCCTGGGACACTTACGGGGGTCTATGGGCCTCTATGTTAAAAAAGAACCCATGGTCGAGTGCTTGGCTTTTTCTTCGCTTTTTTAATATAAAAAGAAAATTAAAAGCTTAATCTTCATTAAAGAAATGTTTTTACCTGAGTTATTTTTGCTTCTATTGAAGGAGTTTAAAACATAAATGTATTACTTTCGAAGTGATTATGAAAGTTGGTTAAAATAATAAAACACTGCGAAACTGAAAACAAAAAAATCAGTTTCTTCGAAATTCCAGAGTTGGTCACGTACCTCCCGGCATATTCTCGCTCACCCCAGATTGAGAAACACTGGACTGAGGGACGTAGAGGGGATGAAATGCGAACTGTTTGGCCTTGGGCGTGCTCAGCAATCACACAGTGGACGAGGATTTCTAATCCAGGAGATTGACGGCGGATATACTGGCAAAGCATTCGGCAGGATAAGCGGAGTCTTAACTACACCGTTGGGCAGGTCCCTCCTATTGACATAAATTGGACGCTATATAACGGAGAGACAGGCGAATTACGATGAGTTAAACTATATTTTTATCTCAAAAAACAAATTATGTAGAAAAAACTATTCCTTCAAGATTGATCCGAGAATCTCTTAAAATCCCATTTAGATTGCACTGGCGAATCGCTATTAATATACAGAATAAACATGAACTAGGAAGAATCATTTAGACGGGAGATTCGTTAAGGGGTGAGCGGAATCTAGGGTCAGAGAGAAATGGCGTAGAGAACAGATGTGCTTATCTTTTCCTCAAGAAAGGGAACCCTGAGTTACTCATTTGGGCGGTGCCCTTTTTCGCTGTAGAAATGTATTTTACGTGTTTTATTAATTTTAAGGATTTCGTATTTTTCCTTTCAGATATCGATTTATCTTTCCTGTCCTATTATGCGGACCATTTTAAATTCCTTCGGTTGGACGCCCTTGCAATGTACCTGGGTTTATTTACTACATCAAAGAAACGTTTTTTTATTTTCTGGTAATTTCTCGCCGTGAAGCAAATGCATGACAAAAATTTCCTTATTGAAACTTGCGAGATACAAAAATTTTCCAACCTCAGTGAATGCTGTTAGCAAAAAATCTATAAAATTTGATTATAGACAATTATGATTCCAAAGGATTTTTGTATAAACTAAAACATAGTCGCTTCTCTATATTTTTGTAATACATCTTTGAATCTGCTTTCCGAATAATTCAGTGCAAAGGCAAAAAATAATATTTTATGGTCTTGATGCATGCAGTCTTTTTACGTGGCGGGGCGCATTCGTCGATGTGATTTGGCCGTATTTGAAGTTGCGATTGCCTAGGCCCTTGGCGGACCTGGTGAGAGGAACTTTCTCGAGAGGTCATATGTAATTTTTTAAATGAGAATAAAGTCCTAAGCATTTTAGCGTTAAAACTTCATCAGGTTTTATGGCAACCATTGTAACTGAAATTTGAAATATTATTTATATTAATATATCAATGCCCACATCTTCGTCAAAGCTCTCGCGGACCAATTGGTGATACCTCTCTCCTTTCCCTCCTCATATCTTCCCTTCCTTCCGAATAAAGACATTTATTTATTTACTCCTTACCGTCTCCTGCCATACTATCTAATACTAGTCCTCCCGTCAGTCGACTATCCATTTCCTATGAGTCTGCTAGATGAATTGGATAACTTCTTAGTTAAAATGGAGAAGAGGCCACTTGTACAGGAGCCTATCGAAGGCCCATCTATAGGCTTGCGACTTTCGTGTGCATGGTTTTTTTCGGTTGTCCTGAAGTCGGCATTCAACAGACTTCTTGTGTTTGACCGCCCGCATGTCGGGCACAACCCGCTCAAGAGGCGAAGAAAGTTTCAGCCTTCGCGGAAAAATTAGCGGTTGCGCGCTTGCCTCATAGCTTATCTGATTCCGGAGGCCTAATGGTGCGTGCCTGAACTACGTTCTTTCATTTATATGTTTTCGAAACACGAACAGCTGAAACTATTTGCCACTCTTCCTACAGCTACTATATAGCTATGCTGTACTGGATGTTTATGGAATACGAGTAGCATTTATTGATTTGTGTGAAATTGGATGGTGCAAGATGTTTTGGTTTAGTTAGGTTATTTCGAGAAGAATGAACCAGCACGCAGTGTGTAATTTGTGAGAGCTCGTTGGATTTTCCAAGCTGGAAACACAAGGGACGAAGGGAATTCTTTCCAAACGACGAATTTCCATTCCTGAAACCTCTTCTCAGGGTTAAAATGGCGTATGGTGAGTAGCTGATCTTTTATTACCCATGCTTTGCAGTTTAGCGAAAAATTTCTTCGGAGCTTCTAGATATTCTCCGAGTTCAATTTATCGCGATTCTTAGTAAAACGAAACGTAGGTATTTAGATTGGTGCTGTCATTGTAATCTAATAAAAGTAGAATAGACGTCAATAATCCCGATTTTTTTCTGCGAAAGTTTAAATTTCAAAGAAACTAATGTTTGGACATACCCTCCTCTTAATTATGAATACTGGCGCAATCAGTGTTGTTGACCAAGAAGGGAATTTTTTGTCGAAATTTGAATATTAATTTTATTTCTATATATACCATGGAAGAATGAGAATAGGAAGCGCAGCTTCAACCTTTTTCCGAATACATACCTACAAGTATTCGTAGGTGTCTCCGATGGTCGCGCCTGCAGCGATCCTATCGGTCAACTGGTTTGATAAAAATACCTCTTCCCCACTTCTTATTCAGCCCATCCCAGTCTCTTGTAACGTTTGGAAACCGCCTGTTTGAGTTGTGAGATTTTTAGAACGTAGTTACCTGTTCGTGTGTTGTTTGCTGTAAAACCGTTCCAAGTAAATATGTCACAGAAAACTTACTGTGTAGCATGTTGGTGTAACAACTTTATTGGGTGCAGGATAGATAGGAAGATATCATTTTTCGAATTTCCGAAGGATATTTCCAGGTGAGTTTAAAAAAGGTGTAGTACATAACGCGGAATACTGGAGGTAAGTTGAGAATTATGTGTTTATTATTAGTTCTGGTGCCTAATTCTGCTTTATATTTTTGGGCAAAATTTCGCCAGAGGGAAGATTTGCTCAAGAGAGATCATTTTACTGATGAAGATTTCTGCAGCAGATTCCTAAGGCCTCTTCTAAAAGCGAATGTCGTTCCTAGTGTTTTTAAAGGTAGGGAAACAAATTTGAGTATTGTATATCATCTATTATATATTGACGCTTCTTACTTATGATCTAAGATACAGTCTATTATATATAGACACTTATAGTATAGATATGATAGGAGGATACTCAGAGGCGCATTATACCTTCATGGGGCCCAAGGCAAAATGGAATTTGGGGGCCCAATCTAAAGAAAAACCTAATAAAGAACATTTTCAATTTCATTTTAGTGTGACAACAAGACAAACAAGTTATATGACAAAAGAAAAATATCTAACCCAGAAGAATAATTTAGAAATAATGCATACACTTACTCTAATAAGTATTTTTACACTACTTTTTTGGACTTTTTGGGCTGAAAAATTGTATATCAGTTCATTGTAATCAGTCCTGTTTGTAATATCTTTCTCAATACAAATTATTGCTAAATTATTTAATTTTTCTTGTCTAAGTGAACTTCTAATATAATTCTTAACTCTTTTAAACACAGAGAATGATCGTTCTGCTGATGCATTCGAAACAGGAATTGACAAAAATATTTTTAACATTATGTCCACATTAGGAAAAGTTGATACTAGTCCTTGAATTGCTTCGTACATTAAAGAAGGTGAATGTAAAGTTTCATTTTTTACAAAATGTATAAAATGCGCTAATTCTTCTTTAAATCATTAGCGTCAATGTCATCTGAGTAAATATTTATTAAATTGATAATACAGTTGTCATATTCTCTTGGTGATGTTTCCCTTAAATTTAAATTTGTAAATATTGCAAAATAATTTAAAATATTTTGGTATGCCTCAACACGTCTGTTAATTTCTACTAACAATTTATCGCAAATAACAATTAAACAATTTACAACAAATGATTGTTTGCCTGTCAATTGCACATCCCCATCTCTTTTTTCATCAAAGCGTAATTTTCTCTGTCAACTTCTAACTTTATCAGATTTATAATCTTTATTGCCAGTTAATGCATAAACTTCGGTTTCTATAGCATCAAAAAATTCATTGTTACCTCGAATGTCTGATATATATAACGACAATGATTTTAAAAGATTTACAGCATGTTGTAAATCTGAATCTTTATTTTGAAGATTTTTATTTGTGGAATTTAATCGCTGTAGAATTGAATGCCATATGAAAGGAAAAAGAGTTGTTTCAAAATCTTCAAAGAAATCATGCAGCTTTTTTGCTTCTAATTTTGTCAAAGGTTTTTCATTTGAATCATTAGTGTGTGTAAATAATGCTTCTTTTATGGCAAAAAAATCATCTTAACAGCTAGAATTGCATCTGCTCTTGCGGACCATCTGGTATCACTAATTCTTTTTAATGTTTTATTTCTTTCTGAGTTTGCCGTTATTAAAAGGTCCCATCTCTTCGTTGATGAAGAAAAAAATACAAATCAATTTTGAATAAAATAGAAAAAATGACTTGCTTCTGAACAAGATTCTGCAGCTGAATTTCCAACTAAATTTAAGGTATGAGCTGCATATGGAATAAAAAATGCATTTTTACTATGGCTCGTAATCTTCGCCTGTAATCCGTTGTATATTTGCTGCAGTGTCGTAAGATTGGCCACAACAGTTTTGAATATCTAGACCATACTCCATTAAGGTTGATATTATAATATTTTCTAAATAACTAGCATCATGTTTTTCAATATGTATGAAAGACAAAAAAAGTTCCTGTTTTTTGTTTTGTTTATCTATATATCTTATGATGATAGATAATTGATCTGCATGATTTACATCGGGAGTTGAGCCAATAATAAGTGAAAAGTATTTAGCTTGTTTGATATCGTTAATAATTGCATTTCTTACGTTTGTGGCCATTAAACCAATGAATTCGTTGCACATAGTATTGGAAAGATATTTTACATGCCCTTTACCACATTTGCTATAAGTTTCTAAATGAGTCTTTAAGAATATATCAAATTCTGCTAAGTACTCTAAGCAACTCATAAAATTTCCTGTACTTGAACTATCATGCCCTCGAAATCCCAATCCTAATGTACCTATAAGTTTCACAGTAGCAAAAACTCTTTCTAAAACCTCACGCCAATAGTTTGTTTGTTTTTCATATGCTTTTATCATCTCAGAATCAATTCTTCCTACACTTTTCGAGCACTTTATGTACACACACTTACATTCCTTATGTTCTTGGGACTCATCATGCCTTCTTAATATATCACCGATATTTTTCCAATCACTACATCCAGTAACTAATACATTCGATTTGGTTGAAAACAATTTGCAAATAAAACAGTTTACTGATTTTGTTGTTTCTGAAAATATTAACCACTCTCTTTTTTCCTGAGTACCGTTAACTCTAGTTAAATAGAAATGTGATTGGTTTAGTTTTCTTTTAACTATTTTGCCCCCTTCATTAAAGTCTATTTTTGAATTTTTTATGTTGCCTAAATTTTGTAGTTTTTCACGAAGACAAAATTCAAGGAAGTCATTCATGATGGGTTTTGAATATGTACTATATGTTATATATATATGTTATTTTATATATATATACTATATGTACTATATGTTTGATGTTTGGTTGTATCCCGAGTATCATTATTGGTATTGTCTTCTTGTGTGATGCCGAAATAGTTATCGTCAATAACGTCGTCTGGTGATAATGAAGAGGTGGGAGTTATGTCTGCACTATTTTCTTCTGTTGTAAGTATGTCATTTTGTCGGCTGTCATTTTGAGACTCTTCTCAATTTTTTATTGAAATAAAATGTTGTAACGAGCTTTGCAGTTTTTTTAATTCCGCTTCTCTAATTTTTAACCTTTTCCTTTTCTGAGCACCAGATTCATACGTTCTTTTCATGGCCCTAAGAAAAAATATATTTTTAGATTTATATTTTACAATTTAAAAATGTTTGTACTTTTAATCAATTTTTTTATAATTAAATAATTAATTTTTTAAATTAAGTAATAGACAATGGAAACCCAATATAATGCAACAACTGCATTATAGGAGGAATTGAGGAATTGATTGATCCTACAGAATAAATACTACACTATCACAAAAAATCGATGACAAACATAACTGGCCGACACATTATTATATATAGTTGATATACAAGCAGGGTTGCCAGACATCCGATTTGAGCGGGGGATTCCCTAACTACATGAAATAAAATTAAAGAAATCTGTCTGTTTGTTTTTTAATAAAAAAACGGAAACCATGAGTTTATCGCTATATTGGATATACACTATTTATTAATATAAAACAAAATAAAAAAGAATATTCAAAAACAAAATAAAATACGATATTTAAGTTAAAATGTTCTCATCGAAAAAGTTCAGCTCTCCATGTTTTTCTGTCACTCAATATTTAATGTTCTTACACTCGTTTTTTATGTTTCTTACACTCATTAAAATAAAAAACTGCCGAATTATTCTGCTGAACCTCAGTTCTCTTTGAACATTAACTCAAGACTGGTTGATAAGATTGTGGCTAACTTCTCCCTGCTACTGTACTGCCTTAACCCTGGAGCAGGCACCTTTTTGTTGAGACATTTAGTTTACATTTAATTGGGAGAGTCACCAGACTTATCCTCCCACCTATCTATGTCATCAATAGTATCCCAGTTTGCTTATTCCTTTCTAATTTTGTCTCCTGTCAGTTGCCTGAGTCGATACAATTTGTATACATTGGAGTGGGTGTGTCACATGAACCTACTTACCTTCCTATCTTGCTTCTCATGCAGTGGCGCATTATCATATAGTCAAATAAGACATCCGGTGCCAGCGGCGCTGGTTACATACAAGGCAGTCTATTTTTTCAATTAGGTAACTTAATTATTTAAGAAAGAACTAAATATAAAATTTGATAAAAATCGGTAAACCATTTTTGAAAAAAAAAGTAATTTTCAAATTAATCTTCAAGTTCATTAACCTTGGCAGGTAGAAAGTTCAGTTTCCAATAAAAATCACTTAAAAATATTAGTAAAAAACAGCAATGAGTTTTTGAAAACTCTGAGGATACTAATATTTAGGCACTTCCAGATGAGCTACAGACTTGAAATTTTTATGTTGGTAGGACTTTGTGCAAATCCGACTAGAAAAATCAAAAATCTCAAAAAACCTTAACAAAGCGACGGCTAAAATTTCTCAATTGTTTAAACAATTTCAATGTTTATGTATTTTTGGATGTGCTACGAAGCTGAAATTTTTTGTAAAGGTAGAATTCGTGAAGTAACCAAATAAGGATTATAGAAATTCTGATATGTTGATTGATTTGGCTGTTAAAAATTCGGAACAGCTTTGGAATCCCGGGTCCAGCCGTCTTGTTGCGATTTTCGATCTTCTGTTGCCGTTTTTTTTAACCAAAATACCTCAACCAGCCTACCCAACCTGATGGGGCAGAGTAGGATGTTGCTACGTATTGGAGATTGGGTGCCCACATGTTGCTTGCTGGCAAAACAAAAGAAGGTGAAAAATCACATCGTCAACAGTGAACCCAGGATTCCAAAGCTAAGCCAAAAATTCTTATAGTTTAAACAATTAGCTAAATGTTGAGGTACTTAAGATGAGCAGGGAGCTGAAACTTTTCAATTATTTAGAGCAGGGGTCTTCAACCTTGCAGCACCCAAGATCTACTTTTCATTTGTAAATTAATGAGGATCAACCCAGACTCGTACCTACCTTAATGTGGGCCATGATGCAAGAAATACTGTTGAGCGGAGAGAGAGAGACATATAAACCAGCATCTTAACATGTCCTGCTTAATACACCTTACCATTTGATTGCAAACAACTTGCCTGTTATTTAAGATAAACAAACTCGATTAAAACTTTTATTCTGAAGGAGAATATTTTACTTAAAATAAAATGTTATTAATACCAGCAGAAAATCATATGTTATGAGCCATTATTTATTGAAATAATGAGAACTCTTAACACTGCATATTTTCTACAGTACTGGAAAACTCGAATGTATTAGTTGATACTGCAACTCGAGCACTGCTATTCAGACGTTTTCCTGTTAAGCTGGTGCGATGCTTTGTTTTGATTCCATTCATACAAGAAAACGTTGACTCACACAAATATGTTGAGCCAAATAATGACTCTACCTTCAAAGCTAAATTCACTAATGAGCTATAAGAATCGATCAATCAAAGTTGAAATCTATTTCGTCTCAAAATTTCTTACTTGATTCAATAAAAAGTAATAGTGCTGAGGGAGGGCACCACGATCGACTTTAGAAGGGCCAAAGATCGACCGGTCGATCACGATCGACTGGTTGGAGACCCCTGATTTAGAGTACCAGTATAGATTTTTTATAGACATAGTGGTAATTTAGTAAAATTGTGTCATTTTAAAGCCTTGTTTGAGCTTTGTGATCCACTTAAGCTAAAAATGTTACCAAAGATAACCAAGTTCCACGTTTCAAGAAAACGAAAGTGAAACTGGCCTCTCAGGCCTTCAACCAAAGTGTTAGTGTTTCCATTTAGTGCCATTCATACAGCTAAATTTTTTGAGTTTGTTGATATTTGTACTAGTAGTCGATTAAGAAACCACCTGTTCAAACTTCGTTTTGCTATGTCGGAAGAGAGCCCGCTTGAGACTTTCTTGAAGGAGGCTGCTGATCAACTTAGTAAGAGACATTTTGTGGGGTGCTGAAAGCAACTGCCATGTTTGAATGGGTGGCTGATTGGTATAAGTAGCATATTAGGTTTGTTTAAAGACTTGATAGATCACTTGTGCATAAAAAACTCTGTACTATAGTTTTGAATCAAGGTGCTCTTGAGAACATGTTCTCAGTGATCAGACAACAACATGGATGCAATGACAATCCTAGAGTAATGCAGTTTGGTAAGGGGTTTAAACATTTATTGCTTACTTCCCTATCCAATCTATCAAATGACAGCAATTGTGGAATAGATTTAGATTCCATTTTACTTAGGGTTAATAATTTTGTTGATAGTGTAGCTGTAAATAGTAGGAGAACTACTTCAATATACCACCTACAGTCATTAAGGTACTGTGAGTAACAGCGAGATTTTGACACTAAAGCACGACTCACCACTGGTGGACATTACCTGCACTAAAGCTATTGATAACTAGTTGCAGATGTTTTCATTTAGAAAGTTGTGCTGTGCAACCCCCCTCGGGGTAGGGGAAGAAACCAAAACACTTGAACCAACTTACCCAACCCGGGGGGGAGTTGGAGTAGGTTGTAGCCCAATCAGTTATATCTCACACTAGTTCCACAGAAGGTATATCAAAGACTAGAAATTAGCAAATCTCATCAGCTGATGGCACCACTGTGTTGTAGGTGGTATATTGAACAGTAGCCATAATAGGACTAGCTTAGTCATAGATGTTAAGGAATGGGAGATTAGTTTTAGTGATATTGATGCTTTTCAGGTTGAGGAGCTCAATACCTTATATTATGTGTATGGTTTCCTTTGTAGGAAGTTCACAAAAATTCACAATTGCGAGAAGTGCAAAGATTTCTTACTCTGTCCTGAACGTAGTTTGACTTCCGACTACCATCTTTTTACATACTTGAAAGGGCATGAACAGCTTGCAGAGGGCTATGGCTACCTTTACCTTCCATCAGAAGTAATTTTTACTGTGCTAAAAGATTGGTAGGAAATTTTCAGACTGTATTTAATTCGTAATGGCAAAGCCAAATCTGTGGAGACTTTCAAAAGATGTAATAGAGAAGGGGGAATGTTATGCAGGTATGTCTTTCCCTTGTAAGGAGGCTAAGGACATTTTTTATAAATGTTCCTAAAGATTAAAATTTTCTGGGCTGTGCAGTTATAGTATATAAAATAGTGTATAGTGAGAGTAACATATACACTATGTGGGTAACATGCGATCTTTCAAATGGCTGATCGTAGATGAATTTCAAAGAGCTAGTTTTGAGAATTTTTTGATGTGTTATATTGCATCCACTTACTCCAAAAATACAGTATAGATTTCGAAATGTGATTACCTCAATTTCTTTAAGTCATGCATAGTCTTATATTTGCCAGCATGTGTCATCGGATAAGGAGTGCTGGATGAAATCACTCCCCGGACCAGATATGAAGACCACTGCTTTAAACCAAGAGGCATTCTGTAATGGGAACATAAATATGAGTAAGTTCTTTTAAAATGCATCAACAGGGCTGCACAAAGCTTTGTGTTTTCTTCCTTATCGACTATGATTCAGATGACACTTAAATGAAATGAAAGTGTTTTCCCATTGTTTAGATGTAACTTTTTGTTAGTGTAATATAGATGGATACAGATGTTAGGAAAAACATGGAGCATTTTATTATCGTTGAGGAGTTTTAACAGTTCCATGGGTGTCATATTGGATTTTAGAAGCATTTTACAACTTTTTATTTCATCAAAAAATTCTAGACCATCAATGTCAGTGGAATTACCATATTGTAATTTTAAATGTAAATCCTAGCAATTTTTTAAAAGTTCATCATCCGCAATAGTGTAAATATTAAATAAAAAATTGAAATTTTCATTCTGTTCTCTTAATTGACAAAATTTTTCTTCTAATGAAGTGGTTGTCAAGTCTAATAACACATAAAAGAAATTAATTTTGAATTTTTCGTTAGGATCCTGTAATGGCTCGTCTTCATGCTCGTAATCAAAATGTTCTTTCAATTTGCATTTTCGAACATTATCAGTTGAATCGACTGATATGTGCATTTTAGTTGCCAAATCAGTGGCAGTAAAAAAATTTTCAAACTTTTCATCACACCGTAATTCTTATAAAAACTCGAACAAATTTTGGAGAGCTTCGACTGATGTATTTATATCTAAAGGTATATTTTGTAGTAACTTACTAACTGTAATTACTCTCTCAATAACTTCGTACCAAATTACTGTCGATAAAATAAATTTAAATGTAGCAATCTTGTTTTTTAAACATTTAGCTTGATATCTAGTATTCATGTCCCTTGTTCCATCATTTTCCAATTCTGTGAGTGCATCACAAACTTCAATAAAATTATGTCTTAAAGGTCTCACTGCCTTAATTCTACTTTCCCACCTAGTGTTACTTATGGTTTGTAAAATCAAAGTTTTTACATGTTTTTTTAACACATCCCATCTATATTTGTATTCCGAAAAAAATTAAATAGTTCTTGTATCAAACTAAAATATTCTATTATCTCAAAACTCTAGCAGCATCATTTAAGACTAAATTTAGTGTGTGTGCTGCGCACGGTACAAATGTTGCTCTAGGATTTAAATTTAATATTCTCTTTTGCAAACCTATATTTTTATCCTTAATGTTCAATCCGTTATCATAGCCCTGGCCTCGTAAATTGTCAATATTTAAATCCATGTTTTCTAATTCTTTTATTATTGTATTAAATAATTCTTCTCCTGTAGTATTGAGAACTTAGCAAAATCCTACAAAAAGTTCATGAATTTTTATTTGTTTATCCAAATTAACAAATCGAATTATCATTGTCATTTGTTCTATATGAGAACAATCTGTAGTTGTATCTAAAATAATTGAAAAATATTTGTCTTTCCTAACCATGGCCAATATATTTTCTTTAGCTTTATTAGCTAACAAAGAAATTATTTCATTTTGGAAATGCTTCCCTATATAATGAGGCATTTTGTTAGAATCTTGTTTACTTTGCTGTACACGTCAAATATGCTCCTGCATAACTAAATCAAATTTGGTCGTCATTTCTACAGCTTTTAAAAAATTTCCATTATTTTTATCAAATAAATTACTAGATGAACCTCTTAAAGGTAGAAAATTATAACCCAAAAATTGTATTATAGGGATCATTCTTTGTATGACCCCATATCAGTGTTTTTGTTGCATTTCAAATATTTTTTGTGGGCATGATCTAAAGTCTGATGTTCTGCTAACCTTTTTTTCTAATAAAACCCATTTTTTATAGCATTCAATATGACCCATTGATTTTTCATGTTTGGTTAATATATGTGATAAATGTTGCCAGTCAAAAAATCCTTTTTCACTGTTAAGCTGCATTTTAATTTTACTGAATATTTTACACCAAAAACAAAAAATACTATTAAATTTTATTTTAGTCACTCACAAAAAATTTCTTCTCCATTTTGCAAACGGCGTTTGTAAAAATAATGTAAAAAACATTTTCCAAATTCATTAACTGGATAACTAGGTAATTTTACATGTGTTTGACCTTCCTTAATGATACAATCTATAATTTTGTTTGATAACATATTTGGCCAATTAGCAGGATCGCTAAAGACAATACATACTGTTTCTCCTTGTATGTTTGTCAGATACAACATTTAAGGGTTCTTGATTTACTAAACTTACATAGTTGTCATCGCTTTTACTCTCACTATAGTTTCTATCAATTCTGATTTCAGCTGCATTTTCTGTATCTCTTTCAACGTCTTGTTCAGCTTCATTTTCCACTTGAAATTCAGCTTCAGTAGAACTACAAGGTGTAGGATTACTTTCCGATATTTTCACAAATTGCATTAATGATCCTGAAAGTTCTTTATTCTTTTCTTCTCTTAAAAGTCTTATTTTCATATATTGACTGCCTGATAATCTTTTAGTTTTACGATCAGACATTTTAAAAAGTTACGGTCACTTATTCAATAGTATTTGCACTTTTAAATACCATATCTGCCCGAATATAAGCCGATGTTTTTTGTCAAAATCTATCATGAAAAAAACCATCCCTCGGCTTAAATGCGAGTTCGAGAAAAAAAATTGGGGTTAGGGTTGTCTTGTAGTCATCCATAGATGACAGCACATCTCTCATTGCCGGCGCCTTCAAATGATAGTACTATATTTCTCGTAAAGTAAATATTTGAACTACGATGAATATTAATGAATAAATATTAAAGCTAGAATATTGAATTTAACAGTACCCGTGTTTTGCTGCCGTTGTTACCTGTTCTTTCGTTTCTAAATGCTATTGGATATTTTCTTTTGTTCAGGGCTATGCATATGTATCATTAAGAATAGTTGGAAATTTGTATTATTTTTCATTATCCATTAAAAGAAGTTCCTATTACTTTTACTTGGCTATTGTAGTTATTGTTATAGCCAATGTAATGTTTATATGCATGTTAAAACCTCATTCATGGAATCGATTAAAATTTCGTACATTGACTACGCGGACGATTACGCAAAATCGATGACGGCTGTTGATGCTCAACTGTTTGAATTACGGTAAAACGTGGGAAATTATATACGATAAATCGATATGAACATGTATAATTATAAAATGCAGATGGAAATAGACTTGAATTAAAAATTATCTTTGCGAGGTCGCTATTGCTTTATTTGATCTTGTGTGAAAATGAATATGAATGAAATCATCGCAACCATGGTACTACTATACTATAGTAGTGCCATGATCGCAACTGAATGTGGAACATTATTCAACAACGCGAAAATATTAATTGGAGTAATATTTCAAGTGTCAACAACTAAACTATTTCCCACTCTATTCTTCGATCTCCAATAATATATTCTAGGCCGCGCATGCATGCCCGGCACACTTCAGCGTAAAATCTACGAAATTTACTTTTTTGTCAAAAAATGGTGAAATTTTTAGGGGTTGACTTAAATTCGGGATCGGCTTATATTTGGGCAGATACGGTATATCAAACATTACATTGTAGCGATCAGTGGCGTAACTGAGAATAATAATGTCTGTTACTAACTGCCCGGATTAAAAACAATTGCAACTATGTTGTGATCGTAGATTAACATCAACATTGTATACAATCTATAGCAAGATAGATTGAAATGCATTGAACAATGTACAAACAATAAAGGTGTTTATCTTATTAGCCAATGGGTATTATTGTAAAAAATACCCCTTGAATCTAATTAATTGCTTTACAAAAAGTTAAATATCAATACTACCATTTAAACCATAAAATTTATTAATTTATAGCATTCCTAATAAAATACACAATACGTCACCAATTAATAGAAAATGCAAAATGATCAATACTACGAAAATAAGTTCATATATCTTGCACACTTGCATTTCAAACATTTCCTAAATATACTGCGGATATTTTTTAAAAATTCTCAAATAATTGAAAAATCGACAAGCCAATTATGGGATCCCCAGAACAGCCCTCGTTTGTTTAGGTCAGGAGTGGGCAACCTTTTGTACATGGCAGACCATTATGGTGGTAACAAAGCCTTTGGGAGAGAGAGAGGGGCCCGCATTGGAAGCTGCCCAAGTTCCAAGTGAAAATCAATTCTAAACAAATTTTTAGGGTTAACATTTCAATATTTAATGTTTTATTGTAATAATGAATTTTAAAAACAAAAAGGATGTAACAAAAGTTTTTCATAAAGAAAGTCAAAAATGGACAAAGTAACGGCTGAAATCAAAGTAAAAAATAATTAAATGTTTATTTTATAAATTCTGAATGACCTAAGGTCCAAGAGGTGTAATTTTGGGTGTGAAAAAGTCAATAATGATAATTCACCGAAAAGGCTCAATATGCTCGCCATGTAAGTCTATGCATTTTTGTAGTCTTAAAGATATTGAGTGGGCCACTTTATGGCAAAGATCAATTGTCTGTACTTTTTCTTGAATCTTTGTCTTTAGATCTTGGATTGTTCTTGGCTTTTCCGCATAAACCATATCTTTCAATACACCCAACAAAAAAAATCAAGTGGGGTAAGATCTAGCGATCTTGAAGGCCGCTCAATATGACCACGATGTCCAATCCACTTATTTTCAAAGTTAGAATCAAGCCATTCACGAACAATACGACCATAATGGGGTGGAGCTCCATCTTGTTGGAAAAAACAGTTTTTATTCAGAATTCGTGGCCAAAATTTATTCTGAAGCAGGTCAAGATAATTTTCAGTAGTGACCATAGTATCAAAGAAGAATGGACCAATAATGCTCGCGGATGACATTGCACACCAAACAGTGACACCTGGGAGGTTGTCTTCTTGTTCAACCATTACTCCTGAGTTTTTTTGCTGCCCAATACACACAATTTTGACAATTAATGTGACCGTTTAGTTTGAATGTTGCTTGTCTGACCATCATATTCAATCTAGGAGAGATGCATCTTCATTCATTCTCAGCAAATTCATTGTGCCTGTCAGAGTCACCATCATGCAAAGTATGAAACAAACGTGGGATGTATGGATTAATCTTTATCTTTTTTAATAATCTCCAAACACTCATGTGACTGATCCTAATTCACTTGGAAGGCATTGTATTGACTCGTGGGGGCTATGGTTAAGTAAATTGCTTAACTCATCGCTTTTTTGATCATTGGTGGCAGCAACCGGCCTACCAACTCTTTTAGCATCTGATACTGATCTTGTTTCAGTAAATTTCCTCATGATTGCAATTACATTACGTACTTGAGGTGGTTGACAATTAAATTCTTGGCTGATTGTAAGACGTCTACTAGCTTCTGCTGCATTTCTTCTGGATTCATAATAGTATATGACAGCAGCGATTTGTTGTTCTTTATTTAGGCGAACTGGATTCATAATAATCTGGAAAAGAGAGATCAATTTTTATATTAACCACTGTATAATAGGGCAAAAAAACTTATAAAAGTGCAGAAGTCAATTTTTAAAAAATCAGGCGTAACTTTTGTTACACCCTGTGTATCAATTTGTGTTAAATTTTATGGATCTGTATTTCATTATACCTTTGCAGGCCATACAAAACGCTCTCAGGGCCAACAGCGGCCCACAGGCCGAGGATTCCCCCTCCCTGGTTTTGGGGATGAAATAGCTCTGGGTGTAACATTCTGCAATGGTATTAACTGTTTTCAGATTTCAACAAATAATAAACAAATAGAATCAGTTCAAGTAATAATAAATAATATGTTTAAGTTAATATAAGAATGTTCATGCATTCTTTTAATGTCTGTAAATATGTTGTGAAATCTTTGACCCGGTAGAATGTTGGCCATACATACATTAAAACATTCTGAGGAGAGAACTCCATAGAGAATTTATGCTTAATAATGAAGAATATCAGTTAATGAGAGATATGAGCAGTGGTTTTGAACGTCCATATTTTTCAATGTCTGGCATCTTCACTTGATGAAATTTTAATTGATTAAAATGATAGAAGAAAAACATGTAGCTCTCTTTGACAGTCTACATGAAAATACATTCATTCATCATGCTTCTGTCCGAAGACAGGTTTTAACTGAATCGCTGCCTCCATTTCTCTCTCTCCCTAGAAGCCTCTTTTATATCTCTATAAGTATTATATCCCTGCTTTGTATTATCTAATATTCCTATTCTTTTTCTCCCTCTTCCTCTTCTTTCACTAATTATTCCTTCTAAGATCGTCCTTTGTAAACACTGTCTTCTCAATATGTGCCCTAACCAATTTGCTTTTCTTTTCCTGATTGTTTTTATTAGCGTCCTATCTTCTCCCACCATTTCTAATACTTGTTCGTTTCTCTTCCTCTCTGTCCATTTCACTTTCATCATTCTCCTCCATACCCACATCTCAAAACTTTCTAAATATTTTTCCTCCTTTCTCCTTATCGTCCACGTCTCTGCACCATAAAGAGCTATGCTCCATATGTAGCATTTTGCTAATTTCTTCCTTGTTTCTAAATTTATTTTCTTGCTTGTGAGAAGCTCCTTCTTCTCGTTAAATGCTGCTTTTGCTATTGCAATCCTACTTCTGATGTCCTGTGTACTACTTCCATCCTGCGCTAAAATACTGCCAAGATATTTGAAACTACATACTTGTTCCAATTTTTGTCCATATACCATTATATTTAATTCTTTATGTTCCTTTGAAACCACCATGACTTTCGTTTTTTCAGCATTGATCTTCATTCCATATTGTTGGCCAACCTCCACTAGTCTGTCTGTCATCCTCTGAAGCTCTTTCTCATCTTCTGCTATTAATCCCTGATCATCTGCATATTTAATGGTGGTAATACTTTCACCTATCTTATATCCTTTCTCTTCCATCAACGCTTCTTCTGTTATTGTTTCTGCATAAATATTAAATATCGCTGGTGAAATAGGACATCCCTGCCTCACTCCCCTCCCTATTGAAGTACTTTCTGTTTCTTCTCCTTCAACCCTGACTCTAATCTTTTGATCAAAGTAAAGGTTTTTAAGCAGTCTTTTATCTTTCCAATCTATTCAAATTTTGTTTAAAATACCCAGCATTTTATCCCATTTCACTCAGTCAAAAGCTTTCTCCCAATCTACAAAACAAAAATACATATCTTTATTGACTTCTAGCGCTCTTTCTATCATCATCCTCATACATTCTATAGCATCTCTAGTCCCTCTTCCTCTTCTGAAACCAAACATTATCTTGCAGCTCCTTTTCTATTTTACATTCAATTCTTTTGGTTATTATTCTAGTTAGAACTTTAGCTGTATGAGAAATTAAACTAATTGTTCTGTAATCCTTACAACATTTTGCATTGTTCTTTTGTTAGTTGCTTAACTGCTTTCGACCCCAAAACCTTAAGAACGTCCACTGGTATATCATCACTCCCAACAGCCTTCCTTCTTTTCATGTCATCAATTGCTCTTTTAACTTCAGACTCGAGAATACTTGGTCCTAGCTGATCTTTTTCCACATCCTCTTTTTCATTTAATTCAATATTTCTTGGCTTTCCTTCTTTGTCATACAGCATCTCAATGTATCCTTTCCAAACATTCTTTACATTGTCTGGCTCCGAGACTATTTTACCACTTTTGTTCATGATTCCTTTACGTCCTATCTTTCTTGCCTTTTTCTTGAATAGTTCCCTTGCTTTGCTATACATGAGGTCTGTTTTACAAATTCTTTCACACTCGACAATCTCCTCGCATTTTTCATTTATCCACTGTTCTCTGGCTTTATCTGTTTCCCTTCTTAAAGCATTATTTAACTCCTTGTATTTTCTTTGGCCTTCTTCAGTGTTTATGTTCTTGCACTTTCTCCGCTCTTCCATTTTCTGCAGCATGGCTGCTGTTATCCAGGGTTTTTTGATTCTTTCACCCGTTACCTTTCCTACCTTCTTTTCCATTACATCTTTAATGTTGCTATGGATGTATCTCCACTCCTCATCTACATTCTTCCTATTTTCTTCAGCTCCCTCCCCCAACCTTTCCTCCAGCTCTATCATGATAGCCTCCTTGTTTTTAAGGAGTTCCTCTAAGTTCCATTTCTTGTTAACTCTTATGTTTCTCTTAATGCTCTTCAGTCTACATTGTGTATTTGCCACCAAAAGGTTATGGTCGGAATCGATATCTGCCCCTGGTAATGTTTTCACATTTTTAATGCTATTTCTAAATCTTTCATTGACTAGTATGTAATCTATCTGGTATCGTCTCTGGTCTCCTGGGCTTCTCCATGTGTAAAGTCTCCGCTGGTGATGCTTAAACCATGTATTAGTTACAATCAATCTATTTCTGTGGCAGAATTCCACAAGTTTCTCCCCTCTTTCATTTCTCTTCCCTAGTCCATATTTTCCCACTATGTTATCTTCCTGTAAGACTATTACCGTGTAGCTTTTTTTAAATTTGTTAAAATCCTATTTTCTGAGAAATTAAAAAATTGGAAAAATTTACCAACATGGGGATGGTCAGGGTTCGATGTTGCGGATTTTGTCAGGCTTTCGTGGGGAGGAAGTAGGGTAAAAATAAAGGGATACCTATTTCGGCGTTTGTCCATATAGGCCCTGGTTTTCGAGAATTCAATTTTAAGACTTCTGTGCTGCATATAAACTGTTTGTGTAACATCATTAACAGTACAAGCCGGTGGGGCAATGGGTAAAGCACTTCCTTGACATTCTGAGGACTCCGGTTCGTGTTTGACTTCTTGCACTTTTTTATGTAAAATCTTTTTTTAAGTTGTAATAATTGTAAGCTACAAAAATGATATATACATTCATAAAACATGTGAATACACAGATAGTTCATTTATTCTCGGCAAATACCTTATTTTTCGGTATAGGATGCATCCATAATTTGGGGTCAATTTTCAAGGTAAAAAAACATTTTTCCATAAAACAGACATTCATTGTAAAATTATTGCATAAAAGACATCTATTATTATCTATTACGATATCTAAAACTATATTTTGATAAAAACAAAAAATATACTTATAAATTGCCATCATCTGAAAGTTCCTCCTCGCTAAACTTTCTCTGAAGTAGTGTCGTTTTTGTACAATTGGTCTTCCATTCCATCCAAGGCATTGCTTATTCCACATTTTTTAAAAGACTTGACAATAATCTCTGAACTAATTCTGACCCACGACGCCTTTACCCACTTGCAAACTTGCTGGATCGTAGGCTGCTTAATTCTGTCGGTGTCAGTCAACTGATTCTCCACAGGGAAAGGCAAACGAATACCCTCAATCACTCGTTTCCATAGAAATTTTTGTCAAGAATTCTTGAACCAGAATCACTACTCATAAGACACGTGATTGAAAAGTATTACAATGTGGGGAATACATAAATTTTGAAAGATGAAAATGAAAATTTTATTGGATTTCCATCAATATTTATTTACACAACATGCAATTCAGCATCAGAAGCGTGCAATACAATGGAATTGACTGATAAGAAAATAATGAATAGACAATAATGAAACAATTTTACGTGCAGTAAAACAAAGCAGCTGAGGTGCATGGCAATGGTTTCGATAGAGAATGAAGGATTTCCTCACAAGCATTTGTACTTTCACCCCTGCGATTGTTCAGCTGAGATTGATTCAAGTAATTTTGCAGGTTTATTTTTGTGCTGCTTATCCCATATGTTATAAAAGAGTTACATTGTGGCATCTTTTTGTTGATGATGTATTGATTACAGCATATTATTTGTATCCTAGGTTGAAATTGTTCGTTGGTCATTCGGAAGGTGTCATAATCATTACATCATATGACAGAGTACACTGCTAGTGTAGTCTTGTGCTGACTTTATAAATCATTATTATCTGATGTTATTGCAATTTTATATTATCATATTTTTCTATTTTTTTTAAATTACTTGCCAATCCTTTTCAGATATATTTGATATAATCACAAATTAATGTTCTAGAATTCTTTCCTTGTTTGTGTAAATTTCTTAAGGTATAAATTCATGTAATCAGGGAAGGAAATAACAATAATATTGAAAGAATATGTTTAAATTTATATAGAAAGACCACCAAAATTAAAAAACTTTTGTGTGCAAAAGGAAGGCTTACAAGAATTGTAGAAATACAAATTTAAGAAAAATACTTCGCCAGGATTTGGACCTTCGTTGTATAGGACACAGGATGATTTGGAAGCATTCTGTCCTTCGGAAGGTACATTAAGCCATTGGCCCCCTTGGTGCCCTTCGTTAAGAGTAGGCTAATGTTGGCACCTCAGTTGACATGGAGATATTTTGGATAAATTGTCAAATTTCTCCATGCCAATTGATAAGTGTAAGTTGTAAAATTGAACATTAAGTTAAGCTACAATCTACATAAAGAATGCCACTTTGCTGATATTCATTATTATCCAAATAACGTTAAAATCAGACATTCTTTTTTTACTGTTACAGGGAATCAACTGCATTTAAAAAAATGGTGTATAATGAAGTCATCTAGAATGGGTGAAGCATTCTTGTATTTTTTTGATGATTTTTGCCAATACTGATGTTTTGGTTACTATCTCTCTCTTCAGGGGTTGGTTGACTCAGGACCGAAATGTCAGCCGAGAATTGGCTAGAAACCCAAGAATGCTTGACCCACAATATACACCAGGATAGTACCAAGTCTTTCTTCACCATCTAGAAGGTTTGAAATGAAAAATAATTTCCTTATATTTAAAATGCTTGTCTTCTAGTTTAAAAAAATGCAGTAACTGCATATATGTATATAAAATGTTGGTTTATTATGCATCAAGAATGATAATATAACAAATGTAACTATTATTGTATTAAAGAACAATAAATTAATGATAATGTGGTTTTTACTGCTTCATTTCAAATGCAATTTTTTTGTAAATGTAAAACTTGCAGGTACACTGAGAGAGCAGGAAGCTGTCTTGTCTGGGAGGACAGGACCATACTATACAAGACAGCACTCTATTAAGGATCCGTGCCACATAAGACAGCACTCTATTAAGGATCCGTGCCACATAAGACAGCACTCTATTAAGGATCCGTGCCACATAAGACAGCACTCTATTAAGGATCCGTGCCACATAAGACAGCACTCTATTAAGGATCCGTGCCACATAAGACAGCACTCTATTAAGGATCCGTGCCACATAAGACAGCACTCTATTAAGGATCCGTGCCACATAAGACAGCACTCTATTAAGGATCCGTGCCACATAAGACAGCACTCTATTAAGGATCCGTGCCACATAAGACAGCACTCTATTAAGGATCCGTGCCACATAAGACAGCACTCTATTAAGGATCCGTGCCACATAAGACAGCACTCTATTAAGGATCCGTGCCACATAAGACAGCACTCTATTAAGGATCCGTGCCACATAAGACAGCACTCTATTAAGGATCCGTGCCACATAAGACAGCACTCTATTAAGGATCCGTGCCACATAAGACAGCACTCTATTAAGGATCCGTGCCACATAAGACAGCACTCTATTAAGGATCCGTGCCACATAAGACAGCACTCTATTAAGGATCCGTGCCACATAAGACAGCACTCTATTAAGGATCCGTGCCACATAAGACAGCACTCTATTAAGGATCCGTGCCACATAAGACAGCACTCTATTAAGGATCCGTGCCACATAAGACAGCACTCTATTAAGGATCCGTGCCACATAAGACAGCACTCTATTAAGGATCCGTGCCACATAAGACAGCACTCTATTAAGGATCCGTGCCACATAAGACAGCACTCTATTAAGGATCCGTGCCACATAAGACAGCACTCTATTAAGGATCCGTGCCACATAAGACAGCACTCTATTAAGGATCCGTGCCACATAAGACAGCACTCTATTAAGGATCCGTGCCACATAAGACAGCACTCTATTAAGGATCCGTGCCACATAAGACAGCAC
This sequence comes from Tanypteryx hageni, assembly GCA_028673005.1. Classification (NCBI taxonomy): domain Eukaryota; kingdom Metazoa; phylum Arthropoda; class Insecta; order Odonata; family Petaluridae; genus Tanypteryx; species Tanypteryx hageni. The sequence goes on along the minus strand of CM054116.1, from coordinate 87,186,668 downwards.
TCTATTAAGGATCCGTGCCACATAAGACAGCACTCTATTAAGGATCCGTGCCACATAAGACAGCACTCTATTAAGGATCCGTGCCACATAAGACAGCACTCTATTAAGGATCCGTGCCACATAAGACAGCACTCTATTAAGGATCCGTGCCACATAAGACAGCACTCTATTAAGGATCCGTGCCATTCTTAACTCAGTCTCGAGTTGATTTAAGTCTCTTGCGAAGGACTTGGCAGAGGTACTTTGAAATAATATGTCATTTCTTTGCAAGGCAATTTTATTGACTTTTATTCATACATATACACATTTCTAGTTGGTTGAAAATACTATAATACGGTTTACTTCTGGTCTCTTAGATAAGCATCGAACTAGGATTTCTACAGAGAAGATCCCAGGTCTCTGAAACCAAAGCAATCCTTCCTTAATTATATCTTCTAGACAATCACATAAGAGGATTATAGTTATTAAATAATTGCATATAAACCAATAATAAATTTCTACTCTTAGATAATATATAGTGCAATCTCAATGGGAAAGCAGAAATTTCTTAAGGTTGCATAAATGGAAATTTAGTTTTCAGATATCAGGTATACCATTACAACCTATTTTAAACTAGGCTATATTATTTTTTATGGAAAAGTATACTCCATAAATGGAATATGCAGAGATTTCCAAGGATATGCACACAAAATGGTAATGAAAGGTGGTTCTTGAATAACCCGATTTCGGTTTAACACTGTTTTTAAAGCAGTTTCGACTAACACCTCTGGTCATTCCACAACTATTCGAGATGTTTGGCCCTCTCTTGCAGGATGATTGCCATATATGTGTCTCAGTTCACCATGATTTTTCAACTAAAAATATAGATTATATTCTATAGATAGTATATTGTCATCTTTTGTAAAATTATTTCATGTATTAAAACAAAAATTTGTTTAAAATTTATTTTTACAAATTGACAACATGAAGTAGAATTTGCGAAAGATGAGCTCTGCCTGGAAATTATCAGTTTTCATCACCTTAGTGGTGGCTATTTGATATTCATCTTATGTTTTGATACTGCCTGAGATAATCCATGAGAGGAGGAAATAGAATTAGACATAAACGAGTTGAGAAGGGTATCAGATAAAGCAAGTAAAATGCGAGGAATTACAACAACAGGAAAATGAAGTATGCTAAGGCACTGAAATTAAAAGCCAAATGGGAAGATAGTCGCAGAACCAAAGGTACGGGAATGAGAAGAATATATTATGGGTCTATACAAGCAGGAAGAAGAAGAGGACAACCAAGTATTATGGAAAGTGAAATAGAAAAAGCAATTAAGGAGATGAAGAAAGGAAAAGCTACAGTCACGGGGTCAGAAGTCATTTAGAAATTAATTACGACTCTGGATTTCGTAGAAGTAAAAATTATCCCTCTAAAGAAGACGCCAAGGGAAATGCAGTGTAAAGGTGCATTCACACTATATACATGTATATGACAAATCCATAAACAAGTATAAGACTTAGATTTGTATACGATTTAGTATATACAAGTATAAATTTTTGAAGCATTCACATTGGTTAGACAATATGAGGAATATCTGTTCATTTGTGCTGCTGCAAATTATTTAATTAACAACCGGTAGCAAAAAAGAAATGTCGATGGTGCATATCAATCAAAAATGAATGATTAAACAAGAGAGGAATGATGCACACAGCATAGATAAATATTAATGGCTTAGTATTATGTCTAAGAAATGAAAAATAGTGATGCCAAGGAAATAACGAATATTTGATTCACCGACTTATTTCCTAATCAGTTGTAATTAACAAAACAATCCACAATTATTTAAAACATATCTCAATCAAATAGTTGTAGTATAATGTTTAAGTTCATTATTTAGTCTTAAAATACCCATTTCTTCTCACTTACAAACGCTGTGTATACATAAAGAAAATACGTATTTACATAGATAACCCATTTCCCTTCATTTACAAATTGTTGAGTGCACACGAAAGAAAATTTAATTAGGTATTTACAGCAGATATTGTTTACTTCAGCTGTCACGAAGAGAACGATTATAAACCATGGGAAAATGTTTCTAAGTTCAAAGTCAACAACATGCTATTTGGTCAGTTCTACAATATTGAAAAATTTTTGTTTTAAAACCTATTGTAATAAAAATTCAGATTTTCTGATAGTACATCTAAAATAACTAATATACGATTCTCGGAAATATTGACTGTAATTCATCATTTTTTCAGTCGATGGTGGTGCAGTTAATAATCTTATAGGGCTACAACTAAGAGTGGGTGCAGAGGCAGTATTAGCAGATTCTCGGATGAAAAGTACATGCTTTGAGGACGATGATGCTGAGATAAGGAAAAGTAAAGAAAACATCTAGAACATCAACATCTTCCTTCCCTTCTCCAAACTACTCCAGCGTCAGTGATAAATCTCCAGTAGAATTATTAGAATTTTCATTTTAGACAATTAGTTCACTGGAATAAATATAATTAAATATTTGAAAAGTTTAGGAAATGAGGTGACGGGAACACAGAGATCATTGCATTCCCAAAGACTGCCCTATAACCCATGTCAAAGAGTTAAAAAATAAACGTGGAATATATATCATGTGAGCACGGTAGCTGGGTAAATAACTCCATGGTTACAATCATGTCAACATGCCATGGTGTAAACCCTATAAAAGATATCCAGAGGAATTTGTCAGTAGAAAAGAAAAAAATTTCTGTGGAGCAACCAGCTGCATTTTTGGCATACAATAAATTTATGGGTGATAGTGGCTGAATAGATGAAAATATCATGATGCACAGAATTTATGTTTGGAGTAAGAAATGATGATGGTTGTTGGATGCCGCAATACATAATGCCTGAATGATAATGAAAAAATCTGGTAGGGAAGTGAAAACTGGAATTTATGGAGAAGGTTGTCATACGCAAGGATGGACTGAATACAGCAAATGTAATTTTGGGTTGTGAGTACCGTGTTTCATAGAATTTCATACTTGTAATTAAGATAAAATAAATATTATCATAAATGTGATACTGCATAATTCTTTTATCAAAATATAACATCTTTCCCTGAATTTCGACTGAAAAATGAAACACCTATTTATGCCGGAATAACAAGTTATAGCCATATTGCATCACCCTATATCTCAGAAATGGTAAAGAATACTGTCTCAAAATTATGTATAGTTACTTTTAGTGAATATTTAAATAAAATTTTGAAATATAGTTAATAAGTAACACAAAAAATTCTGGCATTGGAGGGTTAATGAAAGCATTATCATTATTAATTTAAATGTTGGATAAAATTTAGATGAGTTCTAATGCCACAACTTACACCCACTTGACTGAGGAATTTCTTCTCAAATAAGCTCCAGCCCAGAAAACCAGACATGCATGCATATCAGCTCCAAAGAAGCAATCCACAGTGGAATCCATTCTTCATTCCAAAATAAAAGATTACTCTCGTAAGTTACCAGTTGTAAGTTGATCTCTTTACTTAAGAGGACCATGACTAACTATGTAACTAACCAACCAATTTCTTTGTAAGTCAATAGATAGATTTCAGAATTTTACACAACAGAGTGGATGTATATTTGTATGTCCAAAATGTTTAACCCACTTCCAGAAGACCTAGCAAGTTGAAATTTGGTACACTGGTAGCTCACAATTGACAGGAAAAATCCAGAGATTTTGGAATTTAAGGATCTGAGATTGGGGTTACAAATTTTCTGGAAAATCGATGCCGTAGAGAAAAAATAGCCAATGCCATGATAAAGGGTACAAATGAATTCATGCCTAAATATAGTCTATGAATACTTTTAAAGTGAGTCAAATGACTTTTCAGGAATATTAAAACATTGTTATCTTTTACCATTAACATTGAATGATTTATCACAACATAAATCGATACATGTATTTACATTTGTCCACATAATTTTATTTCTGCTTTAAAGGCTTTGGTGCATCTACATTAATATCTTCATCAGTGTTTTTAAAGTATTCAAATATTTTCTTTCAGTGTCACATGCACTTTGCAGATTCAATTCATTGCCATTATTCACACTTAGTTTATTCTCGTTTTTTCAAAGAATCAGGCTTTGATGTTTCGAAATTATTCATGATCTCAGGACTTCATTTAAAAAATGTCAACTACTAACGAAATATTTTTAGCAATTTCCCAGAAACGTATTTGGAAATGACAAAAACTGAAAAATAGTTACACTCAATACTCAAATACTTTTCAACTATATAATTTCTTTTTGGGTATAGGTAGCAACATTATAACTAGGTTCTACTAGAATAGTTTCATTGAAATTTTACATTAACAAAAAATAACATGCAAAACTTCTATTTTTCAAGTGGGGGGTTATCACCCTCATCACTAAACATCTCCACTGACCTTTTTTTTTAGAGATTCAACATTGCATAAGTAGATAATGACATGATAGATTGATCACAATTATGTATAATAAACCAATAGATATGATATAGCATTAAAATCCATCTACTTTCACATTCTTAGTTGATTTACGTAAGCTATAGAATGAGATTCTTATTTTGGCAATGATAAAGTGAAAATCCAATCGTTCGTGCAATCCTACATCAATGTCTTGATATTGTATTTTTTAAATATTTTAATCTTAGTTTAAAAAAGTGTGTCAGTCATCCCTGTGTTACACAAGTTGAGAAAATTTCCTAATGGGCCGACCAAAATTTTACCATTCCGTGTTATGAGAAATTTATTCCTGAAAACATGACTACTCCCTCTAGAATTTTTTGAGATATCTTGTAAACATCGGGACAAAGTGAAAACATACAAGAAATTGTTTATGAAGGAGTATTAAAAATTGAAAGGGAAAGGTAAGAATAAACTAGTTTTTTTAAGATCATCCGATTGACCTGCTGTTACACGAATAAGCACTATCTCCACACTCCTGTGTTATGTCAATTGTCGTAACATTGTATTCAATAAAACACACTAATTTTTCATAAATTAGATAAAAAAATAACACTTCTATGTTGAGCGATTTAATTTAAGAAAAATGCTTAGATAAATGATGTGCGGCGCGACGTGTTGATATTGAAATAAAATAAAGTCACTAATTTGTAAAGCATGATTGCAGAACCCAGCAAACACTGTCATCTGTTGCTTTAACTTGGAATAAAACTTTTCAGAAATTTCCTTCTAAAAATTAGCAATCTCACTAAATTTCACACAGCGGTACATTCATGGAAATATGTGATATATATGCTAGTAGAAGGTGCTTGCATATTGCAAGCATTTCATCTCACCTCGAAAAATCATTCATTTTTCAGACAGATATTTCATCATGAGAAATATTTCTTTAATTCTCAAGATTTCTCCTCTGGACAGGTTTTCTTTTTTCATTATGGAACAATAATGGAGTATAACTATCGCTAATTTTTGATATTTTAGGAATATTACACTTTTCCCAAATTGAGTTAATAATGCCACACATTTCTGCCAATTTTTAAATTTATAGTACAATTAGAAGTGAAATAACATTTATCTAATTGTTTAAATTAAAATAATTTTTAACGGCCGCAATAACAATTTTATGGATACTTTCAAATGTTTATTCGTTTACATAGACTAAACTCTAAATAACTTATAAATTTCAGCTCTCTAACTTGACGCGTATTATCTTAACATTTACCTATTTGTTTAAATTTTAAGAATTTTTAACTGCCAAACAAATTAAAATATCAAAATTTGTATAATCCCTATTTCGTTTTTTTACAAATACTACCCCTAAAAAAAATTCATCTCCGTAGCACATTCGGAAATACACAAACCTTGAAATTTTGTTTAAACAATTGCGAATTTTTAGCGGCCGCATTGTTGCACTTTTTTAAGATTTTCGTTTTTTCTATTCAGTTTTGCACAAAATCCTACGTATGAAAAAATTTCGAATCTCCAGCTCACCTGGAAGTGCCTAAACATTAGTATCCTCCTCTGTAAGAAACGTCGATATATAATGATATTAGTAGAAGGTGCTTGCATACTGCAAGCATTTCATCTAACCTTGAAAAAACATTAATTTTTCAGACAGATATTTCATCATTACAAATATTCTATTAATTCTAATAATTTCCGTTTTTCCCACATGTAAAAATAATAGTTTAAAACGATCCCCAAATGTTACAATTTTAAACATTTTACACTTTCTCCATTATGGGGTACAAATGCTACACATTTCAGCCAAATTTTAAAGTTGTAGCACTTCTAGAAATAAAATAATATTTTTCTAATTGTTTAAAATTGAAACATTTTTAACGGCCGCCGTAATATATATATGGAGAGATTGAAATGCTTATTTGTGCAAATGCACTTCTGTAAATATTTTGAAAATTGCAGCTTCCTAGCTCATCCCGTAGTACCTAAAAAATTATTATACTTTAATGTTCAAATGGGGTTAAAACAACCCCTAAAATTTACAATTTTAAAATTTTCGATTTTTATAGTTGGTTATGAGAAAAGTTCTATAATTTTGCTAAATTTCAGCTTTCTAAACTTATTAGATTGGTCTACACACTGGATTGCATTTTCCCATGCTAACTTATGGGAGATATTCCGGGGTCTCTGGAGTCGAACCCAAGACACTGTAAGCAAAAGTGACAATAATTCCTAATAGATATTGCGGCCGTCTAGCAACACTGAAAATTTCATTTTTCTAGCTTACTGGCAAGTGCCCATAATTAATTTACAAAAATGGCGCAATGCTTTTCTTATGGGAAAAAAGCAACTTTCGGAATTTCTGGAGTCGAACTTATGTCACTTAGGTAAGAAGTCTCATTTTATCTGAAGGTTTCTCCATCATATCTACAAAAACTGAATCTTTCAGCTTTATAGCTTTTGTAGTTTGGACATTAGTATCCTCCTGTTATATGTTATATCTATCCTCCTCTGTAAGAGTCGTCGATATATAATGACTAGTAGAGGGTGCTTGCATACTACAAGCATTTCATCTCACCTTGAAAAACATTAACTTTTCAGAGGGATATTTCATCATGGGAAATATTTCTTTAATTTAAAAGATTTCTTCTCAGGACCGATTTTCGTTTTTTCCTTATGGAACAATAATGTAGTAAAACAATCACTAATTTTTTAAATTTTAGGAACATTATACTTTTTCCAAATTTGGTTAATAATGCCACACATTTCTGCCAAATTTTAAATTTGTAGCACATTCATAAGTGAAATAACATCTATGCAATTGTTTAAATTTAAATTTTAACAGCCGCAATAAGAATTGCATAGATACACTGAAATGGTTATTCTTTTATAAAGACTAAACTCTAAATAACTTTAAAATTTCAGCTCTCTAACTCGCCCCGTAGTATCTAAACATTTACCTATTTGTTTAAACTTTAATAATTTTTAACTGCCAAACAAATTCTAATATCAAAATTTCTATAATCCCTTTTTCGTTTTGCACAAAATGCCACCTATGAAAAAAATTTCAAATCTCCAGCTCATCTGGAAGTGCCTAAACATTAGTATCCTCCTATATGTTATATCCTCCTCTGTAAGAAACGTCTATATATAATGATATGTAAAACTACAAACCTTAACGGCGAGGAGATCCTTCTTCTGAATGACTGATGACGAGTGACTGGAAATTAAATGGAGTGAGAATACATTGCAGCATCAGAACACGTGAGACCCAAAGCTTTCTTCCAAGTTCTCTGTTATAACCTCCAAAATCACCCCCCTGGATATGCCACTGTGAGAGACTGTTCCATAACAGACATTATCTGAATGGTGAGGTTAAGTTTTCAACATTTCCTTACTTTTACAACTCTAGTTATTCAGATATACTTAAAAAGCAAACAGTTCCATATAACCGTCCTCGGCCCTCGGACCACATTTCAACACATTATCCATACTAGCTGATTTCCTAGACAAGATATTTCTAAGTCGTCGCCTCGCTCTCGGCATTTTTGAGAATACGAGGTCAATGTGATTTCAAAACTAAAAGAAATTGAATCATAGAGCGATTTCAACTACAAGTATGACTTAAGGTAACTTTAAAGTATAATAAGGCAATCCACGTAAAGAAAAATGACCGCAAAATCGGATTTCCATGCACACCCTAACGAAATTAAATCTAATTCTTTGGCTGAGGTGATTTAACAATCTCGTGAAGGTGCCAATAACGTTAGATTAAAAAAAGCGCGTACGCTTTGGATCGTCGGTGGAGAAATACAAGCGTCAAAATTCGTTCCACGCACTTCCTGCGTATTTGTACACGTTCACATACGTCACAGGGATATTGTACGACAAATAAGAATGTGAATAAAGGGGGCATTAATCTACACACGTCCATTTTCTCGTGACGAGAAAAGTTGTGTAAGACTCGATACTGTTCCGCAGCAGAACACCTCCACTCACGTAGAACTCCCCCCAATACCCATTCCCATTTTCTTCCCCTACTTCTCTCCACTGTTCCACCCCTCCGAGGGCTGTCTATACCTGCTGGAGGGAGGGTAACTACAACTTATTCCCGTATTCCTCGTGTCGGCTCGGTGGCGGAGTGGGTTTAGCGACCTGCCCCCCAATACCGAGGAAGCGGGTTCAATCCCAGCGGTGGAAACGTGCGCTCAAGTGGAGCTAGGTTGAAAAAAGCTTCCGTCGAGAACAGTGAGTTTACGTCCGCCCAGAGGACGGGAGTATTTTTTCAGCCTATCGAATCCACCGCTGTGATTAACCCGCTTCTGTATTGGTTGGGCAGTCACTAAGCCCATTGCGCTGCCGTGGTCGTCCTCTGTGGCGGGTTTTTGCATCAGATTACTCGATTGTTTATTTTTTCCAACGATTTTATATTTTTTCTGATGCATTGACAGAATATTTCTCACTAGCAACAAAAAGAAAATCGAGCAGAAAGAGAAAATCGAGCAGAAAGAGAAAATCGAGCAGAAAGAGAAAATCGAGCAGAAAGAGAAAATCGAGCAGAAAGAGAAAATCGAGCAGAAAGAGAAAATCGAGCAGAAAGAGAAAATCGAGCAGAAAGAGAAAATCGAGCAGAAAGAGAAAATCGAGCAGAAAGAGAAAATCGAGCAGAAAGAGAAAATCGAGCCGAAAAATAAAATCGAGCCGAAAAAGAAAATCGAGCCGAAAAAGAAAATCGAGCCGAAAAAGAAAATCGAGCCGAAAAAGAAAATCGAGCCGAAAAAGAAAATCGAGCAGAAAAAGAAAATCGAGCCGAAAAAGAAAATCGAGCCGAAAAAGAAAATCGAGCCGAAAAAGAAAATCGAGCCGAAAAAGAAAATCGAGCCGAAAAAGAAAATCGAGCCGAAAAAAGAAAATCGAGCCGAAAAAGAAAATCGAGCCGAAAAAGAAAATCGAGCCGAAAAAGAAAATCGAGCAGAAAAAGAAAATCGAGCCGAAAAAGAAAATCGAGCCGAAAAATAAAATCGAGCCGAAAAATAAAATCGAGCCGAAAAAGAAAATCGAGCCGAAAAAAGAAAATCGAGCCGAAAAAGAAAATCGAGCCGAAAAAGAAAATCGAGCCGAAAAAGAAAATCGAGCCGAAAAAGAAAATCGAGCCGAAAAAGAAAATCGAGCCGAAAAAGAAAATCGAGCCGAAAAAGAAAATCGAACCGAAAAAGAAAATCGAGCAGAAAAAGAAAATCGAGCAGAAAAAGAAAATCGAGCCGAAAAAGAAAATCGAGCAGAAAAAGAAAATCGAGCAGAAAAAGAAAATCGAGCCGAAAAAGAAAATCGAGCCGAAAAAGAAAATCGAGCCGAAAAAGAAAATCGAGCCGAAAAATAAAATCGAGCCGAAAAATAAAATCGAGCCGAAAAAGAAAATCGAGCCGAAAAAGAAAATCGAGCCGAAAAAGAAAATCGAGCAGAAAAAGAAAATCGAGCCGAAAAAGAAAATCGAGCCGAAAAAGAAAATCGAGCAGAAAAAGAAAATCGAGCAGAAAAAGAAAATCGAGCCGAAAAAGAAAATCGAGCAGAAAAAGAAAATCGAGCAGAAAAAGAAAATCGAGCCGAAAAAGAAAATCGAGCAGAAAAAGAAAATCGAGCAGAAAAAGAAAATCGAGCCGAAAAAGAAAATCGAGCCGAAAAAGAAAATCGAGCAGAAAAAGAAAATCGAGCAGAAAAAGAAAATCGAGCCGAAAAAGAAAATCGAGCAGAAAAAGAAAATCGAGCCGAAAAAGAAAATCGAGCAGAAAAAGAAAATCGAGCAGAAAAAGAAAATCGAGCAGAAAAGAAGCTGGCGCAGAAAAAGAAACTCGCACAGAAAAAGAAACTCGCACAGAAAAAGAAACTCGCACAGAAAAAGAAACTCGCGCAGAAAAATAAATTCGCGTAGAAAATGATAATTGAGCGGAAAAAGAAACTTGCGCGGAGTGAATGGGAACAACTTTGTTTAGGTATTTCCAGGTATTAGGTATTGGTGCATAAGGCTCTAGCTGCAGGCCTCATTGAAAAGGGGGCCTCGCAAATGGAACCTCATTGAAAAAGGGGCCTTGCAAATGGGATTTCATTGAAAAGGGTGCCTTGCATATGGGACCTCATCGAAAAGGGGTTTTCACCAAAGGTCGGCTTTAAGAATGGGCAACTGGCATGTTTTTGGTCTTAATTAAATGGTAAATGTTTGGTTGACCGGCAAGCGCTCCTTGATACTGCCTCAAAACACTTCGAACCCCGATCATCCACCTACTGTATGGGGACTTGCTCACGTGGATTAGGCACGTAGTCGTGGCAAAAGATTGAAGGTTACACGTAATGTCTCAAAACTCTTGAGAAGGGATTTTTGTCATCTTTTAAATGCAAATGAAATCTTTCATTCACATCGAGATATTATCTCCATGAACATCTTGCTTTGGAAGAGGGAGAAAATTTACAAACAGTTTTCTCGAAGGCCCCACACACTACGTTAATCGGAATAAGAGCAGAGCTTTGAGAATCCGTCATCAAGATAAGTCAGGATGTCTTTAAAATTGACCTGATCTCAAATACACTAAAGCATAGTAATAATTGGTTTTAACTCCATATAGAAACTGATTGTAGCAGACATAATATCTCCTCATGTTTGATGGAATTGGACATTTCATATGTACTAGATATACCCATACCACCTCTCTTCTTGCTTCGTCGTACAGTTAGAAGTATATTTTATAAATCTTGGATATTGTTGTTATTAATTGAGAGGTAGAAAATGGCCACCTTAGGGGTTGCAATCCCAGGATCCCGCAGAATTTCCTGATCCCAAAATCCTGGGATTATAATCTTGATAATAACTTGGATTTTTTAAATGCTTTTCAGATGGTTAGAAGTAGGTACATTGTTAAATTTAAAAACATTTTCATGATATTTTGAAAACATTTTTATTGAAACTAAAAAATTTGTGAAATGAGCAAATAGTTTATTAGAAGAAAAAAATAATGAATTAAGAGTGGAAGAAAATCTTCAAAAAGAAAACTCAAAAGCCAATAAATATACCCAGTGAAAGTTCAAAGAATCGTCAGTTTCAAAAGTCCATTGGTCACTTTCGGGTACAAGTGCATAACATCATTTTAACCGACTTTCCGAAAAATGGAATGGTGTCCGCGTATGCGAGTGTGTCTCCCTAACATCATCTTCATGAATGAACTGATTTCAAATGACCAAAATGACATATTTGGAAAGAATCGACTAAGCAGGGGTGACAACTGCAAAGTTAAACTTTTCGGTAATTAGGAATTTGGAAGGATTTGGCCAAACCGATTTCAACAAATTTTCTATGAAGTAGGAGTACAACATAAAATAACAAAATCAAGATGTTTAGTATAGATATAGAAAGCAGAGCTGTCACAATACAAGGGATAAAAAAAATTATTTTTACACGTATTTGATCAAAAAGTTCTAAGACACAATGTATTAAAAAAGGAGAGTTGAAGGAAATGGGCCAAAATACTGAGTCAGCATAGACAACGATGTATTACATGCAGGAGTGGTGCCACTTCCCCCTCCACCAAACCAGTTCTGAGCAGAGCATTGTCAAGTTGAGACATGTCTTTGCTCTCAGTCGCAGTCGTAATAGATACAAAAGAAGAGCAATGTATGTGCATCAAGTTTTGTGTGAAGAATGGGAAAAATGGAGCAGAAATTCTCCGAATGCTAAGAACTGCTTATGGCGATGCTTGTTTAAGCAAGCCAGTTGTTCATCAATGGACAAACCATTTCCAACATTGCCAAGAATCTGTTGAAGATGGCCCACGTCCAGTCCGTCAGCTTAATGCAGTGATGAAATGGTTTCTAAAGTGAACGAAAAAATTTGTTCTGATAGATGATTAACCATTAGAGAAATCGCCAATGAACTGGAGCTACTCAGTTTACTCAGTGAATATGTCAGTGAGGCAAAGAAGCTGAAATTACATATCACGTTAACTTTAACATTTTGTCAAACTGATGTATTGAAGCATTTGTCGCTGCATAATCAAATTATAGACTTCCAAACTCAATGCAGAAATTGTAATTCTGATGAGTTTTTGTTGTATTCCAGAAATTGCTTGGAATCCAATCCTTCACTTTTAACTAAAGCTGAAATAATGGCAAAGGAACAATCACATTCTAATCTTTGTTTTGAGCTGAGGTATGGACGCATCACAGCTTCTAAAGCATAAGAGGCTGTTAAATGTAAGACACTGATGGATCACTAGTGCATAGCATAATAGGTTATCGATCAATACAAACATCTAGTATGCAGAGAGGAAATGCATTGGAAGGTAAAGTCCTGAAACAATTGGAGCTGGAGTTAGGCACAAAAATAAGAAATAGTGGCCTAGTACATAATTCTAAACATCCAGTTATAGGGGATTCACCTGATGGCATTAATAATAACTATGTATTTGAAATTAAATGCCCAACTTCAGAAAAATTGATGTCAAATTATATATGTAACGGCAAAATAGTTGAAAAATGTTGTCCAGCTCCAGCCAATATTTTCCCTCGACTTCTCTGTTCTATGAATGTTTCATAAATGATTTGTGCATTTTATTTTTTTAAGTTCATTTTATATAAGAAATAAATAATTTTAAAAAGATATTTAGAATTTAATCATTTTATTATATAATTTTAGCTATTCAATAATAAGACTATAAACAATATTTTCTCCTTTATCAAGAGATTTGTTTGGCATGAAATATATTTTCTATTTTAACGTTTTTATCAGCTTGCCCTGAATATTCACAATGGCACTTGCTGTAGCTGTTATATTATCTAACATAGGTACTAAACTGTGATCCACAACTGAATGAGGTTTCAAAATATTGAAATCCCTTATTCTTCCAATAACTCTCTCCACATATACCCTTAAACTGGCTATTTGTTTAGTTATTCTTACCTCATGCTGGTGGAGGTTTTCAGGTTTCACTGCGTTGGCGGCATTTCTGGCTCTCGACGTTTCGCAGACATTGCAGTCTGCATCTTCAGGAGATGAAGTCGACTCATCTCCTGAAGATGCAGACTGCAATGTCTGCGAAACGTCGAGAGCCAGAAATGCCGCCAACGCAGCGAAACCCGAAAACCTCCACCAGCATTCAGCAACGCTGCGAAAGCCTTCAACTCAAATTCTTACCTCATCTTTTCTAAGTTTGGTTCCTGAAGGTACACTAGGTGGTCTAACAAGTTTACATTGCTTAGGGGAGAGTAATTTATCTGTATGTTTGAAGCCTCTGTCATCCATAATATGTGCTCCATCAGGAAGGTAGTTTAAATATCCACAATCTTTGGTTATTGTAGTATCAGTAATGCGCCCTCCAAATCCTTGACTTACAAATTAAATAAAACCATTTGGTGCTGTAGATATAAAGTATTTTGCTGTACTACACTGATAGTAAGATGACCATGTCAATGCTTGATGCTCATCATTGCTTGGCTTCTCAATTTGGATCTCAAAACAGTCCACAATAGACTGGACTTGAAAGAAATTCGGTCGAAATGCAATAGGTAGTAGACGTAGGACAGTTTTTTTATCAGGTCAGAATATAAATTGTTTTAAATGATTTGACATCAGTGGAAATGTTTTACTGAGCATCCTAATACAGGTACTAACTGAAATTGTAAATTCATTTTCCAGCACTAGAATAGGATCATTTAACTTCATCTTTTTTAAGCAAATCATAATTGATTTCTGGTCACAAGATTTTTTTGTTAAAAGAGATATAAGGAAGTAGCTTTCTTTTGGTATACCTAAGTATAATTTTAATTGCATTATATAATAGTTACTGAAATAGATAAAATTAAATAATTTAATTTCATAATAAACTTATTCAGTAAAATTAGATCATTTTCCTATAAACTAAAATCATAACATCTCATTACAACTATTTACTTTCAACTTCACTTTCCAAAAGATAAAATTGCAATTCTGTTATCAATATAGACAAATTTTTCCATCTATTTCATTTATGCATTTATATTATAGTACTACATCAATTACAAGAATATGACGGATGATAAATGTTAGCAACTCACTTTAATATGATCTTCACAGCAGTGTAATGTACTTGATTCAGAAAGATGTGACTTATTAGTGTCTCTTTTAGTTGCTTTAATCCACTTATTTTGCCTTTTTCCTCTAGGAACCAATATGAATAATTTCTGGGGAGTTGAGATACTTGTGTTTTGGCACATAGGAGCAAAACAATAGACGTATTTTTTACAACTTTTTTCAGCTCGGCCATATTTAAAAAACAAAATCAATTAAAGCGACCTGAAATATTATATATACATTCATGGTTTATAATTAATACCATTTCTTAACGTAACTGTCAGAGTATTTACGCTTATTTGTATGGGTGTCAGGCAGCTGCTGACAGCATCCCGGCATGACCTGTGACATCAAGAAGTATCGATTTTTTTATTATTTGCCTTTCCATGATTCAATGTAAAATGCTTACTTGGACAATTTTTTTCTTGCAAAATAATGACCGCATTAAAATTCTGACTTCAGATTCGTAATTAGGTAAAAAAAACTGAATAAGATAAAAAATTTAAAAAATGTGAAACTACCTCATTGATGGCAATTAAACTGTAATTGCTAAATGTAAATGTGATAATGTAAACTGTAATTGACTGTAATTAAAATGCAATTTATAATATTATGATTTTATGTAATTGTTCATAATTATAATTCTGTAATGTAATAATGATAAAATGTATTTTTATATATATTGTAAATAAATCTAAACAAATTATAATAATTAAAATAAAATAGGTGAAATGATGAATTGTATGCATGATATGATATTGTGATCAACCACCTGATGTATCTATGTGGGCACCTGCAGACGAGCCAATTGAGCTCTGCAGGACCTGAATGTATTCATCAGAGGCGTATATTCAGGGTGTGCTAGGTGTGCGATGCACACCCACGGAATCGCAATGTCACAGATATTATATTTTTGCATTTATTCCTGTTAAAGACTCCCCTAATCGTTTTCTGGCTTCGTGTGATTCCTAAAATCAAATCCAATAAACAATGTTTCATGAAGAGGAGAAGTTTCGGCATGTAAACATTGTTTCACATTCACGTTAATAGCCCAGGTGTGTGGTAAGAAATACCGACAGCGTTGAGCCCTTTAAACATACATACATATGGCGCAGTGGGTCAAATTCTTAGCCTCCTTGTTGTTTTAAACCGTCCAGAAGGCATGGCAGGGTGTGCGTTGAAGCAACAGCACCCAGAAGTAGTTAGTGGTGATGACTGGCTATTGTGTGAAGCAATCCAATTCAATGTTACTTGTCATGAGCTGCTGTTTTTGTTTTCTGAGTTTCGTCTGTTTTGCATGTGTGGGGTAAAGTGTGAATCGACGTGTTTATGACACCAATTTAGACAAGTTTTTAACATATATTTATAATTTTTTAGATATAATTTATAACTTTTACCCATATTTACAATGGGAAAGTTTTGCCGATATACTGAATGACCCTTTTTCTACCCGAGCTTTTGTGGATTGTATGAACATAGTCGAAGAAGGTAAGCCTCGTCCTCCTCTTCCAAATTTACTGTGCAAGCACAAAGATGTAAAAACTGAGTACATGAGACATTTCTCTGTTTCACAATACGATACAGTAGAATGGTTAACTGGATATGAAGTGCAGTCAAGACTTTTTTGTTGGCCTTGTTTATTATTCTCGAAAGAGAAAGGTGTCAGGAATAAGCACAGGTATTCCGATCTTAATCATTTAGCTGCAGCAGCGCAAAAACATGAGCGCTCCCAACCACGTGTTCAGTCATTTTTAAATATTAAGATGTTTGGAAAACAAAGAATTGACACTCTCATTGACAGCCAAAGAAAAATTGAAATTAGCCATCATAATGAACAAGTCAAGAAAAATAGAGACATTTTAAAAAGATTAATTGATGTTGTATGCTATTTGGCTAAGCAAGAGCTTCTTTTGAGAGGTCATGATGAGTCTGAAGATCCAGCCAACCGAGGGAATTATATAGAATTTTTAAATGTGCTCCGTGAATATGATCCTCTTTTACAGAGTCATTTAAAGGCATCGATTGTACTTCGAGGAACTTCTCCCACAGTACAAAATGATATCATTAATGCTATATCTGATGTGATTAAAGATGCTATAAAGAAAGAAAATTCTTCCGCTACATTTGTGGCCATTCTTCTGGATGAAACTTTTGATGTCATGTCGAAATCGCAGCTATCAACTGTTTTCCGTTTTGTCCATAATGGGCAAACACTCGAAAGGTTCATCGAATTTACAGACGTAAGTGATGATAGAACGTCTAGTGGTCTTTTTAAACATGTTGTAAACAGGGTTGAGGAATTTAATATTAAGGACAAGTTGGTCGGCCAAATTTATGATGGTGCCCGTGTAATGAGTGGACATATTAATGGGTTGCAGAGTAAAGTTATCGAGGCCTATCCTTTGCAATATTTATGCATTGCTACGCTCACGTTTTGAAATTAGTTCTGAAGCAAAGCCTCTCGAATATCAAGGAATGTAGATTGTTTTTCCAAACTATCAGTTGATTGACAGCATATTTTTCTAAATCATCGAAATGAGTAAATGCTTTGCAAGTTTTTGTTGCTAAAAAATTACCCTCCATCGCACCAACCATATGGAACTTTACTTTCCATTTATCAAACACAGCAAAACGCCACAGAAGTCAACTTATTGAATTTTTTTAACACATTGTGGAGAATTCTGGGGACTGGGACGTGGATGCTGTAATCAAAGCACATGGTTTTTTGTATTTCTTGCAAGATTTTCAAACAATTTTTGCTAAAAATTTTT
Source organism: Tanypteryx hageni (assembly GCA_028673005.1). NCBI lineage: Eukaryota > Metazoa > Arthropoda > Insecta > Odonata > Petaluridae > Tanypteryx > Tanypteryx hageni. Next base: position 87,169,372 of record CM054116.1, on the reverse strand, counting down.
TCTGTTTTGTTTGGCTATACTGATGTTTTGAATAATATATTGCAAAAATTTGAAATAAATTGTACATTTCATATATTGTTAAAAGACTTCATAAATCTCAAAATTTTGTGAGTCATTCTTAATCATTATAAAAGTTACATGGTGAAAATTGTCCTATTTCGTTCAGTAGAAGCAATGATACGACGTTGTATGCATCAGAATGTACATGTAATAAAAAATTAGAAGTTTTTTTAAAACTTTTAAGGCATTGGCTTTATCCAATTTACCATAAAATTTACTAAAAGAATATATCATAACTTCAATGAATCATCTATACTGAATTATTTTACTAGCATTTACTTTGCTAGGAATCAGTTCCATCACTCAGGGGAGACATCACTTCGCTTCCTCACTCATCACTTCCAACTGCAAATTCAGCATTTTTCTGCTCGGAATATTGGAACTTAAATTTTTTGGAATAGCCTTTCCCTCAAACCTTGCTGCATAGAGACCTCCACTGATGTTTACTATTTGGTTATTTGTGAATGGGAAACTCTTGCTTCTCTCTCTCTCAATATAATGCTCCCAAAACAGCTGAGATGTGAAAAACCATGTCCGAGAGATGGGAAAATGGGTGGCATTGCCATGATTAATAATTCCTAAAAATTAACCTTATAAAACACAAATGAAATTGCCTCTGCACACTGCAAAGGTTTCCTTCAGACTAACTTCTTTAGAGTGACATGAGAATACTTCTCCTGCGACCTGAGTGTAAGGACCCATGTGCTCGCTCTAACAGCACTCTTGCTCATGAAATACCAGCAGACATCATCAAAGTGGCTTTTTTGTAAACAGACCTAGGACATGTGCAGATGTTTCTCTCTCTCTGTCTTACTATATTGCTCTCAAGAAATACTGAAGCAAGAACATGGCTCTGGGAGCCGAACAATGGTTCAGCTCTCCTTGTCTTACAGCTCTGAAGCACTGATACATAAGAAAAATCCAAGAGAAAGAGAAGTCTGTGGGCATATAAGCAGCCTAAATCTCCTTTCACTTTGCAGTCACATTTGTGTCAAGAAACAGTTCATCTCAGCAATGGGTTGAGGTTTTTTATAAAATACGATTCCACAATTAGCATAGTTATGTGAAAAATCAATCACAAAATTCAATGCATGTTAAATGTTATAAGAAAGACAAAAACTGCAGAATGATGATAAATAGGCAAGCCAAAGATTCCTCTCTTGAAATATATCAAGGTTATCCAGAATTAAGAAAAATCCTTGGGTCAAAAAAATAAAAAATATGAGCAATTTCCATGACATACTGAGCACATTGATCGACAGCACATGAAGTTTGCACCTGATGTACTCTGTACCTTGCTCAATGATGAGGGGTTAAAGAACTAGAGAACTATTAAAACTTACATTTGAACAATGATATGACAATGACAAATATTACAGGAACAATTCCCAAATATAAATTTAACTTCTTTTCTCCATTGGCTTATAGCATTTCACATATATAAAAACAAATAATTAATCAGGATTTCTTAATTCAATAATTTTAAGCCATAAATTCTCTAATTGTGATTGTCATATATTCCTTTTAAATACGTCACCCTAAATGGATGATCATGTAGATATAAGAGGCACAGTAGCAAAGGAAAAGATAGAAAAGGAATTAGACATAGTACATAGTTACAATAGCAATTTTAAACTGTTATTGATAACGAACACAGAAAAACTAATAAATATTAAGTCAGTATGAAATTCAATGTCACTGAATCAAATGTGTGTAGATGGATACTCTCAAAACAGTAATTTAAAAGTGCTACATCTAGTCAAAATCATTCAGTGGTGCAAAATGTGGTCGCTTTCATGATGTAGAAAAACAAGTACTAGTTGAGTTTTCGCATACACAGAAAGAGTGCAGAATGCCAGTTTTACAAGAAATGATTAAACACAAGACAATAAATCACAGGTGGACTAAAAATATCGCAACAAATTTAAGGTCAGTAATGATTGGTGCATGCTAATGATGTGACGAAATAGTTTTTCCTTACCACGAAAAACTTCAGTGCCAAAAATTGCCTGCAGACTTCACTGAGATACTTCTTGCCTATCAAAAACATGCAATTGGACAAGCGAAGAATAATTACCACCATATGTTATCCTAAAACAAAAACCGAAGTCCAAGAAAAAAATGCCTATTGGAATAATAGTTAGATGTCATGAAAATGGATGGTTGCCAAAAGAACTTATGAGAGATTGGTTACAAGTCTTCTGGAATAGAAATCCTAGATAACTATTAAGAAAAAGGGGATGCTAATACTAGATGTATTCAAATGATACAACTCCTGAAGTTAAAGACTTATTTGCCTTGTAATAATACCTGCAGAAATGACATCACAGTTTCAAGTTCTTGATGTTGCTATCAACAATCTTTTTAGAGATAATTTAAAGAGTTTATATTCTGAGCAAAAAAGAAACCTACTGTTGCAATGCTCTGCCAATGCATCAAGATATCATAGCAACAGATAAATCCAGAAGTAAGAGTGAATGTATTTAAGAAGTGCTGCTTATCCAATGCCATGAATGGAAGTGAAGGTGATGTTTTGTGAGAATCTGTGGACAAAGCTTGAAATGGTAAAGATAGTGAGAATGAGGACAATGATGCAGAGAGCAAAGTGAGTGATGACAACTGATATAATACAATGGCCTATGATATTCAAGAAAATTATGGAACCCAGTAAAAATTATTTTCTATTTTTTAAACTTTTTACAATTTTTTCAGGAATCATATGTAATTAGGTTATGAAATCTTTTTATGTTGTGACAGTCTACTAAAAGAGGGATCATCTTAGATTCAGGGTCATCTTGGATTCAGGTAAATACTGTACTTCATGGACCAGCATTATTATAGTCATTTATTTATTTTAAGAAACTTCTTATTGTATTTAGCTTCCCTTAAAATTAATCAATTTTTCCAAATACAATTACAAAAAGTAGCAGGTAAAATTTCATTAGGAAAGTATTCTTAAACACAATACATCATGATAAAAATTCAATCAATTTTGAAAATTTATAACTAAGCAGAAGTTTGAATAAAAGTTCTTATAGAAAATTCATATAGTCTGAGATTTACAATATTGAGAATTCCAATATCTCAACAACTCAAACAATTCATGGCCCCAACATTCCATATTTTCAAACTTGCCTTATAAATTCCATTTGGAACAGCTTCAGTATAAGTCAACCAGGTCCGCATCACCGAGGTATGAGAAATTTTAAGAACAAACTTGATATTGCTATGAATACAAATATAAATAGTATTAATATGCAATATACTAAAACCAAAACATAGATGTACGTTTTACTTTGCATTTTTGGGGCTCCGTCCCAAATTCCTGAGGAGGAATGAAAAACACTTCAACCAAATTACCCAACCCAGTGATGACAAGCAAAATGTTCCTCCAAGCAATAATCTCCCTAAACAAAATGTTCCTTTGAGGAGGAATGAAAAGCACTTCAATCAACTTACCCAACCCGGTGAGGATGAGCAAAATGTTCCTCCATGCAAACAATGACGGGTATCTAATAAACAAGTATCCTTATAGTTTTCAAGGGTGACATAACAAAAGAAGAACAAATTTTGCCATTCCACCATGCAGGGCCATGCCGAGGGTGAGGCGAATGAGGCTGTAGCCTCAGGTTAAAAGCTGAAAGGGGTGCCAAAAGAAAGATTAAATAATTTCCAACATTTTTGATTTTATGTTTTGATTATTCCAATCCGTTTATCATCTTGCTTTTGCAAGATGAAAATCTTTGTCGCGCCACTGTACAGATACCGAGCTCTGTGCACCAGTGCTATCTGGGGTGCCACCATGATTGTCCCCCCACTGGTTGTCATTTTTATAACCTCAATTAATTGTGTCCTGGCAGAGTTACCGTCAATGCCATCGAGCGTAAGTCCCTATTTAGACTTTCAATACGCCTTCAAGAAAAATTGAATGCAAATGATGTCACATTCAAGAAATCTTGAAAGCTCGTTTATGCATCCAACAAGAGTTTGAACGACCCGATGCAAGAAAACAAAAGCCTTACCAAAGCGAAATGTGTGCAAATTGACTTGTATCATCGGAGTAAAGTAAAATACCGAAAGAAGTATCTTTGTCGCCAATGATACTTATGTGTATGTTTTCAACAGTTTCATGCATAAACATGAATAGCAATAACTTTGTTATATAGCTTTGCATTATTATATTTTATTTTAAATGGGTAGAAATAACAAATACTCTCTAGTCTTACTAAATTAAGTTCTCCGGGTGAGTTATAATTAGTTTTTGACACCGGTCTAGTGGTATATTTTTACAAAAGAGAGAATAGAGATCAAGATCATTTCTTTCAAGTCGGTCTGCTGGCCAGGGGTGTGGAAAAATTTCATACTGCACATGCTCAGAACAGTTCGAAGCAAGTTTTATTGAAATAGTCTTGACAATCTAAATAGTGACTAAACGCTCTACCTATACAGAAGATATGCAATTTAATTGTGAAGGTAAGTGCTTGGGTATATTTGAAATTAATAAAAATACAATAAATTTATTTAAAATTTATTTAATAAATTTAAATTTGTTTTCTAGTAAAAATGGCATCAATAAAACTTACTGGTAGTGAATGCAGGAAAAAGCAAAAATGCAATGAAGAAGATAATCGCAAGATGGACAGCAATTTACAGAGTTGGTTGAAGAAAGGGAAAATGTAATTATACCACACAAGCAAGTGAAAACAATGAAAACCACTTAGAAATCCTGTCTCTTGAAAAAGGACCGACAGAGGAAGAAATTAACTCAAATAACCAAAGAGAAAATGAGGAAGAGTTGTAAGTCCCACCTTTTATACAACGAACAGATGAAGAAGCTGACTCAATCAATTTGATGTTAATGCTGACCCACCTGACCAGAATGAGAATGATGTACAGTTGAAGATTCCATTTGTCGAGCATGAACCTGATCACGGAAAGGATGCAGATTTTCGAGAATAAGTAATGGCTGTAAATTTTCGAAAGAGTGGTTCTTTAAAAAATGTTCCATTGGTGAAATTGTATCACATAATTGGTTGATGTATTCAAAATCCTGTAAAGCAATTTTTGTTTTCCATGCATTTTGTTTGGCAAAAGCATAAGCACATCAGAATCGAACATCTGTAATTCCAAAAAAGGTTATAAGGATTGGAAGAACCTTAACAGAATTGTCGATCATGAAAATGTAACAAATCATCAAAATGCTTTTTTGAATGGAAATGTTTTGAAAAAAATTTAAAGCTGGCGGACACATTGACGATGTTTTGCAAAACATTATAACAACTGAAACAGAAAAATGTCAAAGCATTTTGAGAATTGTTTTAGATGTTATAATGTTTTGTGCCAAGAATAATCTTCCTCTTCGAGGATTAAAAGAACAAACTGGGAAGGATAATGCAGGGATATTTTGAAATTTAATAGAACTCATGAGTCATTATAATCCTAATCTAAAGCAACATATTTCTAGTCACAAAGCACATTTTCCAACAGAGTACAAAATGAGTTTATTTCACTCTTGGGTAACCATGTTCGTACTGAAATCATTTCTCGAATTAAACAGGCAAAATATTATTCTATTCTTTTTGATTGTATGCCAGACATGTCCCATCGTGAACAAGTGTGTCAAATTATAAGGTATGTGCATATTGATGACAATTACAACATATCAATAGAGGAAAGTTTCATTGATATTATTGAAACAAAAGAAAAAACAGGAAGCGGTTAGCCACAGAAATTTTAAATAAATTAAAAGATGACAGAATTGATATTAACAATGCCTGTGGCCAGGGATATAACAATGGAGCAAAAATATCCGGCAAATACAAGGGAATGCAAGCAATTATTTCCAAAAGAAATAATTTTGCAATTTATGTTCCCTGCTCAGCCCATAATCTTAATTTGGCAAGCATGCATTACCCCGATAATGACGACTTTTTTTGGAACTGTACAGGCCCTGTATAAATTTTTCTTCAGCTCAACCAGCAAGTGGGATAAATTAATGTCGGTTTTAAAAATAACTTTTAAGGGTCACATCGATACGCATTGGACATCTACAGCAGTAGCAATCAAAGCTCTATGTTCTCAGATTGAAGAATTAGACCAAGTTCTAAAAGAGATGGTGGAAGAAACTTCTTCAGAACTTGATCGACGAGAAATTAACGACATTCTCGCTAAAATTGATTATAATTTTTTATGTACTTTATCTATTTGGGATACAATTTTAACTCAAGTAGATAAAGTCAATAAAGCCGTTAAGTTGAAAAATATAACTGTAACTAAAGCTTCCCAATTGTTGAAAGGACTTGTGTTATCTGCAAAAGAAATGAGAGAACGTGAATTTGACCACATTTTTGAAGAATGTGCCGATATTGCTAAATGCATAAATGTAACAGAATTAAAAAAACAGAGAAAATGAGGAGCAAAAATGTTACAACTTTACGAAGCCCACAATGAGAGAATTGATTTCCCCGCTAAAAAGGCATATCAATTAGAAATAAATGAGGTTTAGATACACTCATATGTCAGCTAACCTGGAGGTACAAAAAATTGAACGATATAGCAACAGGCTTCAATTTTCTCTCTGGTGCAAAAATTGAATCTATGACTGTCGTCGAATTAGAAAAAGCAGCTGCCGATCTCGCATTCAAGTATGACGAAGATTAAAATGGATGTACAGCTATTTTGCCAAATGTAGGTTCAGCCACTAGCTTGAATTTGTTGAAAATTATTTATGAATATGAACTGTTAGAATCGGTTCCCAACCTGGAAGTGGCATTAAGAATATATTTAACGATTCCAGTGACTGTTGCATCAAGTGAAAGAGGTTTCAGCAAGCTGAAATTGATTAAAAAATATTTACGGTTAACATTAAGCCAAAAAAGATTATCTGATATGGCCATTTTATCAATTGAGAGTACCATACATAATCAAATAAATTTCGACAAAATTATTGACGACTTTTCGTCACTCGAAGCTTGCAAAATAAAATTGTAATCTGTATATATAAAAGCCATGTGTCTGTCTGTAATATATTATTGTAATTATAAAATATACAATACTATACTTTAAATAAATGTTATATATTTATAATAAATACTGCTTATGAAAATAAAAATCACTTTAAATCTTTTATTTTATTTTTGTCATCCTTTTATTTTCATTAAAACGTGTACCAGAAATGTATTTTAAATAAGTCATATATATTTTAATTAAATTTTTTAAAAAATATATTAGGGGAGGGTGTAATTTTTCATTCTTGTCTCAGGTACTAAAATGGCTCGGCACGGCCCTGCCGTCATGGATACTTATACTGAAGCTTAGCCTTTCCTAAGAAATGTTAATATTCAAATAATTCCAAACAAAAATTTTAATGCATTGTTAAATTCAAATATCACAGTCTAGAATGAATAATTATTCCCACATTTACCCCTAGGTGATAACCCTTCCTTATTTAATCTCTAGTCTATGTCCTAAACTCATTTCTATTCTCACACCTACCTGCCTATATAGAGATTGTCCCAACTAATGGTGAATTCACTATCCTCACACTAAAGATCAGCTCATTACAGCTCAGCACTTTATCATGTAGACTAAATCTGAAATTATAAAAGCAGAATTTGTATACTAATGAACAATATTCATTTTTGAAAGTTAACTGTGAGTGACGGCGCAAGGTGGAAGGTTCGCCTAGGCCAGAAAATACCCTTGCAGTGGTCCTGATGGGAACACTAGCTTTTAGTTCAAGTTATTTTAATTATATTCATTATTTGATATCAATACATGCATTAAATTAATAACTGAAAGTTATTTTTATTTAATACTATATATTATTTTATCAAAACTTACCAACTGGTAAAACGCGTTTGCTGTAAACTGGAACTAACAAAAGTGACACATGCAGACACAAATACTCATTGGTTCAGATATTCGAACAATGATAACTTACCAATGTGGTCGAACTTAAAATCGCCAATATAACATTTCAAATCTTTGTGTAATCATGACTTTTTGAAATATTCTAACTGGAACATTTGTATCTGATTTATCTACAACGGGAATGCTATGGCTTCATTTCGTATCAAGAAGCATGGCGCTCCTGCCCAATTCCAGCACTGAATTATATTGAATGCATTTTAGTACTACGAACATTTTATTATTCCATTGGTATTATAAAAGTTTTTTTTTTGGAGACCTCACGGATTTGTCGGAGTCGAGATCCATTCGACTACTTGATGACTGAGTCTGTATAGCTAACTCAGTCGACAAGCGCATGGACTACTGTTACATTCTAATCTAAAATAAAGTTTCATGGAACACAATTCGTAATGCCTCTACTGAACTCGCTGAAGGAAACATCGAGCAAACTTATACTACGAGATCAACGAAGTTGTAACCCATTCTTTTCATTACTAATATACTGAGAACTGCTCGTCGGCAAAATATAAATCCGAGAAATTCGGACAATGGTTTGATCATTAACGAGGCTTTTCCGAGTTGTTTTTTAACATTGTTAACTATGGTATTGACCAGCGGTGGCCAAACCGCGACTCTTTAAACTTTGTAGGCGGCTTTTTTAAATTTACATTCAGATACGTTTCAACATTTTCAATACAGAACACGATGACCTAGCGTGACTTGGGATATGCTTTGCTTCGTTACAGGTTGCTTTACTGTTCGTACATTTAACAGCAGAAAATGTGCCCGTTGCGGCTTTCGAACCCCCCGAGCATTGCAGCTCCGAGGATAATAAGATCCTATTCCTTATATATTCTATATATCTTTCATAATATGTTAAAAAAACACATAACACATAATAGGTATCATAGTAAAAATTATCTTACCTCGCACGTAATATAAAACTTATTTAATAGCCATGTTCTGCCAATCAACTGCAACTACAGTTACGTATAAGATGTTCGAACTGACTTCTATCGGGAGTTTTGAGAACCCCAAGAAAACATTCGTCCATTAATCAAGCGTCGTGCTAAAGATATCAGATGAACTCGGAATTTCGTTAGATTTCGAAATTTGTTACAAAATACAATAATTTTACTGTTCTAGAGCCCTGTAAATAGATAATAAATGTTAAAAAGTAAATTAATCCTTTTTGCAGTTGATGTTTTGCCGATTTATATTAATTTCTTTATGAAGGGTGTCAATAGCGAGGTAACAACTTTAGATCAGGGTTTCTAATCAGTGGTACGCGTACCCTAAGGGATACGCGAAATACACTCGGAGGACACTTCAATGCTCATTTACACATAACACTATGCCTTGTTATGTCATGATTGTTTGAAAAACTTATAAAATTCAATGAAAAAGAATAGGTCCGTAAGGGGGGCCCGCAGTTATGGGGCTCCGCACTTGAAGTTAGCTTACGAACTACTCTTACTTACTGGTCTTAGTAGATAGACTTAACGAGCGTGGAACGCGAAAAAATCGCTCTAGATGTTTGTTATAAGAACGATGTTGTTTTTCTGAGTATAGGATAGAGGGGTACCCGCGGCTACCATCTCGCCCTGGGACCCGCGGCTGCCGCCTCGCCCTGGATCCTAGAGACGGTCCTGGGTACTTATTCAAAATTACGGGGTAGTTGGTAAGAAAAGGTTGAGAAACCCTGCTTTAGATCATAGTCATGTACAATGTTCCCTCTAAGCTGTGCGTGTGGGCGCGCGCACACGGTCTGCAAGGCCAGCGCACACGGGCAAAATTTGTGCGCACAAATATTTGTAAAATTATAAATAGTTTATCGCTACTGTGCGACGTTACGAACAAGTCGTAAATCGACTTCGAGATTTTGATGGAAATACACGTTTTAGGTGTCCCCAAGTACATAAAAGTGGTTTTCGCCATGCCGTCCGTCTGGATATTTTGAAACAAAATTCGATTTACTCAAAAATAGTTCAAAGGATTTCGTTTAAAATCCATCCAAACGTACAGCCTGATGTCACAAATAATACTAAGCCAAATGTCCCGAAAAAGTTACTATATATCGTCCAGTGGCATTATTTCCGTACAAGACGCTAAGCGTACGCGTCCGAGGGGAGAGTTAATTTCGGGGCAAAAAGCGTAGTGAATATACGTAAATGAGAAAGTTTGTGCAATGTATATTTTGATTGTCGATGAAAAAATGGGGCAGCAGAAAAAGGGCGCACAATTATCTGAAATTTCCGAAAAAGTTGCACATGGCAAATATCTTCCGCACACGTCATGAAAAATTACAGGGAACATTGCTCATGTAGATATTAGAGTCGTCAGATAAGATTAAGTTAAATTATCCCACCATCTTCAGTTTTTCCTCGTTTTCTCCATTCACGAATCATTTTTTTCTGTGGGAGGTGGACCGAAATGACTTGCTGCTAATCGGTTTCCGTGCGTTATTTGCGTATTGAATAGCCTGAAGCCTATAATTAATGGCGTAGGTATCTCTTGTCAATTTTGTAGCCATTGTGATCTCAATACACGTAACTTTATTTATCCTAGATACGTATAAAATATTTATGGAATCTACATGAATTATACTATTCCGTAGCATTAATCGCGCTATTCAACGGGCTATTAGGAAATAAAAAAATAGCAAACGCGCCGAAATTGTAATCGCTGTGAGGGACATGAAGGAATAAAGCTTAATAATGATCACGTTGCATATTATATTACTGTGTATATTAACAAAATTTTCACTATTAATTATTAATAATGTATATTTTATTGTTTCTGCGACGAATGACTGCCAATTATTCCATTTTAGGGATCAGTGTGTTTGCTAGTGTCAGTATTGAGAACAGTAATAGTCTTAACTTCGGCGTATAAAACGCAAGCTGATTTTGGATGCAATTTTTCTGGAAAAAAAGTGCGTTTTATATACCGAAAAATACGGTACATATTTCATTATTGACATTTTATATTATATTATCCTCTTTTTATATAATTTTTCTTTCGGTGAATTTGGCGGAACAATTTACGTACCCGAGTAAAAGGAGGCATTTTGGTTAGGGTTGCCACCTGTTCGGTTTTCACCCGAACTCTTCGGTAATCAGACAAACTGTTCGGTGGTCGGTACCGATGATGTAAAATATAAATAATTGCTTCGAGACTTGTACAGCTAAATGCGTGAACTCGGCAGTCGTATTAATTAAAACCGTCGAAGTGCGCCGTACACGTCGCACGTATAGATACCGATATTACTTAAACTTAAGTTCAAGATAATATTTTAATATAATGGGATATATAATAAGTGGAATGCATATGTAATAATGATACGTTTGCTCAGCTAGTCCCTTTTCTCTCTTTTTGCCTCGTACATAACGATTTTGTGCGATACAGCAACACCAAACTTCCTCTGTTCTGCTATCCATCAATTCCTCCTTTAGTTGTGGCCATTTAAGACCAACCTTACGAAGACTGTTTCTCTTATCACACCATCTCTTATCCCACTTAATCACGGTTAGAAATTAGACACAACGTGGCCCTACGTAAATGATTTGGTGAGCCAAAATACTTTTTTTCCTGCAGTCTTCTAAAAAACCGGGGTGCGTCTTATATGCCGCGAAATACGGTATTACTCAGGCACCGGTACACTTGGGGATAAAGACGCGGTTTTATATATAAGCCAGTGGGCGCCAAGTTGCCGGTGGGAGCGTTTTCAGGTGCCTCAGTGAAGTATAGTTGTATTGCCAAAAATAACAACTGTTTATATGATGCGATCAAAGTCATAGGAGGTATACTGTAAGCCTTTTCCGAATATCCAAATCTGCGTTACTAGACTGATAGTTGCTATATTACTCTATGTTGAGACAATCGGGTGGGCTAAATATCATTACACATTATTTAAAAATGTATAAATGTCCAACCCTTAATAAAGGTATGCATCATTGGTGCCCATTACCCTTCAGATATTTTCAAAACTATCCCACCTCTTCGAAAGATTGGCAACAGTTGACATAATATAGAGTTTGTACATATTTGAGAAAAGTTATATACCAAATGCATTATCGTCATCTGCATAATGACTCTAGAATTATTTGTCACTTATTGCCTGAACAAAATTCACTATGGGAGTTAAAAGTATTTTGGTTGAAGCACAAAAATAAGCTGCATAATTTTTTAATGATTAAGAGGAAATGGGCGATTTTCAAGTTACAGAGAGGAAAATGCTAGAGCTATACATTAGGTTAAAAGCTCTGTTATGACAATAATGTCATCAAGCCATGGAACAAAATCACTTCAAGAGCATTATTCACCTGAGAAGAAATGGATTTCAACTGCTATGGTCATTTTGCATTGTCATCAACTGGACATACACACAGAAGGGAAGAGAGAAGCCTGGTGCCAGCATTAGTGGTCTCCTCAAACCACACAAATGGGGCCGGGAGACCTAGGAAAAAATCCTACTTGCACAGGATTCATGCCTGCTGCCCCTTCGAGCAGCAGGCAAGATGGGGATCAACACAAAACTGATAGAATTTCACTATGAGATTGTCCAAACATATCTTAAGAGGTAAAAAATATGTCAAAGAGATCCAGGACATTTAATGAAAGCTCAGGCAAGAGTAAATGGTTATCAAATTTTGGATGATATAAGTTTTCATCATATATACCAGTAATGCCAGTATGCTGTTCCAATGCAAGGACAGACTGTGCCTGGCAAATGTAATGTAGGATTAGGCAATCCATGTTTTATGAGTTATCATGGTCAAAAATAAAATCAAACTACAAAATGTAACCAAGTATTATGTTTTATTGATTTTATATATTTCTTAAATTTTAATAATTGCATAATGACTAAATAGGTTTTTGATCCTGAGATCATTTTAATTGACCAGGAGATATAAACAAGGTGTGGTGATTTTCTGTTGCCTTCCACACCGAACACACAAGGGAGGAGGATAACCCGATGCCAGCATTAGCCTACTCTTACAAAGAGCACCAAGGGGGACTACTGCTTAATGTCCCTTCTGTTATTCTTTTAGTTTGTACACATATAAATAGGGGGCCAGGCAACCTCAGAAAAAATCGTACTTACACAGGATTTGTGCCCACTGCTCCTTTGAGCAGCATTTGAGCAGGCAGTGTCCTACCCACTATACCACAGGCAACCCCACATAATGACTATGAAAAAATTAGTTAAGTGCTTATTTTCTTTTAAAATAAAACATTGACCCAGGAAGTACTAGGCAATGCCATAGGCATCAATCATTATCTTAAAAACAATCAAAGGACTTGATCCAAAATTTTGTATAATTATTCCTAAGATTGAAAAATAAAAATAATAAATAAAATAAAAAATAAATTCCTAAAAGAAAAAAATCATGCATCCCAGGAAGCAGAAATCTGAGTTTAAATGACTCTTGACACAGTAGTTTGCTGTTTTCAATGGATGGCCAAGCATTATAATTTTTTTCAGTTATTCTTTAAATGTTGCAAGTTATGCCTTCAATAATGATCAAAGGCATCAAGACCAGAATGTTTGGTATTTGCGATAGCATTCCCAACCATTTTAATGTGCTTGCATGGTGATATTTTTTAGAAATTTTTCATTTTTTGGCAGTTTTACGGTTAAAAACATCATATTTGCAGAAATAAACTCTTCTTATTTGATCTTGCCCTTATTTCTTATATATTTTTGTTATCTTATTATTTATATCTGTAAAAGAAAGTTTTGTAGAATACAATCATAATTTGAAATTATTTTGTTAAAAGAATCTTTGCTAAATTTTATATATTGTATTAATGCAGGACTTTTATGTAATAGAAGGTTGAATGATTAACACTCAAATATAATTTTTATATAAATATCGAATCAGAAACCCGACCAATGTTGAATTGAAAATAAATAAAAACTCCTGAACCGTAAGATAATCCAAGTGAGCAATCACACGTCAATAAGAGAAAAAAAATAGAGGGGAAAAAATTATATTTATACTTACAAGTTTGCAGGACGATGGTCTACAGGGACCTGTTGTCGGAAACTAGCCTAAATAGGAAAGAAAAGCATACACAAATGCACAATCACTCTGGAAAAACTCACTGATACGTATTTCGAGAGCTAAGCTCTCATCTTCAGTAGCTGAAGTTGTATGGATTAAAAAGAGAAAACAACAAAATTAAGTTCGGGATTTACTGCAAACTCACAAACACAGACATGTACATTCCCTCTGATTCCAGTCATCATATTTCACATAAATTAGCACCATTCCACTCAATGGTACATAGACACAAGTTCCTCTTTCTAAAGTTGATTTCCTCACAGAATTAGAACATATAAAAAACTGCGTTACAATAAATCAGATGATAGAAAATATTTTAAGCAAACACAAGCGTAGTCTATCTTTTAAAAAATGCATTACCCTCACAAACTCGCCACCCAAAAAACCAAAATACGTAAAAATCCCCTTCATCCCTGGCATCACAAATGGCTTATCAAAAATTTTCTCAAAACAGAACCTTAAAACAGTACTTGTGAAAGAAAACAAAATCTCCAACTTACTACACAATCCAAAAGACAACCCCGACTCAACAAAAATTCGGCATATACAAATCGCTTGCTCCGACTGCGAGAAAGTTTACATAGGTCAAACTAAACAAAAGCTAGAAACTAGGTTCAAAGAACACCTTGCACATTACAAACACAATAGGTTTAACAGGTCTACCATCGCAATACTCATACAAGAAAATAATCATCCTATTAAAATCGAAAACATGGCTCTCTTAAAATCAATACAAACTGACTAGAAACTAGATGCTTAGAAGAGCATTTTCATAAACAAATACCAAGACACAGTAATGAATAACAACAGCAGGCCCATTCCATACTCACCTCTCTACATGTTGACCATTAGGAACTCTCCCATCCCCCTTACCTCCTTTCACCCGGAACATATAAACACACAAGACAAAACCAAAACAATCCATATGACTTCAGCTCCTGAAGATGAGTGCTTAGCTCTCGAAATATATATCTAGTGAGTTTTTCCAGAGTGATTGTGCATTTGTGTCCTTTTCTTTTCTATTTGGGCTAGTTTCCAACAACAGGTCCCTGTAGGCCATCATCCTGCAAACTTGTAAGTAAAAATATAAATTTTCCCCTCTATTTTTTTTCTCTTATTGACGTGTGATTGCTCACTTAGATTATCTTACGGTTCAGGAGTTTTAATTTATTTCCATTCTGTACACTGTTGTCTCCAAATTTCATTTTCAATGTTGAATTGAGTCAAATAACTTTCAACTTTTTCTTACTTAAAGTGTTTCTATATACTCTGCATTGATTATTTGTTCTTAACCTTAAACCCGAGCAATGCTGGGCACTTCTGCTAGTAATCTAATTAAAGCTAAATATTCATGCACTGGAAGCAATGTTTCCACCTTAACTTATACAAATAATAAAACTATCTTTCTCTATCCTGCATGTGAACAAGAAATCAGCTAAATAATAGGAAAAATAAATCATAAACACTCTGCTGGATGGGATGATATCCCATGCACATTACTCAGAGGTAATGTCAAACAATATCTTCTTTCTCTAATTACTAATATAATAAATGAATCCCTAAGCTCTGGATTTTTTTCTGACAAACTAAAAACAGATAAAGTTATTCCAATCTATAAAGACAGTGATACTTGCAACTTAGAAAACTATTGACCAATTTCTGTTTCATTCATTGTAATCTCTAAAATGTCTGAATCCATAATGTATAATGGAATTATGTCTTTCTTACTTAAATTTAATATCCTTTCTGACTGCCAGTTTGGCTTTCGTAAAAGCAAAAACAAAATTAGCAGAGACATCTATACAAGAAAGGAGGAAGAATGCATTAGGAATCTTTCAGAATGAATGATTACACCATCTGTCATCGAAATAAGAAGTTACAAAAATGAGCCCACATCAGAACGGCTAAATTGGTTCATAGCAGCATTGGCATGACATGCAGCATCAGCTTATTCAGTTCACTGGTAGTAAGAGGGTTAATATAAAAGGGTTTGGAATCATGGTCATCTTCCTTCTATGGTCGATGTGGTTCCAGAACCACTTGCTGTTGCTACTCATGTTGACTGAGATTGAGTTGATGCACTACAAGTAATATCAAGAGTACTTCATAACTAATTTGAATCAATCAGTAAAAATGCAGAGAATTAGTTGTAATGTGTTATTTGACAGAATGACAAAGATAAAAACAAAGCAAATAATATATTAAGGTTATTATCTTTCAAAACAGGTGACCTCAATCTTACAAAAATAAAAGGTTTTACATCTGTCCCTTTGTGGCTCCCTCTGTCACGCTATAAAAATCTGAATAACTCAATAATGAAAAGAGATTCATTTTTTACATTTGGCTGGAATGATCAATTCACATATTATAAGATGATGACGAAAAGAAATCTCAAAAAAAGTCCTAGGTTTGACACCAAGGTAGGCATTTCCCATATGATAACACGTAAAAATCGACTTTTTGCCTTGCAGGCTTTTATTCTTTTTGAGATCTAAATTTGAAAGAATTCACCTATGATCTTCGGATCTAGCCCATTTTAAAGAAAACACTATGAAGTTTCTTATTCTGTTCATCTTTTCCCGCCTACATTTCGAAATTTCTCATGTTAAACGTTTAATTCACATATTTTGGGGAAACCTTGCCATTTTAATGGGATGTTGCCATGCCAACCAATTGCATTGTTAAACCTCGAAATCCTATTATTATTTCAATCAATATGGGTGAAAGCGTGCTTTGAATGCTCTTACAATTAGTATGAGAGAGAGGAGAGAGAAATTCTTTTCATAGCAACCAATGTAAACAACATTCGTTGCGTTATTTACGAGGAGTACATTTGAATGTAGAACATTAATCGTTCGTATATTAAAATTAGGTACTAAGAATCATCATAGGAGTTCGAAACTTGAAAAAATGAATGCCTAAATAAACGATAATTTGCTTTCTGGCCATCAAAGTGCCAAAATCAAGGTATATTTATGTTCATTTTTTATTTCACAAAAATCTTTCCCATTGAATTTCAACGGGTACCTCCCTAGTTTTTATTATAAAATCTGTCATTTGAGGCATTACTTTGTGGAATTAATCCATCACGAATAATAACAACAAATCAAATACTTGGTACTTTTTCTACAATTTAATTCAGAGTATTTAATAATTTACACAGCCATGGTTTTGCTGCACAGAAGCATCACCATGTGATAAAATGAGAATGCATTGTAGACATATAGAGAAGGAAAAGTAGGGGTGGTAGTAATGAGGAGCAATGGAGGGAGGGAAGTGAGAGTGAGGTAGAGCTTAGTGACAGATAAACCCAGTGAGAGGGAGGGGATATCAGGGTGATTAGGGGAAGGCAGGGAGTAAGGGTAAGGGTGAAATTTCAAAGTACAGTCAGAAGAACCTCAAGTTGGATCCAGTATCTCATTTGGCAAAACATCTATTGGACCATAATCAACAGTAGCTCCTTTTCCCCAATGATCATGCAAATATCGAAAAAGTGATAAAAATTGGATGCCTTGGAAACCATGGAAATAATCTCTCATAAGAAATGGAATACCATGTTAATTAACGAATATGTTTTTGTAAACCACTTCCCAATTCTGGAATAATCCCACTCATTGGAATAACCCCTTGTTCCCAGACCTTTGCACTCAATCCTCCCTCCATTTGGTATTCCCATTCCATTTTACCCTCTGTCTTTTGCAATATACTCCAGGAATTCCTACACAACCATGGTGCTCACAGAGCCAGCCACCCTTCCTTCATGCCTCTCTCCCATTAACCTCTACCTTCCTCTCACTTCCCTCCCCACATTAACCCTTCTCATTTCTACCATCCCTACTTTTCCTTCTCTATTTATTATAATTTACTAGCTGATTTCCGATCCTACAGGCCATCAACTCCTAGCTCCTGCAAAGAGCTTGGAGGCCTTTGGCCCCAATTTGTTAGCTTGTAGCATATAATTCTTATCTTTATGCAGTAGTAAAAGGATTTCAGAAATGATGCATTCATTTTAGAATATCTCTTTATAGACTAAATTGTGTGCATTTTCAATCTTTGTCCAGAGAAGAAGCCTTCTCCGCCAGAATCTTTGTTACTTTTCCTGATCCAACACCCAAGTTCCCCACATAATATTAGCCATGAATAAACATGATAGAATGTAGGAAGATTCCAATTTTTTCCAATGTTTGTCCTAAATAATAATTCAAGGAAATATGAAATTTTAATATTTATTTTAAATAATTGAAAGAAAATAATGTTTTGATTGATACTAAATAATTGTTGGTACATGACCGTGTTCACCATAAGTATACAGGCTTCTTTAGATTGTGCATCATTAAGTGTTAATTTGTCACAGTTGCTTGTCAAATATAATAGATATGCATGAATTACGTACTATGTTAAAAAATTAAATAAAAAATTAATGAAACCATCTTTTATGTGCACTAAAAAGTAAACCATAATTATAAAGTTCAAATAATTGAATTTGCTTAATTTGGGGTGAATAAAAACAATAGCATTTGCTTTTGCTAGAAAGAATAAGCATTTGCTTATTTTTAGGAATTTTCTTAAGCATTTGCTTAAAATTGTGTGAATAAAACCAAGCTTTTGCTTAATGCTTTCAGCATATGCTTAAACTTTTTTAAGTGAGGTAAAGGGCTTGCTAAAATATTTCTAAGTACTCTATTTTCATGATAATTGATCCTAAATATAAATATGGTAATTTATGGTGACATGGAAGGTTAAAAAATACGAGAAAAGTTTCAACAACCAACGATTATAAAAATTTATATCGTTTCTCGGAAGAAAATGTTAAGTACCTATATTTCAAATCTGTTACTCGGAGAATATCAAGAGAGACGTGGCAGGGTACTGTCTTCCAAACAGAAGATAGAAATATTTTTAAGGCACTTAAGTGATCCTGGATTTAAAATAGGAGTCCGGAAGATCACCACGTACAATGCACAACTGTATGTAAGACAGAAAAATTTGTGGCGTCAAAATCACTATAAAGGCAAATGACTGGATAAAATTACTATAACTAATTGAATAAAAATACATGCATGATTTGTGATATTATCGAATTCAATTATAAAATAAATAGTTTAAAAAATTATTAATTAACTTTTTAAAAAATATTACCCAATATATTTATGTTTTTAGTTTGAAATTCAACTATGTAAAACTTTAAATGTAAACAAAAACAAGTGAAGGAAGAGTTGCAAAGAGCTTTCTTCTGTAAAATTCAAGCATTTGCTTATAACTGAGTAGGAAATGCTTATAAGCAAAAGCAAACTTTTATTCACTCAATATGAAGCAAATGCTTTTAGCATTTGCTTATGCTTTTAGCATTTGCTTATGCTTTTAGCAAATGCTTTTGCTGTTTGCTTTAAGCATTTGCTTAATTTTTATTCACTCGACTCAGTATCTAATATTCCTACACAATGTCTTTTCTAGCAAGAGCGATCAACAACTTTTACCGTATTGAAAGTTATAATGTTAAAACTATTTCGATAAATTTTACTATACTATTATAATTACATGGGCTAGGATTAAATTCATTTTTTTTTAATTCTCCTTTTATATTTTGTTTATTACTTTACTCTTTATGTTTTCCCAAGCATTTTTTATTTTCTATTACGTCCTTCTATTTTGTGACAAATGAACGGCGATATCCAAATTGTGTCTTTTTGTTAGTGTTTTTTTTGAATAAGCATATTAGGATAATAGCATATTGAGTGGTGTTCAATGGGGTAGTAACCACATCCGTCCAATAAGACTTATTATAATCATTATTAAATTACATACCAAAACTGTTAAGACTGGAACAAGTTATATTGGTGTTGCAGAAAAGTACCATTTTGATCATTATTGGTAATAATAATAATAACAATACATTCTGAGTGATAGTAAATGAAGTTATTCATATATTTTTTTCTTCCCTTATAGTATTTATCTCTGAAAGCATGAAACAATTACAACAAAGCTTACTGTCCTTCTGCAAAATAGTTTCGAAAAAGCCAAAAATAAAGGAACTTCATTCCGTGCCAATATCAGAATGTGAACAGACCTCTAGTGCGAGCAGTGAAGTTAATCAGGATCACACGATAAACAATTCTCAAGACCCAGAACACGTAGTTAGTAACAAATATTGATATAGGTTACTATGCAGGAAATTACAGTGTCATCAAAGAACTAAGTGCAGAAGAAAAAATAACAGTTTAAAATAACCTATGGAAACCAAATGCAAATTTTAAATTTCCAAAAGTCTACAATTTGAAACAAACACATTCTAAATCATTTCAAAGGAAATGGCTTGATGAGTATGAGTGGTTGTCTTACTCCGAACTGAAGGAGGGTTCCTTTTGTAAATACTGTGTTATTTTGTAATAGAGATGGTGCTGTAAAAGGAAATCATCAGCATTTGGGATACTTAATGACAAAACCTAGTACTAATTTGAAAGATGCTCGTGAAATATTTAAATTGCATGAGAAATGTGAATACCACAGAGATTCAATTTTAGTATCAACTAATTTATCTTCTTTAGTAAATAAAAAACAAGACAACACTTTTACTGATTGATAAGAATAGGAAAATTGAATGCATTGAAAACAGAAAAAAGCTTGTGCCCATTATTCAAACTATAAGACTATGCGGTAGGCAGCAAATAGCTAATAAATAATGATGGTAACTTCCGTTCTTTGCTGAGATATCCAGCAAACAGTGGTGATTCAGTTTTGAAGGATCACTTGGAGCACAGTGGTGGCGTTACATTGATGAAGAAAATTTGACATTGAGAGAAGATTTCCTTTGCTTCATACCAGTTACAGATACTACTGGTTCATCTCTGGCTTCTACAATTTTAGAAAAGCTATCAAGATTGGGATTCAACTTAAATTATTTAAGAGGACAAGGATATGATGGGGCTGCATCTATGCGCGGAGAATTTCATGGAGTGCAAGCCCACATAAGAGAGAGGTTTCCTAAAGCTGTGTACACTCATTGCGCTGCTCATTCTCTAAACTTGTGTCTATCAGATGCTAGTAAAGTGCCAATGGTTAGGAATTGTATGGGAGTTATTGCAGAAGTAATATCTTTTTTCCACGTCAGCCAAATGCATTACATTATTAAAGGAGAAATCACAACAATTGCTGCCTCATATTAAGAGCATGACTCTGAAATCATTGTGTGAAACTCGTTGGATTCAACGGCATGATGCTGTTATGTTGTTTAAAGATTGTCTGAAACCAATTTTGGTTGTCCTGGACACACTGGAGCAGACCTCAACTGATGGTTCAGTAAAGGCACACACACCGCTGTACTCAGTTTCTCAGTTCTCATTTTTAGTGACAACTTTCATATTGAGCAAAATGTTGTCATTAACATACAATTTATCTGAGTTTCTGCAAAGTAAGGAAATTGATCTTACTGAAGCCTTGCAGAAGATAACTGATATATTGGAAACGCTTAGGAGTATGAGAGATGAACCAAAAAAACATTTCAACCACATTTATGCGAAGGCAAAAACCTTTGCAGAAAGCATGAACATCAGTTACGCTGTTACCTGCAACTGCAAATTCCAAATGCATCAATCAAATGTACCACATTCTACACCAGAGGAATATTATTGCCGAGCAGTTTTTATCCCTTTCCTTGACGATCTAATGAGAAGTTTAGATGACAGATTTCAATCTCACAAAACTACAATTGTTTCACTACATCTGCCATCTAGATGTCAAAACCTTGATTATGTTTCAATAGAGCCTGCAGTGAAATTATATGGGTCGGATTTGGGTCATGAAGATGTAGTGGAAAGTGAGTTTCAGTTATGGTGTACTAAATGGAAGCGAGAAAACTGTGACCTTCCCAAAACTGCACTAGAAAGCTTAGCACAGTGTGACAAGCGACTGTTTCCGAACATTTATATTCTTTTAAAATTCTTAGCAGTTCTCCCTGTATCCACTGCAACTGTAGAAAGAAGCTTTTCTAGCCTACGTAGAATAAAATCTTATTTGAGGAATACAACATCAGAAAATAGGTAACATGGGCTGGCTCTGCTTTCTATTCACAGAGACTTCCATGTGACTGATGATGAAGTGATAGAAAAATTTGCAAGTGTGCCACGGAAAATGAATCTATAGAATACTTATTCCAAAGTTAAGTTTTGGCTCTTTCCAAACTAAGTAGGTAAACAATAATAGTTTATTAATATTTATTTTATAATATTAAATGAGTATGGCCTGAATGTAACAACAACATTTTAAAATAATTTGTAATATTTTATATAAAAATTTAAAATACAAATTTAAAAAATATAAATTAAAATAATAAATCACTTATTTCATCTATTTATGCTGTAAAAAGGTAAAAACAAATTTTCCCAATTTAAAAGTTTAAGAAATTTAACTTGAAATCGAAAATTTTTATAGTAATAAAAACTGAGTTAACACCTTCATGCACCAAGGGCCTTGTTTGTAGTGTTGTTTACAGTATATTTTTAATACGAGCAAATATAGCATGGCTGGAAAACATGTTACCACTTATATGGGAAAATTATCATTTTTGGATCACCAAATTGTTTAAAAATTAATATTCTGGAGTTTATTGAGATACTGTTTACAAATCCACTAACAAATGTTAGACATTCGAAGGTACCTACACAAACAATGACTCTCCCATATAAATGGTAACATTCTTTTCCAACCACCCTGCATTGTGACAAGCTGTAGACCGTTTAATTCAAACTTTTATAGAAATGTATAATAAATACTAAAAAAGATCCTCATAGGATCTCTTGGGACCTTGGCCTTCCCCCAAAATAAAATCCTATATATGCCCCTGGGGACATCACTTGTTTATTAAATGAATATGGTCAAGGTTAGATGATCAGTGAAATAATCAAGAGTTGTGTATCTGAATGCCAAGACTTGAATAAAAGTGATACTGTGGTCATTATTGGTGGAACTAATGATGTTTACCGGTATAAATCTGATGTAGTAACTAGTGAACTAAAATCTGTATTAAATGAGTTAACTCACACAAATGTTACTGTAAGCCATAATCCCTGGTGCCATGATTTCCCATCTAATTCTTGTGTAAACTCAGAAATTTATGCAGTAAATGACGCGATATCTGAAATATGTAAAAATTACGATAATGCAACTGTCCTTGAAATAGGTCAGATTGAAAGGTGTTATACAAAACATGGTCTACATTTGAACAAAGAGGGTAAACACTTTATCTGTAGAGAAATGGGCAAATTCTTTGTATCGGTTGCTGATATTAGTAAGTCTATCAAGATGCACAAGGTTATAACAGCTGATGGGAAGATTAAAAGCACTGCACTGACAGAAGGGAGAATTACACGTTCACAAACTGGCATTTTTAAATTCAAAAAACAAAATTGACTAGGAAACCAAGGTAACTGCTATTTGAATACAAATATCATAAACTCAGAATTTTCTTTTGATAATTCATCCAGTAACGTCTTAAATAGAAAACCACGTGTAAATAAAAAAGAATGTATGCCTTCAGTGCATAATTATTGTCATTCCAACAACTTTTCCAATTGTCAATTCTCTGTGCTCCATCTTAATGTACAGTGTATACGAAATAAGTCATTGGAGCTTCAACTTTTGCTTGACTCTGTAAAACCTGACATTTTCTGTGTGAGCATTGGTTATCTGTAAATGAAGTTCCCTCACTCAATCTGCCTGAATATGTAGTAGCTGATATATACTGTCGTACCAAACTTAATAATGGTGATGTTGCGATATTTCTTAAGGAACACCTCCCCTTTACCTCCATTAATGTGTGTTACGACCACCTAGCGGTGGAACTGGTATTTGAATGCTCTGTAGCTAATGTAATTATTAATAATCTCTCTTTTATTGTCATTGCCATCTATCGTTCTCCTGTAAGTAATTTTCAGGATTTTATGACTAATTTCGATAATTTTCTTCATATTATTGATGTATCTTTTGATAACCCTCACATAATCATTACTGGTGATTTTAATTGCAATTTATTACTCTATAATAAGGAATCTAGTGATAATTTCAATTTATTACATAAGTCTAGAGAAACCTAGAAAATAATTAACAGCTCAAAAAACCGAAATTCAACATCTGTTTTCAGTAATTACTGATTCTTCTGGAAATACTATATCTGATTATACATTTCTGACATCTTAATTTAATAATCGCTTCACCTCTCCTCCTTTATGTCCACAACCCATTGATACTTTTGACTATCTTAACATTCCTATCTCTTCAAGATCCTTATACCTATCTCCATGTCATGAAAAAGAGCTTTCAAACATTATTAATAACTGTGGGTCAAAGTTTAATGCTGGTTTGGATGAAATTCCTAATCTTATTATCAGACAAAGTTTTAATTTCATTAAAAGTCCCTTACTACATTTCATTAATGAATCCTTACAGGTTGGGATTTTTCCTGCTGCCCTCAAAATTTCTAAAATTGTTCCCCTATACAAGGGTAAAGGTAGTACTCTAGATTTAAAATCTTACAGGCCAATTGCTATACAAATCAATTTTCTAAAATTTTTGAGAAAGTCTTTTATAATCGATTAGTGTCTTTCCTGGAATCTTTTGTTTTGTCTCCTTATCAACATGGCTTCCGTAAGAAGAGGTCCACTATGACAGCTGCCTATGATGCTATCAACTCCTTGCTCTCTGCACTGGATAACAAATTGGAAACATGAGCACTCTTCTTTGACTTTATAAAAGCCTTTGACCTAGTAAACCATAACCTGCTTTTTAAAAAATTTGATAGAATGGGTATCAGAGGGCCACCTAAAAACTGGCTCACATCTTATATTCAAGGCAGAACTCAGCATGTTGTTATTATTAATAATGGTTCTAAATATGCCTCTCCAGCTAAAATAGTTGACCAAGGAGTTCCTCAGGGCTGTTTTAGGATCCATTCTCTTCCTGATTTACGTCAATGATATCCCTCAGAGAATATGCAAATCAATTGGTTCAAAACTCCCACTTTATGGCGATGACACCAACGTCATTGTTTCCTCCAACTCCTTTCAGAATTTACATCATCCTTGTAATCTTGTCACTCACCGCCTAAATACTTGGATTTATAACAACTTTTTAAAATTAAATATTGATAAATCACAAGTAATTTACTTTACAAATAAAAATAAAACAACTCCGACTTAGTCTATTCCATTAGATGATAAGTGCATCCCCCAAGTTAACACCTCCAAGTTTCTTGGTGTCAATACTGAGGCACACATTTATTGGGATATCCATATAGATAAACTTGCCAGTAAACTTAGCTCTGTGTGCTATTTAATTAGATGCATTCGTTCTACAGTTTCCTCAGAGGTTTTACTATCACTGTATTATGGAGAATTTTACTCCCAAATTGTTTCCAGTATCTTGCTGTGGGGCTCCTCGCCTCATGCCACCAGAATTATTACAATCCAAAAAAAAAATATTGCGATTATTAGCAAATGCAAATCTTGATGCTCCAAGTCATCCAATTTTTAAGCATTTTAATGTCCTACCTCTGGCCTGTATCTATATACCAATAGCTGTTGTATGCACCAAAAAGAATTTAAATGAATACCTGGGCAATGCAGACATTTATCAGTACGCTATTCGTGGTGCAAGTAAGTTACACATACCATTTATTCACACCAAATCTGCATCCCAGGACCCTAAATATAAAATTTTAAATGTACTGTGTCTATGTCTTCCTTCCAGTATAAGGTTAAATCTTTTTTGCTTGGCAAAATGTATTATAGTATTGATGAATTTTTTACTGACTGAGATCCTGTATACTTGTAATTATAATGATATCTTTTTTGTAAATGAATGAGTGAATACACGCTTTTTTCTGTACTTAGATTATTTGTAACCATTGGTTTTCATCTGGTTTTTCATGTTAATTGTATGTTAAAAATCATAGTTACTGTAGTTTAATGCCTATCAATCAAAATGTGCCTGTTCTGAATAGATCTGTAAAACTTCCTTGGATTTTTACTTGAATCAAAGGTTTTCACTGTATTTTTGATTGGTGTTTGAATGATATTAAAGTTTATGGTCAAAAGTATTTTCTGTGATAAAATGAATAAACAGACGTTCGTTCTTTAAAACCTTAATTGAACTTTTACTGAATCTACACATTACACTGCCATAGGCATGGGGGGGCGGGGGTATGAGAACATCAGGCATTTAAAAAGAAAAGACGTTTCCCCATGTTTTTCTCACAAAATGACAACAGGGGAGAGGACACCCAAGATTTAATAGGTATGTTCTGAGTCATTCACTTAAACCACCCTCCAAGTCCCTTACTGAAAATGTGTCTGACAACTTGCTCTAAAATAGTTTTTTCTATAATTCAAAATGTATCGCTAAATCCCTGTCCATAAAAACTTAATTGAATATTTAATTACAATATAGTAAGAGTTTTCTTCCCATTTTTACATTAAATTATGATTTGAATCTGAACACAACGAATAATTACCTCGTGTTTGAACCTATAGTCTTTAATAATGCAACATATAATTTATAAAAACATCAACTGGAAGTTTGTTACGTAAGTATTAATTTCATATTGCTAATAATACAAAACAAATACTGTAAATCTATATAATTTATAAAAACATCAACTGGAAGTTTAAGTTAAGTAAATATTAATTACATTTTGCTAATAATATGAAACAATTACTGTAAAAGTATCTATACGTCTCTTTAAAATGAATGGGATTCGTGAAAGCACTGCATCACTCGGTTTTTTAAGAATAGGTACTTAATTAAAGATCGATAAAGATTAACTATCATGTCATCAACAAGCTGTGTTTACACATTTATATTGCTGATAGTCCATTAATAAAGATAACTGACATGCGTTATGCGAAATAAACATGTAGACTCCGTAGTTCTATTTCTTTTCCACTTATAACTGTACAAACCCCTCTCCGATATCACAATTTTAAGATATTTTAAAGTATTAAATAAAACATTCCTGCACGATGGATTTGAATCTTTCTATGCAAAATAAATAGGGAAAAAAGTTCCTGGAATCGAACCCGGGATTTCAATTTTCGCGAAATAAAATATAGCCCGGAGGTGGACCCTGGCAGCACGAACCTTATACCAAGTTTCATGAAAATCGGTCCATTGATGAAAAAGTTGTTAGTAGGGGACACACACTGACAGGGCCATTTCATAAGGCTGTTTCCTTTGGAAACCAACCTAAAAATGAAGTTAAATACTTTAGTACTTTAGAGGAGTGGGTTATTTCGGCGATACCCCTCTCAACCCTAGCAAATTTCGAGCTGCAATTCTGTAACAACAGCGCTATGAGTGAAAAGAAATGAAACTACGCTGGTGACACAGACACACACAGCTCGAAGCGTCGAAGCAGAGCAAACTCCACGTAGTTCAATTTCTCGTCACTAACAACGCTGTTGTTGCAAACTCGCCGCTCGGAATATGTGGGATCGGAGCGGCCGGAGAGAGATATTACCTAGAATTTCTGCTGAATTTATGTATTTAAGCAGAAATACGCACCAATGCTTAAAATTATTATGCATGGGTGATCCCTCTGAAATTTTTATCTGACCTCGAAATTTATATTATTCTTGTCAAAGATGACATTGTTGAATTCTAATAACAGGTTCATTAAATACAAAGTAAATACACGACAGTAGGTCGAATCAAATTTTAATAAACTACAAGTTTGTGTATCGCAGTTTTAAAAGAATTTTACGGGCTGGGATGTAACCAGGGTAGGTCCAGGGATAGAAACTCTGACCTCTCTTTATAAATCCTTAGCCCCCTGCTAAATATTATATTTAAAATTTATTATTCAAATAAAAATATCAAGCATTGCATATTTTTGTTCTTGGTACATAATTATCTATCAGTATTGTGGCTAACGCAATAAAAATTAATGACAACATTGTTTTCATATTATTAGTTATATTGAATTTTTATTTGTTACAAATTTGATTTATCCCTCCAATTAATTTTGACAATCATGTTGGTTCCTCAGAATTGGGAGGCTAGTTACGCTAGTTACCAGTGCCCTAACTAGGGTATGGCGCCGCTAGCGAAAGGCGCCAAACGTTACCAAAAAAAGGCTAAAATTTATTTCCTCATCAATAAGCATCGATTCAATACCAAAATCCCAACGTTATTGTAATAAAAACATAATTATTCTTTATCAAAACGCAGGAAAAAATTATATTCTGTATAATAAAAGGCGTTTCCTAAAAATTTTGCCATAGGCGCTACTACTATACCAGGTAGGTCGTTGCGCATCTCATGCGAGCGTCGCTTCGAACGTGTGACGTCACATGAGATTGCGCTTGCCGTCTATGATTTAGCATTGATAGTGGTCGCGGGTTTGGAAAATTATTGTTTTCTCTTGAACTGTGGCTTTCTCAGTGAAATGACGTCTTGTGCGGTATTTGGTTGTAATAACAGTTACAAAAATTGTAATGGTAGGGTGACATTTCTTCGATTTCCCCTGGAAAAGTCCATTCAAGAAACATGGATTCAAGCATAGGCTAATACAATAGGAGGATGGTTAAGGGTGCTAAGACTAAAAATGTTGGGAAACTCTGTTCTATACAATAACAAGATGATCCAAATGGAACTTATGATGCCTACTTTCCTACTAATTAAATGTGCAGTAATTACTTATGTTGACTTTAATAGCTTTAAATCACTGCAGATGAGTTGCTCTTTATGTTCCCAAATTTCATAAATTAGCGTTATAAAATATTTAAAATACATTCGAGCAAAAAACTAAATTGATCATGTGTATTTTTGTGACAAAACTAGACTATACCAAATCTGAGCCCAACAATAGTCATTGCAATGGCTATACTCTTAATCTATAGATATTAATAAAAGGCAATGTGTGTGTGTGTGGACAGCATATCTCAAAAACCAAGAATCTTAGATACGTGATACTTATTAATGGGATCATGAGGATGTGCACCTAGGGTCCAGAATTTTTACTTTTGGTGGAAGGGGTGTGTCATTTTCCATAAGATAACACACAAAAATCGATTTTTCGATTTAAAGACTTTCACTTTTGTAAATTAAAAATAGAAAGAACATCGGATCTAGACAATTTTAAAGAAAAATAAATAACGAGATTGTATTGATGCCTTAATCCTAATATGTACTATATACATTAAGGAATGCATGTGAATGCTTTAATACAAAAGAGAGTAAGAAATAAAGGAGGAGAGAGACAAAATTAAAGGTTCCATAGATTAAAAATAATTTTGGACGTAAAAGAATTGTGTACCGTAATGTATTTCTTTGTCATGGAATTTCTATTCGCCCATAACTTTTTTTAATCTCTGGAACACTCAATTATGTGAATTTTATATTTATTGTTTACTTTTTAGTGCATCTAAAAGTAGGTTTCATTAATTTTTTTATTTCAATTTCAACTTAATTCACGCATACTCGTCATATTTGAAGGGCAATTACGCTAGTGGGTGATAAAAACGGCAGTATTTACTCGAAATTCTAAGAAATTAATTATGAAAAGAACTAAAAAGTTAACTTGGGAAAAATCGGCCTTTGAGTGAGAATTATACGGAAAATGAAGTCCTTCTCTTTGAGATGAGTCCGGGACCTTTCTTAGAAGTCTTTTCTCTTCGTCAAAGTTCACTTGATGCCGAACGTTCTTAACAAGCTTGAACTTTTTCCGAATCCGGTAATTCGTTAAAAAATCATTGTATGTACAAATTAACGTCCCGGGATTCCATAGCATAACTTATAAATGTATTATTTATAATAACGAAGGGTGAAGAAATAAAAAGACGGATATCAGCAGCCGATTTACGTTAATTTTTATATACATTTTAAGCTTCCCGCTCCAAAGCTTACACCATGTAATGTCATGCTCGAACTGGACGCGTTTTCGTCCACCGGAACGACCTACCATTTACGGGCATTGAAGGAACGCTCTGCTTCCGTGCGATAAGGCAGTAGTTGTCCAGATAATCGCTCTCGAATTCATCTCCTTATCAAAGTAATACGGTAATACTTGCAGCTAAAGAGTGAACATACCTAAAGGACAGCATAACTGCATGGAAGAACTCAAGTAATGTATTATGTTAGTAATAAAAATAATTTATATACTTCCCGTGTTTGAAGAAATGCAAGTATCTATAACCATGATCACCAACGCGTTGTTCGCTGACGTGCTGCTTTCATAACGTTGCCTACCTTGCTTACACATTATGCGAACGAAAACATTCGCTCGTGTTCGTTCCTTGGAAACCTCCGTCGTCTACAATGCAGTGAGAATTCAACATCCACCGATGTTCCGTTGTGTTCGCTATGTCGAAGTTAGCGTGTGACAACGCCCATTTTCCGTTCGAACTTGACCTTGGATGATGATGTCATCTTTTATGGAAATAAAATAAAACATTTTCGTCTGAATCAGCGATATGAAAGAAATCTCGGTAGAAATCGATTTAAATACGTCAAGTGCCAGTTTATTATGGGGTTAAAGTTGTTAAAAATACATTCGAACGAAGGAATTGACGGGTCACCTAAATGTTCCTGTAGAATACTATTTTTCTTACTGTTTTAAAACAATGTAATTTTACAATAAATTATTGGAATCGTGATCACGGTATTATTTGCTGTAACTGAATAAACTGAAAATAAGTAAAGAAAGACTAGGTGCTTTCCCGGCGTATGTGATGGGTGAAGCTTTCTCGGGTAGCGAGCCGGGTCGCCACCCGAGAAAGCTTCACCCATGAAAATAAGTAATTAACTATTGAACTAAACGTCATATATATATATATTAGTAGAAGGTGCTTGCATACTGCAAGCATTTCATCTCACCTTGAAAAAATATTAATAGAGAGATATTTCATCATGGGAAATGTTTCTTCAATTCATAGGATTTTTTCTCTGGACCGATTTTCGTTTTTTCCTTATGGAACAATAATGGAGTAAAAAAATCACTAATTTTTGCAATTTTAGGAATATTATAATTTTTCCACATTGGGTTAATAATGCCACACATTTCTGCTAAATTATACATTTGTTGCAAATTTAGAAGTGAAATTACATTTATCTAACTGTTTAAAATTCATTAATTTTTAACGGCCGCAATAACAATTTCATGGATACACTGAAATGTTTATTCATTTGTATAGACAAATCTCTAAATAACTTAAAAGTTTCAGCTCCCTATCCGCCCACGTAGTATCTAAACATTTACCTATTTCTTTAAACTTTAAGAATTTTTAACTGCCAAACAAATCAAAATTTGTATAATCCCTATTTCGTTAGAGAGGAAGCGAAATGAGGAAGTATTAGAAATGGTGGGAGAAGATAGGATGCTAATAAAAACAATCAGGAAAAGAAAAGCAAATTGGATAGGGCACATATTGAGAAGACAGTGTTTACAAAGGACGATCTTAGAAGGAAAAATTAGTGGAAGAAGAGGAAGAAAAAGAATAGGAATATTAGATAATATAAAGCAGGGATATAATACTTATAGAGATATAAAAGAGGCTTCTAGGGAAAGAGAGAAAGGGAGGCAGCTATTCAGTTAAAACCTGTCTTCGGACAGAAGCATGATGATGATGTTATATATATGTTACTAGTAGAAGGTGCTTGCATTTTGCAAGCATATCTTCTCACCTTGAAAAAACATTCATTTTTCAGACATATTTCATCATTATAATTAATTTTTTAATTCTAAAGATCTCACCGCAGCTATTTTCGTTTTCACCTTATATAAAAATAATAGATTAAAACAATCCCCAAACTTTGCAATTTTAGGAATTTTATACTTTCTCCATTATGGGGTACTAATGCTACACATTTCAGCCAAATTTTAAAGTTGTAGCACTTTTAGAAGTGAAATAATATTTTTCTAATTGTTTAAAATTTAAACATTTTTAACAGTTGTCGCAATATATATATGGAGAGATTGAAATGTTTATGTGTGCAAATGCACTGTTCTGTAAATAATTTGAAAATTGCAGCTTCCTAGCTCATCCCGTAGTACCTAAACAGTTATTTGTTTAAAATTTAAGAATTTTTAACTGCCAAACAAATTAAAATATCAAAATTTCTATAATCTCTATTTCGTTTTTTTACAAATCCTACCTCTAAAATAAATTTCAACTCCGTAGCACAATCGAAAATACATAAAACTTGAAAATTTGTTTAAACAATCGCAAATTTTTAGGGGCCGCATTGTTGCACTTTTTAAGATTTTCGTTTTTTCTAGTTGGTTTTGCACAAAATCCTACCTAAGAAAAAAATTTCGAATCTCCAGCTCATCTGGAAGTGCCTAAACATTAGTTTCCTCCTATGTGTTATATCCTCCTCCTTCTCTGTAAGGAACATCTATATATAATGATAATAGAGGGGGCAATTGCCCTCATTAACCTTCTCAAAATATTGCACATTATATGTATAAAAGCCCCATATCTTTTTGTCGGTTGATTACATGTTATACAAAA
Source organism: Tanypteryx hageni (assembly GCA_028673005.1). NCBI lineage: Eukaryota > Metazoa > Arthropoda > Insecta > Odonata > Petaluridae > Tanypteryx > Tanypteryx hageni. The sequence continues at coordinate 87,136,830 of CM054116.1, read as the reverse complement.
AATTTTCTGCAGGCGCCCATGATATATGAGCTGCTTAGAACTTAAGTGGTATAAGTCAAGTTTAATATCTTTTGATATATTGAAGGTTTCGCATTAATCTAAAATTAAAAATTTGAGTGAAAGATACTAACTTAAACACTGCTTCTATCTCCTTACTTCCTAATGGTCGTTATAGATTTTACAACAGCAAACATGTTTTTCAGACCCCTGTTTTTACTTTTACCATTTAGCCTCCAAGAGCATTTATAGATATAACGTGACTGTTATACTTAATAAAATCATTTTTATCTGTATTAAATGATTAGTTACAAGAAAACTCAGATATAATGGTTTATTTTATTAACATATAAAATGATAAAATTTGACATGTTAATACATGAATGTAAGTACCGACTAAAAATAAATTAAACATTTATTTACATTATTCTAAATCAGATGGTGGACCTCCATCATCAATGTTCTCATATTTTAATGTTAGAAAAAATGGATGATTAATAGGCGAAATATATGGAAGAACATCTACCAAATCTATCTTCTTAAAAATTGATGCAGGTCTTGGAACTGAATACAATGGTTCTTGTTGGATTTTGGCAAAGTTCTGGGGGTGACCACGACTAGGTTTTGTGTTCAAAACATAGAATTCATTTTCTTCTGATAACATTTTGTAAAATATCTTGTATGGAGAGTTTTTCCTAAACTCCATCCATTGAATTGCCAACCAATTTATATCTATGTTTTCTTCATTGACTCTTCTTCTTGTTGTTGCAGATTCAAGTTTTATTGTAGATAAAAAATCTTTTCTGTCCATATTATGTAAAATAAAAGGTTTATTCCAGTGTGCAGTTTTAATTTATTGTACCAATGTTCCGATAAGTAAATCATGTTTTTTTTGTAGCCATTTCTATTATCCCAAAATCTCGATCGTTCGGGAGAAATGAATGACTTGAAATCATAAATTTATGATCAATAGTTTCAATATTCAGGTTGGACAGAACAATTTTCATCCAAGATAATGCTAACTTAAAATTTCTGTTCTGTTCTGTGCAAGTGTCACTATATGCAATAATATGCTTTATGCTGGAATCAAAAGACTCTACATGTTTATTCAAACAAGCAGCAATTTCTTGGGGCCCACGAAATCCTTCTGGCTCATCCCACACATACAGGTGGCCCTCACAAGTGTTTTAAATTATGGCATCCAAAGTTATATACATACATGTTACGTTTATAATAGGCAATAGAAGTAGACAATTTAGGAAATGGTAGGGCCTTTTGTAAATCAAAAACTTACGATTTGGATTATTGGCTCTAGTGTAATGGCTTTCATAAGCTGGGAATTTTTTTATATGTGCCCGAACTCCATGCCTTAACTTATCACTGATCTTATTATTGGGTGGTCTTCGGCCACGGAGATCCTCTCCAGGAAAGTGACCAGAATCTTCTTTCTTCAAAGCATGGGCCAAACGTCCATTAGATATTACGAAGCTGTCTAAAAAAAACTTTTTTCACACATGTTTAGACTTGTTACAAGCATTTAAAAAGTATTTATAAGTGATAGCCTTTGATCCTTTTACTCCATTTCTAGGATGATGCTGCTTTATGATTGCACGTTGAACCAATCCACTAATGAAGGCATTCTGTTTCGAGAAGTCACCAATAGCCCAAAAGTTATTGAATATTACCCTCCTTTCATATTCCGAAAATATTTTAAAACATTGTTTTGCACAACCACAGTTTGTATGAGCAAAAAAAAACTTTGGCTCCTATGACGATATTCTTCAATGTTTTGTACTCCTGTCCTAGATTTCTCTTCAGTTTTTTCCATTTTTTTTATGGCAATCAGGATGAAGCTGTCTTTTTCTACTAGAAACCACAGTACCCAATTCCTCAATCATATTTGATGCTGCAACAACTGGTATTATCCGCAACTTCTTTAGAAGCAAATACATTCATTCCTTAGTTTCCATTAACTGCATCGGTTGAATATGTAGTTCATGGGTTCTGGATTATTAAAATTTATCAAATAAGTATAATAAAAAATGTACTGATTTATTGCTCTTAAATTTTACTTATATTTATTAATACTGGAAACTCTACTAAAGCCCCATAAAGCACTTTAAAAAACTATTCATAATGATATGCTTTGTTCACAGTATAATATATTCTTCATGTAATTAAAATGACTAGAATGTAGGATTTTCCTAGTAAAGCATAAACAAAACTCTTTTCCTCTTTTGAGATTAGTGTTAAAACAGTGAGTCAGTGAAAAATCTTACCTGAATAAAATGAAGAATCCATGGTTAAATTATGTTATGATTTTAATGTAAACTAAAAACCACTTTAAAACACAGGATGATATAAATAATTAAAAATGATACAAATTAAACAGCAAATTCAGCAGCTTTAGACAGATCGCATGCTGTTATTGAATGTAAAGTATTTATCTGTTAACTATGTTATTAAGATGTTATTTATTATTTTTTATGTTGCTATTTATCTTATTGTTATTTTGTTGTGAAGGTGGATTGTTAGGAAATGAAATTTTGAATAAGATCTCGGATAATATTTGTATGTCTAATATCTTCTACTAGAGAACTATAAAGGCAGTGTAATATTCACTGACAGCTTATGACTTATACCACTTATGCCCTAATTGGATTTGAAAGAACTCTTATCACTAAAAATATCCACGAACAACTCCTGCAGAAAAAATTAATTTTGACTCAATACATTTAGTCCCCAAGCAGACAATATTAAAATCTACCTGATTAGAGGTATAATCTATTTTTTGCCATTTTTGACTTTTACCACAAGTTCTAGGCAGCTCATATATACGTCATAATAAAAGAGGACATTTTCCAATTAGCTGTCATAAAAAATCTGATGTGGCCACCACATGACTTTCTCCATATCTGTAATATTTCTAAAAATTCCAAATAGGTTACATAATAATAAATAGTTTAAGAAACTGCAAGAAAATTTTAGACTTTACAAAGAACAGAAATAAACTCAAACCATAGCCTTCTGATATTGGATATAGCCACAAAGCTACAAACAATTAAAAAAAAGAAAAATGAGCATTACTATATGTCATAACTAAGCATAAATTGTTAACAATAGTCGTCTGTAGGTGGCCTGGTGGTGGCAGCTAAAAATATAAGATATCTCTTAAACAATGCATTATATGGAAAAATGTTTCAGACAAAGGTTGTAGAAAATTAAATTTCCTACAACTTTTATTCCAGTACAATTTTACATTTATCAAATATTAAAGCAAATATTTCAAAATAATGGATAAGTGACAAGAGTAAACACCCACTTCCGGTTGACCGATTTTTTCCAAAAATTAATCAGTTCTTGTGACTTTTATAAAAATGTTAAATATAAACTTTCACGTTGACCTGATGAATAGTTTTTTAGAGCACCCACAAAAAAGCTATCACATACACAGACATCATCGATAAAATGGTCAAAACGTGTATTTCTGTTGAAATCTCGAAATCGATTTTTTTCATAAAAACAATACTTTCCCCTATACTACGTATGGAGAAAGTAAAAAGGGGACATCTGATATAAAAAGAGGACAATTAAACAATTGAAAATAAATAATATTTATTGATCAATTACTTGGTTTTGTGCCCATTTATACTTTTTTGTTGATAGAATCTGTTTCAGCAGTGCTGGATTGTTTTTCAAGTAGGCATGGAAATCGGTGCACAAAGTTTCTTTGAAATTATACTGTAGAAACAGATAGATAGCACTTCATTGTTTTTCATCTTATCTGTCCATTTTATCTTCAGCATTCTCCTCCAAGTCTACATTTTAAAGCTTTACAAGTATTTGATGTCATATTTCCTTAGCATCCATGTTTCTGCCCCATACAATGCTATACTCCATACATAGCATTTTATGAACTTCTTGCAGATATCCTCCCTTATATTCTCCGTAAGTGGGCGTTTCTTTCTTCTGAAAGCTGCTTTTGCTTTTCCTATTCTAGTCCTGATCTCATTTGTACATTTTGCTTCTCTTGTTATGATGCTTCCAAGGTGTTTATAGTCTTAAACTTGTTCTAAAGGCTTTCCTCTAATATTTATGTTCAAAACCTCTTCTTTACTCAATATTGAAATGACCTTGGATTTTTCTGTATTTATTTCCATACTGTATTTTTTTACCTGTTATTACTAGTCTATTATTTTCTGGAGTTCCTCTTCCTTTCTTGCTAGAAGTACTTGATCATCTGCGTATTTTACTGTTCTTATAATCCTTCCTCCAATTTTGAAATCCCCTGTGCCTTCTAAAGCTTCTTGTATTAGACTTTCTCCATATATATTGAATAGGGTTGGCGATAGGCAGCAGCCTTGTCTTACTCCTCTACCGATATTTATTCCGCAGGTGTCCACATTCTCAAACCTGACCTTTACAACTTGATTCTCATATAGATTCCTAATCAATCTCCTGTCTTTCCAGTCTACACCTATATCCTTTAATATCTTCATCAACTTTACCCAATTTACTCTATCAAAGGCCTTCTGCCAGTCTACGAAACATGCGCAGATATCTTGACTGTATTCTATTGCCCTTTCTGATATGATTCTAACTACTCCTATAGCATCTCTAGTTCCTCGTCCTTTTCTGAAACCGAATTGGTCTTCCCCTATTATTTCTTCTGCCTTTTTCTCCAGCCTTTTATTAAGAATCCTCGTGATGATCTTCGATGTGTGTGACAGAAGGCTTATAGTTCTGTAATCTTTACACTGCATTGCCTTTGGCTTCTTCTTTAGAGGGATCATTGATACTTCTAGGAAATCCTGAGGCCACTCTCCCGTGTCGTAAATCTTATTAATTAATTTCGTGATCGCTTTTAGTCCTTCTGATCCTATGACTTTAAGTATCTCAGCCGGTATTCCATCGCTGCCCGTGGCTTTCCCCTTCTTTAGTTCCACTATCGCCTTTTCTACTTCGCTCTCCATAATGCTTGGTCCTAAGTTGTCTTCTTCAATGTTTTCCTCATCTTCCAGTTCTATTTTTGCCGATCCTGCCTGCTTGCTGTATAGTTCCTTAATGTATTCTTCCCATACCTGTGCTACATCCTTTGTTTCTGAGACTATCTTCCCATCTGTATTCACAATTCCTTTACCACGAATTCCATTAGATGTCTTATCTTCTAATTCCAGCACCCTAGCATACATCATATCGTACCGTCCTAACTTCTCCATTTGCTGTATTTCATCACATTTTCCTTTTATCCAATTTTCTCTAGCTTTATCAGTTACCCTTCTCAACTCACTGTTTATACGTATATAGTTGGCTCTATCTTCTTCACTGTTAACATTTTTCCATTTTCGTCTCAATTCCATTTTCTCCAGCATTTCTTTAGTGATCCATGGTTTTCTGGTTTTGTTCTCTTGTTTTCCAATCTCTTTATCTAAGGTATCCTTAAAGAAAGTTAAAACTCCAGCCAAAAACAAGTGGTATTAGCCCTGCTGGAGTTTTAACTTTCTTTCAGTTTATGCCAAAAGTTTTTTGAGCCATCTTTGAGTAAGGTATCCTTGATACTGGTTTCTTCCCATTCTATATCCATGGTCTTTGGTTTATTTTCCAAGTTTCTTAGGCGATCTTCCAACTTCATGCTGACTACAACCTGCCTTTCTTTCAGTTTTTCTAGGTCCCAAGTCTGTCTTTCTCTTCTCGTATTTCTTATTTGTTTGACCTTTGTACTTAAGTCTACTCTTAGAAGGCTGTGATCTAAATCAATGTCTGCTCCTGGTGATGCCTTGGCGGTCTTTATGCTGTTCTTGAATCTTTGTTTTACTAGGATGTAATCTATCGTATTTGGCATCTCATTCTATCTCCTGTGATATATATATATATATATATATATATATATATATATATATATATATATATATATATATGGATGTCAACAAGGTGTTGGGATGAGGAAACCCAGTGAACACTCACCAATCAGACGACTTCAGGTTGGCGAGGCACCGGGGATGTCGAAGCGACACACGTAGCAGTTCTCTCTCTGTAGCTGAAGAAGGAGTAGCTCCGAAAGCTTCTACGTTTGTGATGTTTCTGTGTTTTAGTGTTCTTTTACGTGTGTCGCTTCGACACACGTAAAAGAACACTTGTTGACATCCATATATTCATTTTACCTTTCCTTTTCCGTAAGCTGTTATATATATATATATATATATATATATATATATATATATATATATATATATTAACTAAAGGAAAAGAAAAGGTAGTGATGAGGGTGGCAACAAGGTGTTGAGGGAAGCCCAGCGGACACTCACCAAGTTGAGGACCAAGCTGGCAGGCTGCTGGGGGCGTCGAAGAGACACGTAAAACACACGAACACAAAAACACACGCAAGCTTGTCGGGCCTATGCCCTTCTTCAGCGAAAGAGTAACGTAAAGTGACACACTGGGCGGGGAATGACAGGGTGATGTGGGAAGGTTGATGATTGGAGGAGGTGGGGAGTAGGAGGGGTGGATAGCCAATAAAGAGGGAGTGTGATGAGGTAGAGTGCGAATAGTTACAAAGTAACAAGGAGACATTGTAAGGGGGCTAATAGGGTTAGCGGAGGTTGAGGCCAGGCGGAGAGAAAGAGTCGAGAAGATGGATATGTGCTAGTTCCCAGTGTCGGAGAAGGGGGGCAGGAGTGTCATAGGGTAAAGCACGAATAATCCTAACATTGTAGCAACTATTGAAGGGGACATTGTGGGTATTAGCATGTAATGCAACTGGGAGGGGGCGTCTGAGAGAAACGCTATTCCGGTGACCGTTCATTCGGATGTTTAACGGATTGCTGGTGAGGCCTACGTAAAACGCGGGACAAAGGGTGCAGGTAAGGAGGTAATATATATATATATATATATATATATATATATATATATATATATATATATATATGTATATATATATATAGATAGTCCTTATAATGGGGGGGGAAACAAACGATTTATTTATATATATAGAGTCCTTATAATGGGGGGAAAAACAAACGATTTATTTTGAATAGGGGCACCAGCCTATCTTATTCCAATATTTAAAAAAATAATATTCCCAAAATTTGTAAAATTTAGAGTTGGTAATTTCCATGCTACATTGTCACATGATGAACATAACAATACTGACACAGTGGTATATTAATTGTTTGTGGCAAGTGTTCCCTTCACAAAGTCTGGATATCTCCTCCGATGATCGCTGACAACTTGCAAAAGAAATTGCTTTTGCTGTTCACCCTGGGTGTGTAATCGATTGTATTCCTTGATCAGGGCATCTCTGCGTTCTGCAGTATCATTAATGCAACTGATGGACCTGATTTGCCTGTGGCAATGTAGTTCCCATCAGAAGCCCAGAGTTCGTTATCCAATTCTGTGAATTTCGAGTCAAGACCAAATATGTCGAAAAACACAAAAGAGTCCAAATTTTTCTCCAAGATGCTATCCAGATCGACAGTCACTCTCTTTGAGTGGTCCTCATTACCATCATTTTAGAGAGCTTGAATCAATTTGGCTTTTGTATCTATTGATACTTTTTTATCAAAGAAAGCAAGGTCAACCAGCTCTTCGCTGAGGTACCACAGATGATGAGCAAGCTTCTTCAGAGCAGCGGTGGCAACTATTGAGTTTGTAGTCTTGTACTGTTGGAGGTTCTTCAACAGCATCAGGTCATTTAAAGGCGCAGCAGTTGGAAGTGCAGCTTGAAACCACGCCTTCAAATAGAATCTCACAACAAAATTGCTATGTCCCTTATCCCAGCTTCCTCTTTTGTCTTCAATGGAAACTGTCCTTTGAACATCCACAGTTTGATAGCATAAATGGCTTTGGCCATCCAACGAGCCTTATGCATTGCACCAGGAGCAAGAAATCTAATTCCACGAGAAGGTTCACTTCCAAGAAAGGTGATAGAGATTTCCAGGAGTTCTCTGTAATCATCGTGAGGTTGCTGCTGGTTCAGTTGGTCTGTAGCAAAAGTGATTATTTCGTCTTTAATATCGGCAACAGCACTGGCAGTGAACTCATCATCATGTGCAGTTCTGTATTCGGACTTATCCAGTGACACCCAATGAGCTTGAAATCACTTGAAGATTAGTATTTCTGGGCTCGCTGATGGACTTACGATGACAGAGAAGACAGCTTCCAGTACCAGCTCCAATATGTGTTGCCTGCAGGAAATGTAGAGAAAGTTCTTGTCTAATTTCTGTTCAATCCAAAGACATGCTCCATTTTTTCTTCCAGTATTTGCGCAGTAGTGTCAAAACACATTCCTTTCACTTTCTCTGCTAGATTCCAAAGTTTCAACAAGTCTTGCCCATTTCCAATCCAGTTCAACTTAACAACTGAACTCACTGCAATAGATAGGCTGCTTATAGAGTTTAGGCGTTCCAGAAGGTTCTAGAACATACTGAAAGGTCCTACATCATTACAGAAGGTTCTATAACATTCTGGACAGTTCTAGATTGTCGATTTCGAATAAAATATATTACTGTGTAGTAAGATTTATTAATATTGATGTCAAATAAGAAATTGGAATTAATTATTTTGAGTAAGTTTTCAAGAGCTCATATTATTGATAGTGAACAATATTTGATTTGTCAAATTTCTCATGAATATATTGCTGATTTATTACAATCAAATCTATAATTAGATTTTGAAAAAATGTTTGTATTGAGTAAAATGCTTTGTTGAAGCATTTATCTAAGCAAATCTACAATATATATGGTGACCATATTTCCAAAAACTAAAAGAAGTTCAGTACACAGGCAGGTATGTCAAATCATAACTCCCCCTCTGCTCAACAGAATTTTTTGTTTTACTTTTTTTTAAGAGAGTGTAAAGTAATTTGAAGATAGGGACGGGACCTCGAGATAAAAATTAGAACAAAATTTCAGTTTTATTTTATTCTAATACTACAATTTCTTTAAATACTAAATATATGAGAAATTAAAATCTTGCATTAGGCCGAGGATGAATATTCAATGCCTTGTAGTTGTTTCTCACCCCTAGATGTGCACTGCGGAGGTGGTGCCCGTGAAATGCCAAACTACTGAAAAAATATACCTTAATGATGTAGGTTAGTGGAAGACTTTACTGAACATAATTCAGAGATGATTTAACGTTGTTTTGATTGCTACCTTGAGAATATATTATTCGAGCAATAGAGTTAGGACGTATCCAGAAATTCGCTGCTTGAATCGAGATATAATGCTTATATTTTTTAACAATTTCCTCCAGACGACCTGGCTTTGCATGATTATGTTGAAAGATTTTGCTAACTTGTAGGCCAATTCAGTATAAAAATTAAATATACGGCTCTTTTAAACATTTTTTTAAAGGAATCAATATTGGCATGCCCCTATATGGAGTATATATTGTGAGACAATGTATTGCAAGTTTGCAAAGGAGTACAAGTCTTTTTAAAGGAGAACATGATTTTTCAGGAGTACAAAGTCGCTGTAAGAAGTACTCCCGAAAAGAATAAGTCTGGTCACCTTAACAGTATATCGTTTAAATTAGCCAAACTGAATTTGACCACCATGTCCATCAAACCAGATATTAAAAATCACAAAAAAGTTTTTCTAGCAATGTATTACTTCACAGGTTACAAGCATGAATCTTCATTTCAAAAGAAATGTTAAAACCTGTTTAACTTCTTTGCTTTTTAAGTAAGAGATTTAAAGGTAATTTAAGCCAACCTAAGAATAATTTTCTTATAGCACACAATATAAGTTTCAACAGACATTTTTAACTAAATAGAAGGAAAACATTTCTTCCTCACTTTATTCATTAAGTGGTGAGCATATGTTGTGAGCTATGATTGTCGACCATGGGTCAAGTTCACCCAAGCCAACATTTTTTTTTGTTTTGAACAGATTAGTTCACTTTCTTGATTTCCCTTAATAATTAAAAATTAAGTGAAACAAAATTAAAATTCTTGCATATCAAAAAAATTTTAAAAAGCTATTTTCTTCTAAAAAGGAACTTTAAAAAGTTTTTAAAATTTTGGAATAAATAAAAGCAATGTAAAAATTTCACTATATTACTCAAAAACATGATCAGGTTTCAACTTAACAATGTCATCATCAGGTGAATATACCACATGTTTTGTTATCCAAAATTTTGATTTGTTTTTCGTTGTTTTGTATTAAGAAATAGTTAATTAACAACTTATTTCAGGAATTAGAAATACATGTAATGCACAAAAAACTGACAAGGGCTTTAGAGTCTTCAGTTTTAAAAATTAATGTTGCAACTAGCTGATACATTTATATAACAAATAAAAGAACATTTATTGCAGGCTGACTTTTTACATTTTATACAAATTGTTGCTATTTTCTTATACTTTGATGATGGCAAGCAAATAAGGTGCCTTTTTCTTTTTGGCAACTTTGTATGTGTTGGAAATCTTTGACAGCAATTCGCTCATCAGCTGACTCATAGTTCACTCAGTTCTGCAAAATCTGAGTCTAAATTCCTGTCTTCTACATCACTACTTATTTCTTCATCCTCAGCTAACAATTTTTCCATATTATCAGCAAAATTATGAACTTTGAGTTGTGCAATATCAGGACCACTCATGGTTAGCATAGGTCAGATTCACCCAACAGACGCAATTTATGCAAGTCACAATATAAAAACAAACAACTTGTTTGCTGCAAGGTCCAGGAACAACTAACAGAAGGGTATTGAAAGGATCGAGATTGGGGGAAGTATGCAAGTGAACAAAAAAAGTCAATCTGACCAATGTTTAACAGTTATGGGTTATTAATAATTACGATTAACAGGTTAGCAATAAAAGGGTTGCAATCAATAGCAAAGCGTGGATTTTTGCAAAAGGTAAGCTTAGAAAATCAGGGTTTGTATGTGCGTGCACGTATGTGTGTAGGGCAGCATTTTCCAAACTATCGTCCACGGATCACAAGTGGTCCACGAAGGTTTTGTTGGTGGTCTGCAAAGGTTTCCAAAATTAGTTTATTTTTAGGCTGCACCTCATATTTTGCTGGAACTTAGCACACATAAGACAAGTAAGGAGTCATTGACTATAGAATAAGTTAACACTTTATACCTGCATAGATATGTATATATAAATGAATATGTTAATGCCATGAATATTACTCAAATTGCCATGGATAGAAATAATTTATCTTTTTCATTTCTCATTTCAGTGGCTGAGAGTCAGAGACTTATAGCAATCTTATACCAACCGTGCTGAAAATGGTATTTTAAGTGATTCATATTGAAGAAGGTAATTTATTTTTCAAAACATTTTACTTCTCTAAAGTGATAATTGACATCATAGCCGGCTATAAGAGCCATTGAGTATATATTGAATATAGGAAGCAAAGACATGGTAACAAGTTTATATATGTCACATCAATGACGTATATATAATTTGATCAGTGATACATACTATTATTTTCCATAAAGAAACAATACAAATTGTCAGAAACCTGAGCTGGAAGTTTCATTGTATGAAAATATGTAATGATTTATTTAGATAACAAGAAATGAAGTAAAAGTGCTGACTGATTTTATTATTCACCCACTATATGGTTAAATCTTTGTGCATATGTTGCTATGGATTAAAACAATGTAAAATGTTGTGAATTACTTCAATATATAATTTGTGTAATTTAAAGATTATTGTCATTTGGTCTTAATGTATATTTCTTCATGACTATTATTTATTTATAAATTCAAATATTTTATAATGTAAGAGAATTAAATCTTTGGATTAAGAAAAAGTTTTAAATAGCATTATTGTCAAATTAAAGCTGAGAAATTATTTAAAATGCCATCAGAGGATGATAGTGACAGTTATGCAGTGGAGCATGAAGAACAAGAATCAGAATACTGCAGCAGTGGTTGTGAAGAGAATATTATCATCAATTTGAAACTATTTTTAGAATTACAAAAGAAGAAACTAGATGCCAAAAAATTAGAAAGCATATTGAAGAAGTTGAAAAACATAGATTTTAGAGATGCAAACAATAAAAACAACACACCACTTCATGTTGCTGTAAGAAGAGGTCATTTGGAAGCTATAAATTTATTGCTAAAATATGGAGCTAAAGTGGATGTAAAGAATGATGACGGCCAAACCCCTTTACTGATAGCTGAGTTACTGCCTGGACATAAATCTAATTCCAAACAAGAGATACTTCATATCTTTAATTCAATTCAAGAATCCAATTTCCAAAAGAATAAGGCTGAACTGAGTTGTGATGATTATGATGGAAGAACAACTGAAAATTATCCTGTCATACCAAAAGAAAAAACGTTTGTGGTAAGAGAGGAGTCAGAGAATAAAACAATTACAAAACGTTCCAAGAATTCAAACAAATTCAATGAAGAGGGGAAAACAAGTCTGGGTACAGCTGTGGAAAGAGGCAGTTTGGAGGACATAAAGTCTTTGTTAAGATGCTCATTTGAATCTTCGTCTATTTCTACCAAAATAGAGGGAGACACTGATTTATTAAATGAAACTTGTGATAAAGATGGAAATACACCTGTCATCCTATCAGCTAAAATTGGCAATACTAAAAAACTACTTTTCTTCCTTAGCATTGGAGCAGAAGTTAATGAAAAAAATAAAGATGGTTATAGGGCAGTGGAATATTCCTGGAGAAAGAAAGATTATCTATCTGTGCTAGAATTGTTGAAGAGGGACTCTTACATTCCTAGTGAATGTACAGTTTCCAGTATTGAAGGAGAAGATCAATATGCAAAGAATTTGAAGCAATTCCTTAATGACAGGAGTGAATTACACAAACAGATAAAGCTTGGAAATTTAGAAAAAATAAAGGAGCTGATCAGGAATGATACATCTAAGGTGTATTTAAGCCCTGAAAATGAATCAGCAATGTTCGCTACTCTTGATGAGAATCGATGGGATATTTATGCATTTTTCAATTCAATGGGAGCAAAATTCAAATCTAAAAATGAGGAGGAAAAGTTTGCAAGATCACTAACAACAAAGGACAAAGAAGACATTAGAAGGGAGTTAGAGGACTATATTTTTGAAGTAGAAAATAGTCATCTAATTAAATTGGTTGGAAAATCTAAGGTGCTTGGGGAAATCAGCGATGCTAATAAAATTATTGAAGGATTCTATGCAGAACTTGATAAGTCCCCCAATGTTTCTGCAATCATCCGAGTTCTCCAGTATTCCAGAAACTTGGATCTAATTTTTGATTTCAACTCGGACAGTACCAAGAATATTGATATAGAGGATTCATGGGAAACCAAAGGCAAAACAGATTATGTAAACAACATAATTACCATTGCTGCAAAGGATAGCAATATTGCAGGGGAGATAAAAGCAGATGTTTTGGGAACTCTGGCTCATGAGATGACCCACCAAGCAATGTCAATACTGTATGGCAATGACTGTAAGCCATACAGCAAAGAGGATAATGAGAAAGCAGCTAAATTTAATGAAATTACTGAGAATATTCTCAAAACTGTATGCCTAAACATCACATCAAATGTAATAACTGAAATGCACAAGCATCTTAGAGAAATAAATGTTCACTTTTTAAGGACAGCTCACAGCAGAGTAAAAGATGCTCTCATGGAAGTCAATGGCATTGAGGAAAGAAAAGAACTATTGGAAAAAATTTTATCAGAGGTAGATTTCAAATTCATCAATAATGTGATTGAGAGTACTACTCAGATAGATGATATCATAAAAAGAGTTTATACTGTATATCAACCTGAACATTGGCATACAGAGTTGATAGTAAGAATTCCTCATATTTTGGCAAAGTTTGGTGATGAAGAAGGGAAGAAGATCATAATGAACCAGGCCAAAGATTTACTCGAGTATTATGATGGATATGTAGTTCAAGCATGTAATGATTTTTTGATGAATAGCTCTTACATGAAACATGCCATAACAATCATGGATATGAATGAATATCTAGGAGAAATACAAAGTATTCAGTCTGGAAAAATTCGGTTGGAGGAGCCTTCTAAAAATGAACCACATCAATTTCATTACAAAGAAAAGTTTTGGTTAGTAAAGGCATCTAGCATTCATTTATGCAGCATATATTTTTATCAGACATTGTCAGATAAATACAAGAGTCGATTTCAGCAGTGTTGTCTATTTATAAAGCTGAGCTACTTTGAGAAAAATAGAAACAAAGTATTGAATGCTTTGAAATCCAAAGCTTGTGAAGTCATGGTCCTAATATCAGATTCATTATTTCCGTGTGACCTTGACAACTTGTTTGTTGCATTCAAAAGTATTGTAGCAAAAGTAATTCTTATTATACATGAGAAGCACTCATTTGATTGTCAGGTAACAGATTTTACATGGAATTCTTTAACACGCTCCTCAAAAGAGTACTTAATGGAAAAGAAATTTCAATTTCAAGGTAAAGAACGTTCATTGAAAAAAATCTTTGATCCAAATTTAGAAGTTGAACTTCTTAATGTATCTGCATTGGCACAGTTGGTTGAAGAAAGTAATATTATAATAGGTAATGAAAAGGAACTTGACTCAGACTTTTTTGATGACTACTACATTGAGAGACAGTTCAGACAGCAAACAATTCAGTATGATATTCTTAAAAAAGAAACAGGCTTATCAGTTTTGTTCATAAGTAATGCCACAAAACAAGAACTGATATCATTGGGTGCCGCAGACCACCATATCCAGCAATGGGAAAATGGAGAGAACACACTTGAGAAGGGTAAAAGGATATTATTCCTTGCAGATAAAAATGGGAAGAGAAATGAAAAGATCTCTCAAATCTATCACAAGATCAGCAAGCAAAGAAAAATTCACTGGCTACATCTAAAACAGAACTACTTGGTTTGGAAAAATTCTAATGCTGATTTATCTGAATTAAATGAATTCATTAACAAAGATGTAACCATTGAATACAAGGACAAATTAGAATTGGTTAATTTAGAAGAGTTTAAAAATGTAATTATTTTAGCTGATAAGTCTGGAATGGGTAAATCTACCGAGTTAAACAAGGTGGCTAAGATGCTTAAAAAGCTTGACTTCTGGGTTGTTAGATTTAACTTAATTGATTATGTATCTGATCTGAAAAATGTTGATTTTGAGGAAAATCAAATTGAAAAAGCAATAGAATTGGTCGTTTCAATGTTACATTTCAAAACCCCATTAGAGGAGTGCATTTTCAAACAGTGCTGCAATCATTCAAAGAAAATTGTAATGATGTTTGATGGAGTCGATGAGATTAGCCCAGCATATAAAATAAATTTGATATATCTTTTGAAAGCCCTTAAACAAAGCTCTATTGCTCAAATATGGATATCCACCAGATTTCATGGAAAATCATTGCTTGAAATTGAATTAAAAGTATTGGCTTACACACTGAATCATTGGACAAGAGAAGACCAATTGAAATTTTTGAATAACTATTGGAAAAGTAAATTAAAATATTTAGAGGAGAGAAATAATGAAGCAATTTTGAAAAAAATTACTGACAAATTAAAGGGAATGCAAGAGGGAATCAAACAATGGATGAAGTCAGTTGGTTATGAGAGTGATGGGTTGATCAAATCGGTATCAGAAATTATCTCAAACCTAGATAATAGTCCTGAAATAAGTGAAAAACAGCCTGTTAAAGTTGAAAAACTTCAAGAAAATATTGATAAGTTAGATTTTTCTGGTTATGCTGGTACATTGCTTGAGCAGCTGAATAAAACAATCCATGATGAAGAAGGAAAATTTACTTATGTTCCATTACACAGTGTGATGCTGGCCAATGTAGTTTTTGTGTATAGTTTTAAAATACCCAAACACTTTAATCTCAATGAATTATATGACTTTTTTGTGCATGCTAAATTTGACATCTATTTTGAGAAGAAAAAATTAGAAAAAGCAAATGTTGAGGATATAAGAAATTTGTGTGAAGACCCAATACATAAAGCTTATCAGTTTGAAGCTATGAAAATGTTTTTGAATGATGAAAAATCATTCCCTAAGGAATCATTTCAGCAACATTCAAAAAATGTAAATGAACCAATGATCCAAGTTGGACTTGTGACTCCTTATCGTGATACTTTTAAATTTATTCATAGAACATTTGCAGAGTATTTTTTTAGTGAAGGACTTATTGAAAATGCTGGTAATGCTCATGTACAAAGAGTTTGGCTAGAAAAAATTCTAGTAGATAAAGATTTTGCTGTTGTTCGTCATTTCTTAAACAGCAGAATTGAGAAGAAAGAGCTGTGTATTGAATTTGACAGTGATTTAATTGAGGAAAAAATGTTTTTCAGAGCAAATAAGAAGACAGGCACTAACTTTCACAGATTGGCATCTGAGGGACTCGAATCTATCTTGGAATTATTTTTTGAAAATTTTCCAAAAAGAGTATGTGAAATAATTTTGTATGTTGATGGAGTTGGTGAAAATATTCTTCATTGTGCCTGCCAAAATAGAAATACCAAAGTTCTTGATAATATTTTATCTTTTGCAAATAATAAATTGAAGAAAGATGTAGTTGAGAGGATGATTACACAGAGGGATCGTTCAGGAAGAACACCTTTTTATGTAGCTGTTGAAAATAATTATACAGAATCAATGAAGGTGTTTTTTCAAAAAAAATATCAATCTATCACTGACAAGGCAAGAAAAGAAATGTTCTTCAAAACTAAAAAAAAGGGTAAAACAGTTTTACACGAATCAGTGTTTAGAGGTTATAAAAGTGCCATTGAATTACTGTTTAAATTATCAGAAGATGTCTTGACTGATGACAAATGCAAAAAATTTCTGATGAAATGTGATTCAAATGGCGAAAATGTTTTTCATTATGCTGCAAGTAAAACTAATACTAATATATTGAATTGTTTGTGGAAATTTTCAAAAGACATCAAATTGGATGAAAATTTACGCAAGGATTTTATAACAAAACCTGATGTTGTTGGTGAAACAGTTTTGCATAAGATCAGTTTTAGAGGAAATGTTGATGTTTTAAAATGCATTTTGGAATTTGCTTCAGAAGTTTGCAAAGATGATTCATTCGAGATATTCCTCATTGGAAGTGACAACACTGAAGAAACAGTGTTGCACAAAGCTGTTAGGGGCCATGGTGATTTGGTGCATTATTTTTTAAATTACTGTAATCAAGTCCTAGATAAGTTTAATTTGATGAAATTCATACTGAAAGGTAACACCTTAGGTAGTACAGTTTTACACAAAGCTGCTCAATCTGGCAGCTTTGACGTATTGAAGGAGCTCTTAGAATTTGTTATTGATTTAAAAATTGAGGGATTCTTTAAGGAGTTTATCTTTAAAGCAGATAAAAGTGGGAACTCTGTTCTGCATGTGGCTGCTTGTGAAGGCCATTTTGATTTTGTCGAGGAGGTACTGTGTAAGATAAAATCTCTTCTAGATGAAGAAGCATTACAAGAATTTCTACAAATGTCAAATGAAGAGGGGCATACAATTTTCCATGAATCAATATTTAAAGGTCATGTGGAAATATTTAATCTGCTGTATCAATATGCTAAAAGTACTCTTAATAAACAGAGCATTCAGCAGTTCATGTTCCTAAGTAATGATTTGCATGGTTCTACATTACATTATGCTACTCTGAAAGGAAATGTTCCTTTATTGAAAGAACTATGGGATATGTTTAAAAGAGAATCTACCAACGAATTCTTCAGGAAATTTGTAGATGTAACAAATGATGCTGGTGATACCATTTTACACATAGCTGCCTTCAAAGGATATCATTGGATTATAAAAGAACTCTTTGAAATGGCTGAAAATGTATTAAGCAAGGAATATCTTAGTTATTTCTTGAATAAAACTAATGGGTGTGATGAAACTTTCCTCCACAGAGCCTCCTTGAAAGCTAACACAAACATTGTTTCTGAATTGCACAACTTTGATAAAGATATACTTGGTGAGGAAACAGTTAAGTCACTTCTATGTCAAGCTGATAAAGGAAAGGACACTGTGTTACATAAAGTGGCACAACGCTGTTACACATTGTTAATGAATGCATTGTTGATTTATGCTAAAGATGTTTTAAGTAAAGAATCTTTAAAAGAGTTCATTATAAAGACAAACATTTTTGGTTACACAGTATTACATGTGGCTGTTTTAAAGGATAACATTAATTTTATAGATGTGTTTAAGAATTTTTTTGAATGGAAGGTATTTGAAGAATTTTACTTCCATGACTTTCTGCTAATAATGGATAAGGAATGGGAAGACACAGTATTGCATAAAGCTGCATTTAAAGGTAAAACTGAGGTATTGAATAAGTTATTGGACTTTGCTTGCTATGTTTTAAGTGAAAGCTCTTTAAAAAGATTCATCTTGAAAAGTAATAGTAAGGGATATACAGCATTGCATAAAGCTGCTGTATATAGTACTTGTGAATGTTTTTGCTATTTATGTGAAAGATTTAAGGATATACTTGATGAGAAGTCTTTTGTGGAATTGTTAACAAAACCCAACAAATACGGAAATACAATTTTACACACTGCAGCTTTTAGGGGAATCCATGTTATTGCCGAGACATTATGTAATTATGTAAATGACCAAGTCCCAAAAGAATTTATTTTGCAGACAGATAAGGATGGAGATACTATTTTTCACAAAGCTTCCATCAAAGGAAACATTGAGGTTTTTGCATACTTGGTTGAATTTGTTAAAACAAAATTGAATGAAAAGGAGTTTACTGAGCTAATGTGCAGCAAAAACAAACATGGAAACAACTTTCTGCAGCTTGCATCTAGAGTAGATAATCTCAACTTTATACTAGAGATAAAAAAATTTGAGGAATGTCTAAAGATTGATCTATTATTATGAGTTAAGAAAATCAATATAACATTTTATTTGATGACTTGTTAAAGAGTTTGTTTTGTAATGTTAAGGGACTAGTCAATTAAGGTGATAATTGAATTATTTCCTATGCTGTTAATAACAGATGTATCTCTTATTTAAATTTGTTATTTGGGTTGTATGGGTAAAAATATTTTAGATATTTAGCTTGTGAAGTTCATTTATGACCATAATAAAAGTAAACTTTAAATGTCATTGTAGTAACTCATCTTGATGAAGTTTGCATTTACTTTCTGAAAATGAAAATATTTTTGTAATTTTATTGTAAATATTGTTTTTTACTTTAACAATATAAAATGAAAATGTGCTCAATACTATGCTTAAGAGATGTGGTAGTAGAGAGTTTCAGCAATTACTAGGAGGAGAAACATTCATAATGAATTAAAAAGAAAAAATTTCTTCCTATTTTAATACAAATAAAATTTTTTTTAAGACTGCTGTATAGTATTTGATATTTGTCATGCTGATGGCTGTTTGTTAATGTACAGTATTTTATACTTAAAAGATAAAACCTCCAATAAAATTTTGCTGTATATTGGATCAACTACTTATTTACATATTTTGTTAACTAACTTTTGAGAAATTAATATTTAATAAAATGCTGTTTATTTATCATTGCAGATTATTTTATCATTAAGGATCAACAAAGAATTTGCTCATATTTATCATCCTGTGTATTTATTTTACATGGATGAAAAAGTTGGGTTTTTCTTTCCCTCACGGAGTGCTATAGTTAGCCTCCAAAGACATGACAAAGGCTTAAAAGGGATTTCCATGTTTGACATATGAGTCTTTTATGAAAAGCCCTTTCAAATACTCATTCTCATGTATTGAATATCCTAAACATCTAACAGTTATATGTGCTGTCTGAAAAATTCTTTTACACAAAAAACAATGTATCTCCACAATTTATCTATTATAAAAAGAATATTTGAGAAATAGTTTTGAAAATTTAATGAATGCCAATAAAGGGTCATGATGATAATATTACTATTTTTCTTGAGAAATCATTTTCTGAAAATAAAGGGGTAATCTTTGGGTTTAGCTTACATAAGAAGCTATAGATATGGGTACTGCTTGTCATGTTAAATAAAATTTTGAAAACATTAAATTTTATCTGAAATATCTAAGATAGGGATCAACAACCTATGGCATGGGGTGGCACGTGAAGAGGTTTTCAGTGACATGCAAGGAAATTATAGAAATGTAATAATATAATATTATTATTTGTCCAAGCAATTTGTTTGTACAAATATAGGGTAAGTCAAAATATACACAATACACCCATAAATATTTACAACAGGTGAAATGACAGACCTAGGTAAGAGTCAGTAGCACATAAATTCTTCAATGAAATAGAAACACCCTTATGGGATGATTCCAAGTTGAAAAATCCAACCACCACCAGATTCAAACCTGGGGCCGCTGCGTGGAAGGCATATGCTCTAAACACTCTGCCACTGTCACCCCCTCTCGAGAAGCTTTCTATTTCAATTAATATATACAGGCATGCCTCGCTTAGCGCATGAGAGGCGTTCCAAGACATCTGTGCACTATCAGAATTTGCACTAAAAGAGAAGTTTTTAACATAAAACTTAACCCAGTTGATTTTTACTCTTCAGAAATTTGACTATTTTTATCTTGCAATTTATATAATGATAGGACATTTTTATATACTAATTAAAAGTAAAAAAAACGAAGTACCGTATTTACTTGTGTAACATCTGCACTTTTCCCTCACAAGTTCCTATCAAAAAAGAAGGTGCGGACAGTAAACTATATTTAGCCCTTCATCTATTGAGGGTAGGCCACCCGCAAAACGCCTACTAACACTGCGTGCCTGGCGTGAGATGAGTAGGCGTTTTCTTCGGTAGGCGCCGTGCATTTTAGTTCCCCGATTTATAACCAAAGTATTTTTTGAATGCGTAGAATAATATAATAAGCACAATAGGTGAATAAATATTGGATACCAATTTGTAACAAGGAACTGGTTCGAATCTTGATGGCATTCCTTTTAATTTATCATTATCAATAATTTTTGGAGAGTGATGAATAAATTAACATGTGCATTGTAAATATAGCTGGAGTGCTATCTCGGCCGGGGCGCCAAAATTCCTTCCCCCCCCCCCTCTGCTTAGAGCCACCTTGTTTAACACGATATATTCAGAAAGGGATTGGAAAATCGAAATATTGTTGATTTCAGCACACCTTCGCCAATACAATATTTTCTGATAAAATGCTTTTATCTTGTCAGGTGCTTTAAATATATTTTTGTCAAAATCTTGGAGCTGCAGATTTAGGTCGTTCAATTTATGGAAAATGTCCGCCATATAACCTAATTGTCAAAGCCAGTCCTCATTGTCAAACCAATCAGTCAAATCAGACAATTTCTGTCAGAAAATGTCTGACTTCATTTTCAATTCAAATAAACGTGTTAATACGTGCCCCCGTGACAACCATCTCACTTCTGAATGCAACAGTAGCTGGGTATGAGTTGATCCCATTTCCTCACACATCACTTCAAAAAGACGCGAGATCAACGCCCTGGATTTAATAATATTAATCATTTTAATGGCATCCAATGCTCCATAAAGCTTGTCTATGAATACAACAGTGTTCCCAAATTAAAGTGCGCGGATACGTGCAATAAGGCCGCTCTTGTGCCCGGTCATTGCAGCAGCCCCATCCGTAGAGCCATTCCCAACGTAAGCCTGAATCAACTCGAATAAAACTATCCAAAGTTTTGACTATCTCTTCACCAGTTGTATTCCTAGGCAAGTCTTTGCATGCCATAATCTCATCAGTAATGCCCTTTTCTTCACTGTAATAGCGGACATAAATTATTAACTGGGAATGATTGGAAACGTCCGTGGATTCATCAATCTGTAAGGCATACCTTTCATCTAGCGCAATTTTTGCTACAATCTGCTGGACAATGTCTTCTGCCATTTAATGCACTCTACAAAGTACAGTGGTGTCTGAATAAGAAATCGATTTAATCGCAGTGATAGACTTGGCCTCGAACATCTTTTTAGCTATCAAAACTGCACCAGGTATTAGAACCTTTTCTACAGTCATGTACGATTTCTTAGCATTCGCAGTGAGCAATGGTAATTCAAATGAGGTTTCCAATGCCAACTTTGATGACTATGTGAAAATGTTAAGCTTATTTACATTTTTACTAATATCCTCAGCTTTCCTCTTAAAAAAATCAAGTTTTATTTTTTGAGTCTGCATGTTTCGTAAATAAATGACGTTGTAAGAGAAATGGTTTCATACTGTTGTTGGACAATGTTGGGTGACAAAGAACACAATGGTAAAGGAGGATCACCGTTATTGGACACAAATCCGTATTGTATGCAGGATTCATTGTAGTAACGATGCTTTGCCTTAAAGTCAACTTTGATAGTCTTTGGAACTTTTTTTGGTTGAAAAGCTTCCACTATATTCGTATCACAGCTTGAATCTGTTTCCGTAGAAACTGCAACTGCCATCTTACTACTTCCAAGTGAATCTTCATCTCTGTTTTCTTCAACATCCCGATCCTTCTTTATGAGAAACTTATCTATGAGCTGGCACTCATTCTAAATTTTAAACCGTATACAACGCCGATTCCTTCTGACCAGAAAGTAACAACTGCAATTCGAAAATGAAAGCAAATTAATATGGAATACACCTAATTAAAATTTTTTTATACCAAAAGCTAGTTTTTTACTGACAGATTTTCAGAAATATTAAAATACTATGAAATTATTCAGATAGGCGTAAAAGTTGCATCACACAAGTTTCTCCATTGTAACTATTCATCCAAAAAGAACATTTATTTTATGTCGGTCAGTATATTTTACTTACAATTTCCTTCTCGTGAATAATTCATTTTATATGTTCATGAAATACATCCTAATATTTAGATTAATATTTTCGAGAAATATTATAAAAACCGCTGAAAATAAATTACGGAACGCAACGCAACTTGCAAAATAAATTGGATTAGTAAAGGCAGTCAAGACTAAAATGATTTAGTTATAATATAATTAATTTATTCATTTTTATAATAGGGTATAAAAAACATGATCAATCAATATGCTGTTTCTCATTATTTAATTTGTAATAATGCTATGTAATGTGTAGCTAGAATTATACGTTATACATTCCAGTTGCATTTAAAGGAATCAGCTTCACTAACCTGTACTGCTTCGGCTGTTCGAAGGTGATTTTCTTTGAAGCTAATGACACTTCCTAAGGATGAATATCACTGCCTCGGTGGAAATTAGGAAAATTAATATATAAGCAGGCTCAACACTCAAGGAGGTAAACACACTTTTCACACTAACTACTTAACACCAAGAAGCATTCTGACACAGACAACCACTCCAACGAATTGTAGATTCACTTCATCCTTTCTCAAATAGCTTGTTAAGTTAGACTGACGAGCAGTGGATAGAACTCGAGATTGGAGGGGATGGTAGAATCGGGACTTGCTGAGCATCGGCCTTTAAAAGAGGAAAAACCCACTCCGGTGTAATATATAAAAGAATGCTTTCGAAGTACGACGCACTGTGGGGGAGGATAGGGAATGATGGAGGTCCTTAACTATAAGCGGCACATTTATTGAAGCTTCCTTCCTCATCCTCCACGCTCCTTATCTCATGCTTCCTGGAGAAGGATTAACACCAGGGAACCATTCCTTTCACAAATGGAAGGAAAACCCAAAGGACAATCGGTAGTGGTCAGGATAGCGTTTCTTTCGCGACAAGGCGGCAAAACTGGGGAAGAGGGGAAAGTGATTTTAGGCCACTTTCCCGTGCTCAAGACACGCCGCCTGGAACGAATGCCACTAGAACATAACCCTTTACCATCTGTTAACGAAATTTATTTTTTCGTTACGTTTTCCATTACAGCTATTTGAAAAATATCGTTAACCTTTTTAGTGCTTTTCGTCAGTGCTGAAAAGCACTATTATCTTCGTGATGTCCGTCCGTCCGTACACATATATCAGGGAAGAATTGACACAACCGATTTCAACCAAATTGGGTACATAAAATATTCACATAACTTAATGACCAAAGTGACATATTTGGACCGGATCGACTATGCAGGGGTGCCACAATTACGAAGTTAAACCTTTCGGTAATTATGAATTTGGAAGGAATTGGCTGAACCGATTTCAATGAAATTTTGTGGGAAGGAGGCGTGTAACATAAAAAAAACAAAATCAAGATGTATAGCATTTTCCAACCGGTGGTTCGCGTACCCCTAGGGGTTCACGAGAAAAATTTGCTTATGGCGTCTTTTTCACTTTCTGGTTTCTCCAATTCTTACCAATATTTTAATTTCTTTCCAATTAGTTGCATGGTTTTATTTTAAAGTTTTTCTTTTGCATCAAGAATTATATTTGAATTTTACAGGGTGCTAACTAGAAACGTATGACAATATCAGAGATTATAATTTTATTTTAAACGTTTAGATACTATGTGATGTATAAACTTTTTCATGAATGAAACGCGTACAAAAAGATTTATTTTTACAAAATTTACTCGCCATTATAAGGGGTTCGCCACAGTTAAAACTCAAGGGGTTTGCGACGAGAAATAGATTAACTCAAGGGGTCCGCAAAGTGAAAAGGGTTGGGAATCATCGATGTATAGTATAGATATAGAAAGCAGGGCTGCTACAATACAAGAAATAAAACATTCTTTTTACAAATAGATATTTGTGTTGAAATGTCTGCATCAATTTAAACCAAATTATAATATTTATAATGTACACATACATACAAACATATATATATAACCATAATAATAATATTAATTAATAATAATATTTAAACTGAATCAACCAATCAGGGATGCCACAATTAAAAATTAAATTCTTTCAGTAATTAGGGATTTGGAAGGAATTGGCTGAACGGATTTCAATTAAATTTTGTAAGTAAGATTTACACAACATACCATAATGAAATCAAGATTTTTAAAGCTGAGCTAAATAGCAGGGCTACCACAGTAAAAAGTAAAATAATATTTCTTTTACACGTAATTCTCGAGAACTGATGGCATGGATTTTAACCAAATATGATGTATATAATCTTCATATAAATAAATAACAAGATCATTATATTCAAACCAGGTCGACTAAAAAGGGCTACCACAATATTGTCGCGCGACAAGCAATCCCTTAGTCCTTTCACCCTTGTGTTCACTTTCACTTCACTGTGTGCACTGCCCCCAACCTCGCTAACGGTGCGCCTACCCCTTCTTTTGTTTTCAGTTTTCATAGTTGTTTGCTAGGTGGGCGAACAGACTTGCCACCTCATCGCCATGACACTCTGCCTTTCCTGACAGGCCACTCGCCCCAAGTGGTTCGCCGGTCTAAACGTAATCGCCTCACCTTTGTGAGGTACGAGTCTTGCGGCACGGTCGCCTACATTTCCCATCTTCCTCAGCACCACTGCCCCTTTCTGTCTCAATCCTCGCAGACAATTTCATCCCTTCCCCATTAGGAGGTGAGGACTGCCCCTCACTGGATTCCTCACCCCCAGATGTGTCTGGCAGGCCCCCTTCATCACTGTCTCCACTGTAGCAGCCCTCCCAATAGGCTTTCATCTGCGAGACATGCACAGGAAAAGCCCTCCACCTGCGGGGAGTCTGGCATCCTGGTGGGTCTGCAACCCGGTATGCCACAGCACCTATCTCACCCATTACCTGATATGGCCCGATGTACTTGGGGTTAAATTTGCCACATTTCCCCACAGAGCGAAGGTTTCTCCGTGCAAGGACCAAGTCTCCAACTTGATAGGGGGGAGACTGTTGGTGGTGTTGGTCGCAGGGCCCGGGAGAGGCAGCCGGTCCAAATAACCGGGCCCGGGCTAAAGGGGGGCCCGCGCTCAGGAAAAGTCCTCTGAGAATTTGAATCATCGCTTAACGTTTCTTAACCAAGTTTCAAAAGTATTATTTTTAACGACCTCGCATTTTCAGCAACGTTTCTTCATTTTCTACATTGTCGTTTGAGAATGACATAATCATTACATTGTGGTCCTTCGTCCAGCTCTCATCTCGGTGTAGTGGTGTCTCCTTTGCTTTATTTCACGAAGAGAAGATTGAGAAGGAAAATTTCTTCTACGGGTGTAGAGATTTTCATCCCATTCAGTATCTGCAAATTGAATCTTTATTTCAAAGGTAAGACGATACTTTTTAACTCATAAAGTTATTGATATAGAATGTACTGCAAGATTTATTGAAAAATTGGGAAAGAAATTGAATACCTACTATATAATACCTACTAATACCTAACTAATAACTAAATAATAATAAATTCTTAAAAGGCATATTGGTGAGTCTCTCCATGGTGTATCAGGAACACGCTGGACTGACAGAGTTTCCAGTGTCAGGCCATTTGCGCGTAAATTACCAGGAATTTGCGACACCCTAAAGGAAATCTCGAAGCTAAGCAATTTGACATCCAAGGCCAAAATGGAGGTGACTGGTGCCCTAGATTATGTATCATCTTTTGAATGTGTTCTGATGGCTGCCTTTTGGATTAAAGTTTTAAATTTAATAGATCAAAGGAATCAAGTGATACAAGCTCGGAACTGTACAATAGACTTAGAGGTTAGAAATTTAGAGGACTTAAAGACTGATTTAATTACACTGAGAAGTAAGTGGTCTTTAATTTATAAGGAAGCAAAAATGGTCGCAACTAACATGGGCATTGATCCTATTCTTCCAGAAGATCCTTATAGTAAAAGAGAAGTAATTGTTGATGAGAGTAAGGCCAACATTGAAGAAGAAGATGAGGATGCTATAACTGGAAAGATTTTCAGGGAAGAAGTATTTTGCAAGGTTCTAGACAAAATTACAGATGGTATAAGTCATCGCTACAAGGCTACATTTAATATATACCACAAGTTTGGATTTTTAGGGTCATATCTTGATAAAACTGACGAAATGATAGCAAATGACTGCAAGCAATTTTCTGCAGAGTATAAAGTTGATGTCTCTGGAGAAATGTTGTTAGACGAACTTTTGCATCTAAAGACGATTCACAAGGCTAACTTGAGTGATGAGTCACTGCCTCCTCTTTCTCTTCTCAATGCCATAATAAAGCTTAAGCTGGAAGATTTGTTTCCTAATGTTTGCATTGCTTTGCGTATATTTCTGGCACTTCCAGTTACAATAGGGTCAGCAGAGAGATCTTTTAGCAAACTTAAGTTAATTAAGAATTGTTTAAGAAGTACAATGTACCAAGAGAGACTAGTTGATTTGTCAATTTTAAGCATCGAAAGTGAACTGACAAGAAGTATAAATTTTGACGATGTAATTGATTCATATGCTTCTATGAAAGCTAGGAAATGCAAATTGCCTAAATAAAAACCCATGAGTTCACAAAATATAGTATTGTTTAATATGTGTATACTTTTAATGTCACTTCGTCAATTTCATGCTTATTTATATTCTATAAATTCTTATTAAATGTCTCCATAAAACCATTTCAATTTTTAATACTTGTATTAATTTTAATGTCATTTCCTCAATTTCATATTCATTTATGTTCTTTAAATTCTTATTAAATGTCCCCATAAAACTATTTTATTTTTTAATTCTTGTATTACTTTTTCATGTTATTTCCTCAATTTCATGCTCATTTATGTTCTTTAAATTCTTATTAAATGTATTCACGAAGCCATACTACTGTTTAATAATTTCATTGCTGTTAAGGTCACTTCGTCAATTTCATGGCTATTTATATTGTTAAACATTAAATAAATGCAATTAATTACATAAAATTTACTGCTGTATTTGTTCATTTGCTGAGAAAAAATACTGCACTTAATATTCTATCATATATAGTTAAAAATTGTACTTGATTAAAGTTGAGGAATGGGGCCCGGCATAAACATGATTATGGCGAGGGAACGTGGTGGTAAGGGGCCCGGGAGCAGGAGAAGCACCAGAGCCCAGGATTTCTCTCCTGGGCCCTGGTTGGTCATACTGGACCCGCTGGCGTTCTTTCCTGCTGCAGGTGTTCTCCGCTGCACATTGCCGGGCCTCCCTCACCCGGTCGAGGAACTGCTGATATGTCTCACCTGCATCCTCCTGCCATAGGAAGGTGCTTTTCTGCGGCAGCATGGGCAATCACCCATGAAACAACTGGAACGGGATGTATCCTGTTGTCTCCTGTTCTGCCGTGTTGATGTCAAAGGCCCCATGCTGGACAAAGACATCCCAATTCTCCTGCTGACCCTTGGTGTAAGCAGACAAGGCTTCTGTGAGGGTCCTGTTGGTTCTCTCACACAAGCCATTCGTCTGTGGGTGGTAGGCAGCTGCTATCGCATGTCACACTCCCAGAATCTTTAATGTCTCCTCCAGCAGTTCAGCGGTGAAGCCAGTTCCCCTATCACTGATCAGTTTTCTGGGATTCCATGTCTCAGGATCAGGCGGTGCAGCAGGAAGGATTTGACGGTGGATGCCCCGGTGTCGGGTACAGCCTTAGCTTCCACCCAACGGGTAGCATAATCAGCACAAACAATTATGTGCCGGTTTCCTTGCGGCGTGAGGGGGAAAAGGGTCCACGTGGTCTATTCCTACAACTGAAAATGGTTGGTAGAAGGCTGAGATCGGGTTCAGAAATCCGACTGTCTGCTTGTGTTGCTGGCAGTGGGAACATGCAAGGACAAACCCCCAAACGTGCCTTGAGAGGCGTGCCCACCAAAACCTTTCGTGTACGCGTGCCCCCGTCTTCATCAGACCAAAATGGCCTCCTGTGGCCCCAGCATGACAGTCGTCCAACACTATGCGCCGAAGCGCTCGTGGGACAACCAACAGGAGCTTCTTACCTCTGCCATTGTTTACGTGGTAGAGAATACCGTTGCACAACCTGAAGTGCTGTCGCCACTCCCTGCCCTGCGTTGCCTCTTCAACGCTCCGTGGGTCTCTGTCCAAGCACTGCATGATCCGTCCGAGGTTAGGGCCAGTGCATTGTATAACAACATCATCTGCCCTCACCCCATTAGTCACAATCGCACCTGCAAAAAGTTCTTCCGGGACCTCGGTCGTTTCCAGTCCTCCGCTGGGATTGCGCGACATAGCATCTGCCACATTGGCCTTTCCCTTGCAATGCACGAATTGAACGTCATGCTCCTGAAGAGCCATGACCCACCGACCGATTTTTGCACTACTATTTTGCTTTTGGTAAAGCCACGTCACAGCAGAGTTATCCGTCACTACGGTGAAGGGTCTAACAAAAACATAATGACGTAGTTTCTCCACTGCCCACACAACAGCAAGGCATTCCAGCTCATTGCTGTGGTACTTTGCCTCGTGGTTCGCAAGCCTCCGGCTAATGTAGGCCACAGCAAATTCCTCACTCCCACTCCGTTGCACCAGGACAGCTCCTAACTCATCACCGCTGGCATCGGTGTGTATCTCGCAAGGCAGGCCCTCTTGAAAATACCGAAGAGCAGGAGCAGTAGTGAGCTTTTCCTTAAGCTCTATGAAGGCCCATTCCTCCGACGACCTCCATGCCCAGATCCACCCCTTCTTCAATAGCGCATGCAGAGGCTTCGCGATAGCCGCAAATCCAGGGATGAACCTCCGGTAATAGCTTGCCATTCCCAGAAACTCTCTGAGACTGTGAATGTTCCTGGGAGTTAAAAAGCCTCTTACCCCCTGCACCTTTGCTGAGTCAGGTTTAACACCTTTACGATCAATGCATTGACCCAAAAAGTTCAAACTGGTGTCCGCAAAATGGCACTTTTCACGACGAAGGGTTAACCCGGAACAAGCAATTGCCTCCAACACTGCACCGAGGCGTTGCTGATGCTCCTCAAAGCTGCTCCCAAACACCAGGATGTCGTCTAAGTAGACCAGACACTGGTGCCACTTCAAGCCTCCGAGTACTTGATCCATCAGGCGCTGGAATGTCGCCGGGGCATTGGAAAGGCCAAACAGCAATATTGTTGCGTGACAAGCAATCCCTTAGTCCTTTCACCCTTGTGTTCACTTTCACTTCACCGCACGCACTGCCACCAACCTCGCTAACGGTGTGCCTGCCCCTTCTTTTGTTTCTAGTTTTCGTAGTTGTTCGCAAAGTGGGCAAACAGGCTTGCCACCTCATGGCCATGACAATATCAAAGTTGTAGTTTGTCTCTATTAATTTCGAAGGTATTGGCCGAACGGATTTCAAAGAAATTTCATTTGTAGTATAGTAGTAGTAGTATAGAATGACAAAACGAATTGAACATGTTTAAAACGGATCTAAAAATCAGGGTTGCCACAATATAAGGGAAAATAATTTTCTGATTTCAAAGCAAATATATTAGTATACGATTATACTACGGTGAATTTGACGAAAAGCACTTCTGTACCACGGGAAACCCGTGTACATCCCTACTTGTTCGTTACGTTAATCCAAAATAACCGCTTAAAACTATACCCGCCCATGCGCCCCTTGGAAAGTACTCGCGTACCCCAGTTTGAAGACCACTGATCTAGATCTAAAGCTCGCGAGTCAATGTTTTTACCTGTTATCTTATGGAGAATGCAAATCATCCCCTTGAGTCCAACCCTGCAAGTTTTTCGTAAATTTTTCTTCGTCACAGTATTTTCATATCCGAGTAGATTATCTCTGCCAAATTTCAAGTTTATATCTGCGTATTTCATTGAGTTATTCGCGTTTAAAGAGCTTGACACGGACCAACCAACGCCGCCAGCAGACATCCCCGGCGATTCATCCCCATCGCACAGACAAAGATATTAAACATTTTATACTCCCAAGGAACTGAGAGAAAGTCCCCAACATGTTGTGGAGGCGACATGCTGGCTTAAATTGAAGAGTTTACACTGAAACTTTCATTTTGGTTTAGTAGTGATCGAACACTTGAAGACGGACGAAGTGACAAAAAAGCAAGTATTTGGAAACCATACCAGGAAGGCTTGTAAATATCGTCTACTGAAGATCCACTGCTCTTGCTTTTCTTCAATTTTGTTAGCTCTCGAAAGTAATGTGATCTTAAGGAGGCAATGTTTTTGCACGTAATTAATATCGCAGTTAAACTATGACCCGATTTCACTTAGCGCATCAATTCTATTATTTGTTTGTTTATGTTCACTAGATGTAACATTACATAAAATTGAATATTTTTCATCAAGTTCAATTAGTTTACTTGTATTTGCTTTCGTCCATTCCATAAGTACAGATATGTGTGTTCACTAAGTTTGCCGAACAACTGAAGACCGATAGCAGCGAGCAATATTCTGTGTATTCTGTATTTTCTTTTCTCCCATTTTAAATGTTTTTGTTTGTTTTTAATGTATTCCCAAGATGATGACTTTCACTGTAATGTGCTTAATGTTAAATAAATAAATGTAATAAGCAACAAGTGTTTGTTGACAGTAAAACTGACTGACCTTCAGCTAGCGCATACGCAAGTTCTGCCAACATGTCGGCCAAGTGTTTCCACTTAACAAATAATATCGAACACAACAAATTCAGTCAGATTTCGCAGCCAACATTCAACATGTTGTCCAAAAGAACTTGAGATTTCACTGATGGTTTCCACTTGCATTAAAACTTTGCAACGTTGGCTTCTGAAATTTGTATTAATGGAAACCAAGCATAATGCATACACACATTATTTTTGTCACACAAATACGTGTGATCAATTCAGTTTTCCGTTCGAATGTATTTGTTATATTTATAACGCTAAATTATGAAATTAGGGAACACAAAGAGCAACTCATCTGCGGTGATTTTAAAGCTATTAAAGGCAACATCAGTATTAAATAAAAATTTGTGGAAAGTAGGCAACATAAGTTCCATTTGGATCATCTTGTTAATCTCTGGAACATTCATTTATGTGATTTTATATTTATTGCTTACTTTTTAGTGCCTATAATTCGTTGATGATTATTTCAATAATTCATGCATATCTGTCATATTTGACAGGCAATTATACTCATTAATATTATAACTGGCTAATGTGATGATCCCAAGATAGACTCAAGTTGAGGTATATGCCTAAAAATTAGGGGTTGTGAACCTGATAAATAGAATTACCATTTAATTACAACAATCAATTTTCATGTGGACTATTATTACAGGAGAAATTCATCGTTATTTTTACACCAATCTGACAGTTGCTGAATAATTGATTTACTACCATTACACAATCTTAAGAGTGAAGAGGATAAAACAGTAAATTTGTATCATCAACATATAAAAGAATTTTAGTGTTATCTGCAGACTTTAGCCTAGAAGAAAGATTGCTAATGTAAACCAGAAACAGTACTGGTCCCAAAATAGAACCCTGGAGAACTACATAAGACATTGTTCTACTAGAAAAATTATATATCACATCATGAACATCTCCATCCTATCCTCAAAATTTGTTTTAATCCATTTGTTTGGTAAACCATGAAAGCTGAGTTATGAAGTTTTTTCAAAAGTAGCCTTACCAAAGGCCTTTCAGAAGTCAACAAATGGGCCAAGAGAATCCATTTTGCTCTCAATTGCTGCTAAAATGTAACCAATTGTTTGAAAAACTGCAGATGATATTGATCATTTTTTTCTAAATCCATGTTGTCATGGGGATAATAGTTTGTTTCCAGGTGTTATGTATTGAATTGTACATAGTAGTACACTAGTCTTTGTTTTCTGAATATGGTTTTGATGTATGTTAATATTTTGAATTTTTATATTATATAAAAATGTGATACAAGTGGACATTAAATGTAAAATTGTGATTTCATGTAATTAGTCAGTTATGTCTTTTCATAAGGGGAGAGAGATGTTATGTATTGAATTGTACCTAGTAGTACATTGTAGTACATTAGTCTTTGTTTTCGCTGTCTGCCGTGCTGCGGCGGGCATGCGCGTTGTCGTACGGACTTGGCAGTCGAGTCCGGTCTTGTCGGGCATCGGCATTGCTCTCTCTCTCGTCATATTTCCGCGAGTAGTCGCTGGGAACATAACACCAGGTACAATGTCAAATGCGTATAAAATATTTTTTTATATATCGGAAAATTGATTTTGAATTGTCATAGGATGGTAGTTGTTTAAGTTATTTATATCTCTATGATAAATATTAACCCCTTCAATAAAAATATATTACTTAAAAACTTTCAAATTAAAGAATTATAATGAAATATAATAAAATAGACAAATATAAAGAGCAATTTTAGTGGTTTTATTTTTTAAATATTAAATTTAATACAATGACAAGCAATCAGAGGTTAAAAAAATAAACATCAAATAGCAACAATGAAAAAAGTTTTGTATGCTTATAGAAGGGGCTTAATTTTCTTATTCATTCTTTAAATATGCCTCACTTCTCTATAATTGCTGAAAACCTTTGCTACCATATCCCTTAAGGACACTCTTGAGCACATTTTTGTTTTACAATATAAATGTGAAACTACATTTATAGTCCAATTGCAAAATTATTTCTTTTATAGTTCAGTAAATAATCACAACCATAATCAAAGTGAACAACAAATTCACAATTAAGGCTAAATTTTATTTTGCAAATAAATTTCATGAGCTAAATGAAAAAAACATTTTCTTAGTATTGAACTCAAAAAAATAATAAATTTACAAAACAGATACATATAATTCCTAGAAAACTATGTGAAAGCATAGAAAATAAAACAATGATGCCTTAATTGACTAGTCCCTTATCAATAGAAAGATAATTTTTACAAGACAGCAACTTAAATGTCTCATCAATTTTGACTCATGATATTTCAACAATCTTGAGACTTTCTGCAAATGTTTTCATCTTATTAACAAATTTTTCATCGCTCACTGAAGATGAAAGCTGAAGAAAGGTGTTGCCATTATTATTGGTTTTCCCCATTAATTCAATAAAATCCTTTTCATTTAATTTTGGTCTAACAAATTCAACAAAATACTTAAAAACACCGAAGTTTCCTTTGATGGAAGCTTTGTGAAAAATAGTATCTCCATCTTTATCTGGTTTCAAAATCATTTCTTTTGCAATTTTTTCATTTAAAAAGCCACATAACATCTTAGCATTAGCTAGGTTTCCTCTATAAGCTGCAGTATGAAAAATTGTACTTTCAAATTTATTGGCCATTCTTAGCAAATCCTCAAAAGTCTTCTCATCAAGTAGCAACTTAACTCTGTTACATATCTGGCTCAAAAAGTCACAAGTACCACATAAAATTGCTTTATTTAATGCTGTGCCTTCATTTCTATTGGTTATCAATATGAAATCCTTGAAGGATTGTTCATCTAACATTTCTTTTGCAAACTGCAATAACTGAATCAAAATTTCAGTTTTACATCTAAATGCAGCTTTATGTAATGCTGTGTCTCCCCATACATAATCTGTTGTCAGCAAAAAATCCTTGATTACATCTTTGTCTAGTTCTTTGGTATCATAAAAATTCTTCAACTGCTCTAGAAAATCAACATTATCCTTTAAAACAGCTACGTGTAACACAGTGAATCCAAAACCATTTTGTTTTAGTAAAACCTTTTTAAAACTGTCCTGATGCACATGTAAAACATTTAACAAATCTTCTATTAACCAATGATACTCTTTCATTGCTGCTATGTGCAAAATTGTGTCTCCAGTTTTATTAGGTAAATTTTTATTAAGTAAATGTTTACTAGTTAACCTTTTATTAGGTAAATTTTTATTAGGTAAACGTTTACTAATTAACCTTTTATTAGGTAAATTTTCATTAGGTAAACTAACTAAATGTCTGAATGTTTCCAATGTTTTTTCACTTTTAATCATATCCCAGAGATATTTCAAAACATTAACACTTCCCTGTAAAGCAGCTACATGTAATGCTGAACAAGAGTCATCATTGCTTAACAGCATAGACTTTTGTACCCATTCTTCACTCCAAATCTTCTTAGCGTGTGAAAACACCAATTTAACTGCTTCCACATCATCTTTATAAAAAGCATTTTGGAATGGCATTCTTCCACATTGGTTCTTTTTTAATATCATATTCTCTAATGAATTTTTTTCCATATTCTTAGCATTCTTAGATAAAAACACAAAGATTTTATTTATTACCTTTTTATTCCCATGCTTGCAAGCATTATGTAAAATGTTTTCACCTTTTTTATGTTTGCCTATAATGTTACATATTTCTTCATTAAACTTTTCAAAAAATAACTCCAACAGGGAATCTAGCCCTTCCAATGCAAATGTCAGTAAAGGTTTCACTAATTGCACATTTTTAACAAAACCTCTCCGAGTCAAATCTGGTAACAATTTACTTGCTAACTCTTTCAGTTCTTTTTCAATTCTGCTGTTTAGGAACTGACGAACAGCTGAGAAATTTCTGTCTATCAGTATTTTTTCAAGCCACAACTTTTGAATATTATCATCACCAGATTTTTCAATTAGCCATTCGCTAAAAAAATACTCTACAAATGTTCTGTGAATAAATTTAAAACCACCAAGATAAGGGGTGATAAGTCCAATCTGAATCAATTCATTAAAATCCTCCGAATTTTTCTGAAAGTAATCCTTATAAATTGATTTTTCATCATTCAAATACACTTTCATAGCTTCAACCTGATAATCTTTATGTATTTTGCTTTTAAAAAATCTTCTTGTATCCTCATTCTCTAAGTTAGTCTTCTGAAAATATATGTCAAATTTAGCATTTACAAAAAAGTCATATAAATCATTGAAATTAAAATTTTTATCTAATTTAAAATTTCTGAGTAAAAGTAAATTGGCCAGCATTACAGTGTGTAATGGAATGAAGGTAAATTTTCCTTCTTCATCATGGGTGGCCGCATTCAGCATGGCAAGCATTGTATCAGCATATTGAGAGAAATCTAAAACATCAATATATTCGCAAAGCCTCTCAAATTTCATTTGATTGCCTTCACGTAGTTCTCTACTACTTTCAATTTTCAAGATGCATTCTGCTAATGATTTGATCAATTCATTATTCTTTATGCCAAATGAGTCCATCCACTGTTCAATCCCTACCGTCAAAACACTCAATTTCTTAAAAGCATTTTCCAGTGCGTCTTTGTCATTTATCTCAAGGAAAATTTTTAATTTCTTTTTCCAAAACTTATTCAAAAATTTTACTTGTTCTTCCTTGGTCCAGTGATTCAGGCTGTAAGCAAGCACTTTTAATTCTTTTTCTAGGTATGTTTTATCATTCAATCTTGTGGATATCCAAAGTTGAAAAATGCAACTTTTTTCAAGAGCTTTCAAAAGAAATACCAAAAGTCTTTTACATTCTTTTGGAATTTCATCAAACCCATCAAACATTATTATAATTTTCTTTGAGTGCTTGCAACAATGCATAAAAATCCATTTCTCTAAAGGATTATTGAAATTTAACATAGAAGCCAAAAATTCAATTGCTTTCACAGTTCCATTTTCATCAAGGTCAATTTTTTTCAGTTGAGTGGCATAGTCAATAACATTGATGTTAACAACCCAGAAGTCCATTTTCTTAAGTATCTTAGCTAATCTTGACAACATAGTTGATTTTCCCATTCCAGGATTATCGGCTAAAATTATTACATTTCTGTCTTCCAGGGCAGTAATGAATTCTGATTCATCTTTATAAGGAACCATTTTATCTTTATCAATAAAATCATTCAATTTGCCAAGATCACCATTAGATTTTTTCCATAACAAAGCACCACATTCCAAGTTCAGCCAATGAACTGACTTAGGTTTTGAAGTTAAGTTTTGGCATATTTCTCTAAATATTCTTCCATCTATCTCGCTAGATTCAGCTTTATTAAATATTATCCTTTTTCCTTTATTAAAACGTTCTGCATTATCCCATTGCTGGAGATGATTTTCTGGAACACCCATAGACAGCAAATCATGTTCTGTGGCATTGCTTATGTATAGAATGAATGGACATGACTCTCCTGTAAGAATTTCATGTTTTATTGTCTGCTGCCTAAAATACCTGCTAATGTAGTAGTCATCATCATACTCTTGAGAAATTGATTCCCTTTGCTTTACTATTTCAATTTTATTTTCTTCAACCAGAATACATAATGCAGCTCCATCAAGAGATTCCATTTCTATTTTGTTATCAAACAGTTCCTGAAAGGGCATTTCCTTTCCTTGAAAATGAATTTTTTTCTCCATTAAGTGCTTTTTTGAGGAGGTTTTTAAATGATTCCATGTGTAATGTGTGACTTGAGAATCAAAGTTGTGTTTCTCATTAACAATAAAAATTACTCTTGCAATAGCATTTCTGAATATCTTAGACAAATTGTCCACATCATCTGAATAACCTAAGTCTGATATTAACACCATGACTTCACATGCTTTGGATTTCAGGACATTTAGTACTTTGGTCTTGTTTTTCTCAAAGTAGCTCAGCTTTATAAATAGACAACATTGGCGAAATCTACTCCTGTATTCATCCAACAATTTCTGATAAAAGTATATGCTGCATAAATGAATGCTAGATGCCTTTACTAACCAAAACTTTTCTTTGTAAGGAAATTGATGTGGTTCATTTTTAGAAGGCTCCTCCAACCGAATTTTTCCAGACTGAATACTTTGTATTTCTCCTAGATATTCATTCATATCCATGATTGTTAAGGAATGTTTCATGCAAGAACTATTCAACAAAAAATCTTTACAATCTTGAATCACATGTTTTTCATAATACTTAAATAATTCTGGGGCCTGCTCATCAATGCGTTTCTTTCCATCTTCATCACCAAATTTTGCCAACATATGAGGTATTCTTACTATCAACTCTGCATGCCAATCTTCTGGTTGATACATAGTATAAACTCTTTTAATGATATCATCTATCTGAACTAAAGTCTTACCTTCAATCACACTTTTGATTAAATTCTCAGATAAAATTTTTTCCAATAGTTCTTTCCTTTCCTCAATGCCTAGGATTTCCTTGGTGAGAGCACCTTTTACTCTATGTTGAGCTGTACTTAAAAAGTGATCGTTTATTTCCCTCAGATGCTTGTGTATTTGAGTTATTTCATTTGATGCGATGTTTAGGCAAACACTTTCGAGAATATTCTCAGAAATTTCATTAAATTTAGCTGATTTAGCACTATCTTCATTGGTGTAGGGTTTGCATTCATTGCCATAAAGAAGCATATTGGCTTGGTGGGTCATCTCATGAGCCAATGTCCCCAAAACCTCTGTTCTTATCTCCTTTTCAACATTGCTATTCTTTGCTGCAATGGTTATTATGTCGTTTACATAATCTATTTTTCCTTTAGTTCCCCATTGATCAGTTGGATCCATATTCTTGGTATGTACTGAATTGAAATCAAAAATTATTTCCAACTTACTGGAATATTGGAGAACTCGAAGGACTGTAGAAATATTAGGACACCTATCAAGCTCTGCATAGAGTCTTTCAATAAATTCTTTTACATTACTGATATATCCAATCCACTTAGATTTTCCAACCAACTTTATAAGGTAATTGTTTTTCAATTCCAAAATATACTTTTCTAACTCTCTTTTGAAGTCTTCTATGTCATTTTGTGTCAAGGGCAATTCAAATGTTTTTTCTTCTTCTGGCGATAAAAATTCAGCTGCTTTTGAAAAAAGGTATGCATAAACATTCCAATGTTTTTTTATACCAGCAACAAACCTTGCTGATTCATTTTTTGGGCTTAAATAAAGCATAGATGTATCATTTCTTATCAACTCCTTCACTTTCTCTAAATTTCCCATCTCTATCATTTTATGTAATTCATTCCTGTCACAAAGAAATTGCTTCAAATTCTTTGCTTGTTGATCTTCTCCTTCAATACTTGCAACTGTACATTCACTAGGAATGTAAGAGTCCTTCTTCAACAAAGCTAAAACAGAAAAATAATCCTTATTCCTCCAAGCATAGTCCACTGCTCTCAAATCCCCTCTATTTTTTTTATTTACTTTAACCCCAAGACTAAGAAAGAAATGCAATTTTTTAATATCCTTAAACTTTGCACATAGCATGAGTGCAGTATTCCCATCCCTATCACAAATTTTATTTGAAAAATCAGTTTCTTTCTTTCTGTTGGCAGAATTGGATGAATCCTCAAGTGAGGATCCCAACAAAGACTTTATATCCTCCAAACTGTATCTTTCCACAGCTACCCCCAGACTTGTTTTTCCCTCTTCATTGAATATAGTTAAATTTTTCAGAAATATTGCAACTCTTTCATTAGGGACCTGTCCTTTTTCCAGATTTTTTTCTTTTGAAAACAATGGCAAATGTTCAATTTTTTCTCCATCATACTCATCATAACTCAGCCTCATTCTTTTGATTTCCTGATGTGAATTCAACATATCTAGTATCTCTTCTTTGGACTTGGATTTATTTTCAGGCAGTGACTTGGCTATCGCTAAAGGGGTCTGGCCTTCATCATTCTTTGCATTCACTCTTGCTCCATATTTCAGCAATAAATTTACAACTTCCACATGGCCTCTCCTTGCAGCAACATGAAGCAGTGTGTTGTTTTTATCATTTGCATCTCTAACATCAATGTAATTCAACTTCTTTAACAGGCTTTCCAGTTTTTGCGCATGCACATTCTTTTTCCTCAATTCTATAAATAGTTTTGCATTAACAATGTAGTTCTGCTCATCACTACTACTGCAGTATTTCGAGGATTTATCTACCATAACTATCTCAAAACTCTCACCTTCACAAATATTATTCATCTTGAATATCTATAAATTTTATTTACCAATAGCTTATAAAACAGCTTTTGCTTAGTGCATATTTAAGCATTTATGTTTGAATGCATATCTGCATAAAGTTGAGAAATTTTTGAATCGTAACAAACAACAGATGCTCCATGGTTAATCATCTCACATTGATTCTGGATGCCATTTAAGGAAATATTTAACACACCTAAGAATTAACAAAGAATTAGTTTTTAAGCACTATTTTCATATTATTTTCATTCAATTTTAAAGTTAAATTATTTATATCTTGATGTATTTCACAATATTGTATGTTGATAGACACCATAGATGAAAGAAATATTTGACACAGTAATGACAACAGTAAGGTGACTCCAGCATGCACATTCTTAAATTCAAAGTTTTTAATTTTTGCCTTTATGAAAAAAATGGAGATAAATAATACTGCCACAAGATGGAAGCACTCTTATTGCTGGTGCAGATAGCTTTATCCACTTCATGTCACCAAAACAAGATAATCAGAACTCTTATATTAAGAGTAATGCATCACTTGTAGCACCATTTTACACTTTATATGGTTTTGTAATTAGTCCTCCACATTGAACCTCTGAAATATGATTGGCAAAGTATTATTTTTCTGATATTATTGACATTGCATTATAATTAGGTATTTTCATCAAAACATACACATATTTAAATATTACCACAAATTGTAAAAAAATAATTACTACCAGATTTAATTATATCCAGAAAGATGTGGATTTAGGCTTACATAGGCTGAAGGCACAAAGATTAATTTGAGGCTCCCTTCAGCAAATGACTCATTGATTTGAGTTACAAAAATTAAAACATTACAATCTTAAACCAATAACATTTATTCCATTAAAGTAAAAAGAAAATAGATTTATCCACAAAAACTAAAAAACCTGTTGATCTGTTGTCATAAAAAATACAGAACAGTTACCATAGAAAGATATAAAGAAAAATATATCTTTTAAATAACAAAATGTAGGAACATAACATAACAGATTTCTACAAAGGTGTTAGAAGCTATGTACTAAGATGTAACAACAATAATAATACGCATTAAATATTATACACAAAGCCAAGAGTGATTCCGATTATTTTAGAAATAAAACTGACAAGTTATTTACAATGAGGTATATTAGTATCAACGCAAATGGCTAGCAAAAACATTTCCCAAAATAGAAATATTTTTAACTTCATGTTCTACAAATCCTTACATAATGGCACAGCTAAATGACCATTTCCTATTTTATACAAATAAAAAATTATTTAATACCTAAAACATAATCTGTTTATATTATCTATTTAACTGTGAAATAAACATTTCTGGAGTTTCCTACCAAAAAATAAGAAAAACAATATTTTTTTTAATTTTGCAATTATTTTGCAGCAGCATTATTTTACTTTTTTTGAGATTTTCAATTTTTCTAGTCGGTTATGAACATAGTCCTACCGACATGAAAAATTTTGAGTTTCCAGCTCTTCTAGAAGTACATACCTAAACATTGTTATCCTCCTATATCAGGGGTGGGCAAACCTTTTACATGGCGGGCCACATTAACAGTTGCAGCTTCTTAGGCAAGCCACATAAACATGGAAATGCTTCAGCGGGCCATGATAGAGTTGATATCGGAAGTGATTTGAGATAATGCGAAAGATTCTGTTAGTGAAAATCCATAATAAATAATACGTTATCCCCATAACATCACTGGAAAAGATTTTCTGGCCATAATTTTATATAGTATATGAAATTACCTGTATTTTATATTACAGTTTACTTTCATATTGGCCACATAAAATGCCCATGCCGACTACATGTGGCCTTCAGGCCTTGGTTTCCCCACCTGTCACAAATCCTATATCATAAGTAGGGTATGGATTTTTCAGATTTTACCTGATTTTTACCCTCCGATTGCCTTCCTTAAAGTTTGGGTAAAACCCGAAAAAATCCAAAAATTATTAGTTTTCTTTAAACACAATTTTTTTATATTTGGTCACAGAATTTCTATTCTGGCACTTGTAGGCACCTCAGCACTTGAGTGTAGTCCAATATGCTTGTGATCAGCCTGTTTATTCTCTTTGTAAACAATTGATTCGTAAGCTTACTTTGTAACCTAATCTTAATATCCTATGTTTGCTCGTGCCACTAATAGTCAAGGACCTTGCCTTATCTAGTGGCTGCTAGAACTACGATGAAAAAAGGAAAAAAGAGCCCAAGTGTCTGTTAGTTGAAAACACTACGAAAGAAAAATCATTTCACTAATATCTGCTGTTTTCAAAAAAAGAAGAATGGGAAGCAAGATATTTGTGCAGCCTGCGAGGTGTTCCTCTCCACCTGGAGGCATTTAACACACGATATCACACTCTCAAACATACTTAAGGTTTAGCAAAAAGTTTTGATTGTTGATCAAACTTTTAAATAAGAATTTATTTGAAATAATTTTACTCGAATTACAAAATAATAAAATACAAAAAATTACCCAAGATTGAACTTTTTTAAAACATTGAAACATCTGCAACTTATTTATACCAGATTTTAACCCAAACGAAAAGGAAAATAATAAAACCCGATATTTACCCTCCAAATGAAATTTTTTTAAACTCGAAAAATCCATACAAGAAATTATATTCTGGCCAATTAAATATTTTCAAATTTAAACAATTATATTAATATTGAGGCACTTCTAGATGTGCTAAAACATTGAAATTTGGCCTTCAACTCCTTTCTAAAACCTCGGTCAAGATATTCATAAACAGACTTCAGATGGTTTGTTATCTCTTCTTCCTCATTCTCATGATTACGCAGTCCCGTCTCTGAGCAGCCCTTCCCTCTCTCAGTGGTCCTTCCCTCTTTCTGGCTCTGCCCCACATTCTCTCGCACACAGCTCATCGCTCTCAAGAAGTGTTTACAAAGAACACCACATGGACCTATAGCATGAACGAGAGTGATGAACCTCTCAAAAACTAGTCCATATTTTCTTTCCTCTCGCACAATTTTTTGGCTGAAATAAAGTTCGTCTTAGCATGGACTGGATTTTTTTAATTCATCTAACAAGTAAGTCCCTTCCGCTCTACTATTTCAGAAATTATATGACTCCATTACATACAAGAAAATGATCTTAAAACTATATAGATTAAACATTTATTTTAATTACCTTAATAGTAAACAAATAACTAATAATAAAACTAATTATATATAATGTAGAGATATTAACAAAAATGTAAACGAAACTTCAAGTTTTATAGATGGGATCAAAGGAGCACGAGAGAGAGCAGTGAAGGAATACCGTGACATTTGCCGGTTGTAAGTACATTTACACATTCACGGGTGAGTCATAAGTAAGGGGAGGCCAATAAGAGTCAGAATATTTCCTTGTTCCTTCAATATTTCCAGAAGAATTTCCCATTCCTGAGAGACTCTACATGTGCCCAAACAGTCAAACTCCCACATCCCGGTAGCTCACCGCT
The DNA here is from genome assembly GCA_028673005.1 of Tanypteryx hageni. NCBI lineage: Eukaryota > Metazoa > Arthropoda > Insecta > Odonata > Petaluridae > Tanypteryx > Tanypteryx hageni. The sequence continues at coordinate 87,093,832 of CM054116.1, read as the reverse complement.
GGCAGCTTTTTCTGCAGCATATTCTAGTATAGTAGATATGGCAGCACCGAGTTCTCCAGCTAGGGGGGGGGGGGGGGGGGAAACGGCTCTCCACTTCCTAGCAGCGGAAACACACGAGCGGTCCCGAGTATGTATGAAATGTCAGTCGCAAAGATAACTGAAATGGGGCATAGTATCCTATAACGTCCGTAAGAAGCAAGAATATATTGTAGATACATAAGATGTCGAAAAAATCCGCAGCACTAAATCACTTTGTCTTTAATTACCGCAAAACTAAATATAAAACTTGAAAGTATGTATGAAAATGAGACTTACATCCTCCACGCAGAATGGTCTTCGTTCCTATTAATGCTCGCAAAAATTGTTTTCCCACTGACCGATGAAGGTGTTCTGGAATAAACAGAAATTATATTAAACTTTGATTAATCTTGATATCCAGGAAACGATAACCATCCACTATTAATGTAAATGCTTATAATAGATATGAAAAAGTACTAACCTCAAACAAACAACAAACGATACGCCAAGAGTGCAGAAGCAGATTGATCTTTCTCCATCAACTTGCAAAGACTGAAAATAATGCATACTATTAGAGATTGAAGTGGTTGATGGGATCTTGCAGAGCATCGACCTTTAGGGTAGTAAGGGTTTTCACATAGCATTGGGAAAAAACCTCTTTTTTGGAACCGAGAAAAGAACATTTTCCAAGGATAAACATCCTAGGATGCACAGGGGGGAGGATAGCATATGGGAGAGAACTGCTTAACGACAAGGGGCACATTTATTGAAGCTTCCATCCTCATCCTCCACACTCCCCCTCCTCCTATGCTTCACAAAGGAAGATAGTAGATAAACAACAAGGCCATTTTCCCATCATAAATATAGAGAACGACCCAAAGGAAAATTGGAAGTGGTTAGGGTAGCATGACTTTGTTTTTCAGCAATTCCCTAGGACTGGGCTTTGTGGCTCAACAGGGGGCCACTATGGCTGAGGAAAAAGGGAGAATATTTGAGATTTTGACTTTTCAGAAAAAAAGAAGAGGTTTTGGGCTAAAATCGACTTTTAGTGAGGCCCTCTAATCAATAATCAATAAGGCCCCCATCTAGTGCCTCATTCTCCTGTGCATAAATCCGCCTCTGGATCCAGACTGTGTACTCAATTACTCCATTAATTCTTTCTTAATTGAACCACATACAATTATGTAAAGCATTCCATCACAAATTATAACTGTGGAGTATGATGGATTAATAGAGGTTTGAATGAACTAAAATAATTTAAGTAATTATAGCAATAAAATTCTCATTACATGAATACTTTAGAATGTTGGAGTTACTAAAGAGCATCTAGGTTAAGTGCATTGAATTCTGGGATATATTCACAATATACTCAATAACATGCACATACTTGCAAAACTAAACACCTATTCTCATAATATTGAATTAATATATGTCCTGGAAAATTTTTAAAATATAATTCTGCCTTCCTTACCATATATCTTGTAGCTTTACAATATGATAATTAGGGTATGGATTTTTGGGTTTTACTCTTTATAGCACAATTTATATCCTCAAATGTTTTTTTAAAATTTGGATTAAATCTGGAAGATATTGATTATTCTTAGGTAACCAACAGTAAAAGTGTAAGTATTGCTACAGTTTACAGGGATCAAAATTAAAACAAAAGTAAAAGTTTGCAAGATATTCTTTTCATAGAAACAGACAATGCTGAACATATGAATGCAATGGTTTTTAAAATTCAAAGTGGTGAAAAAGTGCCTCCTATACAAATGTTACAGACATTTAATTCATGTCGGTGCTGACAAAGCCATCAATTGCCAAGGAATGCAATAAAATTTATTATTATGCTAGAAGCTGTTTTTAAACATTCACCAAAACAATTTGGTAAATATATATCCGCATGCAAAAGTGTATAAATTATTGGAGTTGAACCACCAGCTGTTATACCAGTTTGTTGGGCTAATTTTTAGGTAAGTTTTGAAATAACTATTAAAATGTGGTGTGGTATACATGCATTTTTGAAAGGCTCAGAGATGGCTGATGTTAAAAGAAAAAAACAGTAGAAATCAATTAAATAATAGTTGTTTGGCCAAAATGAATAATACACTTCACTTTAGAAAAATGACAGATTATTAAATTTCATAATACATAACTAGAAAGTAATGGACATGAAAAAAATCGTTTGTATGGCTGGATGTTTTGAGCATTTCACTTCCATGATCTACACGTCCGAGCTCAGATGAAAAAAATGCTCTTGTGTCTGTAGCCTTAGTCATCATTCATGCTTAGTTTTCACAGGAAGTAGCAGTTCAACTTTCTGATGATAGGAAAGTTTACTCCTGGACATCATTTACAATGTGTTACGTAGTCGAAAACAAATTAATGATGAATTAAAAACCTGATTTAGTACACTTTCTGCTCATGATTAACTAGTCATTATATTGGAAACCAATGTCCTGCTACTAGAACATTTGTTCTCCGACTGGCTGTGGTGCTTGCAGTCGTTGATTGACGGAAAATCTTTGAAAAATTGTTTTCAATTCATTTTCTGCACACAATGGTTAACTCGCTCAGCTTACTAATTTCGCAAAAGACCTCAACTTAAGTAGAGAGATAAACTGTTGAACAGAGCCTTATTTAGGGTCTTTTTCCTTGGAATATTTGCAAACATAGTAAAGATAATAGGCTACCGACAAACAACTCTTGCCATAAGAACAAGTTAGAGAGCTAGTGTAAGACAGTCGACAGTAATCTTGAAATAACTCTCCAAATCTATAAGGCTCTGATACAACGTAGCTATGATGACTGACTACCTGCATTCTTCTTCTGACTCCCCTAACCCACTCCACCTTATGCCCCTGATCCCCATTCTCCAACATCATTCTTTGGTAGTCTTTACTCTGCCCCAGCACAATAAAGTTATGTTTGTAGATTTGTTTGACACTTTTTTAGAATAGCATAAGCCTGGAGTTTCCAAGCATTACAAAGCCATGACCCCATCATCTAAGGCTAGCTACACACCAACAGAGTCAGTTGATTTAAGTCCAGTCGGACTCTATTATCATGATTTTTTTTACACCTATAGAGCCTTAGTCAGTCATTATGAAAGATGGAGCCTTGGCATTTGTTCTGTTTACTCACAGTTTTATGAAAGTCATCAATTACAACTACTTCAAATATGTCATATATGGGATAATCTTTCAATGGGAAAAATCGATTTATTTACAATTTAAAATTCTAAAAATGACCTTTGATGTTCAGACCTAGACTGTTTTAAAGGAAAGTGAATCAAGTTTTATATTCTTTTCATGCATTTTCTCCTTCAATTCGAAATAGCTCAAATTTAATGTTTATATTACATACAGTCAAACCCAGATTTAGAGCCACCATTTGTCCATCAATAACATTGGCATTAAAGCGGGGGTGGCAGTAAATCAAGGTATATGTTTTCACTATGTAATCATAAGACAGAAGTTCTGTTCACAGGGATTAATGTACAGTATGTGGGGGTGGCACTATATATGAGAGTGCTAAATTAAGGTTTGACTATATTTTGAAAAACTATAGGTGTGCCTTGTTTAGAGCAATTTCAGTATAGTGCAATTGGCATCTCAATTTTTATTTATTGAAAATTTAAAAAATAAAATTCCTAAAAGGCTACGGTCTGTTATTATGGTCCCAACTTTTTCCTTACTTGCCTTCACTTCTCTGTTCCAATAATAGTTGTTTTACATTAATTAATTGTTGTTATCTATAATTTTATTCACTTTATTTCTGTCTATTTCCCTTTTACAATTTTTTTTAGATCGGTTTACCCCAATTCTAGTCTTTTGCAATGATGCAAACATTAAAAATTATACACTTGTTAATGTTATTGTTTGGGTGGATAGGATTGGGATTGCTTTGGGTGGGTTTTTGCTTTGAGTTTGGTTAGGTTCAGTGATGGATTAAAACCCTCTGGGGCCCCTAGGACCCAAGATTTCAGGAGCCTTTCCCCATAGTTTGTAATGTTTTAAAAATAACTATGGCATCATACTGAAAAACACTTTTTAACATTACAATTTTTAATTGAAAAGTCTTATTTTTCTATTATTTTACTAAAAGTTGTTACTAACATTTTAATTTTTATTTATTTTTTGAAGTAATAGATATAATTATTGTACAGCTTTCAGAACGTTTTACAAGTCTTCAAGAAATATCATCTCTTTTTTCCTTTTTATCTGGAAAAAAATTGGCTTTTATGCCATTAGAAGCACTGAAACAGGCAGCAAAAGAGTATTATGAAGTATACAAAGATTTAGATCTAATACCATTCCTAAATGAACAGGAATGTTTCAAACAGCAATCTAAGATATTATTTGTCAATTTAGAGTCATTGGAATATTTTGAAATTTTGGAAGGAATGGTGAAATGGGATTTGTGTGAATCCTATCCAAATATGGCCTTATGGCTCATTTTTACATTGCGTGTCAGTAGTCTCAGGAGAATGAAGTTTTAGTAAGTTGAAAATAATTCAAAATTAATTGCGCTCAACAATGGGCCAAAATCGTCTTTCCGACTAAGTTAACTTTCAATAGAAAGTAAATTATTTTGCGAAGCAGATTTTGAAAAGATCATTGACAATTTCGCAAGTGTGAAAGCCTGCAAAAAGCAGTTGACCTGTAAATAAGACAAATAATAAATTTTATATTCATTTTCTTTGCCTTTCAATATTTTCTTGTGAATATAACCCTATAGCGCCTTCTGTTTCCTTATGGTAACATTGCAGATAATTTTTGAATAATTGCACATAATTACTGTTCCCGCGCAATTAAAAGAATTTCACAACATAAAAGGGTTCAAAAGAGCTACGAAAAACAATCAAAAATACAAATAGGTACGTGTAGATGTATGATTATATTATACAAAGGCGAAATTTATGGCTTGCCATAGGCGCCATATTTTGTCACTATGCCTCTGCTGATTGGAGCACTAGCACTGGGAAATATGGGCTATTGAGAAATAAATTCGGGAGCACTAAGGGTGTAAGGGGGGCACAGAGAACTAAGAACTCTTAAGTCGTCTCTTATTTCTCCACACCTTGTCCGTCTTGGTATGACAAAAATCTTATAATAATGTCTCTGGGGTGAGGATTGGAGCTTTTGGGAATGCGAATCCTGTGCGCTCTGCCAAGATGCTGCAGGTCGATCTCTTCCTTCAGATTCTCTTTGAAAAACTTGGTCGTGACTTGTAAACAATCCTCATTCTCTTGCTTATGTACTCCATGGATAAGGAGACAGTTGCATCTAGAATATTGTTCTAACGCATCCTGCCTCTCATGTAAATCAACACTTTTCTTCTCTAAATCACTCAATTGATCGGAGTCGGCAGAAGTCCTTAATAACTTTCGTTCTGAAATTGGAAAATCTTTCCTCCAAAGAAGAAAGATTGTCGTTCCTCTTTGGAGTGTCTTCCTTATGGATTTGGGTTAGTTATGCTTGGAAGGAAGACATAGTCTTCATGATAATGTCCATCATAGTGTGAAAATCCATGCTATCAGACTCGAGGTCCTTGAGGATCTTCGGCGGCATCTTCAGCGGTCAGGCTACCTAAAAACGTAAAAGTGAAAGGTACCTAATGACACATCAGGCACCCACGAGCATTAGACTAAGAGAGGATGTTCATGAGTATAGTAAGATTTTTAATGCATAATTTTCGCAGAATGATTTAGACTATTTGCAGATCATAACCATTCAGAGAAGCGCTGTTTTTAATTTGGTTAAGTTCTTTTTCAAAATCTCTTTTGGAAAGAGGTATATATAATAGTCTATGCATCATGGGATGAAACGATGTTAATTTATGTGAGATATGATTGCTGGAATCATTTGGCATGTATTTGTCAGCATGAGTGGGTTTTTGGTAGATGTTGCATTTTAGTCTGTTGTGTTGTCTTTTTACTAATAAGTTGAGGAAAGGAAGGGTTGTTTTTTTCTTGTTTAAGTGTGAATTTGATGGATTCATATTGTTTGTTAAGATTTTGTAAGTCTGTGATGTTGCTTTTTGATGTGTTTAACATGGTAAAAATGTCATCTAACCCATGTTTTGGTGCAAGAGGTAAAAGTGCCTTTACATTGTTTTTCGAAATTTGTCATAAACAGCATTGCAAGAAAAGGGGATTTCCTATAGTCATAGCTTGATTTTGTTTATTTTAAAGAAATTTTGTTTCATGCAGAGATGTGCTAAATGTATGCATTCATTGGCTATTTATAGGGTGAGGTTTTGTTTTATAAGCCAGGTTTTTAAGAATTTTTAAGTTTCTTCTATTTGGGACACTAGGGAACAGAGAGACAATATCAAAAGAGATCAGAAGTTCTTTATTTTTTAGCGTTATATTTTGTTTGGTTAATGAAATATGTTATTTTCTCCATACGTAATATAGGGGACAGTACTGTTTTCATGAAAAAAAAATGAACTTCGAGATTTCAACGGAAATACATGTTCTGAGGTCCCCTGAACACATTTTGACCATTTTATCGATGATGTCTGTATGTATGTGGCAGCTTTTTTGTGGGTACTCTAACTCAAAAACTATGAATCAGGTCAACACGAAATTTTATATTTAACATTTTTATAAAAGTCACAAGAACTGATGAGTTTTTGGTAAAAATTGTTCAACCGGAAGTGGGTGTTTACTCATGTCACATCCATTATTACTGTATTGTTTTCATGAAAAAAATCGACTTCAAGATTTCAACGGAAATACATGTTTTGAGGTCCCCTGAACACATTTTGACCATTTTCTTGATGATGTCTGTGTGTGATAGCTTTTTTGTGGGTGCTCTAACTCAAAAACTATTAATCAGGTCAATGCAAAATTTTATATTTAACATGTCTATAATAGTCATAACTGATTAGTTTTTCGTAAAAATCACTCAACTGGAAGTTGGTGTTTACTCTTGTCATTTATCCGGTATTTTGAAATATTTGCTTTAATATTTATTAAATGTAAAAATGTATCAGAATAAAAATTGTAGGAAATTAAATTTTCTACAACCTTTGTTTGAAACATTTTTTCATATAATGCATTGTTTAAGAGATATCTTATATTTTTGGCTGCCACCACCACACCACCTTCTGACGACTATTGTTAACCACTCATCTGGGTATTTAATTTTTCGAAACTGGAGGTGGGCATTTAAATTGCAATTAAGGTGAATCAAATCGCAAATCGATTAAAAAATACGTTAATTATTCCGTATTTGAGTTGTTTTTTATTATTACAATAAAAATGTAATTTGTTAATAACATTTAACGAACACAAATTCCTAAAATATGGTATAAAGACATTAAAAATTTACACAATTACTAATTGATTAAAAAATAAAAATATTATAAATAACATATAAATGTTGTTAATTTTAAAATTAGGGTAACGGAAATGCAACCCACAATGCAAAGTCAGGATCTAAATACGAGAAGTGTATCTTTTCCAAATAAAGAAGTGAAGCCAATTTACTGCCGAGACGGTAAACTAAAAGGATGCAGCTAGTCGCCGAAGAAGCTGCGTGACGGAATATTATGGCATTCCCATAGCAAACAGCCGAGAATACAGCATGACGTATATATACGGCATACCCAGATGTGGTTAACAATTGACAGTTAGTTATGTCTTAGTAACGCTCCTTTTTCTTTTCTTAATTGTTGGAGCTTTGTGGCTATATACAATATCAGAAGGCTATGGTTTGAGTTTATTTCTGTTTTATTTAAAGTCTAAAATTTTCTCGCAGTTTCTTAATATATTATTATGTAACCTATTTGGAATTTTTAGAAATATTACAGATATGGAGAAAGTCATGTGGTGGCTACATCAGATTTTTTTTATTTTAAATTTAAATTTTCTCCTTTCTGATTTCTAAATTTGTGCTTGCTTTGTGGATTACTATTTATCCCTTGATTTTTACCTAGGTTAATGACCACATTAACTGTGGAATATAACGTTAGTTTGGACTGAAAGAACCCGTTTGCTGAAATTATTGATGTGTTTTATAATTACCTGTAATATTTCATTCCTGAAAGTGAAACATAACTTCATGCATATTCCTTGCGAAGTGTAAATATTTTACTATAAGCAGGAAGGCTATAATATTCCCCTTGCTGCATACTACTACAGCAGCAAATGACATAAACAACTGGCCAAAATCAAATTGTCTTTCACTCAATCTCTTATAAATAGCCCTTCTATATTTTCAGCCATATCAAGCAAAATAGAATGATCCATTTTCCATTAAAATATATGGTCAAACTATCAATCTTCCACACTAAATTTTTGGGCTTAGATACTAGTGAGACCTTAGATTAGACACATTCACTGAATCGCTTAAAAAAATCAACTCTGCCATAATTGTTATCCGAAATAGGTTTTATATATTCCCACCATGGATATGGTGTAATATATTTTGGGGAATCTCATCCCAATTAGCTACATTATTCATTTTACAAAAGAGAGCTCTAAGACTGATGTTTAACCTAAAAAGACGGGGCACTTTTTCATTTAATCGTGTAACATTTATTTTACTCAGCCCCAACGGATTGGGTAAGTTGGTGGAAGTTTTTTGTTCCTCCTCACGTTCACTGTGTTCAGAGGCATCTCTGTTCAAAGAAAAAAGAAGGAATGCCATTATAAAAATGGCAACCCTTCTTTTTCTTTGAATGGAGATGCCTCTAAACACAGTGAACATGAGGAATGAAAAACACTTCCACCAACTTACCCAACCCGGTGGGGTCAGTCAAATTTTCATTCATGTTCAAATTTGCCTCCCCTGGCATGTGGGACAGCACGAAGCCTTTTGAATTTGTATCTCATAGAATTCATGTGGAGATACACATTTAATGAGGATCCATTAGAGAACCTTTTTAAATGTATCCGTGATATGTATCCATGTTTGTAAATAAATAAATTCCTTGTTATTTATTTTGATGAATGTTACATGTTTAAACGAAAAAGTGCCAAAAGACAAACATCATGTAAAAACATATTTATTGAAAATAAAATATTATATAAATTTATTTATATCAACCCATGTTATCATTTAATTGTCATAACAAACCATATATGAATTAGAAGTGATTGGTTTCTGTTTACATATGCTATAAAGTCGATTAAACCACATCCTTTGTTATACATGTACATATTTTCGCAGACCCCTGGACCTCTTCCGCTGAACCCAGGACAAGAAGCACTGTTATAGATTAACCTGTAACCACAGGCATCAGAAATTGACACACAAACACAGGTGTGCAGTCCCTCAGACCCCACGCCAAAAATAAATAATTATGTGAGAAGAAACAACACTGTATAAAGTTTTATGTTGATATTTGAAATAAGGTCTTGGTGAAAAAAAATATATGAACTCTTAGTATGCAATATATTATTAGCAAATAATAAATGAAAATTTTTTAAACAAAAATGGCTCTAATTTTTGATAGGTTACTTTTTTAATTTCATATTAGTATTTGCTTTAGTCTTCTGCAGAGGGTTTGTTTAAACACATGGATATAAAAGAATTTAAAAAAAGGAAAAACTTATTAAAAATTGAGGACCCTAAACTTCGTGAATTTTCACTCCGGCGCATGCTCTGCAAGCGGGTACTGAACATTTCAAATATATTGGGCTGCTACAACTAAAACATTGGAAGGGAGTTTTGGTTTTCTTTTCCGGACGTGCGACGGTCCAGGACGGTTTAACTACGACATATCTTCATAAATTTCCGAAACCGTGAAAAAGAACTGTCCCGAAAGAATTACGCGAACACAGGCATGCGGGCTCTCAGACCGGCAACGAAAATAAACACGCTCTATTAAGCATAGGCCCAATTCTAGCAGCCAAATGCCATACAGTCAACAAAGCCACCTGTAGGATACAAAGGTAAACCAGCTCAAAGGCGTGGATGATTCACGAACCCTAAATTAAACTTGAAATTTTTCGTGTGGTCTAAGAGACCGATGCCTGTGGTTACGGGTTAATCAAAATTTTTAATGCGTAAGCAAAGTAATTAACTGACGGCGATGCCTGATTCTTCAACCCGCCAAAACAAAAATATATCCTAAGTATAGGACAAAATGAATTATTCTTGTTTTTACCAAGAACTACTGAGTATAAAGTAGTTAGTCCCAACTGCCTTTATTATTATTTACGTACATCACCTACCTTTGCTAATACGAATTTCACGATGAACTCCAGCAAAGACTATTCCCTAACGGACTCCAGAAACCGCCAAGAGATTAAGCATTGTGATTACTCATTACCTTGGGCCATTAATATGGCAGACAGCGCTCGACGTCCAAAATTTGTAGCATATGAAGGCAGCATTAGTATCACGTGACTGTGGGTCGAACCTATACGAATGGTATAGGGGAACGGTGTGGGATCTCGTGGATTTTATAGTTTGTCGTTGAAAATGCTGCAATATTGTGTTGCTTGCGGGTGTAAGGAGAAATCTAAGAAAGGTACACCAGTATCATTTCATAGGTACGTATACTTTTATAGCCTTAATGGCAAATTAAAGTTCTGAATTTGAATAATTTTCGAGCTCTTATACAGTGTGTATAAATATATTTGTATATAATCTATATATATATATACACACACACACACACACACACACACATATATATATATATATATATATATATATATATATATATATATATAAAATAGCCTACGACGTGCTTTAACACGATTTGTTTATTTTGTATTGAAATGAGCTTCAGCTGCCAGTTTATTAGTAGTTGATCATGATCATTCCTAATGTACGGTATCAGATTTGTATGTTTTAAGTGAATATGTTGAGGTTGTTGTGACAGACAAAGCAGGATTTATTGTTAGAAAGTTGGATCAAGATATTAAGTGCGTTACTTGTCTTGATGCAGTACATGCAAATGAACAAAGCTATAATATTGCCAATAGGAAAAACCGAGGACTGATTTGCCCTTCTGATGATATCAGAATATAGGTATCGCCTCACAGAAAAGGTAGCGTAGCGTAGAGCTGGTTAATTGTGATTTGAAAGATATAAATGTAACAAAAATAATGGGTGAAGCAATGAGAAAATATTATAGCTCACTGTTCGCATCTTTAAATGAGCACATTCTCAATCATGAACCGATAAATTACAATAGAATACAATTAATAAAAGACATTGTTAATACAAACATCAAAATCAGATTATACCATGTTGATAAGCAGCAGCATAGAACATTTCTATCAGTAAAGGGTAAGAAGTACATGTACAAAGCTTGCTAATTTCAAGTGAGGTATGTTTTAAATAATTTTCGAATTTTGATTAATGAATCGGTAAATCAAAAATTCAATATTTTCTTGACATCGCTTCTTATATATCGTTTTGGTGTGTTTCGAAATTATTTTAAGGCATTATTTAAGTGGCGGGCCACATTCAATGTTGTGAGTGCCACGGCGTGCCGAATGAGAGGTTACATTTGGGTTGTCAACCGTCCATCTTTCGGATGGACAGTCCACTTTCAAAAGATTTGTCCATTGGCCAGTGGCGGCTCGTAGCTAAAATTAGTGGGGGTGCTGCTCCAGAAAATTTTTAGCCTTTGTTTTAAAATTGTGTAAATTTCACGGTTCTTTTTAACTTTTATATTATGCTCATTGATTGAAAGTCTGTATGCCTCACTAAGTTTCTCCTTAATACTTACGGTTCCTAAAAGTGACAGTGAAACAACATTATCAACGTGCTTCTTTGACTTCTCATGCTTTTCAGTTTTTTCTTTCATTTTGTTTATATTTTAAAACCATCTTTTGTCCACGGTACATCACCTCCAAACAGCAAACACGGGAAGCAAAACAGTGCATTTTTTACTTCACAGCCGCAAAGCCAACTTTTCCGTTGGTACCATTCAGAATTAAATCTACGAATATATTTCTTGTTGTTGCTTTTGCCTGGCTGAGATATTAGAATATCAGGTGTTGAACGACCTCTTTTCTTAACTGTAACTTTCTCATGGAGAGATAGCTGTGAAAACTTAAGCTGATGAAGTTCACTTACAGTCACAGAACTTATTTCTTGGGGATGCAAGGCCATGGTTAAAGTTTTCTGTTAAATAAAAGAACCGAAAAAAAAATGAATCAAATAGAATAGCTGGAAGCAGAATAATAATCTAATTCTACACTCTTCTACACTTTATCACATTCAAGAATATGGTACACGGTTTTTAAGCACAACACACGCTGAGTAAAAAAAAACTTCCTTCCACCATCACGCCAGAGCCGGCACTGCGAGAGCAACAGTGCTCTCTCTACCTGGCAGTCCCGCCTTCCTCCCCACCCCCCTCCTATGTGCGCATGCGCACAACAGTCAAACACCACGTCGCCAGGGGGAGGGAACTCCCATGTTAAAATCGTGGTCTTAGCTGGCTAGTACAAAACGTTGGTGCAGGCACTGGCTAGCTGGCGCTGCTGTTGCGTTGACGTATGACGTCATTTTTACAGCCAATCGAAGCGGAGAACAGGCAGCTAGCAGACGAATTTCAGCAGCCAATAGCAGCTTCGTACAGACGGCGAGCGCAATTTTCAAAAATCATACACCAATTTAGTTTTATTCATTATTTTTCAATAAATGACGCTAATTTTTTTATTTAGCAAATCAAACCTTTTTACGAATAACGTAACCAGAGGAGTAATGGGTGAGAATAGAAAGAATAATAATTTAAATTTAAATAGTTTTATTGCAGAACAAATATTGTACATATTTACATATAACAGATATTAAATGGAATTGAACCACATAGATCAATTATTGTTCAATAAATATAGGAAACATGCACACATTGAAAAAATAATACAGTAGAATGTTTGTAACAGACGAAAGAATAATTAACATATGAAAGCTGCAGAAGCCAGCCACCAGACAAACATCATAACAATAATAAAGAAACAAGTCATGACAAAGTATGAACAGAAGTGACTTTTGCCAGTCTCAATGAATCAATAAGCATAGGAATCAAAGCAAATGTTGATTGAAATAGCGATGAAACATTCAAGTTAGTCACCAACCATTAAGTATATGAAGTATTTTACCACTAACGCACACCTGATAAAGTACATATGGACCAACATGAAATCAGCCAGTCAGCCTCAATTAAGGGAAAGACAAGAGGGCAATTATTGTATAAGGTTCATGCAATGTCCATCAAGCATCTTCAATAACAGTGGCTTTATGTTTGCCAAGCTGAAGCCCTTGCAACCCATTCTCGGCACCTGGAATGATAACATTACAGAATTATTAACACTTCAACATATGCATCAAATACAACTTTGCTCCTAAAGAGCCTAAAGTGAAGATATGCATCACATGAAAACAAGACAGTGAAGTATCTCGTTAAATGGTTACTATTATTAAAGTTGAAAATGCTGAGATACATATCTAACTACAGTAATAACTCGATATGCGAATAATCTGTACACTAAATAAGTGACCTTTTTACTACAGGTAGTCCACGATATACTCGCCGTATCTCGAAACGAGAGGTTTCAAGTTAAAAATTGCAATCCCATAACAATAATAATTGTTATTCATCCCAGGACATATACATATATGTATAGGATGTCAAATTGGCTGTACTTATTATGCAATAGATATAAGGCCACAGCCTTTCTTAGGAATAAACAAACACATCCGAGAGAAGGTTCTCAGTCACTTATTAAAGGATCAAAAATAACAACTAAGCTGAGTTGGGCGGTAGAACAAGGTTCGTGTGTTCCAAATTGCAATCTGGATATAATTTCACATACGTAAACACAACCATAGTAAGATTAATCTCAAAAAGAAACGTAACTCATTCTTTATTTTTCTCGGTACGTAATATTATTACACAATATGTAGTACTGTAGGTAATAAAATACAGAAGTATATTAATTAATCGATATATTGTTTCAATACTCGAAAGCAACTCACGGAGCGCTTCTACTTCGTATATCGAGGTATTACTGCATACAATTCTGTCGACTTACAAAAATATTTTTACAAATATAGCTAATAGTACTTACGTAGATTCCGTGCGAGGAAACGAATGTAATTTCAACTTTAGATCTCCGGTCGTTCCCCTCGTATGATTGCAGTTTAGTGCGTAGCACTTACGTGAACGCACCATCTTCTCTGGTTGATTCATTTTTGCAAGCTAGTGGAAACGTTGCAACGTACAGAAAATAACTTAATTAACACACACAGAGAGTCACATGTATCACCAGCATATATGAAGTTGTTAACCATTCATTCATATACTCCTCTATAGTCAAAACATCCTTACCTGTACTAAAAAATAACACTTTCCCAAGATTTCCCGTAATGGCGGATAAACTTACAGTTATGCAGTTACCTAGTTCAACAGTCACAACTACTCAACATGATCACATGATCGGCTTGGCCGCTTGGCGCTCACTCATTGGTTGTCTTACCATTCAAATTAGAGCGACGACAGCGCTCAACCTTTCGCTTTCACGGTGCCTGCACCAACGTGATCTATCTGACGAGAACCAAATCGCCCCATAAGAGTTCCCTCCCCCTGACGTCGCTGGCACTGTGAAGCGCACAGTTCCATACAAAGATTTTTGTATCTTTTTCATAAACTGGGGGATGGCTACTGAAGTACTGACATTAAGCTTAAGGAATATATATTGTACTACAAAAATAAAGAAAGAATTAAAGAAAAAATGACTCATTATATTAAATGTTATCGATAAAATCAAGTGGAAATAGGGGGTGCTGCAGTTCCGCAGTGCCTATACACGAGCCGCCACTGCCATTGGCCATCACTAACCTCTGGATGGACGCGATTTGTCCATCTTTCCGTAAATTTTACCATTTACTAGTAATTTTTTGTATATATAATAATATGAATAATAATAAATATATTTTGGTAACACTAGAGCTAAAACAAATAGTTGGCAGGCAAAGAGCTCGTGGTCGTGAGTTCATGTGCCAGTCCATACAGAGTGAATAAAAATTAAGCAAATTCTTAAAGCAAACACTAAAAGCATAAGCAAATGCTAAAAGTATTTGCTTCATACTGATTGTGAGTGAATAAAGGTTTGCTTTTGCTTATAAGCATTGGCTACTTATTCAGTTTTAAGCGTTTTAAGCAAATGCTTAAATTTTACGAAAGAAAGCTCTGCAACTCTTCCCTCACTTGGTTTTGTTTACATTTCAAGTTTTACAGTTGAATTTCAAACTAAAAACAAATATATTGGGTAATATTTTTAAAAAAGTTGATAATTTTTTAACTAGGTATTTCTTTTATAACTGAATTCGATAATATCACCAATCATGGGTGCATTTTTATTCAATTAGTTATAGTAATTTTTATCCAGTTTGCTTTTATAGTGGTTTTGGAGGCCACAAATTGTACCGTCTTACATACGGTTGTGCATTGTACGTGGTGATCTTCCTCGAGTCCTATTTGAAATCCGGGATCACTTAAGTACCTTTAAAATATTTCTGTCTTCTGTTTGGAAGACAGTGCTCCGCCACGTCTCTTGATATTCTCCTAGTAACAGATTTTAAATATACTTAACATTTTCTTCAAAGACGCGATATAAGTTTTTATAACCGTTGGTTGTTGAAACTTTTCTCGTATTTTTTAACCTTTCGTGTCACCATAAACGGCCATATTTAGGATCAGTTATCATGAAAATAGAGTACTTAGAAATATCTTTGCAAGACCTTTACCTCACTTAAAAAAGTTTAAGCATATGCTTAAAGCATTAAGCAAAAGCACGGTTTTGTTCACAAAATTTTAAGAAAAATCCAAAAGTAAGCAAATGCTTATTCTTTCTAGCAAAAGCAAATGCGATTTTTGTTATTCACCCCAAATCAAGCATTTGCTTAAAAAGTGATAGAAACCTTAAGCATTTGCTTATTTTTTATTCACTCGACCCATTGACTTAAAAAAAATTTCGTTCTAACTTCGGTATAGCTGACTTGTCAGTGTGATTAAAAAAGATTTCGAACATATCTCCAACAGTGGAAAGTTATTTATTATTTGTAAACCATGTTTTAGAATTTTTCAAAACAGCTATTCTATAGAATTAGTATTTAATCCAACTACCGTTATCGATGTTTTCCCGATTATATTGGAGTTTAAAAAAATATAAAATCGCTTGGATGAGTTCTTTGAATATACTATTCGTCAAAAATTTCAAAAAGGTCTAGAGGTACAGGAAAAAATATGATGAAAGCACATTTTAAAAATTTCTTTAAATCTGCGCTGCATATTTAAATGTATCCATTTCAACGAAAACGAAGTAATGGGAATGCTTTCAAAGTTCTCCTTTAAAAAAAAACATTTTCCCCAACTTATGAAGATTTTGTGGAAATTATTAAAAGTTTCAATTTGGCAAGTAAAGCAAATTATAATATGAATTGTTTGAAGAAATTACAAAAAAATCTGATGTGGCCACCACGTGACTTTCTCCATACCTGTAATATTTCTAAAAATTCCAAATAGGTTATAGCGTACCTACGGAAAGACCGGAAACTTAATGCTATGAAGCTATAAAACGATTGCCAGGTTTTCCATGTAAGGCGACGATAGATGGGTCAACGGGAAAATTTGGAACTAAGTGTTCACGCTAGCTCTCATGACGTCATCACTGGATGTCTCTCACCCCCTTCCCCTCCCGTTTTACTGCGATAATCGTAGCAAATATAAATTGGACGGACAGAAGAGATGGACTTAAATGATAAAATTGCATTTAAGAAATCAAATTTGTTACACATTGCGAGAGTACAAAGTCATCAAATTACATAACAGTGAGGTATTTGTACATAAATATGATACAATTTTAAAACGTTAATATCTTTTATGCATGAAACGTATTTAAAGGAAATTCACGTGGACGACGACGACTTTCATGTCAAGAATGAATTTGTGGATCAAGCAAAAATCTATTGTAAAGTGATTTCTTAGGCCCTGGAACTCGGTTCTCTTTCTGTTCCCTGTAAAAAGAATGAAAGTGAATTTCTAAGAATGTCAATCATTAAATCTGCTAAACCTAATGAAATTGATGCTGTAAGAAATGGGCATGCTTCAAATGTTGCAATAAATGTAAAATAAGGCAAATGCGCTTACGGCCCCTTGCGCTTCATAAACAAATTTTCTATGAATTTGTAAAATTAAACACATCACATTGCACTACAAAATGTCCACGTTATTTATAATTTATTCTAAGCACAGTTGTATTTGCTGACGTTTAGGAGTTTGTAGCAGTTACATTTGGGCCATTTAAGATCTATATGTATTCATCAAATAACAAGGAAAACTTTTGATATGGAAATTTCAATTTCTAGATCGAAAAATATATATGTATTTCTAAATACGTTTTGAAACAAATAAGAATTATCTTAACGTCTATGAATACAAACAAATGCATAATGAGAAACGAAATAATCAAGTTAACAATTTCTGTAAATTCAAAATATTTCAAATTAAATCATAATGAGACATCACTGTGGTAGGGCAGCCAGATGTCCTGCATATACTGGACATGTCCTGTTTTTAAGCAATTTTTAGCCTTTACTGTATTCACTTCTTCAGGACGTCTAGATGTCCTGTATTCAGAATTTTCAAATTTTAGTCTGCTGTTTTCTTATTTCAGTATTGTAACAGTTCTAACAACGTTTTAAAGGAATTTTGTGATTTTTCTGGCTCTCCTTAGCAAATGCAGTTGAGAAAATTTTAACTTTATTTGAAGCTCTGAAATCATATTTTAACTTGGAAGAAAAAGCCCCTAAGATTCTTATAAACTTTTTTTAATGATCCACTGAGTGAAGCAACTTTATATCTTGTTCATAGTTTACAAAATGTCTTTAACAGTAGCATTATGAAAATTGCGAGAGGAACAAACAGTATCATTGAAGTGCTCTGGTATTTAACGGAGCTTGTTGAATGTATCAAAGAAAGAAGAGATGCAAAATTTCTTCCTTTAATGGAATTTATCATGAAATGGTAATGAAATTTCACACTGAAGTTGATACTTGTCATGATTATCTTTTAAAATGGATTTCACTCCTTAAACATTTTGAATCCTTAGCATGGATGTTACTAAATACTATTCCAACATGGGAACAATTAGAATCATCATGCATAGTATTAAAGGGAAAAGGGATAAAAATTGATGATAATGTTTTATTTACACAATGGACAAGCTTGAAGAAAATAGAACAAGAGATGAATTTTAGTACTGAAGAATGGAAAAATAAATTGTGCCATGAAAGGTGGTGTTCGATCCTTCAACATATTAAAATCGAATAAAAATTCTCAGAACTTTTGACTTTTTGCCAGTACATGTTTAACATACTGGCTCACAATGCAAACGTTATGCGTGTTTTTTCATTGATGAATGTCTGGTGGACAATAATACAAAATTTGTTGAACGTGACAACTATAGAATAAAGAACTTTTAAGAAAGGCAAAATCCTCCCAAAAATATATTTTAAAACGTATGTTATTATAAATATAATTTTTTAATAAAAAACTGTAATGAATATTGTCCTGTATTTTCTCTTGTGGAATCTTGAAAATGTCCTGTATTTTCTCTTTTAGAATCTGGCATCCCTACACTATGGTATACTTATTTTATTCTATTACAAGCACAATTCTATTCCCTGGCATCTACCTTGCAGTTTAACTTTCAAAGAACTCACTATAATCTACTGATGACCACGAGTAGAGTTACCACCTTGCACTGAGTTATAACCCGGAGATTTTAATTATGTAAACAATGTCTGATATTTTAAATTCAAAAACATGAGATTTTTAAATCTGAACTAAAATGTTATATTTTCGGATATGGGAAATTTAAAAATACATTATGTACTTTTTAATTTCCTGTGTTCTTCTGACCCGGAGATATTATGAGGGCAGGCTAAAAATAAAATATATAATATAGTTATTTTTATTTTGTATAATACAAAAAATGTTAAACTATACACATCAAATCACAGTACATAATATCAAAATATCTTTTTTAATAGTACTTGACAGAAATATTAATCATATAAATAAATATTAATAACAAAAATCAATATTTTTATTATTAATATTTCTCACAATCAGTCACAGCTTCTTCCAAGAATATTTTTCATTACTAATTGTACATTTAAGTTGTGCGACCTGCTCAGGTTTAGTGACAAAGTAAAATTCTTGGCAATTCATATCAAAATTGAGTTCTGCCTTCACCAACTCCACTCGCATTCTGTTTTTCCTATTGCTCCATTCATTGCCCATTATGGAGAAAATTCTCTCCACAAAGGCATTGCTGGAATTGAGAGAATTTTTGCCACAAGCTTCGTTAATTCTGTTAATGCATCCCGATCTGGTAGTATTTTCACCCATTTTTTGTTAATCTGCAAATGAAGTGCTTGTACTTTCGGAAGCAAATGTATCTCATCATACAATTTATCCTCATCCAGTTGAACTTTGGCAGAATTTACGGCATTTAAAAAGTCTTGGTATTCAAGTTTTTCATTTTTAAAATTAATAACGGAAAAATGTTGAAAAGGAATGTTTTCAAAATTATACCACTTCGTAAGATAGTTAATAGCTCTAGAGTAGACTTGTGTTGCTTCTTTAACAAATTTTTGTTTTTCATAGACATTAAGATAACTTCACTTCACTTTACTTCCAAAGAATTGATCAGTTAATCTGTTTTCAAGCTTGTCTTTCAAGGTACACATTATTTCATGTATATCTGAACTCATGATTGTGTTACTTTCTAGTAGCAGAACACTTTGTGTCATAATGTACATGAAATTATGTACAAAATACAGATAGCACTCAGGAAAAGATAATTGTGGTTTGATATCATCTTGTAATTCATCCTGTTGATCTTGTACAAATGTCCAAATTGTCTTATTGGTTTCTTCCTCTCCTTGCTGCATAAAGTACATTTTTACTGCCGGCCAAGAACTTAAAATCTGCTCAAGAGCTCTGTACAACGATGTTACAACATGTCGTAGTATGTCCTCATATTCCATTTCTAAGAATTTGAAACATTGTTTCAGTATTTCTGATTTTTTTGTACTGTTAGAAAATTCCGCAAATATTTTTAAAATTAAATTTTCAACATCAAATGATAATGCTTTACAGGCATTTCTGGTGGCATTGTGAATGATGTGGCAATTACAGTTACTTTTCATAATTGACGAATTCATAGTAGATAGGTTTTGGAAAACCGAGTTATGTTTTCCGTAGTTCACTGACGCATTGTCTGATGTGTACGAACTTACATTTGCGATATTAAGTCCATGTTAACTTAACTGTTTGATAATTGCTGCAGATGATTCATCGCTATCCTCATCAAAATCTAAAATTTTGTTCTGAACACCTTTGTTAATATCAAAATATTTGACAGCAACTGGAAACAGTTTACGATTTCCTTTGTTCGAAGCATCACATGCTAGAGAAAAAGGAATAGCAGTATTTGTGCTTGTTCCCAGTTCATTAAGTGTTTAAGTGAAGTTTTTTCCCGATAATGGAATCGGAATATAATTTTGAATTAATCTCCATGCCACTATCAATGCTAACATAGCTATGGTGGTGATTTACACCATGATAAAATTGTGTTATTTCTATAGTAGCAATCTTCAGTTCTTCAGTCGTATTTTTATAGGAATAAATAATAAGTGATTCTTAGTGAGAATTTTTGACATTGGTTCATGTTTTTTACTATTGAGGTGCGTCTTAACCGCCTTTTCACCATCATGTTTTACAGTAAATCTAACATTGCATATGGTATATATTGCAGTAACTTTGTCGACCTTTTTAAGCCATTTGCAGTACTCGCTTCTTTTACTCCAATCATCTTGAAATGTACACTCGTAATTATGGTATGTTTTCCTTTTTTTATTCAGAACTTCTGATGGTAAACCTGAAGTTTCTGGATGCACTTCATCTTTATCCGAATACATTTTTTCTAAAAATCACCCAAAATTATAATAAATAATTTAAATTAAAATAAATCTTTTCTTCAAAATTAATTGTTGAATTTATAATTTAAAATTTATTACAAAATTTGTAAATTTAATACTGTGTTATGAGCATTTGATAGTAAAAAGTAATTGAGCAACAATTTAGATGTTATTTTAACGGAACCTTTGTTCAATTTAGCCAAGTAAAGCAATGTATTGATCATTTACCTATAAAACTACAATAGTGCATATAGTGTTACATTTTATAGTACTCACATATTCTTATACTTCTTCACAATAATTGCAATCACAAAATTCATTGAATCTAAGAGTTCTAACACTAGCCTCTATTCTTGACTCGGACGCTACCAGTTAAATAAAAATCATAAACATGGTCATAGCCAATTCATACTGACATTACTCAGGGGATTCCCTGGTTTGGCTCAGTCTCACAGGATTTGATAATATATTAAAATTTAACTGATTCATATTTTTTTTAAAGTGCCAAGCAAAGTTTCTAATATAAAAAATTTGAATAATTTTAAAATATGTAATAAAACTCACAAACCCAGAGATATAATAACTAAACCCGGAGCCCGGAGACAAGGTGTCAAAACCCGGAGAGGTGGCAACTCTAACCACGAGAAGTTTTAAACAGAAATTTCAATTAGGTACTAGATCTAAAATTACGGCTTATTTTTTTAACAACTGACACGTACCATATTCACGCCCAGGGTAATGGATGTCCTTAAATAATGAATAAGTGACACGAGTAAACACCCACTTCCGGTTGACCGATTTTTAGCAAAAACTAATCAGTCCCAAAAATGTTAGATACAAAATTTTGCATTGACCTGATTAATAGTTTTTGAGTTAGAGCACCCACAAAAAAGCTATCACACATAGACACACATAGATATCATCGAGAAAATGGTCAAAACTGGTTCAGGGTACCTCAAAACGTGCATTTCCGTTGAAATCTCGAAGCCGAATTTTTTCATGAAAATGATACTTTCTCCTCTACTATGTATGTAGAAAGTAAAAACGAGTTTTGATGAAATTTCAAAAACAAGATTTAATTGAAACAAGGTATTTGAGTAAAAAATGGCACATTATCCTTAAATCTATAAATTTTATATTTGAAAATATTTTCTGTCATTTCTTACATTATGAGCCTACGTAGTACATCATCTTTCTGCAAGAGGATTTTCAGTATCATGCATACAAAGTGGTGTAATGAACAGAATTGATGCTCTATGAAATTAATCGAAGACGAGTTGCTAGTCTTTTTTTAAGTTTTCAGAATACTGTATTGAATTTTTAAATTTGATAAAAATTTTCAAACATTTCTTATTAAAATAGAACAAATTTACCTCACTTGCTTATCGTTAAATTCCCATCTGAGCAAAAATATTGAGAACATAGTGAAATCTCAAAGAATGCATTTGGAAACTGTATACTCTGACATGGGGTACACATTTCCAATTTTGTTTAAATGCAGAGGGTATACCCTATTCATTCAAAAAAAGCAGAGGGTATACGGCGTATACCACCGTATACCGTCAACTATAGCCCTGCATACACTGTATTAGATCGATTAAAAATTGGTTTTTAAAGTGACAAAAAAAATCTGTAAACTTGATTAATAAAATGAACCACCTTCTCTCTCCCTATTCTTTTACCTTATCATTATTTATTTTCTTTTCTTAACCGCTTCCCTGATGATTTTTTTACAATATAGGATCTAAAAAAAGTCATATTTTTTTATTGCAATTTCGAAAAAATCATAATGATACAATTAAAGAAATGCATTCATTTTTTAACAGTAAATTTTAATAAAAATGTTATCGAACTTTAAAATTTTTATATTATAGTAGTATATATAGTAAAATGAATTTTAAATGAATTTTCGGTACTTAAGTATTAATGAGGCTCCACCTCCACAGCACCCATCTAGATGCGAGATATGGAACTACAAGGCGCTGAAAGTGGCAAAATTTGGAATTACGTGGAGCAGTATTCCATTGCAACTCAGCTGGGCCAGGGAAGGGAAATTTGAACATGAAGAAAAATTTTACTCGGCCCCACTGGGTTGGGTAAGTTAGTCGAAGTGTTTTTGGTTCCTCCTCACGTTCACTGTGCTCCCTCCTCGGATTGGGAAGCATTTAGCAAATAAGATACAACAACTAGAATTTGTATTTATGTTGACCATGTGGGATGAAATTTAGCAAAAATTTCATAGAGCAAGTCGAGTTCTGCAAAACCAGGATGTGAACTTAAAAACATGTGCAGATCTGTATGGGTCATTAGCTCACCACTTATGCACTTTAAGAGATGACTTTGAAAGATTTGAAGCACTTGCAAAGGAAATACTACCAGATATTGATTACAGTGCAGCTCAAACATGCAAACGTATCAGAAAGAAGGTGCCCAATGGCAGAGATGCACCAGAAGTAGATCTGAATGCCAGAGATAAATTTCGTATCAGCACCTTTTACACAATTGTTGTCAAACTAGAAACCCAGATGAGAAGAAGAGGAGAGATATACAAAGAAATAGCAGACAGATCTTCTTTTCTAAGTGATGTACCAAATAATGTAACTTCATCTACTGAAACTAAAAGGTACTCTCAGTGTTCTCAAAAGCTAATTGATGCTTTCCCAGAGGACTTGGACACTAATCTTCATGCTGAGCTTCAGCAGTTTCAATCATATGTGCACCATAAGTTCAGTGCAATAAAAACTGTTAAAACCATATTACTTTATAAAATAATTTCAGAAGACAAACTTGAGTGTGCGTTTCCAAATGTAGACATTGCCTTGCATATATTTTTAACATTAATGGTCACAAATTGCACAGCTGAGTGTTCATTTTCTCAGCTCAAGCATATTAAAAATCCCAACAGAACAACTTTGCGCCAAGACAGGCTGGATGCCTTGTCTCTGCTAAATATAGAAGCAGATTTGTTATACCAGATTGGTTTTGAGGACACTTGATCAAAGACTGCGATTAAAAAACGTAGGAGGAAACTTTTTAAATAATAAATAAAGTTATAAGTAGGCATCAATAAGCACTACTTTGCATCCTTTCATCCATGTATGTTGAAATGCTATATATCTTCAATGTTAGAAAGCAGTGGAATAAAAGTTGTTTTGCTTCGTACAAATAATGATATTTCTCTATTAGAATATTTATTTTGAAAAATTGTCCACCAACATCGATTTCTGTAGAAAGAGGATTTTCAAAATTGAAAAGTATGCTCTCAAGATCACATAATTTCAGTAGAGATAATATCAGATCTTATTTTATTTATAATTTTATAATCTTTTGGAGGGTGATTAAAAATCGTTTTCAATAAATTTTTGCATTTGCATTTTTTCCCTTATAACAGTTTTATTAAAAAGTGCATAAAACAGTGATGAAAATTTGTATTTTTTTCTGTTGCCCTAGTTATAAGTAAGTAATTGGCTTATATTGCTTGCTGCTATTTAGTGTTAAATAAATATAATAAAAAACTGTTTATGTTTAATATAGTTGTATGTTCTGGCAGATGGCCTTGAAGAAAACTGAGTTTTTAATGTCTTATTTCACCTTCAGCACTTATTGAATCTTAATGTCTTGCCAGCTAAGCAATGGAAGGGCCAAGGGGGCACCATTATTGGGCTGTGCTTAGGGCATCATCTGGCCTTAATCCGACTCTGGGTTTGATAGATGAAAAGGTTGTCTGTTTTGGCTAGCAGAGTTGAAGTGCATATCAGCAGTTAGAAGAAGATTTACTACACATTATGAGAAGGTAACACCGCACAGAAATTCAATTTCAAACTGGATGAAAAAATTCAAAGAGACTGGTTCTGTGAATGACAGGCCACGAACTGAAAGGCCAGGATTAGACGAGGAGACTGTGACATCTCTCGAGGAAGCTTTTACGCAAAGCCCAGGAAAATAGCTTAAACGGGCATCTCCTAAAATAATGGTGCACAAAATTCTCAGAGTGAAATTGCAACAGCAGCCTTATAAGATTCAAGTGCATCAAATGCTGCAGTAAGAGGACTACCATGCACAATTATCTTTCTGTCACCAGTCTATTGAAAAAGTTGGAAAGGACTCCTTGTTTCTTGACAGTCTAATGTTTATTGATGAAGCAACATTTCATATTAGTGGTAAAGTCAACTGCCATAATTGGGGGACAGAGAAACCTCAAGAAATCTGGCAGCATGAATGAGACTCCCCTAAAGTCAATGTCTGGTGTGCCCTAGGAAAAACACATGAATTGGCCCTTTCTTTTTTGAAGGAGCAGTAGTTAATGGTGAAAGTTATCTGGCAATACTACAGAATTATTTTATTCCCAAACTGAGACAATTAGGATTGTAGACAACACCTTTTTTCAGCAAGATGAAGCACTTTGCTTGTAATGTTCGACTCTTTTTAAACGATGTCTTTCAAGACAAATGGATTGGCAGAGGTGACCCAATTGCTTGGCCAGTTCGTTCACCCGATTTGTCCCTGTTGTACTTTTTTCTATGGGGGCATGTTAAAACTGTAGTCCACTCCTCAAAACTGCATTCTTTAGATGACCTCCATAGTAGAATAACAGGTGCAATTAATGCAAAAATTGAAGCACAACTGGAGAATGTTTTCATGGGACTCCAAAACCAGCTTACACTTTGTATCCGAAATGATGGCGGCTATGTTGAATCTTAACAAACACAAGGTTACATATGCTAAAACTAGAATAAATAATCCTTTGAATGCATTTTACAGATTGTTTTTATCATAAATACAACCCAGATTATTAAAGTTTAAAAATGCACAAGGACTTTATGAACACCCTGCATAGCAAATAATGTCAATATTCCACAAATACTCACCAAAAAATTGGTATTAGGTGTACTGCAATATGATGGCAGTGTAAGATGAGGTGGAGCATTAACCTGCGTCAGGTAGAGGGCTAATTCCGGCAAGTCATCAACGTCATGGAACTCTGGAAGCTCATTTACATCATCTTCCTCTAAATCCTCAACAATTTTGAACAATATATATAGACTGAAATGTATTGGCTTAAACAAACAATGTGACAAACTAAAGACATGGAAATTAAACCCATGTGAAATAATAAATATGTAAAATCATCAAGATTACAAATTATACATTATATATTTTTCTCACTGAATGTATCTTATTTTACAGAGGTATCATTTTTTATGTCTTAGTATCTGAAATAACAGTGCGTAGTAATTTGGGAAATCAAAAATACTACCAAATTCACTGTTGATTTTTTAAATGAAGTGCATAGTTAGTTCTTGCCAAATCATTTAACTTTGAAATGCACCATTTGTATTGAATTTTTTTTTGTTTTAATAAACAAATCATTTAACTTTGAAATAATTTCAAGTAAAGCCATTGAAAGTGAGGGAGTCATATATTGAAAAACAGCTCCACAACCCATGTTGCTGTAAATAGTCATGCTGTGAAAAAGTACTTTACTCAGTACTCAGGTATATCCAGTGGTGAGCTGCCAAAATTTTAGCAAGCTGTTCTCTAAAAAATCAACTTTATTTCTTTTTGTAAAAACAAAACCTGAATAAAAACAAATTATTTCAGTCAAATTATTATTATTATTTTAGTGGTGCTAGAGCACAAAAAATTTTCAGTTAAAACATTTACTTATTGTTTGATCATAGACAACTTACAAGTAATTAGCAACTACTTTCAAAATGGCTTCTTGGTTTTAATTGTAAATTTTGTCTCTGAAGGACAGTTTAATTTCCAACAGCAGTTCACAAGATTTTGCAACTTAGTTAACAAACAATTCTGGAACCTTTTTTAAAATTTAACCACCAGTACTTGCAAATCAGTCCCAGCTTAGTAGTTCAAATCATTTGGAAGATCTGATTAGCAAGAACAATACATATCACTGTTTAATTATTCTTTCATTTTGACCACATTAAAGAAATTTTTAATAAAAACCAATACTTTTATGTTGAAAGTGTTACACAGAATCATGTACTTTAAACTGCAACAAAGTTAATTTTTATAATAATAAGAATCAATAATTTGTCTTTGAATAATTTCATAAGCAAACTAGAATATATCAAACATTTCAAATTATATCATTTTAGCTATAATTTGTTCCATCATCAACTGAAAAGGTTATTTTTTCTCATACTGCTGCTTGCTACTTAGCAATGACTATGCTTTACAGATTGTGGTGTAATTTGGTTTAGTATGCTGTGGGGAAAGGGCAAACCTGAAACTGTGCCATGACATATGATGCCTACTTTCCATTTAATCATTTATTTAATACTTATATTGCTTTTAATAGCTTTAAAATAACCTCAGATATCTTACTTTTTGTGTTCCCAAATTTCATAATTTAGCGTTATAAATTACATTGGAACAGAATATTAAATTGATCACGCATATTTGTACAGCAAAAATAACGCATGTATATATTAGACTATACCGAATCCGAGTCCAGCAATAGCTGTTGTTATGGCAACACTCTCGTAATGAGTATATAAGCTAAATTCTAAGAAATACAATTGATAAGCAAGATTCTACCATAAAAATTAAAACCTCCATTTTTTTCTTCTGAGAAGTGTAAATTCCACTTCACTATCACAATTTTAAGATATTTTAATGTGCAAGAGAAAATTACCCTACACAATGGATTTGAGATTTCCAATGTAAATCAAATGGGAAGGATAGTTCCTGGAATCAAACCCGGGACTTCAATCTTTGCAAAAAAAACTATCTTCGGGAGCTTGGCCCATGTAGCAATAGATTTCCACCAAGTGTCATAAAAATTGGTCTATTGGTTCAAAAGTTAATAGGAGGGGACAGACAGCCACAACGACAAAACTATAAGCCTATTTCCATTCTGGAAAGTAGGCTAAAAAGGGCTATATAGCACTTAAGTAAAATACACGAGAAACTTTGGTGTAGTGACTTTTAAAATTTTAAATATATGAAGTAAAATTAAATTTAACTGAAATATATTTCTTTCAAATACACCTACTAGTATCTACTTATATATTGTTGCTACTAAAAAAGTAACAATGTGCATTGAATTCTTTATTTTTCATGTGGTGTAACGCCATTAGTTGTCACTTGTTCATAATCTTAACCATGTTCTGAAACACAGGTTGAAAAATAATGCAATTTAAAGTTAGGGCTGAATATTATAGGTTAGAATCTCATTACATTTCATGAGAGATAAAGACCATCCACTTAATAGGCAATCTGTGGTATTCTGGTAAATGCATATGCCATGGAAATACTTTTTTACAGTCTATCTCTATTTATAAAAGATATTCAACAGCAAAATTATATAGAAATGATCAGCTCTATCTTTTAAACATACTGTATTAAAATATTGTCTTTTGATGTGACAGAAGGTGGCATGTCCATTTTGTTGCTAATTCATGTATCTTATCATATTATACTGAACCAACACCACACATTATTGCTAAAATAACTTGTATATTTTTTATTTTCTTTGGATGACATGATTTGACCTAAAGTATATCCAAATCTATGGTATAATGAGATTCATTATCACAGCATTCAACTGTAGCAATTAAAGCAATATGCTGATGTGAATTGGGCACATCAAAATTCCACAAGTAACTACATGAGTATTTTATAGTTTAGACATTTGTTTATTAACAAAATGAGAATATATTAGAATAACAAAATGTAGGATGATAAAAATATCTAATGATGACTAAATGACATAAAAATTGAAATTCCAATGATATTGAGTGTTCAAACCAACAATATATCACACAATGCACCATTAAATATAAAAAATATTATGTAACAACACGTGTAATCATAGGTACATTTATACATGCATACAGTTATACATGTATAGATATATTTTGCCAAAACTATTGAATTTTTAATTATTTTTCATACCATATCTAACAAAATTTTGTTAAACGGGATTTTTCCTGAGCATGTGCGGTAGAAAAAATTGAAGTAATTTTAAATAATAAATGGTAGATGCATTTTTATATTTAGCTTTAAGTAATTGCATTTGCTAAAAATTCATCAAAAAGATTTCATTATGCATGAATTGACAGCCTTTTCTTATTGTTTAACTTAATAATCACAATGCTAAAACATTATCCTCTACCAGAAGATGCAGAAAAGTGGTGGCTTGATTGATATCAATAATAATAACAACAATACCTTTGATATACTAGGACATGTCTCTGCTGGACTGACTAGACCAAATATTACATTGAGAAAATACCTAAAAAGAAAAAATGTGTGAATTATAAAAAATAAGTTAGTGGCCCCATAAACCAATGATAGAATTTTAAAATAATGTAAATAAGTTAAGGGATAATTTACACCAGTTAAGCAATATATACATACATTTAATGTGATAAATATAGTATTAGACAGCAATTAAAATTTTTAATTTTGACTGAAGTAAACTCTATGAAAGGGCATCAAATGACAAAATCCTATATTTTGCTTGCATTTCAGAATGCTTTCACATAAATAAGACCGAAAATCATGTTCAGCTTGTCTATTGAATGCCTTTAAAAAAGCACAATTTCACAGGTTACATTTCAATTATTTGCACAAACTTAAAAAATACAGAAAACTGTTGCCATTGGCCTTGGGAAAGACCAAATTGAATGAAATTGTGTTTTTTCCACTTAAAGTCTCCAACATTTTTGTGAAACAAAAAGACCACTCTGAGATTGGATCATGGCGAATATCTTTTCCACATGCCATCTTCCTTGCTCTAGAACCATTCACTCACGACCTCTCTGGCTGAGCTCTTGGAGCAACTGCACCACTATCTTCCATCAAAACTAATGCTACAGCATCATCATCAGGTTCATCATCATCGTCGTCATCATCATCTTCCTCTGGCCGTGCTCTCCTAGCAACAGCATCTCTACTTGCTGGGCCAGCACCCCCTGGTGACTGATCCCCTTGAGTTCCTGGGGGTGCTTCTATGGCTTCTTCCTTTGGCCTCGTCCATTTTATGAGAGTCTCAGGAGAGCGGTAAAGGAACACAAGTTTGGCAAACAAGTCTTCCTCAAGGTCCAATTCCCCACTTTCTCGTACTAGGTAAATGTCCAAGCATAGCTATGCAAAATAAATAATAAGAAATAAAGTTTTCATTATGACAACGCATTGGTGATGCAATCATAGAATTTTTGTTACAGTTTTCAAGTGTTTTCTACAGAGGCCATAAAAAAACTACTCATATAAATATATATAATATTTGCATTATCAGACTTTGTTCCTGAAATGTTTTTGTTTATCTCCTGTTTTCCACGGATCTATTGGTGATCATATAAACTAACAGCACTTTGAAATGTATCCATGAAAAAATTCAACAATTATTACATTTTTGTCATGAGATTTTTAACATAAAATACAGTTCACTACAAAGCTATCATTTGTTTGACAAAAATAATATTATTTGCAACAAAAGTTACTAAATAATTTTTCAAAATATTTTGAAAGCAATTAATAAATACTAGCAAATCCTGCAACTTCCAGTGACAATTGCTGATTTGCCAGGCTTAAATTTAGTAATGTATTACATTTGCCTTACAAGGTAAATAACAATAGACAAGTCACTTAACTCCTGTAAATGCTTCACCTACAGATAATTCACCAACAGACAATATCTGTTTGAAGTTACAATGAATTTAGTAAGATTGGAAATTTAGAGTTGCAATTGCTAATTTTATTGACATTTGGTAGTTATAGAGTTAACGAAAGTCATTTAATTTTTATAAATCATGTAGAGTAACTTCTGCAAATGAATTAGTCCATAATAATTTATATAAATTCAAATTATTTAACAAATTTGAATTGAAGCAAACCAATATGAAGGATATATTGTTAAAAAGTGAGCCTTAATTACCTGTAGAATTCTGTCCACATTTGGCATATCATCAAACATGATAGTAACAGAAATTCCAGTAAAGAATCCACGCACAAATTTACTGGCCACAAGCACCATGGTAGTATACAAACCAATAATTCTGTTGAAATATAAGAAAAGACATTAAAATAAAATAAATACATGCAAGCATCACCATTAACTAGAAAAATTTAATTTTCACTATATAAGTACAGTAATGTCTTGATAATCCGACCTAAATGGGATCGAGGAGTGGCCGGATTACCGAAAATGTCAGACAATACGGAAAAGAACAGGGTGAAACGAAACAAAAATTTGAAGTGTAACATAAGTATGAATTCACGTTTATTAATCATTATTCTACAGTACAACTAACATAATAGAGTACAAAACTATTATTTGAAGTTAAAGTTATTGTTTAAAAAACTGAGTAATTGAGGTTTGTTTCCAGGCTTAGATTCCCTTTTTTGCGGCAAGGTCAAGCCAGCGTCTCAATAATATGACATCAGTAGCACTACTTATCCAAAAGTGGTACAACAGTAGGAGCTAGGTTTTTGAAAGCTCGTGGTTTTTTGGCCTTTCCAATAAGTATGAGTTTTAATTTGTGGTTACCAGTAGCGTTACTACAGGCTAGAATCGTCACTCTTTCTTTACTTCGTTTATACCCAGGAGCTGGAGCTTCAGCCCGAGAAGCTAAAGTTTTTCAAGGCAGCATTTTATAGTTTAAGCCTGTCTCATCACAGTTATATATCTGCTCACCTAACAATCGTTCATTTTCAATGCGATAATGAAATTTCGCTTTAAATTTAAAAAATTGTCCAAATTTGCTGATAATTTTTCACCACAGATATTGAGCTGCCTATGGCTATGTCGGATTACGCGAAATGTTGGACAATCAAAGATCAGATTATCGGGACTCTACTGTACTCGGAGAGCTTGATAACAACTTCAGGAATAAATTTTATTGCATGCACGATAGTTTAATATGCTACTACTGCAAGCTGAAATGATTACTGAGGCAACTAGGTTTTTCTTTTGCTTTTGTTTCATTTAATGCATCAATTGAAATACAGAGTAACATTCATCCCATTATATTTCAATAAACTTATCTATTTGCATACTTAATCTGAGAGGCAATAAGTTATTTACTGCTTTCAGTAGGTACATATTTAGAATTTGTTTTCTTGGATGCTTATTCACAACTGATGCAGACGTTGAAAAGGAAATCTGCAAAAGGCTCAATGCACACACCTCAGATTTCCATCAGATTAGAGTAAACAATGTGATAACAGGACAAACATTCCAATTAACGTAAAGATCACATGGAAAAGGATCTAAGCAGTTTCAAATGTGTATTTCGAAAAAAATACTCAATCCTTACAGTGAGGCAATGCAATGCTAAAAAAGTATTCAAAAGTTATTTCTTTTATATTTGTATAGAATTTCGGCATAAAAACAGTTGATGGAAATGTGGAATCATTCTCCAATGGCACTTCCATGAGAATGTTACGCCAGAGGCCTTGAATGACAGCAAAAGTTACTATTCACAATATACTGCTTGTAAAAAACTCCATTGGCCATCATGTCCTAATGATACTTTTACAGAAATGCAGAGTAGCATAAAGAGAACTTTCTAATTCACTCCATACTTGGGCAGCTTGGTCTATATACTTCCTTTGGTATGACCTGCCTTGTAGTAATCCTTCAGCAGTTATTCCCAAAGAAGTTAAAGTGAACATTAGATCACTGTACTTCAAGTTCTTAAATGAAGTTCACACAATGTATGAAATCTTCAATTTTTATTCTTAAGTTATATTGTGATTATAATAACATAATCTTAATATACCAAATATTTTTAGTGGAACTAAGTAATTTCTGAGGGTTGTTCTAGATATTCCTACTAGTAGCTTCTACAGTATTTGGAAGATTCATTAAAATTTTCATTGCATAAAATAGCCTAAACATAAGAAGAAACAAAAGTTCGAGGGGCCAACTTCAATAGAAGCAAAATAGAAGTTCTAAAATCAAAAAGGATCAAAATGACATTTTTAGACATTCCAGAAAATCATTATAATAAACAGATTAATAAATACTGCATAAAATCTACAGATATAATCACTTACCCAGCACCAGATAGGAAGCTGAGACCAGCAGGGAAAGCCTTATCATTGAAGGTAAAAATAGTGAGATATGGGCAATCTCCCGTGTTTGGATTTACATCATCATGAAAAGGGAGGTGAGAAAGAACAGCAGAATAAATAGTGTCTGAACACACTTCCCCAACTTCCCACCACTCAACCAATGATCCATGACGGAACTTAAGACTCAAATCACGGAACTCTGGTCCCTCAGAAGATCCATCTCCTTCTATTTTAACGCCCCACCATTCTCCATAATCACCTGGAATGTAAAATTGAACTTAATATCTAAGATGAACCAATTTACTACAATGATATTTTACACCATTACCACTAAGATCAAGCAGAACCACAGAATGCAAGGGTGATGCTCTTGGTTGATTTGATATTAAAAGTATGAAATTGAAATTTTATCAAGGAACAATATAATTAACTAGTAACATTTATGAATTGAAGACAGTAGTTACTGTGCAGTTCATCAACAATGAATTAAGAAAAATGAAATATTTCAGGGCATTTTATTAAATGCAATGCTTTGGTACAACAAACTATACATAAAAACTTTTTAATATCTCACCTGCTGAGCCAGACAGCCTCATGAGTTGAGGAACAGGGCTAGCTTTTCCTTTGTTAGCAACTTTTAGGAATTTTGGTAGCATTGAAGGCAGTATGACAGGAGAGACAGTTTCATTTCCATCCAGCATTGCTGCCAAACGATCACGCATTGGATTTCGGATTCGCTTGCCACTACCTATTATAAGCAGAAAAGCAAATTAACCTATTAGCTGCCACTGGAATGGATGATGTGATGAGCATTAAGAAACAATGTGTGTTATATATAATTATATAATCATAATGTAAAAGGTTTTCCACATAGAATCTTGAACATAAACATTTTGTCTCAGATGTATGGCTAATATTGTCTGTTTGGTGATTTCCAACACTGGCAGTGCAACAACATAGTCATTGCATGTCTTACAGTTTATAAAGTGATTTTTTTTTTACGAGAGCTTAATAAAAAACCACTTTACTTAAATACACAGAATTAATGGATCATATGATCTTTTTACTACAGACATAAACTGGAATGTTTGGAAATTTAGAAACAGTAAAATTACTCTGCTACGGTAGTTCAATGGAAGAATATCCACCCAACAAGTGGAAGACCCGGTTTTGATTCTTGGTCATAGCAGATTTTTTCTCCCATTTCCAAATTTCATTTTACTTGTTTATTTTAGAGTTCTATAGAGCTGTTTTTGTTCTCATAAACATAATATGTACCACATTTTTCAGGCTATAACAAAAACTTTTTTCCAGAAAAATGACTGATAAATCTGTCTTATAGACTGAAGATATGACAATTACTGTAATTTGTAGTGACACTCACAGACCTACTCACCCCCAAAATGAAATAATTGACAGTCACTCATTGAAAAATCATCAAAATATACATAATTAATAATTAATGGTGAAAAAATTGTTAATATATATAGTAAAACCTTATGCAACATGAATTCCGATGATGTGTTTTCATTATTGTGTTTTATTATATGTCCACTCACAGTAATTACAATTTCGGTGTGTTTGAGATGTAAAATTACCAATGAGCCCATTGAATAGCATGATTAATGCCACGTAACATTAGAAATCCAATAGATGTACCTAATAAAAATTTTATTACCGTAAATACCCGGGTATAATGCGCACCCTCATATAACGCGCAGGGGGGTTTTCAGTCTCGTAATCTATGATTTTTCTACATACCCACGTATAGCACGATCAGATTTTTTTAGCGTTACCATTCCAGTATAAAGTAGATGGTGTAACGTGTTCTAAAGCAATGATCGAATTATTGGTATTATGTATTGGTAACATAATGAAAGTGTGAAATGAAATTTTCGAATAACATTCCAGATGAACGTCAGCTAACTCAATCATTACATACTCTGTTTACTTACAAGGTGATATTAGGATATACACAATAAATCGAATTATATTATTTTCATAGTATGGCATATGACATTGTTTGAGCTAATAAAATGAAGGAATGACGATAATACTATGTCAAAGTTTTTTACATACGTTTTAGTCACGCCTGAGGTGGACGGGTTCGCCTAACCTTCAGTTTTACCCTTATTGGAACACTCTGGAGCAGGTAAAAATGATAGCAAATAACCATAATTAACTACAGACTCTAAGAATCAAGAATAAATCACTTATGAATGCTGAGAGAAAAGTAGGGAACGATAACTTGATGGTAGTTCTACAAGAAGCATCAACTCCCAGCACACTCAAAGACATCAGCTGCCATTGTTTCTAATTCTAAGTAGTACCAGTACCTCACCACCAGGCCGGGCGCCAGTGTAGGGTGATGTCATGCGTGAAATAGCTCATCATTGTGCTAACAAAAGGAAAGGTGGGTTACAATGTAGCAAATCATATACAGTGAAATGTGAGAATACGTGGAATGAATTGTCCACAGATGTTATTATAAAAGGTTTTAAGAAATGTTGCATCAGTAATAGTTTAGATGGCAGTAAAGACAATATGGTGTGGGAGGACGATGATGACAGTGCCACGGCAACAGATGATACAAAAGATACCGAAGATGACGATTCCGATAACAACATCAAAGAAAAATGGTCCAGTGACGAAGAATTTCTTGGTTTTTAAAATGAATAAATACTGAATTGATACTTTTCAAATCTAATTAATGTATGTTTATAGAATTAGTTAATAAATTTTTATTATTATCTATTTTACTTTTCGTAAAAATCACCAATAAAAATATGAGGATACTCGGGCAATAATTAATGTGCCGAAATTGTGAAAATATGGGGTCAAATAAAAATAGGAAGATAATGTACCCTCGCATAACACGCATCCTAATTTTTAACTCAAATATTTCGAAAAAAAAGTGCGCATTATACGTGGGTATTTACAGTAATATCTGGGATAAATACCATTGTGTGTACTGAGATCCCAATGGCTACATTTAAATTAAAAAGAATAAAGAATGACCAACAAACCTGAATCAATGCTCTCAACCTCAGCTTCCATTGTGATGGTACGGGAATCAGTTCCAACTCCAGAACTATCTGGATTGGGGGCTTTTCTCGATATTGCCCATGTTAAGGTTACCAGAATTGGCTTATCTATAAAATAAAAACAAAACTATTACTCCAGGTATTACAAACATGTATTTACTGCAATACGTTTTATCTGTCTGACATAAAAATACTTCCTTCCTTTCTGAAATGGAATAAATATTAATGAATAACAATAACATAAATTTTAAAATTTACAATATGTTGATTTTAGTTGATAAATTTGTTTTTAAAAACTTGCTGCACCATGAATATAAAGTAAAATCTCTAAATCACAAACTTCTGTGACTAGAATTTTCCATAATATGAAAAAGATACTTTTCTCATTATTATTCTTAAGAAATGATTTTATATGTCATGAGCATTCAAATTTACTTACATAATAAGTGTAATTATATAAGGTATAATACTATATAGATTGAGAGTAACAAGTATGGGATTTTAACAAGAAGATGGACAATATGAGCTGCATTCAAAAAAATACCTGAAAGAACTTCCTGAATCATTTGGTTTTTAGCTGGAGGTGATACTGTCCATGTGGCAGTTGAGCTCCCACTTAACTTAGCCACAGCCACATCCTGCCAATCATAATTTGAGAGAAATGTTTGCGCCACGCGATCTTTCTTGTAGACAGATCCAAATGCATTCCAATTACGCTCCGAAAATCTGTTCCATAGAAAAGTAAAATTTTAACAGTTAAGAATGTCATAACATTATTTCTTGACATTTGAGCTGTATCAAACAATACCATTTAGAATTCACCAGCATCAGATTTTTAACTAATTGGATCTTATTGAAAAAGCACACATTGTATAAGAAACAAAACCTTACAAGTGTAATTTTAAACGATTGTTAATAGTAAAACTGAGGTAATTTTTAATAATAACTAGTTATACAGGAGATGATCAGAAAGTAAGAGGATTGATCTTGTCTCTCCAGAGTAAGGATAGATATAGCTTTGCTGCAAGTTGTAACCACATGCCTCGTGCACATTTAGTGATGTTCAGGCATCTATCATATTCTTGTTCTGTTCTTCCACAAGGCTAATTCAGTGAAGTAGTATGGGACATATTGATCAGAGTAGAAGAAACGTATGTTATTAATTTTTGTGCATTTATTTGAAACAGGCACAGAACTGTTCAAATGAATAAAGATGCATTCCAAGTGCATTTTTAATCTTGCTGTAACGTGTCTGGGCAGATTAAAAATTGGTTGAGGGATGAAAATGAAGAGGAGATGAACCCTGCAATGGTTGACCATCCACATCACATTATATTTGCTTGAAACACATATATGATAATGAGACCATGGTTTAATGAGTGGTTTATGATGATTTAGGACACAGGAACATCTCAGCCAAGTGGATACTGAAAATCGTAAATGATGAGCAAAAAGTCGAATCAAGTAGCATTTAGTCGACAATGGAATCAGACGCATCTAATTTTTTGGACAAAGATGCAACTTGTGACAAATTGTGGCTTCATCATAACAATCCTGAACTGAAGTCACCAACCTCTAAAAGCTTAGGTTTCCCAGATAATTTATGCAACTTGTTTACTTTGACAAAATCAGAATCATTTATGATCATTGTTCACCAAGAGGGCAAGGAGTAAATGGCAAGTACTATTCCAATGTTCTGAGAGGACTTCTTTTAGAAAACTCATGAAAAAAAACATCAGCAAATCACTAATAGTACAATTCCATTACTAGATTTAAAGGTTATTAAATAAACTTTATTGACACTAACAATAATAATGATTTACAATATAATAGAATAACTACTATATTTTGAAAATGTTGAAGTTAACTATGAATACATATTCATAGAAAGATCTTTTCACTACTTAAAATTTACTTTATTAAAATTGAATTTTAATAATAAATTTATTTCAAATTTCTCAAAAAACTTTCATTTCTAAAATTTTTGTATCAATCTTTTGCATATCCAACCTACATTATGCACTTACTATAAGATTACAATTTTAAACTATTGAGTAAATGACAAAACATGACACACAACAAATATTATCTATGCAAAGAGATAGGCAACCAATAATTTATCCATTTGAATCTGGAAACAAAATAAAAAACTTACATCTTTCAGGTTAAAATGCAAGGTACATGCAAAGCAAACATTTGACTTCATAAAATGAATTGACAAATTCTTAAATACACACTACATTTTATTTGATGCGAGGTTTTTCATAAAATAAATCACATCAAATTTGCAGAGTTCTAACAGAAATATTTTCTCACAATTTTACACAAAGAGTGATTGTCACATGTGTATGTGTAAAGAAACATCCTCCTTATAACCACGTCATGTGGTTTGAGATTTCAACTTGATGCTTGAAATTAACAGTTGAGAATGGCAGAAATTTTATATATGAGGATGGTTCGAATTTGATTTGGACTTTTTTCATAATTTCTTAGGGTTAACAAGTATTACAGTCACTTTTCAAAGAAATTCCCATTTTTTTAATACACTTTTTACATTTCTGTGAATGCTTGAATATCCCTATTTAAAAAAATGTTCCCATTGACCTCCAAAACATTTTTACCTCATCATTTGACGTAAATTTCTCTCCCCTTAATTGCTCTTTCATGGACCCAAAGAGACAGGAGTCAGAGGGTGATAAATCAGAACTATAAAGAGAGTGCAGAAGAACCTCTCATCCTGGC
Organism: Tanypteryx hageni; assembly: GCA_028673005.1. Lineage (NCBI taxonomy): Eukaryota > Metazoa > Arthropoda > Insecta > Odonata > Petaluridae > Tanypteryx > Tanypteryx hageni. The sequence goes on along the minus strand of CM054116.1, from coordinate 87,055,017 downwards.
ATATTTAATTTTCTAAATCAATTGTAAAAAGTTTTAAAGAATAAAGTCCACATCAAATTTGAACAATACTTGCATGTTAGGTTTGCGAAAACTACATTTAGTTATCAAAGAGGTCATGCAAATGTTAAAGACATATTACAGCAAAAATATTTTGGAAAATAATACTATAAATAATTTAAAAATGCTTATTAAGTTGCTCATAAAATTCCTCTCACCTTAAGAGTGAATTATTCTGGGCAGACATGCGAAACACAGGCTGGTATGCACCCACTCTCAATTCCAGAGACACGTCATGTGGAAGGTTTGCCTCACCAACAGTGCTACCCAATGCAAAGAGCACTAAAGGGAACCAGATGACTGCAATGATACCAAGGAGGAATCCACCACCAACAATGTATTTGGAAAGTGGCCTCTTCCTCTCTCCTCTAGGCTGAGGGTATTCCTTCTCTACACGTCGTTGACACTGAAGATAGATAGATTTGATAGATATTTTTGCGGAACTATCATTTGTTGAACTGATTCGTCATCCTGATTTTGGTAAGCACTACAAAGCTCTTTTACCTCATGAAGAAAAGGAAAGTCAAACTTACTTATCCCATTTGAAACTGATAACACATCCAGCATAAAAATATATTTTACGTCATCATCGATATATGTATCAAAAATCGAATGCCGTCGCGGAAAAATATGGCGGAGTAAGGCGTTCGCTTTCCAGGTAGTGTCTGCTTTTGAGTCGCAATCATTTTTAGGCGTTCTTTACAATAAGTAAAAAAAAAAGAATGCCTTATTGTCAGGTCATGCCCGTCCATCTGTCTGTATGTTTCATCTCATAAACTACTTAGCGGATGTTGATGAAATTTGGTATTTAGGACAGGTGCAGAGAAACTAAGAAAATTATATAAATAGTTTACGTTACCTTATCGGGAGTGCCATTTTACAGGTGACAAATAATGATCATTTCTTTATATTTCGTACAATATAACTTATAACTAAAAAGTCTTTAAAGAACTTCGTAGAACTAATCAAATAGCATATGTTTTGTTCAATACGTTTTAATTGAGGGGAGTAGCCGATTTCAAGAAAATCAAACGAGAAAGTTGTAATTCACTTAAGACTCGTCCTTATTAGTGCTTTTCGTCAATGCCGAATAGCACTATTATCTTCGTGATGCCCGTCTGTCCATATGTACACATATATCAGGGAAGAATTGGCTGAACCGATTTCAACCAAATTTGGTACATAGACTCTTCACATAAACATAGGACCAAAATGGCATATTTTGACCAGATCAACTCTGCAGGGGTGCCACAATTGAAAAATTAAACTCTTCGCTAATAATGAATTTGGAAGGAATTGGCTGAACCGATTTCAACGAAATTTTGAATGAAGAAGGTGTGCAACATTAAAAAACAAAATCAATATTTGAAATATAGATATAGAAAACAGGGCTGTCACAAAACAAATAATAAAAAAATGTCTTTTTACAAGTATTTGTGTTGAACAGTTCACTTCAATTTTAACCAAATTTAGAATTTGTAATGTACACAAATATACAAAACCATAGTAGCATACTTGGACTGGATCAACTAATCAGGAGTGCCACACTTACAGATTAAATTTTATCAGTAATTACGAATATGGAAGGAATTGCCTGAATGAATTTCAACTAAATTCTGTATACAAGATTTATACAACATACCATAATGAAATGAAGAAGTTTAAAGGAGAGACAAAGAGCAGGGCTACCACAGTAAAAAGTAAAATTATTTCTTTACGTGTATTTATAGAGAACAAGCAACATGAATTTTAGTCCAATATGGTACATATAACCTTCATATAAATAAATAACCAAAATAGCATATTTTATCTGGGTTTACTAAAGGGCTACCACAATGTCAAGGCTAGAATTCTTCTGTAACTGAGTTTGAAAGTCTAGCTGAACCAATTTCAAAAAGAAATTTCGCTTGTAGGGAGTATAGAATGGCAAAAGGAAATGAATGTTTCGAGAGTATCTACCATATAAGGAAAAACAATTTTCTGATTTCAAAGCAAATACATTAACATATGATTACCATAAATACCCGCATATAATGTGCACCATCGTATAATGTGCAAGGGGGGGGGGGGTTTCAGTCTCATAATCTATGATTTTTCTATTCTATTTCCAAAAGAACGTCAGCTAACTCAATCATTACATATTTTATGTTTACTTACAAGGTAATATTAGTACATACACTATAAATCGAATTAGATTAATTTCATAGTATGGCATATGACATTATTTGAGCTAATAAAATGGAATGAGGATAATCCTATGTTTTTTACATACGTTTTAGTCACGCCTGAGGTGGACGGGTTCGCCCAACCTTCAGTTTTACCCTTATTAGAACACTCGGGAGCACGTAAACACGATAGCAAATAACCATAATTAACTACAGACTCGAAGAATCAAGAATAAATCACGTATGAATGCTGAGAGAAAGGTAGGGAACGATAACTTTATTTAGTTCTACAAGAAGCATCAACTCCCAGCGTATTCAAAGGCATCAGCTGCCATTGTTTCTAATTGTAAGGAGTACCAGTACCTCAACACCAGGTCGGGCGCCGGTAAAGTAAACATAAAATATGTAATGATTGAGTTAGCTGATGTTCTTTTGGAACGTTATTCGAAAATTTCATTTCGCACTTTCATTATGTTACCAATACATAATACCAATAATTCGATCATTGCTTTAGAACATGTTACACCATCTACTTTATACTGGAATGGTAACGCTAAAAAAAATCTGATCGTGCTATACGTGGGTATGTAGAAAAATCATAGATTACGAGACTGAAAACCCCCCTGCGCGTTATATGAGGGTGCGCATTATATGCGGGTATTTACGGTATAATAAAAAAATTTAAAAAATTTCCCTATCACCAATTTCTTTAAAAAATATTAATGATAATAACACACTATCACAGGAACACAATTGAATTTAAATTATCCATTGTCTCTTTAATAGGAAAATTTAAGAAATAATGTAAGAATTTACCTTAAGTTGGAATATGTGCGCAAATATGTCTTCTAACTTCAGCCAATCTGAAAGTGTCATACTTGTGTCAGTCCATATCCAATCCATAAGGGCACGAAGTTCAAACAAGAATGGGATGGCCATAAACCTAAAATAAACAATGGAAATTAAACAGCTTACACCTATTTAACTGATATCTAAAAATTCTAAAATGAAAGCTTACAGATAATTTTATTGTCCAAAACCAAACTCTGCTTTAAATGCATGCATAAAATAATGCCCTATCAAAATTAAGATATATGACAAAAATAATATTTCTAATATTAGAATATATTATATTCTCAACAAACATTTTTACCAATACCGAGATAAAATTTTTTAAATACTTAATTTTTATTGCTACACTTGAGGCGGCAATTTAAGCAGTCATAACCAAGTAATACAGACCAAAATGTTATTTGTGCATTATTCATAACTGAAAACTTCTCAAAATAATCAGAATTAATGAATTGGAGGATACAGGCATACCGTGATTTGTATTGCCTCCATTATGTCGATTTTAAGTTGTGTTGCAAATCAATACCTGTCTATGGATTTACATCATTCTGAATCAAAGTTACATTGTTTGAGGTCTAAGGTTCTTTAAAATTTTCATTGTCACCTTTCTGAAGCTATTATCTGATTAAAATATTAAATAAAAATCACATTTCAAATATACTACCATCTAAATATCTACTCTCTGTAATATAATATCTAAATAAATAGCGATCTTAAATATATTGCGTAAATCCAAAATCGAGTCAATGCTCTCTAGGTGATTGCTTAATATATTGCCTTTGAAGGGTTTTGTAAGAGAACCTTATGATAAAAAAATTGGTGAATTCAGAAGTGAAACACTTGGAACAGGAGCGATTTTTTCATGTCCGAGCTGACCGTGGAGTCGCACAACATCCGACTACTAGCTTCCACCTCTAGAATTCATCATTTAAGTGAAATTATGACACTCGATCATAGCAAATTTCACACTCAATCTGATTATGCATATCGTAATTTTATAAAAATTCAGGCAAATGATTTAATATTGGAGAAAATAAAAATATTGGCACAGTAACAATATTAATAATCCTAATGCACTTTATTTATTCTGTCTCTATATTCTTAAACACTACTATCTTAAAGAATAGATGCTTTTTCTACTTCAATAATTAATAACTCTCTGCAAATAAGACGTATATTTCCTGATAACAAAACAATGCCTGCAAGAAGAGAATCGTCTCATGTGGCCAGGTGACTAAGTCCGAAATTCAGATTAGAAATGTAGCAGTGTTGTAATCCTATTGTGGATGATCCTGAGACACAGACTCATATGGGGAATTCTCGTCTGTGCGGCCACCTATTACTGTTTCCATTGAACCCATTTCCTGCATTTTTTCTGTCCGAATTTGGGACTTGATTTATCAATTATCTAGTTTCAAAATTGAGGGGTAACTGCAGAAATTGGTTGGGCTAAACTATCCTATATTCTTGCATGCATCCCCCTCATATAATTGATTCTTATGTGAAAAACTGCTTCAATTTACGTCGATTTGATTTAGGTTGCATTTCTCAGGATTGCATTCTCGACTTAAATCATGGTATATATGTATATGAAAAATTTACCAAATCTGACTCTTCTACAAGGCAGTACCCATCAAATAATAAGTGTAATTCCTTTAGAGCCTGCACCAGACATTTAATATTCGCAGAGTGCCAAATATTCGTGATCATTCACTGAGTGACGAGTAAATATTTTTCCTGCCACTTGCAGCTGCCTCCACACTAATCGCCCATTGCTGAATCCTAAATATTCGTATTGACTCAGGAAAAGATGTAAATTGGCTGCTGTACATGGAGGGGAAGTTCTCCTCCATCACCTTGACTACCCCCCACCCCACCACTAACCCAACCTTTTCATAGCTATGTTGTCAGTTCTCACTGTTGGCTATCTCCACTATGTCTCACCTCGATAGAGTGGGGATAGAAATTAAAAGGGCAGCGTCCCTATCCCCTGCCGACTCCCACAGCTCGCCGGTCTGTTTCTCAGCACTGTACCACCCTTTTGTTTAAATATCTTTATCATAAGAAATACAACTGTTATTGGAGTATTTTCCAAAAATAAATTTCAACATTTTTGCACATTTTGTTTGCTCAATGTATCCCTCTAAATCAATTAGGGAAAAAGTTTCCTGCAGACAGACTTTTTCATGTACCAAGAAATAATATTTGAGAAGGAACAATGTTATTAAATTTTATAAAGGCATTTGATTAATATTATATATTTATCATTTATATAATTATCATAAACAGTCTTTCAAGAGGCATGACAGAAAAAATTGTCCTTATTGGATAAGTTGAAGCCTAGATATGGCGTTGTATGTTTAAGGATTGTGAAATTTCCCATGATTAGGGAAAATTCCCATGATCTGGCATCAATGCAGAGAGACATTCGTCATTCAGTGAATAACAATTGTGTGGAGGGGTTTAAAACTTCATGGCTTCCCAATTATTCATCCCTTTGACTCATCCCCTTTATCGACTCTCGATGGAAAATAATTGTAGCTCACTGAGTGAGTTGTTCCATCAACACTACTAGATATTTGGCAAGTGACGAATATTTGTGGCTTGGCACTTGGCGAATAACAAATGTCTGGAGCGGGTTTAAGATGAGACCAATTAAGACATACCAAATTATTTAAATCAAATGTCTTTTAAAATAGTTTATTAGAGATATCAACAAAACACAAAAAAGCTTTTTTGACACTCTGTCACCCGCTTATCCCTTCTCTCAACTCTTTTAATGCCAAATGACACTATTTAATCTATACTGCACTGATTATTAAGGGATTTATGCAATTAAAGTTATTCATTGTGTTATATTTAGCTAAGAGAAGAGTGTAGTCTTGTAAGGAAATACATCACCTATAAATAGAACTAATGTATTATTGTGAATGACTGATAAAATATATTTGCCATGACTTATTCAATCAAGTGGATAACAACAAGCCCACTAGCTTAATTTGGCGTATCTATTGCCTGATTTATGCAGGATCAAAGGAAATTTGCTTTACATTGAAATCTATATCATCTCTTGCTTTTTTCATGTTATGGATTTAATAAGTTTATTAATTGTAAAACTGAAGCAGTACGACCAACGCTCAGGTTTTTCTTGGTAAATTTTTCTGCCAGAAAGTTGAAGCCCTCAGCATCATCCTGCATACTGGGTACGCAGGATGAAACTTCATATGGGGTCGTCCTGCATACTGAGTACGCCACAGAGATCGCTGTATTTATTTATTTTTTGACGCAATACATTTTCTTAAATCTGAAAAACCTTTATATATTTCAAGACAGTAAACTTGGTCCTTCCTCTTTTAAGTAATTCTGCAATTTTTACTGTATTTATTTTCCTTTATTATAGGTTAAATATTGTAATTGCATTTTCACGAAGTTTTGCGAATTAGGGAATTGCAGTTGCTATAAAAAACCTATTTTATGCCAAGAAGAACTGAATCTCTGCTCAAAAGCTACTATGAAGTAGAATGAGATACAGGGGCTGTGCTTTTAGAGGTCTCTCACTCTTTAAATGAATATCTTTTTCATGTGTCATCACATCAGAACTGTATGGAAAGGGAATAGGAAGGTTCATTGAGACTGGGCCATGTGTTTGGTTCGGCATTTTTCGAGGGCAATATTTTCAAAGAGAGATAATAGGGTCTTTGTATGCACTTATCTACATCAATACACAAACATGACCATTCCATGATATTTACGATTCAATATATGGTCCGAAAGCGTGAGCCAAGCACATGAAAAATATTTTCTCTTCATGTTGGGGAAGTTAGTCTGAGGAAAACTTTTACACTGTGCGGATGCTGATTTTTTGTTTTTTTTTTCCTGTGGATACTTTATATTTTAATTGTTAAGTTATTCAAAATATATCCCCTAAGTTATCATGGCATCAACCAGTAGAAAAAGGCAAGCAACTACATGTGATGAAAAGGAGATTGAAACAATACTTGAAAGTGATTCGGAAGATAGTGTGAGTTCAGAGAGTGAAAGTGAGAATTATAGTGCTCAAATTAATTCACTGATACACATTGATAGTGAGCAGGAGGAGGATAATATAGAAGACTTTGTGTGGGAGGACATGGTCAATTACGTAGGACGAAAGAAAAAATTTATTGGTAGATGTGGACCTCAAAAGATGGCTAAGAGTTTGTGTAACACTGTTGATATTTTTCAATTGTTTTTCAATGAGGAATTTGTTCTAAACATTGTAAACAAAACCAATCTACATGCTGAACAATATATAAAATCAAGTGGGCATACATTTTCTTTGAAACTGAGAATTTTATCGTGGAAACCAGTTACTGTGGAAGAACTATATACTGTGTTAGGACTTTTTATGCTCATGGGAATTGTGCAGAAACCCACGCTTCGATCCTATTTTTCCACCAATAGAGTTATATCTATGCCAGGTTTATGTGATATTATCACTAGGGATAGGTTCGAACTGATTTGCAAATTTTTGCATTTCAGTAATAACAAAGACAAAGATAATTACCGTGGTCCTCCAAAGCTGAAGAAAATTTTTCCCGTGATTGCACAACTAAACGAAAAATTCAAGAAATTTTTTTAGCTAATAGGGAAATTTCAATAGACGAGTCCCTAACACTATGGAAGGATTCCTCTCAAGTCCTCTAAGTTCGGAATAAAGACCTTCGAGCTATGTGATGCAAGTGCAGGCTATTTATGGCCATTTCTTGTCTACACATAAAAAATCAGATAAATCAAATAAATAGGTAAATTATGAATTTTTTAACAAATTCACTCCAGAGTACCAAATTCATTTAAATCTCCTCTGACCTCGGGGATGGTTTTATTTAAATGCCCTCTGTGCTTGAGGGGTTAAACTGAATAAAAATGATCTAAGCAAAAGATGTTAAATTCAAGGTAACAGGTATGAAATTAGACAGATTGGTATACTTGGTTTGATACTAGCAGAAAGCTATAGTAGAGTTTTAAACTAAAAGCAAACATAAAAAAATACAAGTGAAAGTTAAACTTACCCTTTAAACAGAAACATGTTTACATAGTTGTACTTTTTACATAGGAAATTTCCTAAAATACGAGTAGGATATCCACTTCTTATTTGATAAGCTGACAGCAGAAGATAAAGGCACTTGACTACATACCACATCTGAGGTGGCAATGCTGCATTGAATTGTCTGTAAAACAAATATTATTTGATTTTGGAGAAACTTCAACAGCTCATAAAACAACACTAGAAAAATCTCACCAGAATTATCCTCCATTATAAAAAATTAAATGGCAAAATTCACAACACTCTTACTTGCCTTTCAGTCACACCAGGTAGCACAATAAACATCCAAATGTGAACCCCAACAACTAATAAAACTTGAAACATAATCTTCCCCAAAATGTATTTCCTCAGAAAGAGTGCACGATCTATAATCATAAGTGCAAACTGAAAAAAAAAAATTTAAATAAGCTTTTGGTAAATTAATATTGGAGTTACATTTCCTAGAATGATTTATTATTATATTTGTTTTTTACTATACCAATATTTATAGAACAATGATATTAAATGGTTGCAATAATTAAAAATTACTTCATTATTTTATATATTGTGCATAATACAAATAAAGAAATAAAACATTCATTTATCACAAAGTACATTTTCCCAAATGGTTCACAAACATTATGTCCATTGAAACTACATCCAAAGACATTTGGTCTAAAGACATTTAGTCCACAGACATTTTGTCCAAAATAAGAAAATATCTATTGGACAAAAAGTTCTTGGATGAAATATCCATTATAACTAGTGGACAAAATGTCTGTGGGTGAAATGTCTTTGGATGCAATGTCATTAGACCAGAACAAAGAAATATCTGTTGGATGAAATGTCTTTAGGCAAAATATTCATTGGATGAAATATCTATTGGACAAAATGTCTTTGGATGCAATGTCACTGGAACAAATGTCGTAGGACCAAATATCCTGGAACGTCCCAAACATCATCACAATATTTGCAGAATATAAAGAATAAAATAAAAGCTAAATCTTTTTCAATAAATAACTCAGTAAGGTGCATATGCTGAGTGGATACAGTAAAACCCTGATTTAATGAATCTCTGTAGAAATTAACTTTATCCATTAAATGGACATTTTTCTTGGATGGAGGTGGTGCAGAGATGAAATAAGAAACTAAGATTTATGGCAGCAGTTTTTCAGTGAAAATATAAGCGCAAACAATGTCTAAGCAAGGTTAGTTTCAGCTATGTATCAATAACCTTTCCTAAGCTTGCCACATCTTCATTCTAGGAATGGGAGATGTGCAAAAAAAGGATCCCTAAAAACAAATCAAATTTCTTGAATTGCACTAAATATTTTGCATCAAATGTTTTATGAAATATAAAAAATACAATTTAAATTAATTATATATAAACAATATATTAAAAGATTTTACTGGAAAAGAATCTGGGAATAGCAAGCCTATTTTAATTTATAATTTTGGTTTTTGATTGCTTTTTAGAAAATATTAACCTGTCTGTAAATTGAGTATTCAAATCTTTAGGAATGCCCTCTTGTGGAATAAGCTTATTTAAATTACATAACTTTTATATTGTGATAGGAATTTTTTAATATGCATCTATCAGCTAATAGTATTATCATGCGCCGCCTAAATATGAACAAGAAAACCATATATCATATGAAACTAAAAGATAAAATAAAAAGAAGAAATGCACTAAAGGAACCATTTTTTCAAGAGGCTATTTACTGTATGATCATGAAGAGAAGAAAAATATAATGCGTAATTTTATATAAAATGAATAGCACCACTTTTTTGAAATTTTCTCAAGTATGTAAATGACAAAAGCTTGAGAGCAGGAGCATAGCAAGGGGAGATGAGCGGGGGGTGCCAAACAAGTCAAACAAAAACAAGCTGATATTTTGTTAAGTATTAGTTAACAATACTTCACTTTCTAATGTATTACTTATCATAGAGTAAACTTTAATTTATTTATTAAAAGAAACGAAATTTGTAGGAATTCAACTATCAATTCGTTAATGTATTCCTGTCCAGTATCATCGATGCGATGGCATTTGGCCACGCATTTTCTTAAAACTTCCTCATATTCAATTTTTGTACAGGATACGATTCCCACATTAAACTATGGTATTGCCTTTAGCAGATGATGACAAGGGCAACTAAAGTCAGTTCAAGATTGTAAATAGTTGATATTTGATCCTTCCTGACCCATTATAAGTATCTGATGTCTATATCATGCCTTACCAAATAACTTTTGCTTTCAGTGCAAATGTATATAGATTTCCTTCTTATCAATCCCAACCTGTCATGGATGTTTATTGGTTACCTGACAAAACTTCACTCCCTTTCTTACTTGGAAAAGTCATAGGAACTATGGTGTATTTGCAAATAACATTTTACTCAGGCTTTTCCCCTTTCTGAGTTGTCTTTCATCCAGAGTCAAACATGTGACTGTGATCACACTCCTGTAATTTTTCATGACATTCTGTTTAAGAAGGATCCTATGGTGTTTCTACTTTGTATATTTTTCAACTTTCATAATCATTTGATATTCAACAAGTTAGTACAATTTTTCAAATATTTATGAAAGCATTTGATTGTATTTTATAATCACAGAGGATTCATTTTGTTATTTAACTGCTGCCAGTTAGTGAGCAGGGAAAGTCACAAAATTAGTGAGGGGACACAGAGATTGAACCTAAATTTAAAGAAGTTAAGAAAAAGGAAAGTAAAGAAAAAGCCATCAGAAATAGCTGAAGATGAAGGACATTTGATGTCAAAGCAACGATATTTTACTATGGAATCAAATCAAGCTATAGACATGTTAATATCTCAGCTTGAATGACGCATTGAAAAATTAAATGGAATATCAGATAACTGAGTTTATGAGTGGCCATTCAGTTTCAAGAATGGATATTACTGCAATAAAGAAATGTGCTGCCGACTGCACTCTGAAATATAACCGAGACCTAGATCCTGAAGAAATTGTTAGAGAAATATGAAGTCTAAAGTTTGAAAGCATTTCGTTAATGGAAAAAAATCATAATACAACACATCTAGAAATGTTACTAATGCTTCACAAGTTGGATACAGTATCTGCTTATCCGAATATTGATGTTGCTTTGAGAATATTTTTAACTTTACCTGTGACCATGGCACTATGCGAATATACTTTCAGTAAACTCAAATTAGTGAAAAATTACAATTATCCATGGGACAAGAGAGACTAATTTAGCAATTTTTGACAATTGAAAAAATCTTTCCAAATCCAAAGAAGGCCTAAATTTGAAAATTTTGTATGTAAGTAGGTTTATATATGTAATGTTACAATTAAAATAGTTATTTTATGTAGGGAGTGGAGTTATCAAGGGATTTGATTCCAAGACTGCAAAATAAAAGTATATTATTCACAATGGAATAAACTGTAAATGATGCAAAAGCAAATAAAAAATAATAATAATTTCATTTGAGGGGAGGGGGATGTATCGTATCGTATGTATCGTTTCGCCCTGGGTACCAAATTTCCTAGCTACGGCCCTGCTTGGATGAATGCCTGCATATAATGGTATAGTGTATTAATGTCTGCACAAAAGTGTTAAAAGAAAACAACAACTGGAGAGAGAAAGCAGTCACCTTTTAAGAAGAAATGAGAAAAACAACTGTCAAGTGACAGCTCTTAATACCCTTCACTTATGCATCCATGAGACTGAAACAATTTTCTTAAATATGTGGTAAATTTTGGTACACTGATTCTTAACACCCTTCATTTTACAGTGTACTCATTCTCTCAAGAGACTTTGACCTTATCGACTGGCCACCCAACTGCCCAGGATTAGTATATGGGGTGGGAGGGAGCATGAAAAATTCTTTTTGCTGTAAACTTCTTTGTTCACACATTTGACAAGCTTCATAGTAGCCACAAAGGGCATTCCTCTGAATCCAGTAAGGCTGAGCTTGACAATACTGTAGGAAAATATTAAGCCATTTGAATGAGTAATTTTATAAAACTTTTTCTATTCTGAGCTTTTCATTTTTGATACTATGGTCTGCATTGAAGTGCATTTATGAATTTATATTAATAGGTTCAATGGAAAATATTTTAGATTAAATGTGTTTGCTTGTATTTCTGGTTAGTCAGCCTCTTGAACTATAATAGCCATGCCATGCCAGAGACACACAGAAGAGAGGAGGGACACCAGGTGCCGACATTAGCCTTCTCTTAACAAAGACTACCAAGGGGGTGAGATTAAATGAATTAATTAATGTTGAGGAGGTTGTGCCAAATGTAAGTGATAATTAAATTGTACTTCAAGAGAAATACAATTTAGTTCTGAGAATAGATAAAGCCAAACTGGGACATCACAAAATGTAAAATATCAATTGTGCAACAGTGGAACACCTTTCTGCAAAATCTTCACATTTGATTGCATAACCTGTATTTTGTGTAGAAATTATTTTTATGTGATATAGCTATAAAAGCTCCCATAAAGTGGTGACAATATTTATCATACTTATGTAATTTATATAATTACATCTTATAGTTTAAAATTAAATACATCAAATGACATATAATTTTCATATCCAAGTAGGCAAGTAAATCTGAAAGCCAAGTGATGCATAATTAAAAATCAAACAATAGCACATATCGATATGATTAAAACAACAATTACAACCATAACAGCCCTAAATGCTGGCAAAACAATATATCAAAAGAGTTAAATCAAATAAAATAATATGTTACAAATATGGAATGTTTGGAGGGACAACAAAAATTTTCATTAAATGCAGATAAACATTAAATGTTGGAACTCCAAATTGGGGTTTCACTGTATTTTAATCAGCATAGTGGTTAATTTAAGAAATTTGCCTCAAGGGTTCATCGGTTCATCTGTTAAAATTTAGTGTATAATTTCGAATTCATTTAAATATCACTTCCCTAGCAATATGTAATTAGCAGATGACCATGATACAGCAAATGGTTTGGGAGAGATGCTTTAATGATATTCAAGGCATTTGCCAAACTAAGATGATCAATGCTCTACTTTATAAAAATCTGACATAATTACCTGGAGGATTAACATAATTAAAAATGGCACTGGCACTTTATTCTCTTCTAAATATGCAGACACACCTCCATCACCTTGTTGGGTCTTGAGAGAGAGAAAAAAATCTTTGTTAACAGCCAGTAAAGAAATATCTAATTACAATAAATAACTCTAATCTACAGAAAAATTGCTAGTTTGCTAAGAAAGCACCATTTTAGCTTCCAAAATTATAGAAAGCATGAACGAAAAACTTTTAAAGGATAAATAAATCTAAAGAATGAATAAATTTTGGAAAATCTTAAATTATTTTAAAGAAATTTATAACTATTTTCTACCATAAAATTATCGAATATGATAATTACTAACATTTTTAAGAACTCAAATACCCAATAGCTCATTGAAAAATCAAACTGAATTACAAAGATTTGATGATATCTGATTACAAGTCCTATTTTTGGATCAAGAGTTACATTTTAATCTATCATACAGGTGAGACAATAAATTTATTTATTTAATAAACTAAAATTAAAATAAATTATCACAAAAGATATTCAAACAGATACACTTAGAAATTTTTTAAATTAAACTTAAAAAAGTTCAGCTGTGAAAAATACATGAAAACATGTCTGTGAAATTACCTAGTAATTCAATTTGAATTCAGTCATATGTACCAAACTAGCTCAATCTGTACCATAATCCAAGTTTTAGAGCCACAATAATCCCATAGTAAAATGGAATTATGATTATTAATTGAATCACAGCCTCTTCATTTTATAATTATTTGCTTAATTCAATTAATATAAATAAGAAAGAGATAATAATCTGATTAGAGATATTCTAAATATCATGGTATGTTAAATAATCCTGCATATTTCTGGTGCTGAATTTCATTAAATAAATATCAAATATAACCTTGTTGTTTCTTTCTTTCAGAAATTATTTGGCAAACAGCAGTTCTAGAATTGATGGTGCTTTGATTATATTTATAATAAGAAGAAAGAAACCATAGTTGTACAGCCCATTTCCCAAAATCTGTTCGCAAGGTACCTATTTTTAAGAAATAGAAATTTTAACTTCTGTCTATAGATAACTTGGTCAATGAATATTTTCCACTTTTCTTTGAATTATCTTTTTTGGAGCTCTTCTATGGCTAGAAGGGTGAATTTTTTTTAAATCTCAGATAGTAATAAGATAAAACTAATAAAATTATACAATTTATAGCAGAATTTCAAATTTATATATACTAACTAGACTGTTTTTAATTTTAAATTGAAGGAGAAATCATTTACTTAGCATTATTGGTTAAAATAAAAATAGACTATGTTATTTGAGACTCAAATTTAATAGTGATAACAAGTATGTTAAAATGAAAATTTGGACAAGTTTTTAAATTGGAGGATTGATCAAGTGCAAATTATACCAAGCATCACCAAGAATATATCCAAAGGATACATTTACATCTTAGGACAACTCCATTGAGATATAAAATTTTTAAATGTTTCAATTATTTAAAGTCAGATATTTATTTTTTTAAAAATATAGGTTCTATGCAATTCTATGCAATTTATATGATATTTAACTCACTCCAAATGCTGCAAACCCAAAGATGACTACCATGAAGTTAAAAAAGTCACACATGAACATGTAGGCATACACATCAGCTGTAACTCTGGTTGTAGGCTCCAAGAGTTGGTACAAAAATGATTTTATAGATGATAGGTACTTTGATGCCCTATTAAAAAGAAAATTTTGGATAGACAAAATTAAAATAAATCTCTAAAAATGATAGTTTGAAAATCAAGTAATATATAAAGTATCTTATTTTCTAATAAAAATGAAAATTTGCTAAAATCTTATTTTTATGCATAAATGACATGACCATAGTGATTTTTAAGATAAAATAAAGCCTAAATAATGTAAAAATACTCACGCAAGAGCAACTACTTGTGGGAAATGTTTTAGGCTTTCTTGAACTCTTGTGCGAACAATCACCAAATCTCCACATTGCGTAGTGGGCCCTTCAGTCTCCACCTCTGACATGTTTGCTTTTTCAGATGCTGCCATCGAATCGGTGATACTTTTATTTTTAACACTAGCTGCCTTTTTAGATGAGTTTTCACTCAAAGTACTGGTAGAACTACTTACTTCCCTAGTTATAGAACCTCTCTCATCTTCCATATATGATTCATACACATTTGTACTTTTCCACAGCCCAAGAGATTTTAACATGAATCTAGAATCAATAGCAGTTAACAGGAATAATTTTAAATTCATATCAAACAGAATGAAAAATATAAATCTGTAAACATTATTCAATCATGAAATATAAAAAATGACATGGATAAATAGAAAGTTTAGTATTCTGGATTTATTTTTGTAAATATCTTGAAATTACATTTCACATGCTCTACAAAGTGTAATATATGGTTTTTATTAATTATTATGCATCAATCATTATATAAATACATAAAAACTATTATGTTTTAAGAATTTGCTCTCCAATCTCAATGCAGACTGCACTAGCTCATATAAAAATGACAATTCATTAACGATAACTCAAGAGTTATTATTTTACGTTATGTCAATTAATGCATTCTTAGTCTATGTGCATGTGAGTATGCAAATATGCCTATTTATATACATGTCAAAGGGTCTATTCATGAAAACTACACTAAACAATTACTCACCGATGGAAAAAGACAACAAGGAGGAGAGTAAGGTCAAACACAGCATATCTTTTCTTTCTTTCAATGCCAATTATACGAGGAGGAAAGAAGGGAAGATTTTCAGGAATGGCTTGCTGATTCCAAGGAAGGTAATCAAATTGGAACATACACTTTATCAGCACCATAACCTATGAGAGTTTTAGTGAAGAAAAACTTGTTTACTTCCATGCGCATCCAATTAGACAACATAAGCACATAGTATCAACAAAAACTTAAATTTTTTAATGAAGGAAGACAGAAGCAATGATTATAAAACCTATCAAAATTTGATAAAGATAAATTCAGCCTACTACTACTGACAAAACAATATTCCACTCAGGCAATCTTTCAACAAATAATTTGCAACTTGAGTCTATTTCTTTGCACAACAGATCCAAATCGCAAGCTCAGACCACAGGCTACAAATGCAATTCTGAAAAGTGATTTATTAAATTTAATAATGACAACTTTAAGATTACAAAAATCCTCCCGATACCATTCAATGGCAAAAGTTTCACAACTACTGTGTGTTTAAGAATCTCACATGATTACAACAATTTCTCACAGTCTCTTCTCAATTCCACTGATGAAATTCCAACAGTTAATGCAGCCTGATTAATAAAAGTGCTTCCTTGTCTCTGTTATAAAAGCCATCCTATATTTACTGAATATCAGATAGCTAAATGTGTCGCTCAAAGAGATGGCTTCACATGGTAGTACATATGCTACTAGGCATTTGTTCTCTCATAGCTAACTTGAATCAAATATGAGAGATACCTGCATGCTGTACCAAATCAGACATGTTCTATTGCTAATTCATTCTTGCCCCAACTGGGTCAATATCTACACATCCATACTTACTTTTGAGGCAGAGGTTAGAAGTTATGTCACATTACAATCCTTTCCTAAGTTTGTGCACTTTTTGTTAATTTGCGACTTCTATTTAACCAGCAAAATCATTTTGTTAAGTAACATTTAGACTATCTCTTGACATTATAACATTAGAAGCTCGATTTTATATCCAAATTACAATTTTAAACAAACCTTTTCAGTTTGTGGCATAACTTTAACAATGACATTTTATAAAAGCATACTTGATTAAAAATTTTCAGATTGTTCTAGCATCTCTCACATGTTTGCCATCCAAAATATTTTTTACTGATACAAAAAAATAAGATGAGCTCAATAACTCTTAACTGAATGTGGTAATATATTGATTTATACACTGATCAATATGCTATGCAAGACATAATATCTGTCTAAAAGATTAACATGTTAAAGCTAAGGTAACCTACCACTGGGTTGCACCCTATTGTCCCAACAGAACAGGGTGACCCACGGTTGGTCACCTCACCCTTTACTTTTTACTAATTATTAAATATACACCTCTCACAAGTGTATATATGATAAAAATGTTAATTAACTACAATACATAAAATACCACACAATGTTGAATTGAATTTTATTATACAAACCTCTGTGTATGCAATTATGGTGACCCAAAAAGTCTTAGATGGTCGTGGCACAGAGAGTGTTCCCCAGAGGAAGACCATAAGGGGGAGTGGAATGGAAAGTAGCGAGGCAGACTTGATTTGGTGCAAGAAGACAGTGAAATAGCACACAAGCTCGGAATGAGAGATGATGGCATACCACATGGCAAGAAACAAGCAAGCGGCAGGGGATCGTCCTCCTCCAAAAGTGCTTGCTTCCTCTTGAGGTCCAATGCCCTTTCTTCCATCTTCAGCCTCAATAGCCTCCAGTGACACTAAAGCAGGGCTGAATGAGAAAATACGTAATCTGGAGGTCTGAGAAATTTTTCTTCTGGCAGTCAATTGTGATTATAAGTGCCACTCATTCAATGGGAGAAATAGAGTAGCAATATCAATTCTGAAGCATCATTTTAAGTATTTTTGCAACACATGAAGACAATTTATTTTTCTATGAAGGATAAACAATAATTTTAAAACATTAATTTCTCTTTCTTAGCAGAAGGTTATTTTAAATAATAACAAAAGGAGGTTATTAATCCTGTGTATTATTTAAAAAAAGAAATAAAAAATAATGGTCGAGGATATGAAATGGCACTCTTTACTATACTATGCAACATAATATTTAGATTATGTTAATTACGTTTTAAAAATTTGAAAGTAATAAATATGCTTAGTAACAGAAGACTTGAGCAAAAAAGGAGCATATTGAATGAGTAAGATAGGAATAAGCAATTGCCATGTTACAAAGATTCAATAGACACTCATTCCCAGCAAGATAGTAGTCAGAGAGCCTTATTGTTAGTAAGAAAGAAAAACGGAAATAGCAACCACTTTTGAAACCATTATTTAGTTTTTATAAATATTCTGTTTTTCATAAAGACAAAAAATTTTTAACCGGGTCAGAGACTGAGAAACATAAATTATACAACATTTATTTCAAGGATAGATACCTTATTGTATCAGTAATTGAATTTTTTTTAATTTGTTAAATAATGATGTAACAACTACTATCCACTTCAGGATTCAGTTAAGTTGAATTAGATGTCTCCTCTTTTGATAAGCTATAGGAGCAGATTTTAGCTATTCATTTTCGCTATTTTATCCTCAAAACAAAATGTCTCAATTTGAACTCTTAAAAGAATGGTTAACTATTTTAAATGGGAAATTATTTTTAAATAGAATTTAAATAATAATATAACAGCAAGCAACACTGCCTTTGCTGAAATAGAAGACTATATTAGTAATATGGGAGTTTTCACACTAATAAAAACTTGAATACATATATTACACCCAAACGTTCTGTAGATTGAATTTAACATCAGCTGTTAAAATGAACACTTAATATTTTTTACAGCTGAAATATAGAGATTATAAAAAGAAATTTTTATTGAAGTTCTTCAAGGAAGATACATCCAAGCAATTTTGTCACAAATTTACACATTTCAATGTCTGTTGAGCAAATGGAGGCTTTAAAGCTTCTTTTAAATCTTAAAGGGCCTTTTTTATTTTTTCCAACAATTACATCTGTCAAGCAGGCAGATATTCTAAACACCTGTGATCAGTCTGCTGTGTGAAATTAAAAAAATGTTAGTAAAGCTATTTTGGCCTAATATGCATACACGTAACAATTGTCACTGAAGACCAAGATTTAAACTTAAATCAGGAAAATTTATGCATAATATCAAATCAATAAGCAATTTCCTACTAAAAGAAGTCCAAAAAGTGCAAAAAGCATGATAAACCTGAAGGTGCCAGGCAGCATACAATCCATGAATAAAACCTTTATATAGCAGTGATTACAAACAAATAGGTGCTTCTACCAACACTACTTTTGTGCAGGATGAAAAAACTTTGACAATCAAATGAGCATCACAGGAGAAAAACCAAGATCTAGCAAAAGTTGAGAAACAGCCAAGTCAAGTCCCATCTCCTTCATCCCAGTTCCTTTTGAAAAGAGAGACAGAGACGTAGGCAAAATGATAGCAAGAGCCAAATCTTGGCTTGGCAAAGACCATTTTATCAGGCCAAGGAAGTGATTACCTCCCACCCACAGAGGGTGGCTCCAGCCCCTTTTCCAGGCTGGCCGACCAAATTCGTATCTTAGGCACCAACTTCCCTTCCTTTTCAAACTCCTCTTCTGTCTCGCAGTTGACCCCCTGCCTAAGTAAGGAGAACAACCTCAATGGCTCTCGAGTGAAGGCACTGACAATGACCGTTCCACATTAAAACTCCTCTTACAGTTAATTCATTCATCCATCTTTCTACTAACTATAAGTACATGGTAAAATAAATGATGAAACAAAATAAAGGGATAATAAACCAATAATAAGATTAAAGGTAAGGTAAAACTAGTCCAGGAAAAGTGGAAAAAATGTACTGGAATTACTTTTATGGAAGACATTCTCTTGATACTTCCATTGAATCATTTGTCATTAAAAATACATTTGCAACCTAAAATATTAGACCACTTTGCTTCAATGACTTGGGTATCTTGTGAGAGACACATTTAATCAGAAAACATCAACTGAGTGAAAACTCTCAGTTCATCACTAAATCAGTTTGTATTTTTTGTTAATGGGATAAAACATTCTGGGTCACCAATAAATCATTCTCATAGGTAAAAATTTTTCTTTTTCCTAGCATAAAACCCATTAAAAATAATACTTCAATTCTCTCTTATGTGATCAAACAATGGTCTTATGAACTTTTAAAATTAAATAATCTATTAATTAAAAGCAACAATTTATCAATAATTTATTTTCCCATTAACTGCACACAATGCAAACCAAAAATGAAATAATTATCTTACAGTCTTGTGTGTGTGTGTGTGTGTGTGTATATATATAAATAGATCCTTTTGTAAAATGCTACAAAAAATTATCTACTGATAAAGATAAAACTGATTTTAATATGATATAATAAATGTCACTCTCAGGTATATAATTACATATAATGCTATTTTGAGTTCTCAGCTCTAAAAGCTTCATCAGTAACATCTCATATTGTTTATAGTGTATTCACTAATTGAAGATTTTTCTTAATAGTTCAACTTTTTCAATTAATTAAGATAAACTGAAGAATATTTTGTATGACTCAACAAAGATAAAAGAGGTTCCTCAAACCAAAATTATTCAATCTATATAATTTAAACATTTGCATTATTTTTAATCACAGCAAAAGAGATAAACTACTTGAAGAAAATATACTTACTTGATCACTTGCCTGACTAATGATGTTCCACAATTAATTATTGACAGAAAGAGGTAAAAAGTGGTTTGAAAATGCTTTTAAATTACTGAATTATATAGGTTTGCATTGTAAAACATGAAGCAACAAGCAAACTAAAATCATTTCTATTTAAATAGAAATGGCATAGAATCATTTAAAACCTGGCTATTTTTTATACTAATGACCATTGTTGGGAAAATTTTGAATTGATAAATATGAATTCGCTCAATTTTTTAGGCTTGTGATGTTGTTATGATCTCTAGATTGGAATCTGCATTTATCTTGAATGAGTTTTAGTAAAATAAATGATGAAAAATGATTCAGGTTGAAGCTTATGCAGCTAAGAGGCATTAGATTCACAATACATTACAGGAAAATTATATTTTTGCATTTCAAATGATGATTCACAGCAACAATAATTTTTTGTTGAAGTAAATTTTAGAAAAAATCTTGAAAATAAATATTTTTATTATATCAATGATAATTTTCTGAAGAAAAATAAAAAAACACTTTATCCAGGAAAGATAAATGGGGTAAGATGTCAAAAGCCAACAAAACTGTGGGGAAAATGTTACCTAATTATTCTCCATGTCATTTCTCAATTAGCATTAAGCAAATCAACTATTTTTATCTTACCTTTCTTCAGTAATATTCTCATCACTCTCCCAGTCGTCATTATCAGAGCCTTCCATCTCATACTTCCTTGACTTAATTCTCTCTTCAAGGTCCACCTTTGTCTCTGCCTCTGCATTCTTCCCAGAAACACCTGTCTTCTCTTGGTCTACACCAGACCTTAACAGAGAATGCAGGCATGGTCTGATGGATAATGATATCTCCACAGACAAAAGCATGCGATCATCGGCATAAACATATGCAAAACATCTATTGCTCTACCTAAATGCAGGCAACAAGAACTAAGTATATGATGTGCAGTATTTATGAGCTGGAGACTAATAATGTAGATGCAAGGAAATGACTTTTCCGTCATCCATTTATCATTTTCAGTATACTCCACTATTCAACAAACTTCAAATTTCATGCAAGGCAAAATAATTCCAAGCCATGGAAAATCTTTTACAATTAAGACAATGCTAGTTTCAACAGGCATTTATGCTTATCAATTAACTGTTCAACTTTCTCGTTTTCAGGTAAGATCAATGCAATTCCAAATGAGATTTTAATAAAATAATATATCTAAGTTTAAATGAAAAGTCTACTGCTTTTAAAACCTAGCTACTATCGCTGTAACAAAAATGTGGAATGTTTTAAAGCTGTGTTTGCTAATGTGATAGAAAGCTTGTGAATTAATGAAACAATTTACAGCCCCAGGATGAATCACTAGATTACTGAATGCATAGATTTTCAAACTGTAAAATAAACTAATAGATTTCAGCAAAATTAAAATTTCTAAAATCAACCTAGAACAGCAAAAAAATTGCTTTTGTAACAGCAAATTTTCAGATTATATTGGTCTAAATTATAATCATCAAAAAACATAATATCAATATTTCTTGTCACATGCATACGAACCTAAAGAAACTGGTCTCAGTAGTTAGTGAAAAAAAACATCACATTATCTTCCTGACATACTGAGATAGAAATTTTTTACTGTCATTAAATAGTGAATCCAGGGTAATTAAAAAAATGAAAAATTGCATATGATATGAGATGAGCAATTCATTAACCCTTTCACTTCCATGGACAGTAGGTGGTAGCTCATGAACTTCATGAACTTCCATGGAGCCAATCTATCAGCTCTACTAGCTTGACTTGGAAATCCCAGGTAGCTGATCTGGTTGGCTCTGACTTTAAGCCAACAACCAATGTTAAATGATACTATTTGCCGACAAATATCAAAAATCAAAACTGAAATCTTATTTCCTCTGACCAGTACCAAAATATATTTTTTCTTGAAAATGTTTGTCAGTTACTCATAGGTAATTTGTACTTGCTCAGTGGTATTTTATTTTGTAAATCAATTAAGATCTTTTTTAAACAATATTATAATGTTTGCATTCAGTGCAAATATCCTGTTCTGTTTGAACTTTGAACCACAATACCAGAATCTTGATAGTAAATAAATGTAAATGCAATTATTTATTAAATAGGCCAATGTTCAAATAACAATTGTTTGTATGTATAGCACAAAAAATCAAGAATGGTTCTCACTAAGTGCACGAAAGAAATACTAGGATGGGGCTTTCCTCAGCATAAATGCTGACCTTTGTATGGTAAGTATTATCTGTGTATAGTAGTTGTTACCACTCAAAAAGTTTTAAATATAAATCAACACATTTGGAGTTTTTAAAAAACTAAATTGCATTTCATTAATTGCCTATATTCTGCATATGCAAGAATTATGAGCAAAATTGGCCTTCAAAACTGAAATTTTGTTTTGTTTTTATTTTTAGAAGTCATAAGGAAAATATTTTTTGCTGCAATTGCATGAGTAAATATTGACAAAATGCAATTTTTATCAAAAAGAACTATCTGTGCAGGTGTACATAAAATTTCTGCATGAAAATTGAAACAATGCGATCCAAAAAGGCTGCCTAAAATTTCTAGCAAAAACAACTTCATATAGGCTGAGAGCCAAAGGGTCAATGCTGCATAGCCATAAAATTAACCAGCTTATCCTCTAATATAATTTATAAATCCTTATCTTAAAAAATGATTAAATGATAGTTATATCAATTCTTTGAAATACCATTTAATTAGACCAACACTAAGTTTATAAATAAATTATCATTAGCAAAAACTAATACCTCAAATCTAAAAATATTGGTTATTTTATAGTCAACAATAAAAAAAATCACAACCCCTTACATGTGTATGTGCTTTACCAAAATTTGTCTGTTGTAACATGACTTTATTCTTGTAATAGTTTAGTTAAGATCAATTTCTAAATTATTTTTCTAGTAAGCTCATATTAAATCTAACAATACAGAATTTCAAATTTTTAAGAGCACATTATTTTTTTAATTACCAGCAGAGAATATAAAGAAAAACCAAATAAATTTCAATTAAGGTAGTTTTCATAATGAAAAATGGCAAAATTACTTTAATAAAATGTTTCTTAAAAATGGCAATGGTGCAATACAGTGAATGCTGATTCATAACCATGACAGCATGGAAAATATTTCAGCAGATAATGTAAAAAATGGATTATTACAAGAATAAAGATTTAAAATATTTAACTTATCTGATTCACAGCCAAATAAAATCAAATGTAGAGATTATAACACCAAATCTGTGCATTTTTAACACATTAAATACCATATTAATCCGAAAGGAAAGCGAAGTTATTTTCCAAAAAACAAAATCGACAAAAAAATTAGGGATCACCTTTAAATCAAGTACAAAGCTTCAAACACTGCTCAGAACACCCTGATGCTGATTCTATGTCCACGAAAATCTATTTATTTATGCATACACAATACATTATATAGAATTTACAATATAATACCTTTATTCATATTCTTGAGGTTCACAATATGCAAATGAGTGACTTTTCACCTTACTGGTACTGCTGAAAGGGGAGTGTTGACAAACCTACATCAGAGCTTGTAATCAGTTGAGGAAGAAATTTGATACATACTGCATTGAAAATGGCTACATTAAGACTGCCAGCATTTTACTTGCATCTTGTTGCAATTTAAACATATTTCTTACTTTTCAATTGTTGCGTCAGTGGCAGATGACAAGTACACCTGCAGTTTGAAGAGTATAACCCCTATGAGAGCACGTGATTGGTCCAAAATTTCCTAAAGTTAAACATGAAGTGAGGACAAGTTATTATTTTTAGCAGCTTTAAATAAACTACCCCAAATCTTAGGACTGAATTGACAGATCATGTAGAGAAGAAAGGCATCCCTGTAAAAGGGAAATTATTACAAGGTATAAGACAAAGTTTTGACGGAAATTTTAAGCTAATGGTCGTGCATTATGCTGAAAAAACTAACAATTGTGAGGTTGGGTGGAAATATAATGTGCAGAGGCAAATGTGCGAAGGTGGAAGCAAGCAAAATAGAATCTTGAAGGTGCTAATTCAATACGGTAATCATTTAGTGGACCCAAACGAGGTTCATTTCATGAATTAGAAGAAGAATTGTTATGGTTATATGTTTCAATGTAATGAGGCCTCTGTGCTGTTTTTGAAACTGAATAAATAAATAAATAAAATGTAAAATTTGTGTGTACTCAAAGAACAGATGGAAAGCCAGTGTCATGGGAAATCATTAAATTAAGCTCATGAATTAGCATGATCACTAAACATCCCATGACAAGAATTCAAGGCTAGTAATGATTGATGCACATGGATGATACATCGTAATGATTTTTTCCTGCAACAAAGAACTTCTCTTTGCCAATGTCTACATTCTGACTACACAGACAAACTTATTACTTTCCATAAGCATGTAATTCCATTGTGGAAAATTCACAATTATCTTCTGAACCAAATGGGTAATGCAGATGAGACACCTATTTATTTCAACATGCCATTTAACAGTTAACAAAAAAGGTGCAAAAAACTTCAGGAAATGAAAAAATGCACATTACTGTGATGCTGGCAGTGTCAGTGGATGGCATGAAATTACTACCATATGTTACTTTAAAGATTGGTATTACAAAGTTTTTTCCTGAATAGACTTTGTTTTTTATTGTGGTAGTTTTAAATTCGAAGTTGTATTCCTTTCGGGTTAATACAGTATTTGATGTTAGCACAGACATAGCAGAAGTCTCTTTCCAGTTGAACCAACATAAGCTAAAATGTAAATACTTTAAATATTTCAAACTGACTTTACCTGGTTTTCCAAGATGCAACCACAACTGGGCGTGGTTCCCAAATCATGGCTGATCCTGTCCTCATCCCTTCTCGAAAGCCTGACTTTTCCTGCCATTAAATAAAGAAAACAAACTGAAGGAACAAGCTAAATGAAAAGCAAATAAATAAATAACACAGGCACAATAACCAACATGAGACAAGGAAATGAACTCTGTCACTAAAGATTCAACAGATTTGACTTTCAACAGCAAAATTATAAGTCATAACTGTGTAATACAATATCTCATTTATTTTCAAGCATATTGCCTTGAAAGGATAAAAAATTATAATGAAACATGAAACTTACCTTAAGAAGTTTTTTCTCTCGAGCAAGGCAGCGTGCTATGTAGCGGTAATCTCTAGAGAAACGGTTTAGCCAGCGTGTGGCACTAACCATAAGGCTCTCAATGAGAGCCCACACAAATTTAATGTAAGCCCATATCCTTCTAGCTCCTTCTCCATCAGATGAACCAGAACCACCTCCATCAGGTGGAGCACCTCCAGGATCTGCTCCACCTCCATCATCTGGTCCTGAACACAAAGGCATATTGATTAGAAACCATATCCGAATGAAAAAATTGTTGATTTTTACCCAGAACAAACTATGCTCTTATAAGTATTGTAATATATTAGCTTTACAAGATGAAATTACAATTAGCATGCCTAATTCCATTTTAATCAATTCCAGCTCTATACCCAGCAAAGAGTCACGATTATTGGGGTCATATGACAAGACTTTAAAAGACCGTTTCATTTAAGATCTGCATAAACATTACCATTTATGACTAATTTCTGCTATTAGAGCATAATTAGAATTGTTGAAATGGAGTAAAAAAATTCCACTTATTTTTATTAAAATTTTTGCAAAACTTCATGTTCAAATGTACAGCATTGATTTATAATTGAGTGATGACTTGAAACACATTGTACTACATTTTTATAATGCTTAAATCAACTTCTATCTTGATAATACTAGGCCTTCTCAAACATTTCCATGAAGAACCAGTCATACATGTTTAGCATATAACTTCCATGTAGGAATTACAAGATTATATATCAAAAAAACATTATTTCCTATACCTTTGTCAGTTTTGATCAAAATATATCATTGATCCATTTATTGTTAACATGAGAATGTGCCAACTTAATTAGAGATCAAATTGTTGCATGTTAATGCATCAATAAGCAATAAATTCTTCAAGTTGATATATCTGACATTAAAGATAAAAAGTTACCTTAATGTTCATTATTTTTAATATAAATTTTTTAAATACTTTATTGGCTCAATAAAATTCTTCATAAATAATAACATACCATTAAAATGCAAAATTTGTTTGTAAAAATCTTATTCTAAGCATATTTTATTTCTCAAAATTCCCCTCAGATTACCATAATGTATCTCATTTACAATTTGGTGCTGTATAATGCATGCTCTATCCTTCTCAAACTTGCCTCTCTTGTCTCTGTCTCTTCCTGGTGGCTCATCCTTTGCTGCTTGATAAGCCACTGCACTCGGTCCTCTGCCGTGGGTCGGAGTTGTTGTAGCTGAGGTGCCTCCCACTTGAGGTTCCTCTTCTTCGCTTAAAGGAGGGATACGACTAGACTGGAAACTGGATCTCACACTAACACTCGAAGATGGCTGCTGTAAAACCTGGTTTCCCTGAAAATTTTTCACAAAAACATCATCATTTAAAGCAAAAAATTCCTGATTAATATTATTACAGACCAGTAAAGAAAATACTTTTTAGGTAAAAAATTATTACTTTATTACAAATATCACTTAACGGACTTGAGTACTAAATATTCACCCACTATTTCACAAAAAAGATACTTCTGATTAACAGAACTTATGAAGAGAGTGCAGAAAATGAAGATACATCAGCAGTGGCAGATCTGCAATACAGCTAAATAAAGCCATGGCTTGAGGCAGCAAGATTTTTGGGAGGGCCAAATTTACATAACTTTGAAATTTTTTCTTTTTTATACAAATTTTCATGGCACCTCTTCTATTTTAATCTAAACTTAATGCAAATAAAAAATTCTTTGCATGAATTTCAATGGGAGGAGGACAAACTAAATGCTTTGGGAAGACAATTAGCAATTTTGGCAATTTAGCTCTGCCATTGTACATGTGTTACCTACATTTATATTTTTACACAATAAACTGTGTGCTAAAGTACAAGTAATATTCATGCATGTATTTCTTGTACAAAGGGAGGCAAAATAAAACTTTTTTCAACTTTTTTTTAAGTTAGCAATATTTATACTTTTTACTCCTAGTTGAAGATTTCTGAAAAAGCCAGAGAAAAATTCTGCCTTGACTGGGAATCAATCCCAAGTCTTTCATTTGCCAAGTGGTTAATCTAACCACTGAACTAATGAGGCAGACTAATTCTTCCACTTCAAAAATCTTCATGTCCAGCATATGCCTATCTGCATACAAGCTTCACCAACACTTTCATTAGTGTTTAAATAGTCCTAGTGCTAATCAGTACTTTCTTATAACACAATACTAACAATAAAATAATAATAACGGTAATAGTAATTACAAGAATTATAATACCATGACAATGATCAGTTAACCCTCTTAGTGCCATGCAAATTTCGGTGGGTATAGCCAGAAGTGCCACAGGCAATTTGTGAATTTTGTATTACCTTAGGAATACTATCACAGTGAAATTATTTCTAAAGATAATAAGCTAATTTTTTCAAGGATTGTAAAAAATAGTATTCTTCATTATTACATAATTTTTATTTAAATGAAATATTAAATTATTTAATAACAATAAAAAGTTATTACATATTGCGGTCTATGCCCAAGCCGATACATCGGCCGTGGCACTCTTTGCCCGAGAAGCAAAAGCCAATGTATCGGTCCATAGCAATAAGAGGGATAAGGTCCAGGGGTAGTGTGGTAACATTTTCCAGTTTCCTTAGGGAATCTTTTGAAAAAGAGCCTGTAACATTTGCTAATTTCAATGTCATGCAATATTCAGTCCAAAACTTTATTATCCTAAACCAATGGCATCTAATATTTTTGTAGACACAGCATCCCTACAAAAATAAACAATTTTGTGGCTATCCCACCTTGAAACAAGACTCATTTTATGAATAGGATTATCTTAAACTTTTTTAAGAAAAGTTAATTGCCCTAATGATATCACAATCTTTCCAAATTTTTCACTTATTTGATAATGTAATTCTGACATCCCTAAAAATCAGCTGTGGCACCTAAGTGTACTGTAGTACCCTATTTGGTAACCAGAGTATTAAACCATTCAATTATCTTTAACTTGAAAAATATGCAGAAAAAACTCAGAAGTAATGGAAGCCCTCAAACTTTGATTTACTGTGACTAACATTGCACATTCAAGAAAAAGAAAGCAAAGAAAAGATGGAAAGGTATAAAATTTTCACTGTATTGGCCTTTACTTGGTGGTATTCCATCTTAAAAAAATTTTAAAATGACATACCATATATGCCAGCCTACCAGACTAAGTTGGCCACAATTTTTTCGACTAAAAATTGATTTTTTTACATATATTTGCCATTTAAATCGAGTAACTTTTTCACTCAACAAATTTTATAATCAGTACAGTGGTCACGAAAAAATAATAATTGTTAATTTTCCGATTAATTTTATATCAAAAGATGTTGAATGTCTGTTCAGCATCTATAACTGCCCTTCATTTATTATGGGTAACAATGAGCCAGCTATCGTAAAATCTGATCCAGAGGATGAATTTCACAATTTCTATGAGTTTGATGCAGAAGGCAAAGGATTTCATCCTTTTTAAACTGCGATGCAAGAAAATACCATTCTTGAATGTTTCTAAAATTTCCTTTGGCAATTTTTGTAATTTTCTATTGATTGTACATTGTTATTTTTGAAAAATTATTTCATGTATTAAAACAAAAATTTTTAATCCATAGTTATTTGTTATTTAAAATTATTATTTCACAAATCTTCTAAATAACATCTGCTAAATAAATGGTAAACAGTTGAACAGCTGCTTCAAAATGGCAGTCATCTACATCAAAAAATACCTTCGAGTTTATGGTTCACATTATATACTCGGTATGTAAGGCAACCACAAGATTTTAGAGGATTTTTTTTAAGCTTCAAAGGTTGACTTGTAGACTGGAATATATGGTATGTACTATATCTGCAAGAAGTTCATAAAATGCTATGTATGAAGTATAGCTTTGTATGGGGTAGAAACATGGATGCTAAGGAAAAATGACATCAAATACTTGGAAAGCTTGGAAATGTGGACTTGGAGAATGCTGAAGATAAAATGGACAGATAGGTTGAAAAACGATGAAGTGCTATGAAGAGTAGGAGAGAAGTGAATGATTATACAGATTATTAGAAAGAGGAAGGCAAACTGGGTTGGTCATTACCTCAGGAGAGAGAGTATGATTAAAGACGTGTTAGAAGGAAAACTAGATGGAAAAAGGGAAAGAGGTAGGAAAAGGTTTCAGCTGATCAACGATTTGAAAGTGAAAGAGAGTTATCAAGATATGAAGAGAGCAGTGGAAAATAGGAGTATATGGAGAACAGGGTTTAACCATGAATAATAATGGACCTGTCTACGGACAGACTACCTATGATGATGATGAAGTGGGATATGTAATAATGATACGTATGCTCCACTAGTCCTTTTTCTTCTGCAAACACTTTTTGCCTCATGCATAACCATTTTGATTGATATAGCAGTAACTAACTTCCTCTGTCCTATTATCCATTTTTTCACTTCCTCCTCTAGTTGTGCCCATTTAGAACCAACCTTATGAAGACTTTTTTTCTGTCACCTTCAGTTTTTCTTCCTGTTCTCTCCATTCATAGATCATTTTTTTATGGAACATGGACCAAAATGGCATTCTGCTGCTTGGTTTCCATGTGGTTTGGCTTATTGAATCACCTGAAGCTTATAGCTAATATTGTAGGTATATCTTTTCACTCTTGTAGTCATTGCAATCTCAATACACATAACAGTATTTATCCTATATATTAACAAAATTTTCATCCCATCCACCAGAATTCTAATGTTCCATGGCATTAATCACGCTATTCAATGGGCTCATTAGAAACTAAAACATTGCTACTAACATTGTAAATGCACCAAAATTGTAATCACTGCGAGCAGCTATATAATAAAGCACAATAATGAAAACATCATCAGAATTCATGTTGCCTAAGGTTTTACTGTATATATTTCCAAAATTTTCACTATTAATTATTAATAATGCATATGTTAATATTTTTGCAATGCATGACAGCCAATTATTCCAATTTTGGGATCAGTGGGTTTGTGAGTGTCAGTACTTAATATATATAATCTTACCTTCAGTCTATAAGATGCAGGCTGATTTTGGGAGTATTTTTTTTGGAAAAGGGTGCATCTTATAGTCTGAAAAATACAGTATATCCAAGCAAAAAAATTCAGGTTTTGCTTATTGCATAGTAACATAGTTTCATATATTTTATAATTTTAGTATTAACTTTCAAGATCAGACCATAAAAAACTTTTACGATATGTTGTCAGTTTTCAAACTCATTTTCTGTACAGGATGATGGAAGTATAAGAAAAAATACTGATACACTTACATGATCACTGCGGGCAGAGAGACTACTGCTTCGACGTGACCTCGTTCCTGGATGAGATCTATGCCTAGATGCAAGTGCTCCATCTGGAGCAACCCCCAAGGAAGACCTCCGCCAATTAGAAACAACTGGCTCATCATCAACTTCTGCCCCTTCTTCCCTTCTTCCATTCTCATCAGCCTCTACATAATCTTGGTGAGACATCAGGGCCATATCTGCAGCCTGCTCAACATCGGTCTTCATTGCAGAGCTGAGTAACTGAAAAAGCATACCTTTTCAATGATCAAAGGGGCCAAAAGTAAAGAATAAAGAAACTTAATAAAAGTTAATTACTATTTTAGGATGAATAATGTTTCATTTGTGACGAGATTTAGTTGCTACTTTACTGTTCTTAATGACTTCAATAGAGAAGAAAAAAGTCCATGCACTATATGATGATTTGAAATAATGTAGCCATAAATGCAAATAAAAATATGAACTAAAATGAGATGGTTTTATTCTATAGAAATTTAGATTAGCCAGACAGAAGAATGCCTTGCATTTCATATAGCTAAAAGCTTTTTTAGTTGTATAGCTCTCAAAAACATATACACCTTTTCCCTTCTTTACACAGGCCCAGAATGCATGGTTTCACTACTGCATGTTTAATTTTTTTAAACTTGGTTTCACTACACAAGGAGTGAGTTTCACTCAATGCATGGTAAGCACAGGCAAATTAAGTGAGATCAGGTGGAGTGAACCCTGACTCTTGGACTCATGGTGAGTTGATATGACTCCTGCTGTATAAACATCTTGAAGACTTGCCTCTTGAAATGTTTGTACATAGTTGGCTATAATATTTTTTTAAATGACTCAATTCAATTTATAGTTGTTGTAAGCTCATCGTCATAAAGGACCAATAAAATGAAAGAGATACTTGGTCTCAAGAAATACAGTCAGGGAGCAAGCATTCCACTGACCCTTGTAAAGACTTCAGTTAGTATCATATGAACCACCATATGTTATTGTTTTTAATAACTTTGTACTGGGGGTTAAAAAAGGGACTTTTGGAGGTGTTTGGAAGGCATCCCTAATTTTCCCATATGCTGTTAGACCTGCTGTTCTTTGAAAAGCAGAGGAAAGATGTAAGAGTATGAAAGCTTTACAACCAATAGCAGGGGTGAGCAAACTTTGGGTCACAACACCTAAAGGGCCAGGAACTGAATAACAAACAGTCTCTGTGTTTGACTTCACCAAATTACCTCTAAAATTGTTTTTAAAAGTAATATTAAGAAAGATCATATTCAGTTTAATTAAGTAACAAAAATCTGCACTCTGTATTCATGGCAGCATTAGTACAAATAGTTTTACTTAACTGAACTTTTATGAAGTTTGGGGTTAAATATAGGAGAGCATAAGCAACTCAATGGATGAAAAGAGGGTTGAAGCCTGAAAAGTTTATCCACCCCTGAATCCAATTTATAAATTGAATAAATTTATTTAAATACTATATCAATTGCTGGGCAATGCAATTTACTGTCAGTTTTTGTTCACACAATAAAAGTTCCTGAATTTCTTAAGCTAACACAAGTGTTCATAAAATAAATTGCAGAAGAGCCCAATCAAAAAATTTTTTTATATTATAGCAGAAAGATCATGTGCATTCAAGAAGAATAAATAATTTGGTAATAGCAAGAGAAAAATACTTAAAATCCAAATTTTGGTTAATTCATCAATAATAATAGATGTGTGTAGCCAATTCAGGTTTCATGAGCCATTATAGCTGGCTCTACAAAACTAATGTCGGAGTTTCGTAGAGTGCATACATAACCAACTCATCACCTTAGTAGTGAGAGAAAAATTAAGAAGCGTGATTCCATAAAAAGCAAAGGCACTCTTTCATCTCCCCAGCCTATTTACAAGAAGAAAAATTAGAAATAGTTGGGAACATGCTCAACAATGCATAAAACAACAGTAAGCACTCATCAAAATATAACATAAAAGGCCATTGTTTAATATTCCTTTGATAAATTGCATTTAATGTAGAGTAATATTGCTTATGCAACAAAAATTTTGAATTTTATTTTGTTCAAGGCAGCACCGCAACCATGAACTTCATACTTACATAGAGAAAAATGGCAATAATTCTGATGAGAGCCGTCATGAAAAGCTATATATTAAGAAAAACGAACAGAAAGGGAGCACAAAATCAATTATTCCACATGGTTCCAGTCAATTTATCAATTTAAAGATGTTATAGTGAACCAAATGTAGTTGACATGATTGTGAAGGCTGTACAAGTGGCACTGCATAAAGGGAATGACTCTAACCTTGCTGAGAGTAAACCTTCTCCTACGAGATTTTGGGCAAGTCTCTCCATCTCCATTTTCCACTTCATCATCTTCATCTTCTTCTTCTTCCATGGATCTCTTACTCTGCCTCAGAGCCATTATCTCCTCTTCTTCATCATCATCATACTCCTCAAACATAAAGTAGTCACCAGAGCGAACAGCTGAAAGAAAACAGAAAAAATACTTTAAAACCCAGTCTTCACATTGTATGAAAGATAAACTACTAACAACTAAAAAAAACCTTAATGAGATGAAAATCAATTTTTCAAAGATATCTAAATAAGTTATGAATTTTGAAATATTTAGATGCTTCAAAGTTAGTATCTCACTTGTTATGATTAGTGACTAAGATTTTGTAGAGAATAAATATTATTTTTTCAAGTTCAACACAATTTACTAGACAAAAATGAACAAATTACTTTGAAAATTACATGGCAAGATATTTTACACTTTGATAAATTTCAAAACTATACATTCAGTCATAACAATGATAAATGACCCATAACAATGTAACAAAATCACACAAGTTAAAAAAGCAAAGCACACAATTTTAGTGTATATACACTGGTTGAAATAAAGGAACCACAGTAGAAGAGAGAGATCAATTTTGTACAAAATCTATGTAAATATTATTAACAATATTTTTGTTAATTAAATACACATTAGAAATGTTATTACAAAAGACATAGCACATCAAGAGGTACCTTTTAATAGAAATTTTACCTCTAAGCTAAAAAGGCATAGAACTATTGGAATAATGTAAGAAGAGTAAAGAGTCTAACAAAATGTAAACTCAAAACTAAAAATTTATAAAATTAATGAAAAATGTTTAAATGATACATGATGAGTAGATACAGAAATTTATCTAGTACAATTTCTTCATTGAAGTACTGCTCATGCAAAGATATTTCTTTTATAATACTTTCATGTCAACATTTACACAAAACTTTCCCAGTTTTTTGTCGGTCATATTTAGCATAACCACGATGAAAAAGCCAATAGGTTTGTATAGCATTTTTGAAACTTCTATTTTATAAGCCATAACATAAAAAATGTATCACAAATAACAAAAACATCATTTGAAGAGATTTTTAAAGCAGTAAGACTGAAGATAAATAACTATATCACATAGAAAGTTATTATGTATGTGCATATATATACAGGTAGATAATACACAATAACAGCACACAAATACACAGACTTCCTGATAAAATATTTGTACAAAAAACATGATTTTTATTACATTAAAAAAGAAGAATTTTTAATGCACTTTTTCAATCTGGATGGATTTAAATGAGAGTAACATATAGATTACTTTATGATCAATTTACATGCATTCCTCACTAAACGTTGACTGTCATTTGCTCAATTGTTATTTTTATATTATAACCCTCCTTCATGCAATTTGTGCCTCCCTTGTGCAACTAGTGGCCATGTCCAGAACAAGAAACAGTAAGCATTGTTTAAAATTAATATTTTT
Organism: Tanypteryx hageni; assembly: GCA_028673005.1. Taxonomy (NCBI): domain Eukaryota; kingdom Metazoa; phylum Arthropoda; class Insecta; order Odonata; family Petaluridae; genus Tanypteryx; species Tanypteryx hageni. The sequence goes on along the minus strand of CM054116.1, from coordinate 87,020,173 downwards.
ATCATGTTTGTTGCTTTGTAATATTTAAATTATTTTTAGGGTGTAATATGTATTTTATATGCTGCAGTCTGGACTTGCAGGAACACAACTCCTATTCATGACAATGCAGCTAAGGGAGAACGGGTTTTGCTGTTTCTTTGTTAATCACCAAGTTTCCCAGGAGCCAATAAATGATGATTAGCAAGAGACATCTGCACTTCTTTCACATTCTATCCAACATTATTCGATCTTTAAATGAATTCTTTTCTGAATGTTAATTTATATCTTTATGAATGTATTTTAATGTAATGGAGAGAATAATTTTTATGGTGTGCCCCAAAAGAGCAAGTCTCAAAAGAGCAAGAGACATAAGAGCAAGTATAAGGTAACGTAAAATCAATTTATGTATTATATCTTTGTAAAAGGGCAAGTTAATGGAATTTTTTATGTAAAAAGCGCAAGTACAGTAGGACCTCGCCGTTCATGGGGCTACGTTCCGAAAAATCTCTGCAAATGGCAAATCCACAATAGGCGAGATTAAAGGCTTATGAAAAAAATAGGGTTAGGTTCTTTCATTTAAAATTTAACAATTTAACTCAATATACATAAAAAATGAATGATTATTCAAATAATAAACAAAATAACAAAAATTAATAAAGTGAACTTGATGAATATCTCAGCTAACTCTTGTGTATGAGGAAGAAAGTCTTCTTTGACTTCAGTATGAAGAATGATTTATTTGTACTAACATGAGCGAATTGTGATACAGATTTGAAGTACCACATTTCCATCTTCACTCTCTGTCACTGAAGACACCTCTTTTCCATCTCCCTTTCTCTCTATAACACACTCTTGCTCACCCCTCTGTTTCTCCATTCCCCCTCCTGCGTGAACCCAATGATTTCTAAACTCTCATAGATGAGTCATCTATGGTCTCCCTTCTTTTCCCCCTTTACGCCCTTCCTCCTTACACCCTATTAACTCCTCCCACATTTATTATACACTTTCATACACACTTCCCTCATGCCTTTCCTCTGATTTACTCTAGATAAGTAGCTGAGAGTAGTTGAGATGCTGACAGATGGTGTTTAATGACAGTAACTATGTTGTGAGCATTGCGATTTGGTCAAAAAGTAAAAAAGGAATACAGCCAATGCTATATAAGAGGGCAATGACAACTGCTGCAAAAGCATAGAGCCCAATCTAGTTGAGGTTATGTATTCCTAGAATATATGTAGGTTTGGAAGTTTTCTACATTTACTTTTCTTAAAATTCCATGACTGAAATTGATGGTTAATTTTCCTAAAAATCTACGACAAAAACCAATGTTTATTGTAATAAAATTTCTTAGGGTTGGTAATTATCGACATTGATTTTTTCCCAAAAATCTACAATGAATATCAACATTTGTATAAAAACATTTTACCAATTTTTATCTAGAAAAATTATCAGACATTTTAAAGTTCGCAAAAAGGGACAAAAATAAAAAATTGTGATCAAAATTTGACTATCCTCCCATTAAATTCTAGAAAATACATTCCAAAAAGATCAGACTATTTTATTTTTACAAAAATGTACAGGTGACCCCCACACTAATGTGGAGTCACCGTGTGCAGATTCACACTAATGTCGTTGAAGTACATGGGGCATGGATTGCACCATACATGGCCCAAGGTTCGCAGTAGCGTGGTATATCTGACTCATGTCAGTAGTGTTATCTTAGCACGTAGATGAAATTTTTTCTTCAAAAGAAGTTTATTGGGTCCTTTTAGCAAGCTCTCATTTCTCTTTGACTAGTTTATTGGATTCCCTTTGATTAGGCCAGTCCAGCTTATTTATGAAAATAAATGCTGACAAGACAGCCTTGAAAAATGACTCTGCCCATAGTAAGTTGAAGGGTCTCGCCACCTTGTCTTCATAAATGTTTTGGTAAGTCCTTGTCATTTAAAATTCTTGCTTCATTGTTCTGTTTTCTTAGCATGCAGTTTTACTTTAAATTTAGGTAGGAACACATTTCGATTCCTTAATCAACACGCGTTCCTAACTAAATTTCGATAACCGCATTTCGATATTTTAGGTTTTCTATTTTGTTTCTTTACGTGTTTTAATATAGGGGTGGTCAAGCCTTTTACATCTTGGGAAGCGAACTCGCTGTCACTTTGGTGGATCTTAATGGAATGTGTGAATGCTTCCTAGATGAGAGATTACATGGGAAGTTAGTCTCGCCATTCATTTTTTAAAATAACCCATGTATTTTATGCAGTTTTTTGGTTTGAATATATTTTAAAATATGACATGAAATTGTTAATCTTTTTGTAAATATAAATACTACAATTTATATCAGGGATTTTGGTTCGGAACTGAACCCCATTTTTACCATAACAACAGTACGCTGCATATAAATAATAATAAACCATGCATTTGTGAAAAAATTAAAATTATGTACTACAAATCAGCGAAACACTGAGGCACTGAGCAATGATGACACTGTGAGGTCACTTGGTAGAGAGGAGGAGAATGACAGCGATAGTGAGGGGAAGGGGCTAGCTAGCAAAAACAAGATCACGCATGGTGCTGCACTTAATCATCTAAACCAGGCATGTCAAACAGGTGACCTGCAGGCTGCATGTGTCCCTTTTTTTGCCTAACTGCAGCCTGATAGCTCATTTTTGTCTCAAGTGAATTCTGTGGGATTTCATATACATACTTTATTTTAACATAAAGGAGACGATATTATTTTCATAATTACCAAATTATAATAGAATGCACTTTCTAAGTTATTGTTTTTAATTTCAATACAGACATCCAATCTTCTAGTTAGAGTCTACCATTCCAGCTCTGGCCTTCATTAAACAACTGTGGCCCTTCTCTAACATCCATCGCTTTATTGTGGCCCTTCTATAACATTCATCGCTTTAATGCGGACCGAATGCCTCTCCATTTTTGACATGCCTAATCTAGACTGTCTGCTTGACTATTTAGAAAGCAAAGAGGACAGTTTGCTCAGTGACAAACTGATGTCGCATAGGCTTTGTTCTAATATTTGAAATAAGGAGAGCTCAGTTAAGAAACAGACAACAATAACAGAGTGTAACCTTTTGGCCGTTTTTGGTAAAGCAATTTATGTGATGTTTTTTGTTCCTTAACTATTGTACTTGTATTATTTTTACACTTTTGGATGATGTCTGTAGAATGGTAGATTTGTTCATAAATATTGGATGTAATTTTAACTAAATAAGTCTACATTAAATCCATTTTCTACCATGTTTTGACTAGTTTTGTTTTAACCGTGACTTTGGGCATCTGTGACCTCCTTCCCCACCATTGACCCAATTAATCAAGAGTTGAGTGTATAACATTTCAAGTACTTTTGAATGAATACAACACAAAATCCACAATAATAAAATAATTTTCCAAAAAATATTAACACAGAGATAACATAAAAATGCAATATAAATGGAAAATAATGTAAGCACACAATCAGCAGACATTTTTCGAGTATTCAAAATACCATGCAACATTAAGATGAATAATTTTATTTGATATCTTATTTATTAGCAGGATAAGTGTGGCAAAACACTTTAGACATGCTTTTCTTCTTCAATTAAAAAAATATTTGTAGAGTTTATTTTGGAATACACACAAGATGTACTGGATTGAACTAAACATCCAAAAGGGGTCTCATTTATGCAAATTAATATAAATGATAGTGAAATTCTCTACATATTGATGGTCATAATTTTTAAAATGAACAATTATCAGCAAATATCACATTCCTCATAGCTTTAAATACAAGCTAAGTTGCCAAATATCAGATCTGAAAATTTGTAACCTTATCTCAATAATTCTGGAAATAAAAAATCTAGTGTTAAGAAAATTTAAAATTGAAATACAGCATTAAGCCAACAATAGATAGTAGTAATAGACTTTGATTAAAACTGTATTATATTTTAATAAAAGACCCAAAACCACCATAATGACAACAGAACAGTTATGTTAAGGAAGCACACTCATGAATGATTATATGATTAATATATGGGAAGGAAATGAAAAAAATTATTTCTATGATGAAAAATTTTTAAGTATATAATTTTTCATCTGTTTTAAGAAAATGACGACTCATTTTGATCAATAAACTGTGGAATAAATGCTTAACCCTTAATCGATATATATCGCTGCATTTACATTGGTGTAGTAAAGCCTTTCAAATATTTCATTTAGCGTTTTTGCATGTTGTTCTCCGGTTATTTTGGTGATTTTGTGTATTAACCAAAACAATTTTTTCTCATATATTTATATCTTATATTTTATATATATTTACATAATAAATAATAATTGTAATAATGTACTTTCCCATCATGCTACAACTTTCAACTTCTTTTAATACAGCATACTATGAAACTCAACTTAGGCCGTCAAATGTACATTGCACATGAAGTACTTATAGTCATTCTGAGCACACAAAAATAAAAGCACAAAGTCATATTTTATGAAAAATAATATTGTCTAAATTTTAAAAGAAATGTAAAAGCAAAGATTTTAAAACAATTTATGTTATCATAAAATGATTGATTCGATGCATAAAAAACTATTTCTAGTAGGAAGTTGCAATTAGCTGGTTCGACTGACTAAATAATAGCCGAGTGTTTCATGAATCCTCAAATTATGATCTTATAAACTTTAGTGATGCTACCTACATGTTGCCCTAAATTTATTTGTATTAACCAATATATTTTTCAATTCAATCAAATGAATTACTCGGAAATCGAAAGATTTTCATTTTTGGAGCTATGAAAGGAACCACTTACGAAGTTTCTTTTTCAAAAGAAAAACTAAAGATATCAAGAAGGATAACCTAAACAAATACCCTTGTTTGAGCCAAGGATGCTTAAGAAACAAATCCAAATTTCCACAGCCTGTAAAGAATTTCGACAAAAGCGATTATTTAAATAAGATGCACCAATAATATAATTGTGAAATATTCAGAATTAACTTCAGAGTCAAAGAAGGAGTTCACCTAAACCATACCATCACATTTTTTAGTAATGTAAATTTTGCATTTGAAGAGTGAGTAATAAGAAAGCAAAAGTGGTTTGCCCAAAAACACGCAAAACGATGGCTTGATTTTTTTAGGAAGTATTCAAAAAGAGTTAAAGCACAAAATCCTTTGCAAATCTCAAGTGGTCCCTTGTTATGAAATTGAAGCAGCCTATAAAATAAACAGAACAGGTATCTATCCTACCGTCCTGGCCAGATCTTCTGTGACTTCCAAGATGCCCCTTCTTATATTCTTCACCTATATGTTCACCTGAAGTGGGTAAATGTGTCAATAAATTTTCGAGAAATTTGAGATAACATAACTGCAACAAATGAAAAATAACAAAAAATAGTTAATTAGTTGATTAATTGATAGTTAATTTCAGCTGTGGTAGATTTCTACTATTTTTTCGTAACTCAAAAATCTCAGCAAATGGATAAAATCATTAAAACATTATAAAGCCGAAAATATACCATAAGAATCCTTACAAAGATAATAATTAGAAAACCAAATAATAAACCAATTTTTATAATAGAACGCTGGAAATATATAGAAACCCTGGATGATGAAAGGTATCTACAAAAATATATCAAAAATGCTTGAAAACTGCAAGTGTACATCTTATCAACCTGAAAAGGGTAGATATTTACATTCAAAACATTAGATTTTTTACATGTAAATATAAAAAATGCATTTTCCAATAAAAATTGTATATTACACACAATGAGATAAAAGTGGCTGCTATTAAAGCTTCGTGATGATACAAGTTCTTAGACAAGTCAAAATAACAAATTGCTGTGCATCTCCATTTTCCCAAGCACAATACAACAAATCTCTAGCTTGGATTTCTAGGTAGCAAATTTCCAAAAAGATAATAAAATCCTTTGATCATTTTAATTCAGCTGCACAATAAGGAATTATTCATATTTTCAATAAAATATTTTTGTTGTTTCAGCAAAAACTACAAAGCAAAATGTTCCAATACATTAGGAGAACTTGTCATCATTCTGTGGCTATATCTACCCAGAAATCCAAGTACTACTAATCACAACACAGTAAAAAAATGCTCCATGAAGGTGGTGTTACGTTACATGTATGATGAGATTGTGCTGGCGAAATAGAGAAGGAATGTCCAGGAGTGGTGCTGGCAAGGGGAGGAAGCCATGGGGGACCAATAGGAGGATTGCTGATTGATCCCCTGGCCCCACGACTTCCCCTTGAAGTGTGACCGTCTCTTGGGCCCACACCCGTACTCGGTTCAGTCCCATGGGGCACTTCCATACCGATAGCATCATATGGAGGGGGAGAAAACACCGGAAAAGATTCGTCGTCCTCCTCTGCACCATAGAAATCTAGGTCGTTAGGAGGGGGAGGGAAGGATGCAGGACGTGGACGCCTACGTCTAGAGAGTTGACGTCGACGAGGAGTCACAGATAAGGGGAGAACCATGTCTGATGAAAGGGGAGAACTGATGGATATTCGCTGGCCTTCAAGATAACCATCCAGGGATATGGTAAAAGCAGCAGATGATGGGGTTGGAGCACCACTTGTATTGGTGGTTGTGGTGGTAGTTGCCGCCTGCACCTGCATTGTCTGTGATAGGCTACGCCTGTGGCTGGGTGGAACAGGCAAGCCACCAAAAGGCTGTGAGGGCATAATTGGGATGGGACGAGGAGGATGGGATGGCGAAACACTAGGGGTTGGGGATGGAGGAGCTGTGTCAGTCCCATCATCCTCTATAGGAGTATGAAAGCCCTGGGGGCTGATGGGTCCTTCATCTGCTGCAGCTGTTACTTTTACGTGAGAAGTACAAAGTGAAGGAGAGGATAACCGAGATGATGGTTGGACTGGGTAGGGTAGAGGTGAGGTGCAAAAATTGCATCATTAATTTAAAAATACAGGTGAAATGAATAATGTGGAGGAACCAAAAGATGTGTAAACAACTCTTTCATCAAAACTACTAGTACATTAAGTGAGTCAAACAGACAGAGAGAATCTCTCCACACAAAATGAATGAAAACAAATTTCACCAGATTAGAATCCCAGATGTAATAGGTACATCCTTTTAGCTCAATATGGACAGCTTTTGTATTTTTTTCTGTGGGAAAGAACATAAGCAAGTACAACTTATTCATTTAGAACCATTATATATCAAAGCTGAAAAGAAATGCATTTAAATATGACAAATTTTCCATCGTCGATAAAACTTATTATTCACTGTTTTTCATGCATGTATTATTTCATTTTAAATTACTAAACAACTTTGATATTGAAAATGTTCATCACAATAAAAAAATAACTAATGATAAATTTAAATAGCAAGTCATAGTAAGTCTACATGTGTAACAATAACTTAGCCAATTGTTTCCAAGGCAAATATTTATTATATTAATATATATTATTTAAAATAATAATATAATGTTGTAAGATGTTAGACAAAACAGCTATATGAATTACATAAGTCTTGTTCTGTAGCATTTCCCTGCTTATCACAAAAAATAAACTTTCAGATGCTTGGCAAACCCCGTGAAAAATGGACACATTGACAGTATGTCAACCAAGAAAATAAACAAAATAAAGATGCCTAATCAGGATGAGCAATTCTCACAATAAAAAATACAACATATATAATGTTGTCAATACTACCTCAAAAGCTTAGAAGATCTCATACATTATGATGCCTACAATAATAGGAAGAAAGCAAATCACAGATTTTGATCAACAAAAACACCTAACCAAATTAACACAACCATAAAATACCATATCCTGAGGTTGTGCCAGCTTTTATGATAGAGCATAATTCATATACTTTCTTCTAAAGTTGATAGCCTACAATCGTAACGATGTCATATGATGAAGTTACAAGGCATACTATCCCAAAAAGGCCGTTTTCATGAGCAGTGGTAACATCAACTTACCGTCATAATGACTTGCAGGCTCACGGAAGAATGTGTCTTGTCTCCTTTGATGAGTGGCTTTGATTCTTTCCATTTTATGCTTTATCTTCTCCAACACTTGACGCTCAAGATCTTGCTGTTCTCTTATTTGTCTTTTACTAAGTTCTTCAATCAGCTCAGCACCTCTGAAAAGTAAAAACCAATTATATGCTCAAACCATGTAAATCCTACTTTGACTATGCTTTATATAGTATTTCTATACTTTGTATTATATATTCATCAAATTTTAGTAAGAAGTTTTGGATTTTTTTATCACGATCAATACTTCACGATTTTTAGCCTACTTTCTAGAATGGAAATAGACTTATAGTTTCTTCGTTGTATCTGCCTGTTCCCCCTATTAACTTTTGAACCAATAGACCAATTTTCATGACACTTGGTGGAAATCTCTTGCTACTGGGGCCGAGCTCCCGAGGATAGTTTAAATTTCACATAAATATTGACGTATATGCAGTTTTTATCACCCATTTTGAGAGCATTGCCATTGCAATGACTATTGTAGGACTTGGATTCGGGATAGTCTAGTACAACATTTCCCAACCTTTTGAACTCCGTGGACCACTTCAGCAACCCTTTCAAACCCTGTGGACCACCTCATCGCTTACACTAACCTACTTACTGTATCTATGATTAAGAAAAGGGGGTACTTGGTTAGATAGTTTATTTGACCATTTTCAAGTATACACACAGGCGAATTCCAAATGGCATGAGCACTCTCAGCTTATAAGGTAATAAGATCAGTAAGTGTAAGTTACAGATGGCATAGAGGCGGAATCGGGAGATATGAAGAAGTGAGAAAATATTCAAGTAAAAACACCATTAATGAAAACATTCAATATCTGTGATAATGCACAAATTGCTTAATTTTTCCCAAAAACAATTCCAGCTAAATATGAGGTGTGGTCTAAAAATAAACTAATTTTGGAAACCTTTGCGGACCACAAGTGGTCCACAGACTATAGGGAAACGCTGCTCTAGTGCATACACATGTTATTTTTGCCACACAAATATCAATTTAGTTTCCCATTCAAATGTATGTATTTGTAATATTTTATAATGCTAAATTATGAAATTTGAAAACAAACTCATCTGCAGTGATTTTAAAGCTATAAAAGCCAATATACATAATTGCTGCACCACATTGGAAAGTAGGCATCATAAGTTCTGTTTGGATCATCTTGTTTCAAAATGCTATCATAGAAAAACATCTCTAAGAGATCGTTCAGACATTAGAAATAGTTACTACGATAATCAACATGAGTGATTCAAAATGAAAATGTAGACCATACCTGGATGCAAGAATTGTTTGAGCTTTTGTCTCATCCACAACACGGAGAAAATAATGACTTCTGAAGAGGCGACGCTGCAGCAAGAGAAAGGCAAAACAAACTCCATCCCATGCAAGTCCAGTATCTTCCCGAGGAACAACACACTCTTTGGGATCTGAAAATTCATTTCTTCGTAAATCTTTGGTAACAAGAATTTCTATGAAAATGTTACTAATTTAAAGATAAATCCACATCAAATTGAATTATAATCTTAAGCAAAACAATAAATAGATGCTTGAACAAGATGTTTATGATCTCAAAGAGATAGAGAAATTGATGAAATGCACTTCTTTAAATTATTTAAATACATTTTATTTATCATCAAATTTGAAATACTATTGTGAAGAAAATCTGATGACTCAAGCAATTTTTCAGAAAATTTATATTTCATCATGAATTTATAATTTATCAACTGTGCATTATTTACAAAAAACATAATAATGCTACCAGATTGAGATCTACTTTTCATACATGTATGAAAATCTTCACTTGGTCATTCATCTCAACATTTTACAACTTATTAAAAATGTTAAATGCATAATGAAGTTGAAATTTAGAGCAAAAAATTCATAAAATTCATACCAATGACGCCTGCTCGAGAAGATTCGTCTCGAAATTTTTTGATGCATGCAATTCCTAATAACTGTACAAGCCAGCAAGCAGATACCTGTAAGTCTTTTATGAATACACATCCTAGCATTTGAATAAGACTCTTGCATAGAATGACGGTTACATTATAACCGAGCAACATATTCCACCTGAAAGAACCATCAATTGTGAGATTAAAAATTTTAATAATATTAATATGACAATTAATATACATAAATATTAATTTCAATAATATTCAATAGGGTTAAACCGAAGTGTCAACCAAAATGAAGGTAGATTCAAGTTGCACTGGGAATGAGCAGAATTATGTTGCTACAGAATTACATAAAAAAATACTTTAACAATGTATATCAGCAATGAACATTATATAAAATATAATAATAAAGTACTGAAGTAATATTGTAAAAATACAGTTACTCACCAGTTAAGAATTGTGTTCATTGGACGGAGGTAGAAATCATTTCCTTGCCAAAGGAAAATGAAAGATCCAGCTAAATAACCTAGAGCAAATAGATTTACACGGTTGGTGCCTGCTAAGAAAACTACTGCCAATGAGACCCAGAAGAAGGATGATAAAACCACCCTCTTCACAACATCTAGCCATGACCTGAAATGATTAAAGAGACAAATTTGAATCAACTGTGAAAATGTTTGGTTAAATCCATCTTCTAAACATTATAAATCAATCAATGAATGAAGCATTCCAAAAAATTACTAACATCTGCAAATATAACAAATATAAGAGTAATTCATACTAATTCATTTATATCATACTATTTCATAAAGTATATGTTGAATATATCTTTTTCCGACACTAATTTTTAAGAGAACATAACATTCTGTATATTTATAAACAAAAGTTGTTACAAACTCTAACACCATAACAAGGAAGTAGTGCACTATTCTTTTATCACTGTCAAGAGAGGGGTAATCGATCTAGTAAAAAGATATAGTTTAGTGATTTCAATCAATGCATCATCTAAAACAGGGGTCGGCAATATACGGCCCATATGTGGCCCCCAAGAGCGCTTCATGCGGCCTGTGAAGATATGATGAAAAAGTGGTCAGTAAAATTTCAAATTGACAATTTCATATTTTTCAGTGAAATTATAGTCTCAAAATCTTCTCTGGTGGAGTTTTAATGATAGTCAATTATTTAGATACGATTTTCAATAATATAAGACCACAGAATCTCTAGGTAACTTCTGATATAAACAGTCATCCAGCCCGCTGAAGCTCTTGTGACTTCCATGTGGCCCTCTGTGAAGCATTCACAACTACATATGTGGCCTGCAATGCAAAAAAGTTGCCAACCCCTGATCTAAAAGATTAAAGCATGCCACAACCAAAGACTTGAAACCATCTCCTTTTTTATATAAAATATACCAAATATCAAAGCAAAACAAGATTCTTATGAATTAATATATACTATTACTAAAAACTAAAAATGCAAATTTATTACTGCAAGGAATATTTATTACTCCAAAAAATTTGACATAAAACTCAATAAATATTTTAGTCATTCTTTAGAAAATTAATAAAAATTTAATTCATACCTAACATTAGAAATAAAATCTGGTACAGGGTTTAGCCCAGGATCATCAACATCAAGAGAAGTTTCTCGATTAGTACCACCAGGATGGGAAATGGAATTAGGACCTCGTTCAGCTCGAAACACTACATGTTGCTGACATATAAGCAGGAGGAGTATGAAATCACCTGCAATGAAATTTAAATTGATAGATCAAACTTGAGATATTACGAAAGGTCATTAGGATTAAAGATCTGAAGCTGAGTTTTTGCATTCAATCAAAAGATGATAATTAATGCTAAATCTTTAAATTAAAAAGTTTTTCAGTAAATATGAGAAATTCAAGCTCAGTATCTTCCAGACTGTATTAGTCCTCATTGTTGCACTCTATAAACAGCGTTCCTGGACATGTAAGTATATTTTTTAATACTTACTATTATTCTATGGCATATTACTAGTATTCTTGAGTGTAGTTGTGTTCTGTGACCTATTTTACATTTTACAAACAAATTTAACAGAGTGCATTATGTAGCAGAAGAAGATTATGCTAAGATACTTCAGGAGTTATTGGATGAAGAAAATAAGAAATGTATAGATGAAAATGACACTGATTCAATGGAAGAAGAAAGCATTCACCAAATGACCACAAAAGTCAAGACAGAACAGGAATTGTCAACTTCAGATGAAGATACTGATAATACTGAAGGCAAGGAAATATACTTCATTGGAAAAGACCAGCCATGCAAATGGAGAAAAATACCTTTTTCTAAAACTTCAAAAACTAAAAGCAAAAATATAATCAAAATTCTACCTGGACCAAAACCTTCTGCAAAAAATATTACAAATTAAATTACTGCTTTCCAGAAAATTATATATACAGATACTGTGGTGTACATTAGGGCTGTCCAACTTCTTTGATGTGGCAGGCCAAATATGCTGAAAGACACTGACTGGCGGGCCGGACTGGGGTTGGGAGGGAGGGGGAGGGGGGTAGGAGAAATTTTTACCTTTTATTTATTCTATTTTAATATAGAAATTATACATTCTAAACAGTGTTCAAAAAATACCTTTTAACAAATATTATTCCTTATAATGAGAACATTGTGGATGCATTGATGCTTCTGCAAGTTTATTTATATCTATAGTGGTTTATTTATATCTCTGTGGTAGCAAGATGTAATAAATGCAAGAGTGATTCATCCCTGATTGATGAACGATAGCGAGATTTTATGTACTTCATGGTGGAAAAGATGGATTCACATATGTAAGTACTGCCAAACATTGAAGTTATCAGTAATCCAAAGTTTCTCATCTTGGGATACATATCTTGGGAAAAAGTTTGAAAAAGTCTTCTCCTGTTTCTTTTCTTGTTTGCAGGACTGTATCAGCTTGTACATTATATCACATAACTCCAATTGAAGGTCCTCAGGTTGGTTTTCTATTGCTACTCCTAAAGGTTTGTTAAAAAGATATAGCCTCCTTCATATTGTCAAAATCTGTAAATCGGGAATTAAAATCTTCTGAAAGGTCTTCTACAATTGAAGAGGATACTGTGAAATCAGCTTTTCCACAATCTTCTAGTTCTTTAGAGATTTCTTGATAACATGGAAAGTCTCAACTCATTTCTTTTGAGATCTGATTCAAAACGTTGGAGTTTATTACGAAATCCATTCAAATGCCCATATAGTAGAGATATATTTTGTTTTTTACCCATGAGCTTCCCACTCAAATCATTAAGGTGTCCTGTAAAGACAGTAATGCCAGTCCGCAAATAAATGAAGGATTTTGGAGTATTTTCTCAAATTCAGTAGTGTCGCATTCCATCCCTTCTTTCAAAAATAAAAGAACTTCTTTTCTGAAACCAAAAAATCTCTCCAAGCACTTTCCTGCACTAAGCCACCGGATATCTGAATACAAGAGCAAATCTCCATAAGCTGCATTTACTTCTTCTTAAAAAAACGAAAATTACGATGTCTCAAAGATCTGTTACCTCCTCCAATCAAATTTGTTACTTTCACTGGAACCTTTTAAGAGATTTTCAACATAATTGTTCTTGATGGATAATGCAGTGATTTGTAGGAAAGTTCACTCCATTCTTTTTTAGTAGTCCAGCTAAATCAGTGCCAGTTCCAACCATAGTTTTAGCTCCATCAGTCACAATAGAAGAACAGAAATACACTTTTGTACAGCATCAAAAATATCTGACCATTTTGTATTGCACTTCAGTGAAGCTAATTGCAAAAGCTCCTCGTTTACAGAAAAATCATGTTGAACCGTTCTGATAATTATGAGTAGCTGACTTACGACGGTGTTGTCAACACTCTCATCCAAAGCCAAAGAAAAAAAACTGCAACCTTGTACCACATCCAAGAATTTCTTTTACACATGACAGTCCATATCTGCAATCCTTCGAGAAACTGTTTGACGAGACACTGATACAGTTTAGAAGTTTTTGGCAAACTTTTTATCTCTGAGGCTTCAGCCATTTTAATAGTACATTTCTTGATTATTTCACTGTCACTAAAAGACTTTTTAAACTTTGCCAATTCTAATGACACAGCATATGATGCAGCAATGCTCGATATTTGTAATGTATTTACTGAGGTAAATAATCCTGTTTCTTAATTTTCTTCTTCAAATCTTCTACAACTGCCTCCCGAGAATCGCCAAAATACTGCTTATATTTAGCTGCATGTGATGTTTGATAGTGACGATGAATGTTATATTCCTTTGTGACTGACAACCTGTAGGCACGCCAAACACGTTGGCTTTCCATTAATTTCAGTAAAAAATATTCACTTACCCAATGTTCCTGAAAAGTTCTGTTTTCTCTATCTATTTTACACTTCCTCTCTTTAGGTTTTGACATGGTGACAAAACTAAAATAAAAAACTTAAATTAAAATAATAAAATAAAAATAATTAAAATACATTAAAACTAAAAAAATATTACACTTGGAACAAGTATATGTGGTAACAAGAACCTAACCTTCTATAAGGTATTTTTATTGGCTGAGCGAAGCAAGAACTCACTGTTCACAGCTCGTGAACTGATGCCCTCACTCTCTCCTGAGGCTAGCTTCACACGATCACGTTGCCAATCTCTGCACTTTAAACTGTTATTGTTATTTTTCATTGTTGTTTTTATTACTCTGTCTTTAAATTGTTATTTTGTTTTTGTAATTTCGTTTTGTTATCCTGTTTTCGTTACTTCGTCTTCGTTATTTTTTTCGTTTTCATTTTTTTAAACTTCACTAGTCGCAGACCAGATAAAAATCATGCCGCGGGCCAGATGTGGCCTGCAAGCCACCAGTTGGACAGCCCTAGTGTACATGAACAGCTATATTGAGACTAAAAAAGTTCAATATCTGAGAGATAGGGATTATAAGGTTACAACAAAAACTGAACCAGTAAAGCCTACCACGCCAATGTTCTGCAATTATGGAATGCAGATGGCACTGGAATACAAGTTCTTAGGGCAGCTATGAATTACAAAAGATTTTTATTGCTTTTGTGAAGTCTTCAATTTGACAACAGATCAACTAGGGATGCTACGAAAAAAACTGACAAGTTAGCTGTCATTCCATCAACAATGGACTCATTTGTAGAAAATCGTAAAAATTGTTATAGTTTGAGCAAGTTTGTCACCATCGACAAAATTTTGTATTCTTTTCGAGACTGCTGTGGCTTTATACAGTATATCCTAAACAAACCCACAAAATATGGGATAAAAATTTACACATTATGTGATGCAAAAACATTTTATACACGCAATATAAAAGTTTATTGTTGTAAACAAATGGATGGACCATATGCAGTGTCAGATTTGCCAAATGACATAGTCATGAGACTAATAAGAACAATAGAGTCATCCAACAGAAACTTAACAGATAATTGTTACACCAGCTATTCTCTTGCACAATACCGTGTAGAAAAAAATTACAACCATCAACATGTTGGAAAAAATAAAAAAGGAGATTCCATTACAATTTTTGCCAAATAAGAAACAAGAAGTTGGATCATCCTTATTTGGGTTCCAAAAAAAACCATAGTTTCACATTTACCAGAAAAAACAATGCAGTACTATTGCTTTCAATGATGCATGACACAGAAACAATTGATGAAGGCGGTTTGAAACTGCATATATCATTAAATCAGTGTTTTTCTACATTTATTGAGTGGCAGAATACTTTGGAATGGAGAAAAAATTGGCAGAACACCTATATACATACGCATATATATATTTACCATGCATACTGCAGCAGGTTAGAAGTTGTAAGCTGACACTTTCTGCTTCCCTGATAGATGAACTTATGGGGTGAGAGCAAAATAATAATACTTGTTATTTTTAAATTTATTAAGAAATCTAAATTTATAGAAAATTTATTTTTGGTGGAATATTTCTCGGGGCACTTAGGCAATGCCAGTGGAACACCAGTGTTCCGTGGAACACTGATTGAAAAACATTGTATTAGATTATAATGCCACTAAAGCAGATATAGACACTGTGGATCAGATTTGCAGCTCATATAGTGGCTAAAATAACCAAAAGATGGCCACTGGCTATATTTTTTCAATTTCTCGATATAGATGTATCAATGTCCAAGCATTGTACAGGGCAAACCAACCAGTAAATGACCAAAGCAGGGGAACATTTTTGAAACATTTATCCCTCAGCCTATTGGAAAATCACCTGAAAACAAAAGCAAAAATACTATCACTTCCAGCTGATATTGCTGTATTTCTTTCAAAATACATCACTGAAGAACCTCAAGGTGACAATGTGGACAAATCAGTTGTTAAGAAACACCGCATCTACCACTGTAAAATGTGAAAAGTGTAATAGTTTTGCATCTAAAAAACATATTGAATGTGTGATTACCTGCACCAGATGTCAAGAACATGCAGAAAATGTCTAAAAGAATAAATATTTGTAATTGTGTAATGAAATTTTGCACATATTTGCTTTAATATTTACAATTGTCTGAATAAATACATTTATAACGTAAATTTTACATTTAAATTTATTTTCCTCTTACAAATCATGTGCACCTGCTTGTGTTACAGAAGAGCTCAAGGGTTAAATGTCATGTGCTCTGCTTTGAAGCGTTCTTCTCAGCACAGCCTAATGTGACACACTAGGGGAAAAATTTAGACCAACTGCAATAGTTTTGCAATAATAATTACTAAAAGTACTATCTTTCAAAAATTACAAAATGGTGATTCTTGAAGAAGTTACATACAGTGGAACCTCGGTTTACGAACTTAATTCGTTCAGTAAAACTGTTCGTAAACTGAGTTGTTCGTAAACCGAAACAATTATTCCCATAAGAATCAATGTAAAATGGATTAATCCGTTCAAGACCCCAAGAAAATGGCCCTTTATTATCTTTATTTTCTACTTCATGCTTGAAATCCTATACAAAACAATGAAAATTCATAGTTTTAACTAAAAAGGAATTGGAAGTAATAAAACAAAAAGAATAAACATAAAAACAAACTTTATTTCAACTTATCTTACAAAATAGTAAAGTGTTATTGTTTGGAAGGGGAGTCCCCTTCCATGAAAACATTGGGTGCTTGAAGTTCATCAGGTTTCTGTCTCACTAAAAACCTATCCAATGAGATTTGTTTCTTCTTGCTTTTTATAATGTTGCGGAAATGAGACATGACATTATCATTGAACAGATTTATAACGCGATTTGATAAAGTTTTATCAGGGTGATATCTTTCCACAAAACTTTGCACCTCACTCCATTTAGCACACATTTTGTGGATCGAGGACCTAAGAACATCTTCCATTTGTTCATCAGTCTCTGAAAATAATATTTCCTCTGTCACCGTCTTTTGCTGCTCATTAAGAAGCTGTTCCAGTTCTTCTGTAATGAGTTCATTGCTGTGGTCTTCCACTAGCTCCTCCACATCAACATTATCAACTTCTAATCCAATCCTATTGCCTATAGATGCAATATCATTGACAATATCAACAGACTCAGTCTCATAGCCCTCAATGCCAGATATACAGTCTGGCCACAATTTCCTCCAGGCTGATTTCATAGTTCTGTGAGTCACTAGCCCCCAGGCTTTGTCAATGAAACTTAAACAATGGAGGATATTCAAATGTTTTTTCCAGAATTCTCTGATTGTTAATTCTGTGTCAGAGGTTACTTTGAAACACCTTTGAAATAATTTCTTGATGTGCAGTTTCTTAAAGTTTGAAATGATCTGCTGGTCCATAGGCTGGATTAGAGGAGTGGTGTTAGGGGGCAGGAACTTCACTGTGATAAAACCAAACTCCTCAACCAACTCGTCTTGCAAGCCTGGAGGATGAGCAGGAGCATTGTCCATCACAAGAAGGCATTTTAGTGGCAATTCGTTTTCTTGGAGGTATTTTCCCACGCTTAGGGCAAAGGCTTCATGGATCCACTCAATGAACAGTTGCCTGGTTACCCAAGCCTTACTATTAGCCCTCCGCATAACAGACAGTTTACTTTTCATTACATTATTTTTCTTAAACACCCTCGGATTCTCAGAGAGGTAGACAAGCAATGGCTTGACCTTGAAGTCCCCACTTGCATTTCCACATAGTAAAAGAGTCAGCCGGTCCTTCATTAGCTTATGTCCAGGCAAAGTCTTTTCTTCCTGAGTGATGTAGGTCCTATTTGGTATTTTTTTCCAAAATAGGCCAGTTTCATCACAGTTGAATACTTGCTGGGGAAGAAAACTCTCAGCTTTTACATAGTCATTAAATTCTTGTACATATTTCTTAGCAGCTTCTTGGTCTGAGCTTGCAGCCTCTCCATGCCTAATTACATTATGTATTCCGGTTCTCTTCTTAAACTTCTCAAACCATCCTCGGCTAGCTTTGAACAGTTCAGTATAAGTACTCGTACCAGGAATTGTTATTAACAGGTCATCATGTAATCGTTTCGCTTTTGCACAAATTAGAGCTTCAGAAACACTATCACCAGCTAACTGTTTCTCATTTATCCAAATCAACAGCAATTTCTCCACTTCCTCAATCAATTGTGGTCTTTGTTTACTAATAACTTTTACTCCTTTCGCGACATCAGCTTTCTTGATCGTCTCTCTTTTTTTTAGTATAGTACAGATCGATGATTTTGCCATACCGAATTGCGTAGCAAGATCCGAGACACGAACACCATTTTCATATTTAGATATAATTTCTTTTTTCACCTCTATCATTTTTTTATTTCTTTTCAATTTACTTTTATCATTCTTTGGCTTCATGGTGGTCTAAAAAGATAATTTAATTAAGTGTAAATTAAACTTTGAAACAATAGCAACACGTATACAAAAACAATATAAGACTCACTGGAGCAGCAGTCCAATAAATACGACGCACTCGAACAGCAGTCTATCCTGAGTGAACGCTACCGCGAAACTAATACCCTCTCATTTTTCAGACTCAACGGCGCCAGCGCCGGTGCATCTGTCCGGGGTTTTTCGCAGCGGTGCACTGAGATCTGTCCGTGGAGCACGTGACTGCCTGTTCGCAAGCCAAAATTCTGTTCGCAAACCGAAGCATTTTTTTGTCGGGATTTTTGTTTGTAAACCGAATTGTTCGTAAACAGAGTCGTTCATAAACCGAGGTTCCACTGTAATTATATTATTGAATAAGGTGCATACTCAAAACATTCCAGATTGTATAGGTATGTTATCAGAAGAACTAATAAGAGAAACAATAATCTGATATGCATTAAAACATTAATGGAAATTAATTAATAAACATTTCTACATGTGCAATTATTTTATTTATATTTATTATTTATACCGAGGATACTTTTCTTAAAAGCTTCTAACAAAAGATTCCAAATAGTTACTTACAGACTAGTTTGTAAGCTCTAGGAGGATGAACATAATCAGGAAGGAACATCCAATCTTGTAGTCGTCTTAATCGCTCATCTATATACCATGGAAAGTCTGAAAAATTGATATAATGATAGGAATTACACATTAAATGTTTGGTTAAGATTGTAAAATAAGTACTGATGCATAATACTTTGCACAAACTTCCTCATATCTGTTTGCTTCTAATCTATACAATAATGTCACTGTTTACATTAATACATATTTATAGGCAGAAAATACAGGGTGATATTTTTTATTTGAGAACCCTGAAAAATAACTATATCTCAAGATATAAATCAGATAGAAACGTTAAAAAATTTTGTGATTAAAGTTTAATGGTACTCAAAAATGTTTATTCAAAAAAATTCCAAATGAAATGCTGCAAGTGACCACTGCCATGCTGAATATATGAACATGCACTATGCTGCATGTTTTTTAACATAGACTGTGGCATTTCATGAAAGTTACTCCGAATGACATCCCTAATCCTTGTCATTAGTTCACCAAGAATGTGGAAATATGTAACATTTACTTTTTTAGTGTGTCACCAAATGAAATAATCAGAGGATGTCAGATCTGGGAATCGAGGCGGCCATAAAAGCTTGGAGACAAAACAGTCTCAAAGAGTAGGAAAATTCCCCAATGCAGTGACATGTTGAGACTCTATCTTGCTGAAACCAACCTCTGTGAATTTCATCCTCTGTTAGAAACATTATTATTTATTTTCATGATAACATTGTAGTGATTTCACGGATGTTATATTTAAGGCAAGAATCAGGGATGCCATTGAAAACATACACCAAGTATAGTCTGTGTCAGAAAACATGTAGTGGAGTATTCCTTGTAAATATCTCTTGCCAAGCATTTTCCTCTAAATGTGCTAAAAGATTTGTGTACATTAACAGCAACAGTCAAACTCTTTTATATTAACCTTATTTTGGAAGACCTATGCTCATGTTATGCTCAAAATATTTTAAACTGTAAATTTCACATTTATATGAATAAGACGCAACAAAATCAATTTATCCATTCAAGTTGAATTTCTCACAAAGCAATTATGATAAGGAAAACAACTATTTTATCTGTAATTCAAGTAGTTCACATAAAACTATTTCCTTTCCTACCAACATATTGTATAAATGATAATTCTACAGACTATTTTTGGCAAAGAAAAAAATCAATGAATCTCTTACCCACACATAAACCTGGTGGTATTCCCACAGCCAATACATATTGTAAAGGAAGGAGAATTGCAACAGTGAGGAGGAAACAAGTCCACACCCTTGCTAAGGCCTCTCGTCCTCCACCCCACCCTGTACCTCCTGCACCTTTTGGACCTCTTCCCATCCGACCACTAAGGTACACAAGACGACACAGCCAAATAGAGTATACAATTGAGTACACATCCATACGTGTACCAACTACTGCCACAGTTGTGATAAGACAGATCTGTAGACAAAAAAGCATCAATAAGCTTATAAAACACCATAAATTTAATATGCAATTTAGAAATGCTCAATTCAATAGTAATGCATTGCCAGGGCCAGCTTGATGGCAGTGCAAATGGTGCAACTGCACTGGGTCCAGCACTTAGAGAGGCCCAGCACTCTCTAAAAAATACATTTAAAAAGTTGGAAAATATAGAATACTGTCATAGTAAGGGAAATTGCTTTTTTTATTTTAATTTACCACTAAATAATTTTTGACGTTAAAAAGGCCCCATGCACACACTTTGAACTGGACCCTGAGATATTTCCAGCCAGCTCTGAGCATTGCTATTTTTTTGATCATGCAAAACTGATTTCAACAAACTAATCAGAGCAAAAATTATTTATACCGACAATGATTTTTTAATCACAACTTATGGCTGGGTTTTCTATGATTAGTATCATCAAAGCACGGGTAGTAAGTCATGATTAGAAAACTGTGGCACATGTAATTTTGTCTCTGGTTATTTATAATGTTACAGCACATACTTAAGGAGAGCATCATCCACTTGATTATTAATCAATACTTATATGTGTTATTAAAGCAGAAATCAATATATTTTTATCATTTTGAAACAACAGCTACTCTATTGATGATAATTTCAAATGTTAATAGTTTTATTTATGGATGTCAAGCAAACTACTTACAATGCGAACAGTAATGTGACAGTAATTACCTCAACACCAAACTTGTAAAATCCATAGTTGAGAAGAAACTTGATGCAGGTAGTTATATCATTATCTGCAACAGATCTATCGATCCCAGGGAAAAGGATCTCTCTCTCTTGGCGTGCCCAATAAGTTGAAGATTCCACCGAGATCGATGAAATGGGAGTGGTTGGTGGTGTAGGACCTACTCCAAGGGCACATCGTACATGCTTTTGTCTTATACATACCACAGCATGCAGTGTACAGACCAAGATCAAGCCTGAAAAGGTGGTTTTCATGTAGATCTCCAACTTAATTCAGTAATGTTAATCGTTAAACAAAATAAAATTTATGACAATTTTAGATGAGAATTTCCCAAATAAAATAATATTAAAATTTTAACAACTGCAACATAAATAATACATTGCATTAAAAACTGATATTAAAATAAGGAAACTAATATTGATTACCAACAACAAAATTCAAGTTGACTGATTCAAGCAAAATTTTAATTATAAGAAAATCAAAGGAAACTATTCTAGAGAGAGATGAAATGAGGATGTCAAATACGTACGGGTTAACGGTTTAAAGGAAAGAGAAGCTCCATATAAAATCAGAAGAAACTAATCATTTTAGCAAATGATTACAAAATTGTGAATTATAAAAACAAAATAAAAAACTTTATATTAATGTACTAAAAAGAAAATAAATATTAAATTGATACTATAAAGAAATTAAACTTACACTTACAAAAAAATTACTTACCGATATAACCTTTTAGAAGATCAGGCAAGTGAGCAGATTTTTTAAAGCCAATCCAATCAGCATTATTCATAGTGTATTCCACATTTCCAACATACTCATTTGTAGAATTCAGGGATGGCAGCTTCTAAAAGAAGTCCATTAAAAATTTTGAATAATGTGAATACCAATGAATACTAAATACATCAGAAACATTAAAATTCCCATTAAATAGATTTATAAACTTCAATTAATACACCATAAATAGAAAACTAAGATTGACACAATATACAAATCCATAAAAAGGTGGTAAAACCAGATGAGTACTTCAGCCACAAAACCATTAACAGCAGTGATTCACTGTTAGTAGATACTAATATTAGAATACAAGATGCATGCAAAAGTTATTTATGATCAAAATTAAATTTGCTAGTTCTAATAAAAATCAGGCAAATTGTTTATGAGAAGAAAGATGCAAACAGACAACCTTTCCTTTATGTATTCACTTTATACAATGCATGTAATGAATGCATAAAAAGTAGATTTTATTCCTTTGCTGGACATATGGTCAGTTTTAAAATTTGCATCTATTAGATTTACATGCCATTACATTACAGATCTGACAAAAACCATTGACAGGAAAGTAAATGGCAAATGATTTGTCATGATTAGACATTTGATTCCCAACTCACTCCCAATATTTACATTCATAACAAATTTTAGTTTTGGACCAACCCAGATAATTATGTGGCAATGCAAAAAATAGGGATCATCTTCGAGAAAAACTTTTGCTATAGCTAATTAACACTTTCCGTGCGGATGACATCATAAGATGTCATGGCATGCCTTCGCCGCTGGCGGGTGTCATGTCGCCATCTTCATATCGGTTCTTTCGCTTCCTGGGGACGCCCGCAGTCTAGCAGATGCGCTCTTTTGCTATTATGTATTCAGTTAATGCCTAGCGTTACTAGTGGAAGCAGCCATTTTTGATTTCATATGTATGATTTATTTATTTATCCAGCTGAACTTGAACGTAAGTAATTCGTAATTTTTTAATGTAGTGATTTAATTTGGCTTTTTTCTAATCTTTTTATGTAGTTACGTATTATTATTTTCTTTCTTAATGAGTGTTTAAATTTATTTTTAGTATATTTTGTTTGTTATTAACATGTTTATCATAGTTGGTTATATTTATCATCGTAGTTTTTGAGTTCTTTTTATGTAATCTTTCATTTCCATCATTATAGCTTTTAAAACTTGCCTAATTTACTCAGCTCATAATTCTAAAGTAATATTGGCCATAATGTACTTTTAAAAAGTTTTACTCGGGTTTTATTGTTGCAAATATAAATTCTGTTTTTGTGTTTTCCCACTGTGTTCAAACTATGACTATTTATATTGATTTTACTTCTGGCAGCATTTGCTTGTCAAGATAAACAATTTTTGATATATGGGAGGGGACAGCATATACTAAATGCCATTTAGCCTTGATACAACAATCTGAGCTCAAGTTTTGACAATTACATCGTCATCTAAGCAGTTGTCATTAAAACGAAAGTATTACTCCGAAATATGTTATTCATTAATATGATCAATTTTGAGTTGTGTATGAAAAATATGAGTAGAATAAGATCGTAGATAGATAGAATAAGAGGTAGGTTGTACGTCAGTTTTTTATAATTTTAATTTCCAAAAGAATAAAAACCTGCATGTCGAAAAGTTCATTTTTACGTGTTGCCTTATGAGAAATAATAACCTGGTCATTTTTTCAAATTTTTTTTAGTCGAACTCTTTTAATGAAAACAAACGAATGATTTTATCATAGTTTCATTAAATACAGCTTTAAATAAATTTTTATCCTATTACTTTTTGCGTTTGTGAAAGAAATGCAAATTTCAATGTGTTTCAATATTTATTTTAAATTTATCTATTTTCATATGCTGTAGTGGTGTTATTCATTGAGAACACAAATTTAATATTATTTGTCGCATTAAGAATTAGAAAATAGAGTAAAAAAGTTACAACCGATTTGTAGCAGATTATAAAATAGAAGCCGTTTATGTTGTGCAGGGTAGCCTAACCTCTTTTCATTCTCGGTGAGGGATGACATCATAATATGTCATAAATTGTTTTTTAACAAAAAGCAGAAAAACTTAATAATATGTATTTCTTTATATCATTGATGCATAAAAATACACTTTTTCAGAAAAAATATGAAAATAATGTACGTCAGCACAGGGGAAGACATTGTAATTTTTCGTACGCATTGAAAGTGTTAAAGAAATTCATTAAGAATACTCAACAATATAAACTTCAAATTCATATTATAATCACTATAAATACCACTAAAATAAGCCTCCTTTTCAACATACCGTGCAGTTTGCTTCCCACTGTTCATGTCTAATGTACTCTATTTGGTAAATCATTTTGGAGAGTAACAGCACTGATGTAAGTGCTGAACAAAGATGAATTATAATAGCTTGTATTTTTTTCCCACAAGGTAAGGCAATAACTGAAAGTACTATAAATGCCAGATGCAAAGCACAAACCTAGAATAATAAAATGAAATAGGAAATAATTACAAAACGATGGAAAAATCCAGTCAAGTGCTAAAAACAAGTTAAACAATATTAAATGAAGCAGCACTTACATCACAAACAGCCATCAAGACAAATGACAGGAAGACTATTTTCACCATGTGAAGTTCAAAAAATTTCCATAACAATTCTACCATTTGAGTTATGAGAATCTTTGAACTCCTTGTCATTCTAAGGAATGTGTCATATGAGAATTCTGAAAAAAGATTAATACTTAATGATTGTTTCTAAATTTCTATAATATAACTACATAAATACAATGACTAATATTAAAATATATATAGAATATGACCAAAAACAACAAAATCATAGAACACAAATACATTTCATAGAAGCCAAAGCTTAATTTTGATGTATTTTATATTATTCTTTATTGTGCTTCAGAGGAATAATTTATCTAACAAATTCTACCTCAAAGAATTAAAAGAGTAACAAATTATTTTATTTTTATTATAAAATATGCTCAATTGCATGAAATTTTATAGAGGAAAAACATGTAAGATATGATGTTGAAAGTAAAGATTTACAAAGATTAGCTTCGATTGAACTGCTGTTCCTAAAGAGATGATAAATAGAAATAAAATCCAACATTAAATTCTAAGTACTTCTCATATCCTTCAAAGAGAGGTTTGGCTTGAGTTTGCTCGAATCAACTCTTTTTAATGAATCCTTATTAACAGTGGCAGACTCGATTATATTTTCTTTCTTCATGTCATTATTTTCTTCATCAGGTCCAGTTGTATTGATTTGAGGAGCATTTACTGAAGGATTTCTACAATAAAATATGGTTTATGAAAATAATTTCTGTATATGAAATATATTGCACATATAACTTTCACAGGATAATTAAATTCAATAATATATCCATAAGAATCTATTTATTTATGCCAGAAATAAGTAATTTCATTATTTCTGGTTACAGATACATGCTATTAAATTATCCAACTTCTCAATTTATAAAACTTACCTGTGCTTGATGTCTGAAATGGCTAAAAAATCTTTATGAAAGTAGTGCAGTTGTATAACTGTTATGATGACAAAGAAAGTTGGTGTTAAAAGACGAATGAACAAGGCACCAGTATCAAAAACTTCCAATCCTATATCATGTTGCCTGAAAAAATAATGTGATGACATTTAGTTTTGACTAATTTTATCAACATTTAAATTAATATAAGATAAATTGTAAATGGTTAAACACTAATACTTATATAATATAGAGGTAAATTATAATAATTATTCTTCTAGTCCATGATGAAAATAAAGACTTCAAAATGAGAAAAGCCACTGGAAAATTATTTTGATATAATTGAATATTATATCCATGTCTCTTGCAACCCCTATGTCTTCAATGAAAAACCCACCATGACATCAAATGTTACAATGCCTTCTAGTAGTTTAATGACTAATTAAACTTTAGATCACACTGCAATAATACTTTAACATGTCACTTGGTTTAATGCCTCTGTTCAATTCAAACTTTTTATATAGTACACCAAGGCGAGTTACTTCCAAAACACAAATTGAAATGAAGAATTAATCTAACAATAAGTAAAATTCTACTAATGCTTTTTAAATTATGAATGTATAATTGCAGTTTAAGGAAGCTCTAAATTAAGTCATTTCCATTTGAAAAATTACTATATTTGGTTTCATCAATTAGAATAAAGTAAAATTACATATACTATAGCCTTAAGTTTTTAGAAGAAACAAATTACTCACAGTTCAATGGGAATTCCAGTATAATTTTGCCAATATGATGGGAAATTATCAAATTGATAAGTATATATGAGAACCAGACAAAGCATGGAGTAAACAATGACTGTCAACCAAAAGCCATACATCATCTTTCTCCATGCTGCATATGATAACTGAAAATACATAGCCAAGAAGCATCTCAAATTCAGTTTAGTAAAATGTAGCTCAGAAATTCTTACACACAAACCTCTTCAACATTTTTGGTAGAAAGGATGGGATTTGATATTAACAATGGAGGGAAATTTATTTTGAAGTGGTGGAATCACTAAAGGAATAAAATCTTGAGAAATGTTACTTTATTTTTTTACTAAATTACCTTATTATACACTAAAATATTATTTACATCCTTTAATGTTGACTGGGTACAGGTTTAATCCTGATAACTTATCTACCTATGTTTTCAAGGATAAATAAATAATAAATGAGAAAAAGAATTAAGAAAAAGATTTCAATGCCTAAGTCACAATGCTGTTGTATCTCTCCATAGTAGAATTTAGGTATAAACCACCAATTTGTTACTATGCCTTACAATTCATGTTTAAATAAATTGTTCTTATAAAAGTATAACTAATTAAGTTTGTATGACATGCATAAAGCAACCCAGAGACAGGAAAGGTAAGGTAAATTGATATTGCTTGAACCAACACAAGTATTAAAATCATCTTCATAAGTGTTAACTCAAACTTTTAATATTGTTTCAACAACACATAATTCATTTTGCTGCAATAACAACATTCTCAATCTTTTATTTAAGAAATAAAAACAACATCTTCAAGATATCTCATGTCACTCAGCTTAATAAGACATTTATTTTAAATGCTATAAAAAATGAAAACAAATTAAATATTCACAAGACATTAGTAAATACTATGGAGTACATCTGAGAATGGATATGAGCAAGTTCAAAGGGTGATTGAGCACATTTGAATTAAAGATTAGAGAATTGGAAAGAGTAAGATGTTATAAATAAATCAATGGATACACTACTAATGAATCAGATTAAATATTTTTCCATAATCTTATTGAAAACTTTAAAAATATTTTGTACCCATAAATGACCAAAATTATCCAAAGAAAAATTTTATACATTGGTACACTATTTGCCAGAGGAGATGACAAAAGCTTTTTCTTCTAAGGCTGCATGTTTTTCGGTAGTTCACTGCATTGTTCGGCTGTTGCACAAGACGACATTTCACCTGCATTGCAGTTGGCTTCCTCAGGTTAGCTGAGTTGGTGATGCTAGGGAGTGCACTGTATTTATATTGTCCCTGCCCAATCTGAGAGGGCTCTGATTGGACGGGACATTCAGTAGGTCCTGATTGGGTGGGGCATTCCTCAGCAGACGGAAGGCCCTTTTCCAAGTGTTCGATATAGTGTAGCCATCCTCTCTATTGAAATTGGCCGGATTTTTGGCTATCTCTATCACTTCTCAAATTAACAGCAGACAATATCGGTTTTCTTTGGCAATGACTATTGCAGCTTGAATTTTGATCATGTGTCCGGGTTCATACCAGGCATGCTCTGCAATAGCAGAGAGTCTGGCATGTTTGTTCTTCAATGATCTTTGGTGTTCCTTGAGCCGGCAAGTGATACATCTGCCCGTTTGTCCTATGTAGGATTTCCCACAGCTGCATTGTACTTGGTACACCCCCTCATATATCGTGTTTAGGAGTTGTTATTTGCACACACTATCTCCGATTCAGGATCATTAGGGAATGAAGAAAAACACCTTGTAGCTGCCCTTCGTTGCAACGGCTACAAATGCAACTTGGCCCTGAAAATGGCCGTTTCCAAAACAGACTTGCAGAAACCGGATCCAGTCGCCTTTGCCTTGTTACCCTACATTGCTGGTACCACAGAGGGGATAGCAAGGATCCTCTCTAAACATAACATCGTGACGAGGTTCACCTGCATAAAAAAGACCTGCGACTTCTTACCGAAAGCCAAAGACAGACTCTCGAACACGATATACGAGGGGGTGTACCAAGTACAATGCAGCTGTGGAAAATCCTACATAGGACAAAAGGGCAGATCCATCACTTGTCGGCTCAAGCCCTCTCAGGTTGGGCAGGGACAATATAAATACAGTGCACTCCCTAGCATCACCATCTCAGCTGACCTGAGAAAGCCGACTGCAACGCCGGTGAAACGCCGTCTTGTGAAACAGCTGATCAATGCGGTGAACTACTGAAAAACATACAGCCGAACGCCGCGAAAGCCTTCACACCAAAATTTTTCTTGTTAATTTTAGCATTCAAGAAATCAAGGACATCTCACTTTTAGATAAATACAGTAATCACAATTCCTCAAATTATGTTGCAGCACTCAAACTAAACTACTTGCAAGAAGTAAACAATATCTAGCCATTAATAATTGAAATCAACATATTTTTACCTGGAATGTCAAGACAAATATCAGGAAAAGTGCCATGTACACAATTCGGTACACTACTACTTGGGCACCTCCTAGGCCAATGACACACAGCATTATTGCTACCACCCAGATCCAGAACTTTGTGAGGAAACCCTTAAGGAAGGCACCAAAACGATGCATCATAGATTGAAGGCCTCCCTCAGCCGTTACTGCAGTGTCATCTGCATTCTCAAGGCGAGGAAGTTCTAGAAAGAAAAATAACCTTAAGCTAATTTTTGTCAGCCAAATAGTCCACAAGAGGCACATTTGCAATCATGTTTATATTTGAAACAAAATTTATTATTTTATATAGATTAACCTTATTCATGCTTTTACAATAAGTACTTGTTTGAGATAGGCACATTTTTTCTAAAAAATGAATGAATTAAATAATGTAATCACTACTCTAGGAGCAGTTTACATGGAAAAATATAGGCGACTCACATTCAACGAACAACATGCATTCCTGAAAAGTGTCTGTAAAATGGAAATTCGTTGAATGAACATGATTTTTTTATTTAAACTCATTGTCAATTGAAGGGTAAAAAATAAGAAAAATGTTTATAAAAGATTCACAGCAAGAGCAAGTACGATAAATGTGGCCACGGCAATGGATTGAAAACAAATTCTCATTATGTAATGATTATGTAGGAACCATGAGAAAAAGAATGTGACTGAACATAGTTAATCCAAGTCACAGATTGAAGCATAAAATGGCTGTGGGAAATACTGTGTAGTGCACTTCCTCCTTATCAGTACACAAGAGGTCCTTCAAGTCTAACTGGATATTTGTAAATATATTTTGAGTAGCAAACAGCATGTTCAGTGACATCATATTAAGCCTCTCAAGAAATGCAGGTGATAGGAAAAATGCATGGTAAAGTGGATACACAAAGAATCTATGGGTAAACAAGACTGTCTTTGTGACCCCAAGAGCTTTCATAAACATCCGAGTTTTTTCTTTCTGAGTTGGATACATGTTATTTAGTTCGTTCAAGTGTATGGAATTTTTGGCAAAAAGTAAAGCTATAAAATCCAATTCATTCATTAAAGTGAACATTCATTCAATGAAAGTTCGTTGAATGAGAGTTACCTGTATAAAAAACCTAAGAGATTTTCTTTTTAATTGAAAGTAAGATTAAAAGCTATTTGTTTTTGTATAAAATAAACAATAATAATAAAATTTCCATGCTGTTTTGCAAAATTCTGAATCCACCAATAAGCAGCCATATCCAACACTAACATTGAATCATTGTCTATATATAAAGAAGAGTGTTTATCTGTGTTACCTATGCATTCGGGGTGTTGTGAGAACCAGCACAACCGAATTTTGCACGGAATCCACTTTCAACCAGGAGAAGATCTAGGTTTATGTTAGCATCCAATTCCAAGGTTCCCAAGTTCAATTCCAGGAGCTTTTCTTTTTCCCATTACAATACAATGGCAATCGGTGCATCGTACTTTCAACTGCATTGTAAAATTGCTTATAATCAACATAGAATCTCGGAACTTGAACCAAAAAAAGCCTAAAAGAACGAAGATTTATTTCCATACCATTGCTTATTGACGAGGCATCAAATCAATATACAAATTTGTCTTGAATGCAAAAATTCAACATTTTTTGAGCTGGAAACTTTGGTGCTCACAGTGGCCAGCAATTAAGTAAAAATTTGGTACCATTTTGTTAGTCTTTTCAAGCTGAAGAGCAATAAAGCATTTATTTTTACTTTCTCCATATACGTAGTATAAGGGAAAGTATTGTTTTTATGACAAAAATCGACTTTGAGATTTCAACGGAAATATGTTTTGAGGTCCCCTGAACACGTTTTCACAATGTCTGTGTGTATATGTAATAGATTTTTTGTGGGTTCTCTAACTCAAAAACTATTAAACAGGTCAATGCGAAATTTTATATTTAACATTTTTATAAAAGTCAGAAGAACCAATAGGTTTTTGGTAAAAATAGGTCAACCGGAAGTGGTTGTTTACTCTTGTCACTTAACCGTTATTTTGAAATATTTGCTTTAACATTTGATAAATATAAAAATGTATTGAAATAAAAGTTGTAGGAAATTTAATTTTCTACGACCTTTGTTTAAAACATTTTTCCATATAATGCATTGTTTAAGAGATATCTTATATTTTTAGCTGCCACCACCAGGCCACCTACCGTCGACTATTGTTAGCAATTGACGCTTAGTTACGTCTTAGTAACGCTCCTTTTTCTTTTCCTAATTGTTGGAGCCTTGTGGCTATATCCAATATCAGAAGGCTATGGTTTGAGTTTATTTCTGTCATTTGTAAAGTCTACAATTTTCTCGCAGTTTCTTAAAATATTCATTATTATGTAACCTATTTGGAATTTTTAGAAACATCACAGATATGGAGAAAGTCATGTGGTGGCCACATCAGATTTTCTCCAAAATGATTCGATTCAACCGACGTAAGCAGTCCTCCCCATGACTCATTCGTCGGCATTACGGTGGCCACATCAAATTTTTCTTCAATGTACCTGAGTTCAAATCAAGGTGCAATTTTCCCTTCATTTATAGGATATACATGGGAAGAAATCTTGGGACATTCTCAAAATTTTCTCTGACTAAATTTTTAATTTGGTACCTCACAGATCATATCAAACCCAGGGAGAGGAAAATATGGTTTTTTAACTGTTCTCACCAAATAAGATTCATGTCAACCAATGTGGACTAAGTACCTAAGGGCATGTTTGGCACTTTCTCGAACATCTATCTCCAAAACTATCAGTTGTAATTGTGTGTTCTCCCCGACTTTTTTGTAGTAAATGCTGTACTTTCTCTAAATATTTTTTTTATAATTGGTGCTTCACAGATCATGCAAAGGCTAAAGAATTTGTCATACATGAAGTAATGTATATACTGGCGTACAAAATGACCTTATAAGCTCAAAAAAGCCCCCCAAAACTAGGGGTCATCTTATACTCGAAGCATAAAATGTGAACCTTAAATCCTTCAAGGGTACTTGATACCTAAAAACCGCTGTGCAGAACTTAACTCCCACCATAAATATTTCTAAGTAAAACTTATATTTGGTACATGTAGTTAACAAAGATTATAATAATGAGTGGTGGGATAGCATGAACCAATTACCATAACTGCAAAGTCATCAGGAGAAACTCAATACCACACGTCATTTGAAATGACTGATGTAGCATAAACAAACACCAGAGCCAAGCGGCCATCCAGACAATTGCCAGCATGAGTATTAGTAACCTTATATGATTCCTTTACTCATATCCACTTATACATATTTTGCTATTCTCGGCATGAAAAGGAGGGGTGGGAGCTTGGAGGCATGCACAGCAAATGGCATGCAGGGAAATGGAGGGGTGAGGAATAGATATAACAGAGGAGAAACACTGGGAGAGGGGAAGGAGAGGGGGAAGTGGCAGATTTAGTATTTAATTTGTAATACTTTGTAGCTAAACAGTCTGTCGCACTCTCTTAACATTTGACTGTTATTTTTGTTTGTTCTTCATTTGTCATTGTTTTTGTTAAATCTTACTTTGTTCTTAATTGTTTGTTCTTCATTGTTGATTGTTTGTTGTGGTTCTTTTTTTGTTGCTCATTCTTCACTTATCTTTTTGTTTGTTGTCATTGTACACACGTGTTATTTGGTGTTGTCGGTTCATTTGTAGCAGCATAAAAATTTTACCATTATTCTAATGGAGACTGGTCATTCCTGATTTTGATGTCATAGATTACCTTTTCGGAAATCATATTAATTGTTTTAATGAGATACTGTCTAACGCTAACAATTACAGGCCGAAAAATGCTTTTCTCATTGGAGCGTAGGTGCAAAAAACCCAAGGTCCCAGAGTGAATAATAAATAGTACTTATAATACTTATAAATAGTACTTAATAAGCATGTCTCCCCAGGTATCCATGAGTTCTGTATCCGCAGATTCATGCATCTGCGAGTTGTTTTATGTTATTTGCTATTTTTTCTCCCTAGCTGCTTACTGCATATAATTTTTGTTATGAAAAATTGACCAAAATTTAGTGTGCATATTGTATAATACATGGTAACAAACCCAAGTATTCTTTTTCAGCTGGTCTATAATAGTTATTTATGGACGCATTGTTTGGTTCTACCTCAATGAGAGAAAAAGAACTAGTGTAACTTAGTAGTTCTGAAACTGTGTGCTGTGGCACAATGGGGTGCTGCAATAGACATTTAGGGATGCCATGAAAAAAACTTTGTTTAATAAATAAATCAATAATTTGCATGTGTTGGTAGGTAATTAGGGCAATAATTTTTCTTCTAATAAACGTATTATGTAGTAGCATCAACAAATGGATGTGTCCAAAGGTTGTAATATCTGTATCTAATACATGAAGTTTTTCACAAGATTGGGATGCCGTGAAACCTTCTTTACCTTTGAAAGTGTGCCACGGCTCAAAAAAGTTTGAGAACCACTGGTGTAACCATTCTTTATGTGGAATGAGACAATAGAACTTGTGACAAAAATTTCAAAACTAAGTGAAAGCATGACTCCCACTATATCCTGGAGATGGTTATACATTGTATCCAAATATAAATCTGAGTAATGTATTTCTTGGATATGGGTCTTAGATAGACTTGCCACCCCTCCAGGTTAGATCAAGTGCTGTAACTGTAATCATATAGAGTTCTGGAACTCATTCTCCCCATTATAATATAAAAGAAGAAAATCCTTAATTGGCAGAGAAGAAAATGCTATAAGAAACATCTGCTAATGGGGATTTCTATCTTAAATATATGCCAAAAGGAGGGGGTGAACATGGGCAGCGGGCAAATTTGCCTTGCCCTGTGAGGCTCAGGGTTGATGTGTGAAGTGCGTAGGGGCAAAGCCCCTTATTATGTATGTATGTACTCTTTCTTTCCCCTAAATGCTAATGAAACATTTACAAATAATTGGTAAAATTTTATTGAACATCAAAATTAGATTCTGTAAATTAACCAATTCCACAATAATGTCACTAATTTTACAAGACAGCATGACAGATAGTCATCTTATCTGATGAATATAGCCAAAAACCTAAATTTTTAATTGAAAATTTGAGGTTGTCTTATGTGCCAGTTGCCTTATAGGCTGCAATTTATGGTATATTGGATTTACCTGGGCAACCCCGGATACTTCAGATCGTTTCTAATAAAAAATAGATATTATACCTTGACTAGTAGCAGTAGTGACTGAAATGACAAAAGGCTCTGCTGTTACACCCACAACTGCAGATGCAGCATTTTTTAATTCCCAGCATTCTTGAGAGTACTGCCTCAAAGTGATCCAAAACATTACGGTATAAAGACTCTGAAAAAATATTGTAAATTTCATCTTTAGACTTTACAAATGTATCACTAAAGTTAAAAATATTCTATTATTTGACAATGATAAAAAAACTCAAATGTAAAATATCCAACTAGAATATAATAATCAAATTTTAACCAATTGCCAATTTTAATACAGTATAACCTCGCAAATCCTGCACTCTAAAAACTGGCTATTTTATAAATAATACCCAAAACCACATCTTTTTGTTTGTGGCCATCATCTTCCATAAAAAATCCTTATCTGTGTAATTTTCACCTCTCCAGACAACCTATTTGTCACCTCACCCTCATCTCTACCAATATAAAGTTGCAGTAAGTGTCTTCTTCTCAAAACAGTCCAATCAATTGGTAAAAGGCAATAATAGGATAATTCTAAGCTTTCCAAAGCTAATATACTTACTTGGAGTATGTTACTTAAATATAGGCAATTCTAAAAAAGGGCAACTTCCAAGTTATAAGGATTCCAGGTTTGAGAGGTTTTACTGTATATAAATATAAATTTCAATCATAAAACCTATAATTTATTTGAACTCTTTACTGCATACGATGTATCATACATTATTAATCCTTGTTCCCAACTGGTTCTGAAAGTTTGTTCATTACAGAGATGTTTTCTCTGTATATAAACATACTTTATTGGAAATTGGAAGATATCTCAGTAAAAAAATGCTATTACCCACCTTAACAAGAATGGGCTTGAATGGTAAATGAGTATATTTAATAAACCCAATCTGGGCTAGGTTGATTCCCTCAACATCTGGTGGAAGTTCGTCATTTGTGAGATTCATCCCATACACATATTGAGCTAGCAGAAGTAACTCTGCATAAGCTACTAAAAAAGGTGAACAGCGAAGCAATGATCTGCGCTGATTAGGAATCATCCAAAGAACACTTGCCCACAACAACAACATGAATGTTAGCCAACTATGATAAGTAATACTCCAAGCCTGTGCAGTAATAAAAAACCACAGTTATAAAACAATTAAGATATTTATTGTTTCAAAAAGAATGTTCTGATTTCAAACAAAAATGAAAACAATGGTTACAAAGTGTGACCATTGCATAAGAGTGATTAGGCCTCTACCTATTAATTATATATCACATTCACAACAAATATCTAAAATTAATTGGCATTAAGATCAATTACTCACCATCATAATAATATTTGTTGCAATATATGATGAACGAGTAATGATTTGGAAGATAGAAATTACTGCATCAACAATTTGTTCCAGAGGTCCTGAATCCATTTCAATATCTTCAATACCTGTAGTGACTAAAATTAATGTTTGACTTTTTACCTTATGTTATAAATGAAAAAACAAAAAATTATGGCTGAAACAGAAAAGCACTATTCTGATAGCAATTACACGTGTGCATATATATAGTGAAACCTCTATTAAAAGTATTGGCTATTATTATTCATATAAAGTGAATCAATGTTAAATCTATACAATATAGTTTACCAAATATTTCTCTCAATTAACTGAAACTCTTCACTCATGGTAGGAAAAAGTGTTAACTATTCTTTTCATCAGCTTTAAATTATTAAATTTATAAAATTATCTTTGTCCCTAAGAACAAAAATTTCATAAAATCAAATCATTAGTACCATTTTCCATTTGTTGCAAATGTATTTCTTCAGCATTTTTATCAGACTCCAAATCCATCCCCTCAGAAGGTGCATGGGCCCATATAACACTCCCTGTGGCATCTTGGGTCAATGAACTAGTATCCCCTTTTCTTAATCGAACTGAAGCTGCTGTCGCATTATATTTAGTCCCCAATCCTCTCCTACCCCCACCTCCACGACCAACTCTTCCACTGTGCATCAGCTGGCAAATACATTCATTCAATATAAGTTAATCAATCAACAAATTATAAAAATGTCATTAAAGTTACCATAAACTATGCTTTCAGAGAATAATTAAATTCAATTTAAACAAAATAAATTTAATGTCTAGATATATTCTGAATTGAAAAAGATAGAGTTAAATCCAGGAATTGAAATGCAAATACTAAAAATTAAACTCCATGAATAATTTGTAATTTGATTATGTATTAGAACGGTGAAAGATATTTGAAAAATTATATAAAAACTATGCATTGACATCATTAAACAGCTCTTTTCATATTATCAATATTAATTTATAAGAAAGAATCATTGATTTTATAAAGAGAAATTTTCACTAAAGACTTGCATTGGCATCTGGGAATTTTTTATAGAAACATTAAAAGCCAATGGCAAGAAACTTTTAGAAATAAACTCGTTCCACACAGCCTTCAAGGCTAAATGGCTTCATTAACTTAATATTTTCATTAACCATAACAACATTAAGGAACA
The DNA here is from genome assembly GCA_028673005.1 of Tanypteryx hageni. Lineage (NCBI taxonomy): Eukaryota > Metazoa > Arthropoda > Insecta > Odonata > Petaluridae > Tanypteryx > Tanypteryx hageni. Next base: position 86,983,526 of record CM054116.1, on the reverse strand, counting down.
AAATTAATATTGTTTTAGAGAAAAAATTACTAAAAAACAGACTTATTTGCTAGAGAAAAATTGAATTTTACTGACCAATCACAAGTTAAAGGTTTGGTCAAGCAAAAATGATAAGTATAATAAAAATTCAAGAGACTTTTTACAAAATCTAATATGATAGCAGGATATTAGCTACTAAAAAATCATCACATTTTATTGGAAATTAAACTATTATGAAATGCAAGTAAAATTGTGCTTGAAAGTTATTAATATATGATTATACATTTGCAAGTATTCAATACTTAACTTTTCTATAAAGAATAACCCTTAGAGTGCCAAAATCTATTAGATCGACTCTCAAAAAACCTATGAAAAATACCAACATCGATCACATTGACTCTCATGATTTTGTACATAATTTTTATTCCTATCCAATGACATCAGCTGGATAGGGCTAAAAATTACATGCAAAATCCTGAGTGTTTATGTGATCGACATTGCTGTTTTACACAGGTTTTTTAAGTCAATCTAATAGATTTGGGCACTCTATAGGTTAAGGCAACAGAAAACTCCAAATATACAGTTAAGAGGAAACTGAGATACCATCACCAAAACTTAAATTTTTTGTGCACAAAATTTAAATAATATTTAATAATTTTAGTACAGTCTACACTCCAAGCCACAGATACCTACAGGCGTGCCTTCATCAAAGCTGCCTAGGTGAACATAGTCTGTCTCTGGATCAATCTACAGACACAAGCAACCACCAGAGAGGGAAAATGAAATGATAAAATAAAGCTGCATTTTAGCAATAAGTATACTACTCATGCAGAAACATCCATATACAAATAGTGCAAAAATACTTAATTTAAGAAAATGAAAAAAATAACCTCAAGCATTTAAGTCTAAAAAAGGCTCATGCAACATAATGCTACAAAACATTAATTTATGCATTAATTAGCTTATATTATTATTGTTAGTATAATGAGAAAAGTAACAACAAAATTTCACTGCACTTGGTTATAAGGCCAACACCATCAAACTAGCTGCAGTAGAGGAAAAAAGAAAAATAAATCAATAAAAATTAGAGAGCAAATGGAATTCGAACCTGCAAATTCACCTCAATCAACTTTCAAAGACTCAGCAAAATATAAATATAAAGCTCAAATTTATAAACATTATCAGGCTTAGAAATGTATTAAGCTCTCCTCTTTAGCTTGATATGATAAGCATGGCAACATTTTATTTTACATGCCTAAAATAACTGATAACAATCATATGAAAGCACATAAAATGATCAAATCATTTAGTCAGAAAAATTGTGGGGCTCTTTAGCAAAAGTCAAGAATAGATAGATGTCTAACATACAGTCTAGAAGATTATTTTCAAATCAGTTACTTTTATAGCAATCTGAAAACACTAATGAAATGCTCTATAACTTTTACAAATACTTTATAATCTACTTGTTCATTCATTGTTATTTAGTTCCCAGCTAACAATAATGATAACTAGTAACGTGAAGAATAACAACGTCTCAACCCATACCATAGTTTTGTTTTTACTTGCATTATTAAAATGCCATACAGTTTTTTCTTCAATGAGAACCTCTCTTTAATATTACTAAAACATTTCATTATCGTTCATTCCTTCTTACCTCCACTTTCTCTTCCCCAAATTCCTCTCTTTTGAGTTCAGCTATCTCCACCACGTGCCTTCCCTTTAACACAGCAAAAAATATCCAATTGGCAACAATATCTGCTGTATCAAAGTAAAACTTCACTTCTGCACCACTTCAACAGTAATAAAGCTACTTATTCAAAATAATTTCTTAGGAAAATGAAGTTTTTAGAAAAGTGAAATAAATTAATTGGAAAAGATTGAAAAAAGAGAGAAATGATAATAATGAAGATGGCCAATTTTCCGACAAAAATTATTATATATTTTACAGATATGTACAATACAATTCGCACTTATGTTGATAAACAAACCAGAGGATGGAGAAGAAAGCCAACACCTAGAAATACACATCTTATAAAATACAGCTAAATGGAACCATCAAACATAGAAAACAACAAATATTTACATTAATCAATTATTTACATCAGATAACGGTAAGAATAATAGTAATTTACATAATTCAAAGCACTAAATGAACCTATTTGAATAAGTGTAACTGAATTGTAACAACTTATGAGGATGTCTTTTAACACAGAAATAATTATTCTTAGAATAAAAATTTGGCAATAATCCTTTGTAATTGATATCAAAATTTAACAAAGAGAGTTATTTACATGAACCATAAACAAAACACTCTACTGGTGTAACAAATTTCAATGACCCTGTGCAAGTACATTGAATGGAAAATGCAGCAAAAACGAGCCACAACAATACCAACGAAAAATGAAAAACAAAGGTATTCATTCGAGATAGATACAATCAATGTTTTTTGTAAAAAAGAGGAAAACTAACTAAAACAAGGAAAAAAGCAAAAAAAGGCCAATAAAAGAAGACAGAAGCCAGCTTACCCTATAAAGATAACTATGTAACTCGATAGACAATCAAAATAAGATCAAATAATGGGTGACAAATTCCAAAACTACCTCAACGGTTTTCACCTTTAAAATTATCAGATTATTTTTCTCATCTAATTTACACAAAAAAGAAATTATTACCCTTTGTAAATATTTTTAAGAAACTCCTTTTCTGGATGAACCATGTGTCCTTTTTACCAAAAACTGAGCAACATATAAAAACAGTTGAGGTTAAATCACACAGAGTGCAATATTCCATTGAAAGGAGTGATAAAAAGAAAGATCAACCAAGACATCCAACATACTCGAACCCTGATTGAAGCAGCACGAGACCATGGGATTGTCCGCCTACGTGAAAGTCCCGATGAAGGGTTGGGGTGAGAGGGCCGAGGTGGGGAAGAGGGGGGCAGGGAAGTAGCAGCTCCCACCCCACCTCTCACTGCCCCATTCCAGCTTACTTGGCCCCCTTGTGGAGGAGAGAACGCTGGGAGGACCCCATCTCGTCCCCCCTGTGAGGCCAATGCCACATGTTACACACAGCTCTGAAAATGTATCCTTCTAATTACCCTGCTCACAGCAAATATTGCTCAGACAGACAACAGTAAATGCTGAGGAAAAGACCTATCATTTGCAACCCACCCTACCAAAAAAGGTTGCTCAACAATTATAAGGATTACTATAAGGCATGTTGAAGCACTTGTAATGTCTCTTCAAAGTAGTGTGCAGCATGAAAATAGTCTTAATATAAAAACTATTAATCATGTTACCATTTGAAATTATTTTAGAAGTTACCATTGTAAGAGCTGTTACAGTAAATGAAGCCTACAATTGACACAATTGTCAATAATATCAATCTCATTTTAAAACGTTTATTAAAAATTATTGAATATTACTAAGTAATTATTATGAGGTTATGTAATTTTAACTCCTTATTAACTGCATGCTATAAAGCAAAACTGGGTTAATAAGCAAAGATCATAGTGAAAGATTTTATAGTTTCATTTTCGCACCAGAGCTGAAAATCTCAAGAACAATAGCAATAGGCATAAAAACTACACATAATTCTTGAAAATTTAACAGAAACATTATGAGTTAAAATTTTTGTACATCAAAGAATTCAAAAAATAGTTTTGAAAAAATAACAAAAATAAATAGAAATAGTAAGAGACAACCTACCAAAAACAATTAGAAACTGTATCTCGTAAAACAAGTTATGTTTTTGTTGATGGTAAAAGTTTTAATTTGTTAAAAATAACAAACAAATCTATAAAAACAGCCCATTTAAACATATATAACACAAAAACTCAGTAAAACGGAGCTACACTTGACCCTCTTATAACACAGGAGATGTGTTCTGAAAAAGTGATATGTAATGTGAATCTGTGATATTTGAATCTAGCTTTACATAGTAAAAGGGAGTTGCACCCCATACCACTTGAGTATGACTAAGTTATAGATCTTCCAATTTTTTGACATGCAACATGATGTATATCCTTGTTTCATTCACATTATATAAACGCCAAGTCAAAGAAGTAGCCTTTTGCCTATCTAATTAATTATTAAACTATTAATAAAAGCCTTAATCTGTTGGTTGGTTTGTTGGTTGGAATGCTATATGGGATTTCCCATAAGAGGGATCTAAATATACTTCTTTAATACTTACAGACTTATTTTCTTTTGCAAAATTATATTAGAAGTAATAGATGCACGATCTTCGGATAAGAACCATTTTAAAGGAAATTAAATGAATTATTGAATTGAATGAATTATCGTCGATTTTTGTTTTCAAATCGAATTTGCTCACATTAAGCTAAAATATTCGAAAATTTGTCAAAATTTTGCATTTTTATTGAAATGTTCCCTTGGCAATCAACAGCATTGTTGTTCATACAGAAAATCAACATATCTGGTGAGTCCATAATAGCTAATTTTTTTTGGAATACAATGTTAAAGATGTTGTTAACTTAGTTAAAAAATTGTATACTCTTATTGTCTTACTATTAAATATAAAAAAATATATTCAAGTGAAAACCTGTTCATCTATCTTATCTAATGTTCATATAAGTGTCAGATTAAGCTCACTTCCTTCCAATACAGTTGAATATATTAAGTTCCAATTCTCCCATTGAATTTCAACGGGCATTTACACTAGTTGTTCAATAATATCCACCTTTGGTTCTAGAGTTGAGGCAATCCTAGATCTATTCATGGAGGTATCTATAATATGTATAAAAATACATAAAAGTAATGAAGAAATGAAAATTTGAGAGAGGCAAGAGCATAAATACAACCTATGACTGTGAAAACCACAAGTGAACAGTTATCCTGTTCCAAGTTATTTCACAGCCTACAATATTGAGAACGAGGAGAAAGAAATTTAAACTATTCAGAAGAATATTCTATCTTCTGATCCACCATAAACAAGCAGTTCATATTCCAGCTCATTTAATAAGATGACAAGCTATTTTAGAACATCAATTACTTCCGAGCCCTTAGACTGGAGTGAGTGGTAGGTCTTTTTGCTGCATAGTTAGTTCTTTAAACAGAATGTTGTTTTCGGTTATTTAAGCTTTTCAACAAAGCACTTGAATTTTCTACCAGGCCTATTCACCACTCAGCAATCTGGAATCCCAAATCTAAAGTCAGACCTAACCACATTAATATTAACCTTAATCCACATTGAATTTTGGCTTTAAAAACAAACTGTGTTATACCAAACTCATGTAATAAGAACCTGTGTTATAAGAGAGGCAGGTGAACACTTACAATTTAGTATTTACTGAACAATATTTCATAAAAATCTATAAAATATAATGTTAAAAATTAAATAAACATCTTTTAAATTTCTTTAAAATGAAGAATTCATCAAAGGGAAGAAAAGTACTTATTAAGGACTAGGATAACACTTACCTGCACATTGGAAGGTGAAGAAAGTAGAATTTGTGATTCAAAAACTAGTGTAAAATATAGGAACAATAATAGAAATGGGTTAGCAAAAGAGGCCCACTCCAAATTTGTTGACATTGTCACTGAGCGAGGGTCATCACAAGATGTTACCACAAGAGCTGTCAGACCCATAAGTCTGTAAAAAATTAGCATTCTATTATTAAGTGTTATTCTACTTAAATTAAAATATTATATATTTCAGCAAAACTTGCTCTATAAAAATAATTGTCTTGAAGTCTCATTTAATCTTTTCAAATTTTATTTATAACATTGACATAATTATAACGACTAAGAAAATTCAATGAAAGAATTGTCACTGGTCTTTTAAATGTTAGGAGTGGTGAGCTCAGCATCAATTGTAGGGTCCTAACAATAATGCCATGGCCATTACAATTATGCAGAACATCCAATCTACCATATATACTCGTGTATAAGTCGATCTCATGTATAGGTTGACCCCAGACTTTTTCATAAAAATTTTTGTTTTTTTTATATCTCGTGTATAAGTCGACTCCAGATATTCAGGTATAGTAGAATGAATATTTTTGTATTCAATACATGTTAATCCATTAAGTTCCACGTTAAGTTCCTTCCGATATAACTATGTTGTGTCCAAGTAGCAGCAAAGCAGTCCGTTGTCTCCCACAGCACTACTGCATGAAATCAAAAGTCGTTACATTGTATACGCCTTTGTAATAGATCGAATAACTCAGGATAGACTTCGTATTTCATCCTGGTGCTCATTCAAAAGTTATCTTTGTAAAGGAGAAAAGTCCACAAAACTGATGTTGGACTGCAGAGGATAGGTGGCGCTGAATATGACACTAAAGGACTAAACTAAAGATGTACTACGTGGTTTTAGGAAATCCGTGTTTTGCACGTTATTGGAAGAGGAACAGAGGAACCTACCCCTCAGAGTGAAAATATGAATGTGGAAGGAAAACCAAACCAACCCCTAATCAACATAACACGGTGGGAAAACGTAATATTTTGTAAGTTTTAAATTTCCGTAATATGTACGTATGAGTACGTAGAAAATTATCTCAGTGAGGGCAAATGTGAATGTGGAAGGATGCAAAAGGTAAACAAAGCGATGCTAGTGCTGCTGATGTTACAATAAAGAATATTACATGTCTCCCCTTAGATTACAAACGTCGAAATATTATATTTGTTTGTTTTCTATTTTTCCGCTTTTTTGGCGTCGCTAGCGGCGCCTTGTTCACCTTCGCCCCAGTTATGCCTACAGTACCATAATTTTTATATCATAAATACTTTGGTGATACTAATTTAATCTGTGACGCTTAAGAGGTAGGCATTGCCTTCCATGAATCACCAATGAGGTGTTTTTTAGCCTACTTTCCAAAAAATGGAAAGTACTCTTATGAGATCGCCCGGGTGTCCGTGTGTGTGTGTCCCCTAACATCATCTTCATGAATGAACCGATTTCAACTGAATTTAGTACATAGAATATGCAAATATATTAATGACAAAATGACACATTTGGACCGGATCGACTCAGCAGGGGTGTCCCAATTGCAAAGTTAAACTTTTCTGTAATTATGAATTTGGAAGGAATTGGCTGAATCAATTTCAACGAAATTTGTATGGAGAAGGCATGCAAATAAAATAACAAAAACACGATTTTTTGTATAGATATAGAAAGCAGAGCTGCCACAATACAAGGAATAAAAAAATCTTTTTATATGTATTTGTGTTGAACTTATCAAATCAATTTTAACCAAATTTAACACTTATAATATACACACACATACAAAACCATATTAGCATATTTAAACTGAATCAGCCAAATGGGTGCCACAATTACAATTTAAACTCTATCAATAATTAAGGATTCGGAAGGAATTGGCTGAACAAATTTCTATTAAATTGTGTATATAAGATTTGCACAACATATCGTAATAAAATCAAGATGTTTATAGTATAGCTAAGAAACAGGGCTACCACAATAAAAAGTTTAATAATATTTCTTTTAGACATATTTCTAGAGAACTGACCTAATGGATTTTAACCAAATATAGTATGCTTTATTTAATCTTCATATAAATAAATCACCAAAATATTTCAACCAGGTCGACTAAACAGGGCTACCACAATATCAAGGTTAGAATTTTTCTGTAACTATGATTTGGAAGGTATTGGTTGAACCAATTTTTTTTTAATTTAGTTTGTAGGGCGAGTATAGAATGGCAAAATAAATTAACATCTTTATAGCGGATCTAAAAAGCAGGGCTACCAAAATATAAGGAAAAATAATTTTCTGATTTAAAAACAAAGTAGTATAGAATTATACTACGTTGAATTTGACGAAAAGCACTTCTGTACCACGGGAAACCTGTGTACACCCCTACTTGTTATATATTAAAATTGTATGGAAAGGAAAGTAGGCAGATTAGTTCTTTTCAGAACTACTTGTTATTTACATGTTTTACCATATTGTGCATCTGTCTTGCTACCAGTTTTCTGTCCTGCTGCCATCATGTTACCGAACATTAGGGTTACCAAAATAGCTAAATTATTTGCAAAGCATCAGAGATCAACTTAGGATCACCAAATTATATAGTAATTTATTCTTTCTATACATCGGTATTTAAATATTTGATAGTAATCGATACGGTTAAAGTACAACAAGAGTGTAAATTCCATCAAATTTTAATAACCGCAGGGCAAATAAAGTTATAGGTTTAACCAATCATCTGGGTATTTAATTTTTCTAAGCGGCACCAGCGGTGGGCATTTAAATTGAAAATTTGGCGAATTTTTACCTTTTGAATTATATTTATAAAATGTAGTAAATGTTCATTATTTGATTGGATATTTTTTTATTGAAAACATTAGACTCTTTTTAACACGCAAAGATGAACAATTATGTATAAATATTAATTTTTAATGGAAAATTGAAATTTATAAAATTACGTGAAAATTACAAAAAAATTGGTGAAAACGGTCTAAAATTACATAATTACTCAAAATATTCATAAAAATCATATTATCACTAATAAAAGTTAAGACGTAAACCTTATGTATAATTAAAAACACAATATATTGAAATAGAAAAAATTATATTTATTACGTAAAGAAACAAAAAAATATATATATATATATAATATAAAAGTTGAATGTTACAACATATTCTAAAAACGTTGTTTATGTATTTCAAACGCAATATTATTTACAAATATGAATACAATACATTCTTAAATAACAATAAATTTTTACATTATGGTAATTATACATTATGAACATTAATTGTGATCATATTTTAGAAAAATTCCAAATATACATAATTACTCAAAGATTTATACAATGACATTAATGAAAATAAAGATATAAACATTGTAAATAACAATATGCAATTTATTAAAATAAAAACAAAAATTTACATAACACAAAGATAATTTCGGAGAAAATTAAACTTAAATGTAATAATATATGCCAGAAATGAAGTATAATAGATCAGAAATACAATATAACTATTACGTAAAAGTACAAAATCATTTAAAATAATGGTAAATTTAAAAATTTGCAAATTAAAAAAAATTATTTCAAAAATCAGTTTTCGTATGATATATTTTAAAACAAGGGGCAGGGCACAAACCAACACAACAATCAGAACACCAATACTTGGTTTCCTTACGTTTTCCTGCTTTATAACAAACGACGCACCTTTTTGCCGGACACTTTTTTTTGTTGGAGGGACATTCTCAGGAAAATGTCTTTTGGTAAGAGGCGATGGCTTTGGCAATCTGGAGGGCCTGTTTGGACGTCTTTCCCATACTCAGCAATAAGTTTTCGGCAAGAAATATGAGAAATTCCTTCCTGTTTACTTTTCCCTTATTTTTTTATACACTGAATATGCATTCAACAATGCCATGTCCAACAAGTGACAAAAAATTTTTTGATAATATTTTTTCAGCCGATTCCGCACAATTCTGTACATGTTCATCAACCCATCACTTTTATCAACCCCGCCCATGTTTTGGTTAAAGTCTTGCACTACACTCGGTTTCACCACTGTTTTCCCTCTTTTCTCGATATTACACATTTCAGTACCATGGAAAGTGCTCACCATAGTCACATCCCTATTGTGCTTCCACTTCATTATCATTTGCTTTCCTCAAAATGCCGCCGATACCTCTCCTTTCTTTAGTTTAGCAGATTTCACAGATTGAGGAAACTCTTTTCTGTTTGAAACCATGGTACCCACTACATCTGTTTCATTTTCTATCAATTTGTCTACTAACTTAGGGCTAGCATACCAATTGTCTAAGTACATAGTATGTCCCTTACCCAGAAGAGCATCTGCTAAATCAAGAACAATTCGTGCACTGATGTTTTCTTCTTTATATTTCTCACTGTAAATCGTGTCCTTTCCCGTATAAACCAAAAAATTTCATACATACCCTGACATGCATTCGCAGAGAACAGAAAATTTTATGCCAAATTTGCTATGCTTAGAGGGTATATACTGCTTCCAAGAAAGCCGACCTTTCCACATGAGAAGGGATTCATCTACAACAATCGCCTGATCGGGAGTATATATGGAGGAAAATTAATTTTTCAAATATAATAGCACTGGCTCAATTTTAAAAAGTTTTCTATTACCGTAATCTGCATTGTAAGTGGTGTTGTCCACAAAATGCAAAAACTTTAGGAGGAGGTGGAATCTCTTTTCACTGAAAACTTTCGAGAAAAATGGAGTTGCAATGCTCTTTTGTTTACTAAAATACATAGCATAATCCGGTTTTAGTACAATTCCCTGGAGTATGAAGATACCAAGAAGAGTTTTTATTTTATTTGCAGTTGTCTCCCCCCAACTACGTGCTCTAGATCGTGGTTTTAGGCTAGATTTTGCATCAAGAAATTTTTTGGCATAAGTATTAGTTTGCTCCATTATCATCGTACATAGTTCGTCATCAACAAATAGCTCAAAGGATTCAAGTATATCATCTCCATCCTCAACCTGTACATTTAAACCGGGGTTACCTGTAAATGTAAACTTGTATCGCACTTCCTCATGTGTATTCCAAATGTAAGGGTGTCCAAGCAGATTCGTTAACTCCTCCTCCTCTTCCCGGAATGGATCCATTTCTTCGTCTGTTTCACTATCACTTACATCAGTGTTGATGTAAATATCCTCCAAATACTCACTGGAAAGACTTTCATCATCACTCTCTTCCAATAAATGAAGTGCTTCGTCTTCTGTGGCTTCAGTACGTTTCCTTTTACTGGACGAAGCCATTTCACAACGACGAAATAAAAATTATTTCAAACAAAATAATTTGAATGAAATAATTTAAAAGTTATTGCAAAAAGAACAGTAAAATTTTCACGAATAAAAGCTCCAAATAATACCACAAACCATCTACTCTGATTCTCAAAGGCCGACTGAACTTTTTCAATTACTTACCCACTCTCCTATGTGCACATCTGTGCAGACCACCCACTCTGGGGGATTACAAGGGTACATCAAGGAAAGGCAGAAAAACAAAAACAATGGTTCCTTTGAGCAAAACTGGGGGATGTAAAGTAGGGTGCCATAAAATTACCCTTCTTGCCACTCAGCCGTCCTGGGATCATAAAGTGACCGCATAACAGTGGAAAAGGCTAAATATGAAAGAAAAGGATTTACAAGTAGCATACTGTTTGAGGAAAGTAAGATGCAAGCGGCAACAAACAAAATTTTTCGCATGAGGGTGTGAAATAATCCAAGATGTGAAACCCCGACTTAAAAAAAATAGGGGCAGGGGATATGCAACCCTCATGGCAAATGCAGGCTTTGGCTACAAGACGTATAGCTTCCTAAAATAGGGAAGGAAAGTCCATCTACTGGCAAGATGGTAAACTAAAAGGATGCCGCTATGAGTGAGAAAAGCTGCGTGATGGAATATAACGGCATACCCACCACCGGAGCGTCCGGCTATGCCGTATATATACGGCATACCCAGATTAGTGGTTAAACCTATCGAAAATATTTCTCATGTATAAGTCGACTCCCGAGATTTTTGCTAAAACTTAGGTCTTAAAACCTCGACCTATACACGAGTACATACGGTATATACCAGCAATTTGAACCTCAATTAATATTCCAATGCCAACAATGTATGGTAACACTGCATTCATTTCAAACAAAATAAATTGGGAACATTCTCTCAATGAATTAGCAAGTATTATTAGTTTTATGTCATTTGATTCATACCTTGCAAACTGATGATCAGGTGGAACAATTTCTTGAGGCCACTGAGTTTGATATGCAAATAATACGAGCAAGTGAATGGCTACTAATGGTGCCAGGGCCACCTGGCAGACACGTGCAAAGACTATACCCAAGTTCCTCTGCCATGCCCACCAGGTGGCCCAAAATATAAATGAAACATAGTAGATTGCTCCTGGAACTGAGGGCCTTGCTGCTCCAGCCAAGCATAAAGCTGCCAAAACAACATATTTACCTGGAAAGAAAAGGGTATTTAAGAATATGACAATATCAATATGACATTTTCATCAAACCTAGAAATTCAAATAAAAAATTTAGAGGTGTTACCCTAACAAATAGGAAGATTATTTGATATAACAATGTGACCTTAATCCGGTACACAAGGAAATGAGACAATACGAAACAATATTTCCAAGCTTGGAGTTATCTTTCATGAAGTTATTAACATCTTATAAAGTTTGATATTTTTCATTGACAAAGCATGTTTAAACTAATTAACTTAAATAATTTCCCTTATCATTTATCAATATTTGCATTGCATACATGCAATGCTATTCTTGCAAAGTAGTCGTCCTACTTCATTCCTTTTTTGTCGAATACAACTTTGCAATCAAAAGTAACTCAAACAGAAAAAATGAATTGTATGAGAAATTTTTGCGCAAGTAAATCAATAATTTTGCTTGTTCTCAAAAAGATAAAATATCAAAAGAAATAAAAAACTGACAGGAAAAGCATTTAAGTATGTTTTAAAAAAACTATAAATAGAAATTTAAAATTAAAAAAACACTCAAATTAGGACAAGGATTTGAAAACTCAAGCAACTCTAACCTAATAACAAGTAGGAATGTACACAGGTTTCCCGTGGTACAGAAGTGCTTTTCGTCGAATACACCTTAGTATAATTGTATACTAATGTATAATGTATAATTTGAAATCAAAAAATTATTTTTCCCTATATTGTGGTAGCCCTGCTTTTTTTATCCATTTTAAACATATTCATCTCGTTTTCCCTTTCTATACTCGCCCTACAAGAATTTTTTTAAAAATCCGTTCAGCCAATACCTTCCAAATTCATAGTTACAGAAAAATTCTAACCTTGATATTGTGGTAGCCCTGTTTAGTTGAACCAGTTTAAATATGATATTTATTTATATGAAGATTAAATATACTATATTTGGTTAAAATCCATTGGGTCAGTTCTCTAGAAATACACGTAACAGAAATATTATTTAACTTTTTACTGTGGTAGCCCTATTCTTTAGCTCCGCTTTAAACATCTTGATTTCATTACGGTATGTTGTACAAATCTTATATACAAAATTTAATTGAAATCCGTGCAACAAATTCATTCCAAATCCTTAATTACGGAATGAGTTTAATTTGTAATTGTGGCACCTCTGTTTGGCTGATTCAGTTCAAATATATTAATATGGTTTTATATATGTGTGTATATTATAAGTATTAAATTTGGTTAAAATGGATGCAGACAATTTAATACAAATACATGTAAATAGAATTTTTTTTATTACTTCTATATCTACACTAAATATATTGATTTTGTTTTTCTATGTTGCACACATCCTTTATACAAACTTTCGCTGAAATCGGTTTGGCCAATTTCTTCCAAATTTACAATTACCAAAAATTTAAACTTTGCAATTGTGGCACCCCTTCTTAGTAGATCCGGTTCAAATATGACATTTTGGTCATTAATTTATGTGAATATTCTATGTACCAAATTTGGTTGAAATCGGTTCAGCCAGTTCTTCCCTGATATATGCGTACAGACGGATGGACATCACAAAGGTAATAGTGCTTTTCAGCAGTGACGAAAAGCACTAAAAATAGTGATCTAATATGAATGTTTGCCAAATGATGAAATTAAACCTGAGGTCATCTTTATGTAGAGCCAGGGGCAGATCAACTTATCGGGCATTTGGGCTGTTCACATTTATGCTAAAAGTAGCAAAATTTAAAATGTATAAAAAAATTTGTTGAAATATTTGTGCCATTACATGGAAAAACAATAAAAAAAATTTCATTCCTATCTGAATATGTAATGTTTTGAATTTTGTTTGTGAGTATAAATAGGTATTTAAATAAAAATATATAATTATAAGGGCTGATTCAGAGAAAAACCCACATGCTGATATTTTCCCTTGATTCGTCCCTGTGTAGAGCTTGACAATTTATTTCTTAAATATCAAGAATGATATTTTTAAATGCCACAAAAAAGATATTTGAAGTTAAAATATTATTAGGTAGATTATCCATGAAAAACAAGAGTGATTGAGTCTAATATCAATGATAACATTTAAAAAAGAGATATTGATAATAAACCTACTTTGTTGAGAGAAGCATTTTTTAAAATGGCCTTTAATATGCTTCTAAAAGCTGTTGAATCAGCAAATGACCACAAAAAAATAATTCACTAAAGAAACCAACTTTATGCATGCACAAGTAAAATAAACTCCAGCTCATTAAAATTATTCGATGCATTAAATTACATTTGGCAAACTTTAATGAAAATTGAAAGTGCATCTTTATGTGAGGGACTTTCTGTTAGACATTCTGTAAAAATCAATTTTCATTTTCAATTGAAAATGTTTTCTTGCAACTACTTCACGAACGAAAGAAACTATAAATGTAAAAAATATGGTTTTATTTATAAAAATTATAATTTTGTAAAAGACACAAAATTTCCTGAAGTTTCCATAAAATTTTTTTTTTTTAATTTCCAAACCCAGGAAGTAAAAAAACAACCAGGAATTCCAACTATCAACTTTAGAAACGCAATTAAAATATTCCTCCTTTTTATTTGGTAATTTTTTAAAGACTCACCTAAGGCACCTAAAAAATGAATAAACCGTGGTCCAAAGACAGCTCCTCCAGAAGGAGAGGAGTTCTCAGCACTGGTGCCTGGTAGAGATGGCTCTCCCAATTTGGTGAAAACAAGATGAGTGGCAAATGTGGCAAAGAGGACAAGTGCATCTGGGAGAAGAAGACGGACTCCATCCTGAGCACTTATTCCATTAAGACGGACAAGACCCAAGTGACGAAGAGACCGCTCCAACAGACCACCTTGATGAATAAATAAGAGATTATGCAATTTTCAGGGAATAAATTATGTTTTTCACTTTGAAAAATTGCCATCACTATCCTTAATTAAGCTTTCGTCAATTCTCCGATATTCGATGTGATTCTTTTACATTTACAACTTGGTCCAATGGTTTTTAGATACACAAATGCATTTATCTCTAATAACAAAACTCCTACTTCCAAACAACATTTGTTTTGTTTGCATGCTATTTATTTATGGTTTGAATGCATTAGTCGTTTTTAGAGCGAACATTATTGCATAAGTAGAAATAACTGGCATCTCATTATTCACTATTGTTTATGGATTTTAATTCTATCAAAGAAAATTTTAAAAGTTTTGAGGGTAATAGAAACTTCTTTATAAAATAACATTCTGTAATATTCCCAGATCCCCAAATCCAGAATATCATTCTATATAGACGTTTCTTACAGAGGAGGAGGAGGAGGACACTAATGTTTAGGCACTTCCAGATGAGCTGGAGATTCGAATTTTTTTTCTTGTGTAGGATTTTGTGCAAAACCGACTAGAAAAAACGAAAATCATGAAAAAGTGCAACAATGCGGCCGCTAAAAATTCGCAATTGTTTAAAAAAATTTCAAGGTTTATGTATGTTGAAATTTTTTTGTAAGTAGAATTCGTAAAAAAACGAAATAAGGATTATACAAATTTTGATATTTTAATTTGTTTGGCAGTTAAAAATTCTTAAAATTTAAACAAATAGATAACTGTTTAGCCATTACGGGATAAGCTAGGAAGCTGAAATTTTCAAGTTATGTACAAAGTAGTTCATTTGCACAAATGAACATTTGAATCTCTCCATAAACATATTGCGGCGGCCGTTAAAAATGTTTAAAATTTAAACAATTGGAAAAATATTATATCACATCTAGAAGTACTACAACTTTAAAATTTGGAAGAAATACGTAGCATTAGTACCCATAATGGAGAAAGTATAAAATTCTTAAAATTGCTAAGTTTTGGGATTGTTTTAATCTATTACTTTTACATAAGTGAAATATTTAAAATAAAAAAATATTTGTAATGATGAAATAGGAAAAATGAATGTTTTTTTATGTTGAGATGATATGCTTGCAGAATGCAAGCACCAACTACTAGTTTTCTATAAAATGAAAATACACAAAAAATAGAAGGCACTAATTTTGAGGTTTTCAGTTACTTATAAGCAAAGTTGAAGTAGGAAAGCTAACTATCAATTCCAGATTGGCCTATTACTACAAAGTATGCTGTAAAATGTATAGAAGCCAACTATGTTATGTCTGATATAAAAGTGCATTCTACTGATCAGGGAGAACAAAAAATAACTTTACTTACATTTCAGCAGGAAGTGGCCATATGGAGGAAGGGAGAGAAGGGTAATCTGGAACACTAACTGGGAAATGCAAATTGCAAGACTAAGGACAAGAACAGCTTTGATAAATCGGCTGGCATGGCCTGAAATGAATTTAAAAAAATAATTATTAATAAATTAATATCTAATCAATTAAAATTCTGTAAAAGTATCATTTCAAAAAACTTATTTTTATCCTGAAATAGTGAAACCTTCTGTTCTGGTTCAACTTAAACACACAGCTAACAAAACAGCACAGCCAAACCAATGTGCCTTTAGTAAGGAAAAACTGAAATTTGAACAATTATGGTGGGGAAATGTTTAAACTAATATTAACTATGAACCACGTTAGCATTAACCTTTTAAATATTTGATAATCAACTAAGTAACAACTATTTTATCAGTAGTGGGAAACTAATTAGGAATTAAGCTTATTATTAATATTCTATGCCTCACTTAAATGTAGTTTCTCACCTTTGTGAAAGTCTGTTGCTGGAAGAGGGATTGCTGGTGAGATAAGAAGTAGCAGCAGGTAAATTAAGGACAAACCATTCTGGCGTAGTATGGCAGCTAATTATCATACCCAGATGTAGATAACGCATATGGAAAAAAAAGATAATTCAATCAGTTACTTTTCGTGAATAATGTTAAAAATCAGCAATGCAAGAAATCTGAAAGCATCTTCAGAGAAAAAGCATTAAATCTCTACTTAATTGTCAAAAATCTAACTTAATTCAAATTTTAATTAAAGCCAGTAATATGAATAATAACATTTATGAGAAAGCTGTTACTTTGTGTAAAGTCATTTTAAATATGAAAACAAATTCAATAAAACTTTGTACCCATTTCACTATAAAAAATCTGATGTGTCCAGCACATGACTTTCTCCATACGGAGTAATTAATACGATTGCAATAGTAATTGAAAAATGCACTCGACATAAACGTCCACATTAATTATTATAGGCAATTACACTTGTGAATAATTTTTAAACACTGAATAATTTTCCCTGTGAAAAATACCTTGAACCACTTTCCAAATTTAAAAGCAAGATGATCCAAACGGAATTTATGATGCCTACTTTCCACATGATTATTTTAAATAAAATGTGGCGCAGCAATTATTTAGATTGGCTTTATTAGCTTTAATATAAATCACCGCGGATGAGTTGCTCTTTATGTTCCCAAATTTCATAACTTAGCGTTATAAAATATTACAAATACATTCGAACGGAAGACTGAATTGATCACACGGATTTCTGTGGAAAAAATAAAAAATAAAGCGTGTCTCCTAGAATATACCGAATCCGAGTCCAACAATACTCGTTACTATGGCAACACACTCGTAACGAGTGATAAAAACTGCAAAAACGACAGTATTTACGCGAAATTTGAAGAAATACGATCGATAAGCAAAATTCTACGATAAAAATTACAATCTTCATTCCTTTCCTCAGAGAATAGTACAAATCCCTCTCCGATATTACAATTATAAGATATTTTAATGTGCAAGAGAAAATTATCCTGCACGATGGACTTCAGATTTTCCATGTCAATCAAATGGGAAAAATAATTCCTGGAATCGAACCAGGGACTTTCAATCTTCGCAACAAAAACTATCCTCGGGAGCTCGGCACCAGTAGCAAGAGATTTCCACCAAGTGTCATAAAAATCGGTCTATTGGTTCCCAAGTTATTAGGGGAGACGGACAGACATACACACAACGACGAAACTACGAGTATAAGCCTATTTTCATTCTGGAAAGTAGGCTAAAAAATGTGTAAAAAACTACCATTTGTTGCTATGGAATGCAAAATATCAATACGGTTAAAGTTATCATTGCCAGCGATGGGGTCGCTGTCAATATATAAAAGAAAATTTGTTTATAAAATATGACGCAATATGGCATTGGGATAATTATGATCGCAATCAATATTATCCTTGGAAGCGTAGGCATCGCTATAAACAATTTAAAAAAATTATCATAGGTACGGAAGTAAATGTATCACTTAGCGACATTCTTAAATTCAAATGAATAACCATAATATCCAAAAACAATGTATTATGAAAAATGTTTCAAACAAAACTTACTTACCTATTCACCTTTACCTATATAACAAAACTTGTAGAAAACTATACTGTATACAACTTTAATAATAACAAGTATTTGCATAAATTGAGTCAATTGAGATATTTCAATAAATAGTGAAACGTACTCAGGGGACCTTAAAACGTGTATTTCCATTGAAATCTCGAATTAGTTTTTTCACGAAAACAATACGTCCTTATATACTGCGTATGGAGAATATAAGAATGTTTGCCGCGAATGCGTCCCCGAGCGCAATTCGAACCGAGCCCCGAGATTTTCTAGCTGTCTGACTGCGATGCATGTCACTGGCTGTCCAGTCGTATAACATTATAATCCGAATTCTTGCCGCTAGAGACAATATTGCTGTTTCTCGGCAACCAATCAAAACGCCGTTCGGCCATGCAGCAGCAGGCGTTAGGGTAAAACAATATAGATAATCGAAATATCTCTTATGAAAAAATGTTTCAAGTAAAAGTTGTAGAAAATTATAATGTATACAACTAAATTAACATCAAATATTTACATAAATTGTTCTTAAGGATATATTTGGAAAAAAATGACGAGTAATCCTCCATTTCCGGTTGACCAATTTTAGCCAAAACCTTTTCAGACTTTAATTAGGTACTGATAAAACTCTTAAATATGAAGTTTTATGTTGATCTCATAATAAGCTTTTGAGTTTATGCGCCCACAAAATTCATACCAGAGGCACACGCAGACAACATCGAGAAAATAGTGAAAACGCACTCAGGGGAACTCAAAAATCTCGAATTCGATTTTTTCATGAATACAATACGTTCTCCTATACTAGGCATGGGAAAAATTAAAAATACAGTAAACCATGACTTCGCCGCTCGGATTCATAGGATATTTTCTCTGGGAAAATAATACCAGTTTCGTTAATTTTTTATTTTCAATTTGTTTATTTAAAGTCATGACTATTAATTCTAAGAACTTAAAAATGTTTTCATGTTTATCAACCACATTTTCTTTGCGCTGCGATTTTCATCAAAGCCTCCACTAAACTGAAAGCCACCAGAAACATTCTTCAGCTCCCTCACCAAATACAAAGGGTATCATTATGATTTCTGATGAAAACTCCCTTTTCTAATATTAAATTATGTGTGCAAATTTCAATTCAATGTTTTGCAGAGAATTAGATGGTCTATTACGTTACAGCCAAATTCGAGTTTTGCCAGTTTTTATGTGATATTATGTTGCGACAGTAAATTCTCTGTCAATGGAAATGGTGTCTGTGGTGGCATTGGTTTTAACTCGTTACTGCGTACACGAAAATGATAAGATGGGTGCCTTAACCTGATCTTCCATTTATATTTACTTCAAAGCAACACAAATTTTCCCTGATGAATTAAATGTTCAATTTAATGAATCCGAATCATTGTTCAGAATCTAAATCATAAGTGCAGTGGTTTCCAATAAGTGCGGAATCTACACAAAGTGGAACACTAATCGCTTCAATTAAAATTTTAGATTTAATAGTTATGCCAAATGCGAAGTTTTACTTCGACAGGTTGACCACGAGCCCATTAACTATTAATTAATAAAAATCCAAAATGTCAATCTTATGGGGCTTCCCGCGCGTAATGCCGACGAATGAGTCATGGGGAGGACCGCTTACGTCGGTTGAATCGAGTCATTTCGGAGAAAATCTGATGTGATATTTCTAAAAATTCCAAATAGGTTACATAATAATAAATATTTTAAGAAACTGCGAGAAAATTGTAGACTTTACAAATAACAGAAATAAACTCAAACCATAGCCTCCTGATATTGGATATAGCCACAAAGCTCCAACAATTAAGAAAATAAAAAGGAGCGTTACTAAGACGTAACTAAGCGTCAATTGCTAACAATAGTCGACGGTAGGTGGCCTGGTGGTGGCAGCTAAAAATATAAGATATCTCTTAAACAATACATTATATGGAAAAATGTTTTAAACAAAGGTCGTAGAAAATTAAATTTCCTACAACTTTTATTCCAATACATTTTTACATTTATCAAATGTTAAAGCAAATATTTCAAAATAACGGATAAGTGACAAGAGTAAACAACCACTTCCGGTTGACCAATTTTTACCAAAAACCTATTGGTTCTTCTGACTTTTATAAAAATGTTAAATATAAAATTTCGCATTGACCTGTTTAATAGTTTTTGAGTTAGAGAACCCACAAAAAATCTATCACATACACACACAGACAATCGAGAAAATTGTGAAAGCGTGTTCAGGGGACCTCAAAACGTGTATTTCCGTTGAAATCTCGAAGTCGATTTTTTTCATGAAAACAATACTTTCCCCCTATACTACGTATGAAGAAAGTAATAAAATTTCAATCGAACAGCATGCGAAGCGTGAAGACGAATCCCAATTAGGCAATATTTGAAGCCCGAACCTCGAACATTAAGGAGTTTGTTGATATTGTAGTAAATTATGGAAACGTTAAATAGAGAAATCTGCTGAATAACTCGAATATTCGTTGATTCGAAGCCTACGATGTTTTCTCGTCCGTATTCATACGCGTTAACTTGAGATTATACAACCCAAAATTTTATTCTCCCCCTCTCAGCTTCGATAGAATGCGTAAAGGCATGATTACGCTCACTTCACGTATAATGATTTAAAACATGTGTGCTCCGACCTTACGTGCTAATGATCTATCTTTATACCTTTTTTCTTAACGTGATCTGTCAGCAATAAGTTATCAAAGATTAATTATATACCTATATAAAGACATTCTTAAAAGAATGTAGGCATTATGTATACGTAATATAAATTATTCATTTCAACTCATTATATAGTATTAAGTAGAGGTGTATCATTTGCACTGCACGGAGTCAATAAGCTGTACAAATTATGGACTATAGCTGCTTGCCGCGTGCGGTCGTCCAGGTGATTATACTCGTATGTTAGAGCGGACCGGTACTTGGACTTACCCACATCTCATTCTCAACATTTAATGAATCTTAAAAAAATAAAATTATACCGTTACTGCTATAATTAAATGATTATTAACGCTGGTAAATATTACAATATTTTCCAGCCCGTTTGCTTTGGAAACCTAGCATAAGGTATGGTTGAAAATACAATCTATAATGTATTTGTTGCTATTTAAAAAGGAAATTGTGCAGCAATAAGTAAAGTTTTTCCAAACTGCAATATAAATAAAATTCTAATTTTGTTATAAAACAAAATAAAAATTCTAATGCGACACTGAAAATATTTTTTTTTTATAATTCCGATGCAAACACATCAATAGTTTCCTCCGTTACAACTTACGATCACGACTATGAGATCTAAACCATACACAAACACTCATTCTGACAACTTTAATCTGCACAGCCCAAAAAATAATATTATACGCCACATATTAGTTGTTTAGGTATACACGTAATGCTGTCCCATATGAAAACCCAATTTGGTGCACAAAATTACACGAAGATAGCAACAATACGACTTCTCTTAACGATTAAAAATGTTCTCGGCGCGACGGAATCATATAAAAAACTTCTGTTATAATAGCGACTAAAATATTACAAGCGAGACGTTACGTTCTGCATCGAACATTGATGTTTAATGCATAAGAACACCAAATCGTTCAAAAAAATCACATGAAGAACAAAAGCGAGGCAGTCTCGTGATTCAAGTTATTTTGCTCCCCGGATGTGGTTATCATCATCATGCTGCTGTCCGAAAACAGGTTTTAGCTGAATCGCTGCCTCCATCTCTCTCTCTCCATAGAAGCCTCTTTTATGCCTCTAAAGTACTATATTCCTGCTTTATATTATCTAATATTCCTATTCTTTTTCTCCCTCTTCCTCTTCTTCCACTAATTTTTCCTTCTAAGATCGTCCTTTGTAAACACTGTCTTCTCAATATGTGCCCTATCCAATTTGCTTTTCTTTTCCTGATTGTTTTTATTAGCGTCCTTTCTTCTCCCACCATTTCTAATACTTCTTCGTTTCTCTTCCTCTCTGTATATTTCTCTTTCACCATCCTCCTCCATACCCACATCTCAAAACTTCCTAAATATTTTTCCTCCTTTCTCCTTACCGTCCATGTCTCTGCACCATAAAGAGCTATACTCCATATGTAGCATTTTGCTAATTTCTTCCTTGTTTCTAAATTTATTTTCTTGCTTGTGAGAAGCTCCTCCTTCTCGTTAAATGCTGCTTTTGCCATTGCAATCCTACTTCTGATGTCCTGTGTACTACTTCCATCCTGCGCTAAAATACTGCCAAGATATTTGGAACTACTTACTTGTTCCAATTTTTGGCCATTTACCATTACATTTAAATCTTTATGTTCCTTTGAAACCACCATGACATTCGGTTTTTCGGCATTGATCTTCTTCCATATTGTTGGCCAACCTTCACTAGTATGTCTGTCATCCTCTGAAGCTCTTTCTCGTCTTCTGCTATTAAGCCCTGATCATCTGCGTATTTAATGGTGGTAATACTTTCACCTCCTATCTTAAATCCTTTCTCTTCCATCAATGCTTCTTCTGTTATTGTTTCTGCATAAATATTAAATATCGCTGGTGAAATAGGACATACCTGCCTCACTCCCCTCCCTATTGAAGTACTTTCTGTTTCTTCTCCTTCAACCCTGACTAATCTTTTGATCAAAGTAAAGGTTTTTAAGCAGTCTTTTATCTTTCCAATCTATTCCTTTTTGTTTAAAATACCCAGCATTTTATTCCATTTCACTCGGTCAAAAGGTTTCTCCCAATCTACAAAACAAAAATACATATCTTTATTGACTTCTAGCGCTCTTTCTATCATCATCCTCATGCATCCTATAGCATCTCTAGTCCCTCTGCCACTTCTGAAACCAAACTGATTATTTGCAGCTCCTTTTCTATTTTACATTCAATTCTTTTGGTTATTATTCTGGTTAGAACTTGAGCTGTATGAGAAATTAAACTAATAGTTCTGCAATCCTTACAACATTTTGCATTGTTCTTTTTCTCCAGTGGTACCATAACAACATCTAAAAAAATCTTCAGGCCATATGCCAGTATCATATACTTGGTTAAAGAATATTGTGAGTTGCTTAACTGCTTTCGACCCCAAAACCTTAAGAACGTCCGCTGGTATATCATCACTCCCAACAGCCTTCCTTCTTTTCATGTCATCAATTGCTCTTTAAACTTCAGACACGAGAATACTTGGTCCTAGCTGATCTTTTTCCACATTCTTTTTTCATTTAATTCAATATTTCTTGGCTTTCCTTCTTTGTCATACAGCACCTCAATGTATTATTTCCAGACATTCTTTACATTGTCTGGCTCCGGGACTATTTTACCACTTTTGTTCATGATTCCTTTACGTCCTATCTTTCTCGCCTTTTTCTTGAATAGTTCCCTTGCTTTGCTATACATGAGGACTGTTCTACAAATTCTTTCACACTCGACAATCTCCTCGCATTTCTCATTTATCCACTGTTCTCTGACTTTATCTGTTTCCCTTCTTAAAGCATTATTTAACTCCTTGTACTTCCTTTGGCCTTCTTCCGTGTATATGTCCTTCCACTTTCTCCGCTCTTCAATTTTTTGCAGCATGGCTGCTGTGACTCAAGGTTTTTTGTTTCTTTCACCCGTTATCTTTCCTACCTTCTTTTTCATTACATCTTTAATGTTGCTATGGATGCATCTCCACTCCTTATCTACATTGCTCCTATTTTCTTCAGCTCTCTCCCCCAACCTTTCCTCCAGCTCAGTCATGATAACCTCCTTGTTCTTAAAGAGTTCCTCTAAGTCCCATTTCTTGTTAACTCTTATGTTCCTCTTAACGCTCTTCAGTCTACATTGTGTATTAGCCACCAAAAGGTTGTGGTCAGAATCGATATCTGCCCCTGGTAGTGTATTTCACATTTTTAATGCTATTTCTAAATCTTTCATTGTCTAGTGTGTAATCTATGTGGTATCGTATCTGGTCTCCTGGGCTTGTCAGTAGTTGGTTACCCACTTCAGACCACAGCAGGGGGCGAATTAGTGAGATAAGATCACATTATCGTTAAGTAGGAGGTTATGTTAATTAGTGATTATCTTGTTAATTAGGGTGGGAGGGGGGTGTTATCTTGCTAATGAGGTTGAGGGGGTGGGGGTGTGATTGACAGGTGTGAGGTTAGTGGGATGGGGTGCCTAGACATTATGGCGCCGACCTGGATGTGTGGAGGGGGATGTGGTCTGAAAAATCCTGGCGGCCACGTTGGAATAGCGCTACCGTCAGGTTGAAATCGAAACTAAATGATTACGTATCTTAGGCGGCCATATTGGAATAGCACCACCGCTAGTAGAAAACAGAAACTAAGAAGGTGGATGAGGTCTGAAAAGTCCAGGCGGCCATATTGGAATAGCGCCACCACTAGTAGAAAACTGGAACTAAGGAGGGGGATGTGTGTTATCTCGCTAATGAGTGTGAGGGGGTGGGCCCGTGATTGACAGGTGTGAAGTTAGTGGGATGGGGTGCCTAGACATTATGGTTCAGTAATTTGAGTACGCTGAGCACGAAAATGATAACCATATTTTGCTAGTGATGTGAGCCACTGTCAATTCAAATATCCAGTATGATCGCGACAGATGAACGTCCTAGACTTGATAAAAACTAAAAATGATAGATGGATTTAGTGTGCGCTAGTGTAGTGTAGTGGCCATCTAAACGCTTGGACGTGTCATTTCGAGTACTGTTTTCTGCTTGATGATCTTTTAAAATTACCTTTGACGGAGCTGGGATCGCTATCATTGTTTAAAAGAAAAGTTGTTTTCATAATAAGACGCTAGGTGGCACTGGGATAATTTTAATCGCAATTGAAATTAATCTTGCCAGCGTAGGCATCGCTGTCAACAGTTAGCATATAATATCATGACAGCGGATCCAAAGGTATCACTTAGCTGTCGTAGTGACATAGGGAGTGTCGAGTAATCGTAAGACGTTTTAGTACGAGAAGGAATATATTGCCAAGCGTTACATAGGATACAAAAGGAGATCAGTAATACCCAAACGTTACATAGAGTACAACAGGTGATCAGTAATACCCAACATGCTTACTCGGCTAAATCCTGCAAGGGGGAGGTGGCGCGGGGCGCCTTGGCGACCCTGGTCTCGTAGGAGCTGCTAGCCAATCAGTTCTGACGCAAACGTAGCCCGCGAAGGCGGACGGGCCGGTCGAGGTTTGACAGAAACGTAGCTGGACCAACGAACGAGGGACCGCGGAGGGGCGGGCGATCCTAGTCCCGTAGGAAGGGCTAGCCGGTCAAGGTTGACGCTAACACAGCCGATCTTACTGACAGAGGAGTCGAGAGGGAACACCACGGAGGGGCGGGCGATCCTAGTCCCGTAGGAAGGGCTAGCCGGTCAAGGTTGACGCTAACACAGCCGATCCTACTGACAGAGGAGTCGCGAGGAAACACCGCCCAGCCTCAGGGATGATCCGCGCTTATATACTAACATGAGATACAAAGGTCAAGCGCTAGTCATCCCCTGAAGTGGGTGATTGAGCGAGCGGGGAATCACCCGAAGGGCGCATTGCCCTGAGATAGCGTGCCCTAAGGGCCTGATTCACCCATAGAGTAAATAATGAGTGTGGCGCTGCGGCTGACTATACGATGTCTTTCGGCATCCTTACAACATAGCGACGCACTTAGCAAATTCAGAATAATAATCAAAATATCTATTACAGAACCCGTTTTATAAAAAAATGTTTTAATCAAAACTTGTAGAAAATTATATGGTTTGCAACGTTGATGATAACAAATATTTATATAAATGAAGTCCTAAAGGAGATATTTGAAAAATAGTGAAAGCGGAAAACGTGTACTTCCGTTGAAATCTTGAATTCTATTTTTCAAAAACAACACTTTCTCCGATACTGCGCATAGAAAGTAAAAGTGTTTGACGCTAATGCGGCTCCCTGCGCACTTGGAACCAGGTCTCGCGATTTTCCTAGCCAGTTCAGACTGCGAAGCATGTCATAGGCCAGGTGTGGCCAACCGGCGGCTCCGGAAGTACCGCAAAATAAAACAAAGTTTTTGTTATTATTATTATATGCATCATCAGCTGCATTGTGTTAAATTACACAGGCTTACAAATTGAAACTTGTTGAATGGGGTTTGCATCAAAATAGCTCATTTTATCTAAGTTTACTGTGCTGATTTCAAAAACGATATCGATTTTTTTCTATCACGTAAGGATTTTTCACAAATTAGGAGAATGGAAAATACGTTTTTCCTCATTTTCTCAATTTCAAATCCTTTATTTTAATGACAATACATGCATTATTTTGTGAAATTTGTGAATAAAATACATTTAGAAATGAAGAAAATTGAAGAACGTTAAGCAAAAATAACCATCTTCTCCGTGGCTTTTTGGTTCAACTTGCGGTGGTGGCCACGATTTATTCTGATCACCAAATTTTATCGTAAAGTATGCATAGTACGCCTTTTTCACAAATTCTGTAATGTCTTGCCGCTTCTTTTTCGCAACAAAAGTACAACATATATAACAAAACCTGCTTGGGTTATTTACACAAGCTCTTCACGCCATAATGAACAGCAAAACACAAAGACACGATACAAAACAATAGCGGTGTGAACAAGCAGAAAACAGTACTCGAAATGACACGTCCAAGCGTTTAGATGACCACTACACTACACTAGCGCACACTAAATCCATCTATCATTTTTAGTTTTTATCAAGTCTAGGACGTTCATCTGTCGCGATCATACTGGATATTTGAATTGACAGTGGCTCACATCACTTAGCAAAATATGGTTATCATTTTCGTGCTCAGCGTACTCAAATTACTGAACCATAATGTCTAGGCACCCCATCCCACTAACCTCACACCTGTCAATCACACCCCCACCCCCTCACCCTCATTAACAAGATAATCACTAATTAACATAACCTCCTACTTAGCGATAATGATCTTATCTCACTAATTGGCCCCCTGCTGTGGTCTGAAGTGGGTAACCAACTACTCTTGTCCATACGTAAAGTCTCTGCTGGTGATGCTTAAACCATGTATTAGTTACAATCAATCTATTTCTTTGGCAGAAATCCACAAGTTTCTCCCCTCTTTCATTTCTCTTCCCTAGTCCATATTTTCCCACTATGTTATCTTCCTGTCCCTCTCCGACTACACTGTTCCAGTCTCCCATTACTATGGTGGTGATCCTTCCTTTTCTCTCCTCCAATATCTCCGTAATCTGTCCATACATTGGATGAGGTTAAGCCCCCTTTAATTAACATGATTTTCAGTTTGAAAGAACCTTACTACAAGACTACGACATCGACACAAGGACAAGGAGTACCGAAAAGGACGACTGAACCAACGTGAAGTTCAGTGTACGCAAATCCGTGTTGAGTGTGACTTAAGTGCAGACTCAGGACCTAAAAACTCAAGTGATGTGTAAATATGTACATAGTATGTGTTATTTAAAAGGTATTGTATATTAATTTCAGGGCCAAACATTATTTTATTTTAGTGCTGCTAATTAATTGTGTAAAACAGGAAGACGTGTTTTTCGGCCTTAAGTGATTTTCCTCATTAATGTCTATGAAAATGAGTGAAAGTGAACAGGACTAGAGACATATATAAGAAGTATGGCAAAATTGCCTAAGCTAACAGCCCAATAGAAACAACTCTTCTTATTATAACAATGTATGTTGTAATATGCATAGTTGAAAATGTAAAAGTGAAAGGGTCTAAGTTACCTGTAACTTGTCTAATAAGAAATTAAGGTTTTTTGAAATTGAAATTGTACTGAATTGAGTTCTACAGCTTTTGAGTTTTGAAATTTTCCACAGCAAGTAAATAAACGCAAAAATGTTCAATTTCGAAATACTCAAATTTTCACCAGAGCCGGGCGGGCAACCCTCCATCACCCCCGTTCAAATGTTCACCCCTCCCCAACACGAATATCTTCTCAAAAATGGTTTCGAACCATTGACACCTTTAAAAAATATATTTCCATCGAAGACGATAAGAGGCCGTCGAAAAGGCCCACAAAGAAACACCGCGCTTCCCACAGCATCAGCAACTTCCTTTTATCTATCTTTCCGCGTACGTTCTTTTCTCCTCGCGGCATCTGGTTCTTTGCGTTTCCAATGACGAAAAGAGGAGGAGAGGGAGATTGCGTGAGGAGAGAGAGAGAGCAATGCGGTGGAGTCGAAAGGGTAAGAAGGAAGGAATAAAGGAAGGCGGAGGGAGAGAGAGAGAGAGAGAGAGAGAAGGGTTGGCGTGACATTTCCGCCACTATGGCGATGAACGCGTGCTGCTCTCTCTCATGGCAAACTTCCTCGGTCACCTCCCGCCTCATGCCGTTTACTCCTTCACTTTCTCCCCGCCTACTTCGCCCCCTATCCGCACACACCCTTTTCTTCTCCGTCCCTCGCACAACTTTCGCTCCCACGCTCCATCTATGTAAATCCAAAACACCCCCGCCCTCCGCCGCCGTTGCTCGTGTCGCGACTCCAACACCCCATCACACTCCCCTCTCCCCCCTCCCCTCATACGCTATTTCTTTTCGCCCAAAAGCCACGATCGGCTTCGCTACTCTCTCCCTCTCACATTTTCCACTCCTCGAGTTTTGTTTTACAAAACTTTTACAATAAAATAGCTTCGGATTTAACCTGACTTGGTATTTATTCACTTTTTTTGTATTCAAACTTTTCCCTCGCAACGGATTTTAAGGAGGGGAGGGGAGAAAAATCTAAGTCCCGAATGATAACCGTTAGTTAAATCAATTAAAAGCTGAATGGATTTTCGCTCAATTCATAATTTCTTTCCGACAGCTATTGTGTATTCTAGCTCGCAAAAATTGTTCCTAAAATATTTTTATACAATAATTCCCGCTTATCATTAACACTAATCAATGTCATCAGCCTGTTACGGTAATCAAAGGTGTAATTCCAAAATTAAATATTTTTCAAGAAATGCACCCGTTAATAGTTATCAATTAAACCTGAACCGAGTGTCCTCATATTAAGCGAGACCTACCCTTTCGACCAGCGTTTCTCAACCGCCTGCCGGAAAGCGGTCCAGTATTGGTCGGTCAGTGATATTCCATTTTTTCATAAAAGTTTTATAATGGGCAGTACTGGTTAATGTAAGGCTTGTGTTTTTAGTTGACAAATTGTAACACTGTCAAATGATTGGTGGTTTAAAACTGATTATACTGGTCCTTGGTTAATACACCGGTCCGCGGTAAATTTTCTGTTATTGCACCGGTCCGCGATGAACTTTCGGTTGAGAACCGCTGCTTTAGATTATTTTACTGCCCACCCCATCCATCGACGAAGATATTTATCTCCCACGCGTCAAATGATCTAACTACCACCATTCCACATCAGCTTCTGACATTCCACGTATCACTTCCAACCAAAGACTTTGTTCTGCTTCCAGTTTCTTCCACATCTTTCATCTTCCTAACGCCTATTCGTCAACTACATTTTGTCTGTCTTCGGGGTTTATCTTGCGGAGGAATTCCGCGAAAAAGATCGCATCGATCGATCTTAACCTTCAATTCTCATCCGCGCCGATCTTTCCGCATGACTGCATCACATCTCCACACAACACCTCCACTCCAACAGGTGCGAATATAGCGACTATCCCACTCCAATTTCCCTCTCTGATAAAATAGTTCCGAAGGCACGGTGCGGTGGGATATTCAGATAAAGATTATTACGGCGTAACTCTTCGAGTCACAGTGGTGCGAATTCTCTACAAAAAACTTTTCGCATTATTTAGTTATGATATTCATTATTTTATGAATAATAATTTTTCAATGCGTTAAAAGACATTTAATGCGGTGACTAATTTTGACATTCGGAAAAATAACGGAGACATACGGAGACATAAAGAGGTTAACAAAAATGCCGTTATAAACATTTACCGGCATTTATATTCAAGTTATTGTAAATATCTAAATTTTATTTTTTGAATCCGCAACCTGTATCAGGGTCTGATACGCGTTGACGCGGCCTTATTTATATTAAACCCTTATTCAAACAACCGTGAAGCAAATATAACTTTTTCTGAAAAAGTTAGCTAGTATAGAGCAAACAACGATCTATGAGCCGAAAAGTAACAAGTAAAAGGATTGATGCCCACAAAAAAATAACGAAATTTCAAGTATCCAACGGATCGTTCCTTCGCGTCTGGAAGAGAAAAACTACCTGGATCCGAAAAAACTCACGTTATTTCTATCAACCCATCAATCAATTAAGATTGATTCGACGTGAAAAAGATAGAAGGCGACGAAGTGAACCCTTAACCGTCGTATATTTCCCCTCCCGGCAGCGGACAAAGAACTCCTCTTTCCATTCCTTTTATCGAGCGACAAATTAAAAAACCCTCAGACCCAATATTTCCTCTTTACATCCAGAACGAAGGCTCACTAACAAGTAAGTGTTAGCATAAATCTTCTAAATCAAGGAAGAAGAAAACGAAGAGGAGACAATTGGTTAAGAGTAACTGTAATTTGCCTCCGGTGGATTATAGCTGAGGGATGCCATTTAGAAAGCCGAAACACGGATACGACAAATTCAAACACTTTATGGATGTACTATTATCACACATTCTGTGAGACGATTGATTGACTGACCGCCATATGCTCCACTTTTGTCGGAATTCGGAAAGTTCTTACTTGTACATTAGAAGTGATGGGCGCGACATCCGGGTATGCGCTTACACAGAGGTTTCTGGAAACGGAGAAAAATGCTCGGAGAGTTCATGGATTCTGGATTTCGCTCTGTCAGATTTTATAGATAAAGGCTGGACGAATTTAGGGCAGTAAAAATCACTCTGACCCGCAGAGCCGCCTCTAGACACTGTAACACCCTAGCTTATATTTTTTAATACAAGTAATTCAACAATTTACTAAAAATTTTATTAGGTGTAAGTATATGTTCACCTATATGATATTAACTTTTATCATGTTGTTCTTGAAAATTAGTACAAACATAAGTCGCTATAAACAGATAAAAGAGAAAAGAACCAAAAAGCAACAGCTGACGCTATACTATATCAAAATTTTACAAATACGACATATTACATATATTTAACTAATAGTTCTTGTTCTTGCGTTTTCTAAAAATCTTGATTTCCAGCTTTAATAGAAGCAAATTCACATACTGCTGTTTCAATATTCAAACTTTAACAATTTTATTTTAAATGATAGCATGGCTAATACTAAGTCTTGTGATCGCCCTTGATGCCGGGCTACCTTAGGCAGACGCCCACCCCTACAACCGGCCCTGAACAAACTTATCCTTACAAACTTAGCTTGATTTTAATTCCACTTATACTTTATTAAAATTTATTAAAACACTGTCAAATTGTACGCAAGATTAAATTTAAGAGTAGACTGTAGATTTGAAAGCAAGCATATGGATGTCTTATACTACAGTAAAAATAGAGACAACGCGTATGTAAAATCATCGAGACAAACGGAAAATTATAAACCCATTTATTCGCTGACCACAAAACGATAGAGATTGAATCGGTTCGACGACGACTGACTTTAAAGAACGAGGTCAATGGGCTGCGTTATTTGAGCTAGAGAAATGTGTCGAATACTCAATGCGCCATTTTTTAATATTTTGTAGATATGAAAATGCCACGATAATCACACATCGGACAAAACCCTTCCACTTTCAAATGGTATGGGAAAAATCGTTCAGATCGATGCAAATATATACATTTTATATTTTTAAATTATCAAAATTCAATAAGAATGCTTGGGATTCATAAACTAGAGAAATACTCTGAAATTATCGCGGAGAATCAAGAAAAAATTAACCAATTTGAAATCGCGTCAGTAGTTCAGACTAACTTGCTTCATATGTTGAAATGGCTGTATACTTCCCTTATTGTCTTCACAGACTAAGTCCGATGCGGGCAACTATAAGAAAAATGAAATTCACCGGCTGCATAATTGGCGTTTGCACTGTTTAATTATTATTCCCGTAAACTATAAAAAAAAACTGCGCAAGCACCACATATGATAAAGTTCAATGTAAATTCTGATCAAAGTAATTGGGAATCCAGCTAAGAGCAGGCTTGGAAATTAATCTAAATCTAAATTATATGAATTATACGAAATTATATGAAAAATTAAATGAAATTATATGAAAAATATATTACGATGCCAACAACTAATATTCCTACACAGAAAACAATTTATCTTTGCCACTATGGGTGGACGCAGAGTGATTTAATTCTAAGAATATGGGAACATCAATTTTTATTTAGTACATTCACCAATGTTTTGTTATAAAATAGATTGAATTAAACGCGACAAGAATCGGAAACAACGTTCATCGGCCGATAATGTGAATCAGTCGTATTGATTCAGATCCATTTGGTGCCTAGGAGATAAATTATTCTTTTGATCTAAACTTAAATAACGACAGGAAAGTCGTTAAAAAGAGACAATTTACGTCCCGAGTTAAAATCACACGCAAGTTACACAGGTAATAAAATGCCTTTAGTTAGCAATACCTCGTATTTTAGAGAATTAGTCAAAAGCAAAAGAATATGATAAAAATAAATTAAGAAACAAGCTTTCAATTTCCTATTGGTTAAAATCAACCAATTTAAATTAAATTTGCCATTTAAAGAACCTCAAACAAGAACAAAAAATCATTACGAGAAATCCGCATTTGTTCAAGAAGGACCATTCTTTCAGCCACTCTCTAAATTCGCACGAATAAATTAGCCATTTCACCTTTATTTGGTCAGACATCACAATAAAATTGAAGTATATTTCTAAAACGATTTTATTTTAATATAACTTTTATAAAATATTAAAAATAATAAGACAAATCGAAACCCGAAAACAAAACGAAGACTGCAACAGCGGCTTTCATATTAAAAGAGGGTGGGGTGTATTGGGCGGCCCGCGAATCTGTGATGAAAGAGAAATCCGTAAAAATTTAAGTCAAATTCATATTTTCCAAATGAAAAATATGATAATAAAGCATTTAGTATTGAAACGTTAACCCTAAAAGTCTCATTTAGAATTGATTTTCATTTATACGATGCCTCAGAATCTCAAGGTAACACAATTTAAACTCGAATCCTGCCCAACAAACCATTGGCAACTTCCAATGCGGCCACCTGAAGAATTCGCTACTATCAATACCGCACGCCAACTAGAATAGGTTCGCTACCCCTGTCACACACGGACGCTAAATCAGGGGTCTCAAAATCAAGCTATATGGAAACCAAATAGATAATCTTTTATACATAATTTCTCAATGTCTGTCGGTCCCAACTTTTCTCTCTTGAACAGTTTGTCATACAAAAATGCTCTAAAAGGCATTTTGTTTCTGACAACTAGGAGACACCGGGAAAACTATTTTCGTTTACAGAGTGTACCAGGTTCGACTCCAGGAGGTGATTATATTTTCACAGTATTTTTTGATTACTCAAGGTGCAAGAGTTTTTTCCTTCATTCATTAAAATACGTAAATGTGGACTATTTCGTTAAATTCGACGGCTAAAACTATAAAATATCTTATTCTTGCGATGTTAGGATGTTACACGGAAGAATGTCAAAAATACGTATTTTTTTCGAAACTTTATGGCTTTTTCGTAATCTTTCGGGATGTTGCCAAAGCGACCCGAATTGTTGCTTCCGATTCAATTAGCGTCGATTAAGCCTTCAAATAAACCAGTGGTTCCCAAAGTGGGCGGTACCGCCCCCTAGGGGGGCGCAAAGAAGCAAGGGGGCGGCAGGGGGGCGTTTGAGTGTGTTGATCGCTTGTTTACTATTGTTCAGGTTAGCGCATAGCACGAAAATTTGTGCATGTTTGTTAAGTAATTACACTGGGTGTCCCACGAATGGTGTACAGAACTGACAAGATTCCGTTCTCAAATTATAAGTGAAAATCACACACCCTCGTTGAGTACAGCGGTTTCAGGAACTATCGTCCTTAGGAACAATGGTCTCCGCGGCATTTTTTATTTCAAGCGTAAAAGATTCTTTTACTTTCATTTGTACGCCAAGATTCAGCATATTTAATGAAAAACAATTTCGATAAAATAACCAGAAATAGACAGAAATATTCTACTGTGGCAATTATATAAATAAAGAATCATGCAAACCGTAAATGTATTTCCTTCTTAGAAAATGAAATTAATATTTTCGTTCTGTACATAAGTAAATAGAACGCACAAGCTCACTCACGCTTCTTATGAAACCAATTAAAGCAACTTCTTTCTACCAAGGAAACACACCACACCACACTTTCCACCACAATAATTATCGAATTAAATTGTTGGAGAAGCAATTGACATCGGAGCAATTGTCGCGTAATCAATTATTGCTTGACTAATTGACTTAATAGTTTACATTTGATATGCTAAATTGTCGCAGATTAATAAAAATTATGTATTTAGTTAGATGTATTACGATCACGGTAGAAAGAATCTCTCTCGAAGGATTAGTTCCATTTTGGATTTTGTTGGTGACCACATCGTAAATCTGTATGATGGTGTTTGTATATTTTGTGAACTGAATACTGAATAATTCGAGTGAAAATACGTAAAAGTTGACTTTAAGTTCATTACTACATATTAATGTCCTTTTTTGATCTTGTAAGTTTAACACAAGTGTTTTCTACAGACGAAGAGAACAGTTATCGATTTTTTCCTCGGCTACATTCAAGAAATAACAGCTTTCGAAGTACTATATCGGTCGTGATTGCTAAGTAAATACTGATTTTACAGTGCGGAAGTTCTTTTAATTTTCGTTATTAAAGATAAACTAAATCAGGAGACTGACATCATTAAAACAGAAGCTGGGCTTGAAAAGTTAGGACCATGCGTAAATGATAATACTATTTGTCCTTATCTTAAAAATCAGTACAGCTGCAATTGATAAATAATTTGTATACTTTAATTACGAGAATGAGAAATTGATAGCTGCCATAATCCCCTATTTTATGGCCGAAACATATAAACACATTCTGTTTTAATATTTGTCATTTTTTAATTTTACTATTTTTCATTTTCTTTAATAAATTCACCTGCTTAAGATTCGAACCCGTGTCTCTTCATTTAATACAAACATTCTTTTTATTAATATGGATAGATTTAATTTTATTCAAATTTAATCATTAAATAATTGTTCCAGAAAAAGAATGGCAGAAGCAGAAAAATCAAAGAGGAAATGTAGACAATATAGTGTGGAATATCTGAAGTATGGATTTATACCAGCAACTACAAACAAGCAACTGCCAATGTACCTAATATGCGAAAAGGTATTTTCTAATGAGGCAATGAAACCTTCCAGACTTATTGAACATTTGAGGAAGGCACATCCTGGCATGGCAGACAAGAATTTAACATTTTTCAATCACTTCGTGACAAATTGCAAAAGCGGCCAACACTGTCAAGTATATTTTGTAATGCCTCACAAAAAAAACTGATGGTTTGCGTGCATCATACAATATTTCATTGTTGATTGCCAAGTCTGGAAAGCCACATACAATTTGTGAAAAACTCATCTTATCAGCAGTAAGTGAGGTTTTGAGTACTGTTTTATATAAGTCACCACATGAAATAATTAAGAGTATTCCTCTAAGCAACAATTCAGTTCAAAGACGCATAGATGAAATGGCTGAGAATGTGGAAGATATGTTGTGTAGCATATTAAGGACTACAGAATTTGCAGTATAGCTGGATGAGTCAACTTTGCCAGGCAATGAATCTTTGCTTCTAGCTTATGTGCGCTTTATAAAAGATGAAAGTTTAGCTCAAGAGTTGTTGTTTGCAAGGAAGTTAGAAACAGATACTATAGGGGAGTCAATATTTCGTGTTGTTGAGCAGTTCTTCAAAGACAAGAAAATTCCGCTTGCTAACATACTTGCTTTTGCGACGGATGGAGCTCCATCAATGACTGGTCGCTACTATGGTTGTGTTGCGTACTTGAAGAAAAATTTACCAAATGTCTTTACCATTCACTGTGCCATTCATCGCCAACATCTGGTTGCAAAAAAACTCAGTGATCGCCTTCACAAGTCATTACACACTGTCATTACTGGTGTTAATAAAATCAAAGCCCATGCTCTCAACGATAGACTATTCCGGGAGCTGTGTGTTGAGAATGATGAAGATTTTCAACGCTTGTTGCTTCATACTCAAGTTCGTTGGCTATCAAAAGGCAACTGCGTAAGACGCTTTTATAACCTTGTTGACTCTGTTGTAGAGTTTTTTTAAGAGAATGATGCTTTTCTCAGTGATAAACTTAAAGGTATCAGGTATGACATTGCATATTTGTCCGAACTATTTGCAAAGTTCAATGAAATAAATTTACAGTTGCAAGGAAATGATATCAACCTTATTAAGGCCAAATCTGTAGTATATATTTTTATTTCAAAGTTAACTTTATTCAAGCGCAATATAGGCCGTCGCGAGCTATACCAATTTCCCTCTGTCTGAGCTAGAAGAGAAAGGTGGGATACAGGATGATGATCTGCGAGTCTTTTGTGACCATTTGGTTACGATGCATAAAGATATGTCTGAACGATTTAAGGATCTTCTTTTGACGGATATTCCAGATTGGGTGATGAATCCATTTTCAGATATTGAGGAAGTTGGGGTATTAGAGGAAGAACTAATTGAGTTACAAAATGATATTGAGCTGAAACCGAAGTTTAAGAAATCTTATCAAGAGTTTTGGTTACAGAAGAAAATTTCTGATCACTATCCTGCACTATAGACATTGGTTAAGAAGCTACTTATTAAATAAAAAGTAAAATATCCTTCACCGTCAATTAAAAGGAAAGAGAAAACTCGCGTACGCGCAGCAGGTCTCCGTTGGGAACGTCGGGGACCTAATCCTTGATGAAGACACAGGCACACACACACTCCAAGGAGGCACTCACACTGTAGACTCTAACCAAAATTTTTTTAAAAACTAAACACGGTGTTTCGACAGCTACGCTACGATGACAGCGTAGCTGTCGAAACACCGTGTCTAGTTTTAAAAATTTTTTGGTTAGAGTCTACAGTGTGAGTGCCTCCTTGGAGTGTGTGTGTGCCTGTGTCTTCATCAAGGATTAGGTCCCCGACGTTCCCAACGGAGACCTGCAGCGCGTACGAGAGTTTTCGCTTTCCTTTTAATTGACGGTGAAGGATCTTTTACTTTTTATTTACTTTGTATCATCGTGTCTCGCATCCCTTTTATCAAGCTACTTATTGCATTTCCAACTTCATATTAAGTGGAACGTGGTTTTAGTGTAGTCATCCAACTCATCTCCAAGCAAAGAAATCGACTACAGATTACTGAAAGTGGTGATTTAAGACTCCTTCTAAGCGACTCTAAACCGGACATTGGGAAACTGGCATCATGTCATCAAGCCCATCCCTCGCATTAAAAATTTACAGAAAAATGAACTTGTTACTAAATGTAGTTCTAAGACTTTTGTTAAATGACTCAGATTTTGAAAAGCTAGAATCACTAGTCTAGTAATTTCAATATGTTGAATTAAATAAAATAAAACTTTTATTGGATTTGAAATAAATGTGCAATTAATCTTTACTGTTTTGAATTATATTTTTTATTGTCTTCCTCATTGGGTCGTGCAGTCTGCCACTCTGAAAAATATTTTTATAGGTTAGGATTGGGAGGCGTTGGGGATGCATTTATGGAACCAACGGGGTAGTGGCTCGAAAAAGTTTGGGAACCACTGCATTAGAAAACCGGTAACATCCTGTGTCTATCTTTGTAAACAAAGTCCCCTTATTGGGAGTGTGCGTGATAAAATGTGGATGCGTCACCCGGTGTTCGCTGAAATAAACGAAAGAATTGCGTCATTCGCTTCGCGCTAAGTGAAAAATAACATATGTGAAGTACAAAAACATTTGTGTTGATGATAATTCATGAGAAATAAACGGAATAAATAGTAGAATTAATTGCATATGAAAAGTTGCATATATTTCAATAAAAGAAACAATTATAAAGCATTTATAACAAAACGTTGAAAATAATTTGTGCATCTTTATTTTCCTCTCTAAGAAGACTTTTAAACATGCAGATTTCTTACTGACTTCGCAAAAGTTTTTGCTGGTACCACTAGTTTTAATACATAATTTTCTTCGTTTTTGTCTCTTTCATTCTGCCTGTAGCGCTCAAAAAAAAAATATTTGCGCTAACATTTTGTCCCTTTTGCTCATTTACTTCAATTATTTACGGCGTACTTTCGGTATCCCAGCAAAAATCATCTACAACGACGACCCGAATACGATTCCAGAAGCGTGCCATTTTTCCAATTGAATAACATGGGAGTGCAGCGTAATTTGATCGACATTTTAAAATTACTTAAAAATTCGGGAATGGAACCAAAGAACGCCCAAAAGAATTAAAAATCATTTTTCTACCTTAGATTTTCAAATACCTGCCAAATCGGCCTAGAAATTTTGTTTTGAACAGGAAAAGCTTCCTTTTTTAGGAGAAAATCTTCCGTCGCCAATCTTTAGCTATTGCGGTGTGAGCTATGAGACACCACCTAAGTTTTAGTGTCAAATTACTGTGGAACTATCTTCGCTAGTTAACATTTTACGAAGAAGTGACGCGTATAATGAGTATTTTTCTTTCAACTGCCTCTATATTCTTCATTAAAGGTTATTAAACACGGACAATCCAAATGCAGACACAATTAGTAAACAAATAATAAAAATCGAGCATTAAATTTCAATCATCTTAAATTTAACTAACAAATAAAGAAATACATACTTATAAATTATTTAAGTGCTGTCGATGAGTGAGTGAAAGCGGAAGAGAAAGTGGGAGAGGAAGGGATGAGATGGATGGATTTATTTATTTTCGTCGATGTTGTAAATTAACACAGCTAAAGTTAACATATTGAAGCATTTTAGTTTAACGCTTCATTCATGCCCACCTGCCATTTTTGACGGGCAATTGCTATGGCATTGAAATAAATAGCGGACCCCATGCGGTAATTTCGTATATGGCGACTCACGTGTCACAACAATAAGCGTAAGCATTTTGTTGAAACTTGGAAGTACACGGCTCAAAATGGTACACGTTTTAATTAAAAACAAACTACCACACAATTCCTGATTATCGAGAATTTTTATATTGTATTGCGCCTTTTTGTTACTCCTTAATATTTTTGTTTACGCCTCATCTTCCACCTGCTTACAGAATAATAAAAACAATGAGAGGGCGGCACTTTTTGAACTGGAGAGTCGAACGCGAACCGCGGACCACCTGCATGAGCCCCAACGCTAAAGCCAGGAAAAATTATTATTACCGCGCTCCACTAATAAAAATATGTCTTCACGTTCACCCTCTGGGCACGCGGAGTATAGGTTGAATGCCACTTGACTAGGAAACCCCTCGGTTGAAAAAGGCGAATTTCTCCGCCACCTATCTTTAAAAAAATAAATAAACTCCGGCTGCCTTTTTCTCCTCCGCAGTGGCCGTTTCTTTGTCGTGGGGCGCGTAAAAAAAATACCAACTCGAGTCGGGCGATATGGAAACAGAAAAGGTTGACAGGGGGGTTCGGGTAGTTCTCCTCTCGAATGCAATAGGCCTCGCAGCCGATGGGAGCGGGTGGCTTCGACGGGGTGGGAGTGGTCGGGGAGGGGAGGAAAGGACACTCAGGTGGCCCGGGAAAAAAAACTCGAAGCGCAGCGGAATTGTAAAGGGCGAATGATGCGATGCGCGGAAAGGGGGTGCGTGTTTTTTTAAAGGGTTTATTTCAACCACGGATCAATCGCATATATTGCGCTAGATCCCCATCTTCCCTCCCCCTTCGTCCACGGTAATTTTCTCACGCGTCCAAACCGCAGTTACCGGGTCGTTAAAATTTTTTCCCTTCCATGCAATCGAATCAAAAACTGCAA
Source organism: Tanypteryx hageni (assembly GCA_028673005.1). Classification (NCBI taxonomy): domain Eukaryota; kingdom Metazoa; phylum Arthropoda; class Insecta; order Odonata; family Petaluridae; genus Tanypteryx; species Tanypteryx hageni. Next base: position 86,943,401 of record CM054116.1, on the reverse strand, counting down.
TGCTGCTATGGATTGCAACAGAAATAAAACATTATTATAACTTTGCGCGGAGATAAGACCGTAATAAAGCTAGTGAGATCGTTTTTAGCAGGTTTCTCGTAAGAAAAAAAACGTGCTAATGTGATCACTCTGTCTGTACGTGGATAATCAACTTTTTTAAGAGGTATTTGTAAAATTATTTTTTAAATAGATGGCTGATATCAACCTATGCATTTTCTACTGATTGGATTTTTCGAGTAAACCACAAATTTTCCGCTGGGGGACTTCAAAGTCGGAAAAGTCAAAACTTTGAAATGGCGAAGTGAAGTTTTCACGGATGGGAAGGTCTAGTGGGATTCGACATTCTAACGGTGCGGGCTGCTTCCTCCCCAAAGGGGGAGACAAATCAGAATCCTGAAAATGTTTAAGCACATGTACCTCCCATTTCTTGCTTTAGCAAGGGTATCTTACTCGTTTCGTGCATTGATGGCAAACTAAGTTATCCTTTCTAGTGACTACGGTATGTATTGACAAAACGGTGTTATCATTGTATAAAAGGCATTAGTCGAACACTTTCATAAAATCCTTCTCTTACAATTTTTAAGGTGGACGATAATATCGCTTCTTCTTCGATAAACATTTAATATAGTGAACTTCCTCGAATTTTGAGATTTTAGGAAATCACGAATTTCTCAATGATCGGATTTAACGATAAACCTTTAAACACCATGTAAAACCAGATGAACAAGTTTCAAAAATTAACCTTCAAATAGAAAAGGTCTAACGTAGAAATTTTTTTGTCGCCTCACTAAAATATGGAGAACTTACGAAGCGGTAAATGCGGCACACAGAATTAACTCAAATCATTCATACGTACACGATTCGCTTCCAAGCTTAAACTTTAAGATTTTCAATTGAAAACCAAACAAAAAGAAGTCATTCCCGAAAACGAGACCATAAGCGATCAACTGTTTTTCCCAGATATTTCAGGACTCGGGTGAGGCTCCTTAAACCAACTTCTTCTCCCGTATAAAGCGCTTAGAACACCCAATTCGATCGCGACTTCAATTACCGAAATTTCATTTTTACTTATAATTAGGTTCTGAAAAATGAACTGAATATCACAAAGCAGAACAATCTTATTCGCCAGTACTGTGGTTCTGCTGATTTTGGGTTTTATATGGAATTGGAAAAAAGTGGGTCCTTTGGTTAATTCGGTCGCCGGCCACTGTTCTAATTGCGGGTGAACATAAGGGCGACCATCTCGAAGTCAACTTCTCGAAGGGATCGATTGGAATGGAGGGTTGCACAACTTTTTAAACATCCATTCTCAATTTCATAAGGATCAAATAAATGGCGAAAGACTGCAAAAAACCGAAGAGATGGAGTGAGAGAGACTTTTAACCTGCCTAAGTCAGTCGGTCATCTCGGTGTTTTCATCCTCATTGGGGAAGAATAAAAAATCACCAGAAGGGTTAAGAGTTGTTAGCAAGGGTCCCAAAACTTCGGCCCGCGGGCCATATCCTCCTCGCGCAATGATCTCATCCTTACCTTAGCAATTTCTTTCAGAGATGCATATTCGTCTATTTTCCAGCAGGGTATGATTTATACAATCTAAACTATATTTTTGGAATAGCTGGGTACAATGTACCTATAAAATAGACGCATTACATATTACAGGATCAAAATCAAGTAAAGAAAGGACTGATAAATCTAATATTAAGAGCGGTTTAAAAAATAAAAGATACACCCCTCAGGCTGCTCCAGGAGTCTGAAAATTTTCAAACGCGGGAAGAACTTATGGTCATGGACAATCCCTCAAACTTTCGTTGCTCTAAATTGAACGGTGTAGAAGTAGTTCACCGGACACGGGAGTATGGACGGACGGACTTACGAACAAAACGATTAAGTTAGCGGATATTTAAGAAAACGCTGATCAGTCGTTTGAAAGGTCATATATGGCCCGCACAGCAGCACCTTAAGCCCCTTGTGGCCCTTTTAGTAAAATGTTTGGAGGCCCACGGTTAATAGGGAATCAACACGCATAGAAAAGTGTCAAAACGCCACTAACTCAAAAAAGAGGCGGTTAGCAGTGTCGTTAGGTATCATGGAGAAGATTGTTACGCAAACAGAATGGCACCGAATCGGGAATAAATGTAAAACGCGTCCTGCTTACAAATTTAGAACGTACGCCAACCGTGTGACTTTGAATCGATAAGTTCTGGTTAAACGAATGTTTTCATTTTCGCAAAGCCGAAAGACCTTCAAAATAAAAAAATGCCACGAAGTAAAGATTCCACCGCAGATCAAGTTTTAAGGAGTAAAAGACCAAAATAATGTTATAACCACTTGCACTTTCGCCAAAGTTGGTCACATTTTCTATATGGTCTCGGGCACCCAGAAAAACACGACTGCGGAAAGAGGCTTATCTTCTGTCGTTAAGGATGAACCGGTCACTTATCTTGCGAATAATGAGGGAGATAGGCAACGCGGAGCGCGCTAATCGAAGAAAACGGGAACGGAGGGAAAAAAAATAAAATGCGAAGTCTGAAAAGAGTGGTCGGATAGATGTCGGAAAGGCTTAATGCGGAAAGACGACTTGGCTATTTTATGACAGGGAAAAAGTGCGCCAGATATAAACTCTCCTTCCCGTTCAATACTCCAAAGGCCTCTTTCCACGATCAATATTTATCGACAATTTTTCAATATTGACCATAATATTGACCTTATAAAAGCGATATTGACAATATAAAATAGCAATAGAAATGATGTTGAGGGTTTTAAAATGTTTCATTTATTCAATAGACCTATCTCGTCTTATGGCTGAAAACAAAAAAATAAGCACTCGAAATATAAAAAATTGAAAAACTAATAGTAGTTTTAGGTAACTGCAACAGCCATAACAAGGTTATGAAAAACCAGATGCCCATTTCGATTACAACGCAGCCGTCTTCAGCGGTGATTCACCGAAAGTAGATTCTAAATCGGTCAATTCAATTTTAACATCACGGAATTTTTGTACAAAAATTCCTCATTGCGGGAATATACACTCAGCCGGGAATTTTCAAGACAAATTAATTAGCCATTACCGACGGGAAAAAGATAATTCTGCAATATTTAACTGTTTAAAAAAATAACTTACAATTTATCCCTTTCCGGTTCACGGATAAGGCTTTGGAAGGAGGAAATGAACAGGACTTTAAAAAATTCTCAAGCATCTAGTGATTCACGTCTCGAAGATTCTTAGATTTTATAAATGTATATAAAATAATGGATCGCCATTTTTTTAACCGCATAATACCTTACGAGCGAGACAAAAAAAAACAAAATAAAACAAGTAAGAAAAGAACTGATGAATCAGATAATAAGGACAAGTTTTATAAAATAAAAACTACACCCCTTAGGCTGCCCCTGGAGTACGAATTTCAACCGCGGAAAGAACTTATGGCCATGAACAAACCCTCGAAATTTGGTCGCTCTAACTTTTAACGGTGTAGCAGTAGTTCACTGGACACGGAAGTGTGAAGGACAGGACGGACAAAACGATCACATAAGCGGATTTTCAAAAACCGCTAAAAGGAGCTCCTTCGCGTTCGATTGCATCCCACCAATGGGAATTGTGTCATTCCTTTCATATCCCTAAACTCTCAGTGGCGACAATGGAACGAGGGAACGACGCCGCCTAATCGAAAAAAATAATCCTCAAGATAAGAGAAGAGGCGGAGTAAAGAAACGAGGCCATTCGGTTTGGGTGTTGTCGAGCGAAGCCTTTGACCGAATAGGGCTGCATCCCCGTATTAGGCACTGCGAATACGCAGCGGCACAATTCCGACGAACGCGCCCTTTTCAAACGACTCGCCACTATATTTAGCATCAAGAGACTGCATTCCACGCGTCCTGCACAGCACAGAGACTATTTTACAACCCGTTGGTGGTTGTGATAAAAAATAAATCCCGACTCATAGCGCTATTAGTTACAAAAAATTATCCGGAAAAGGCCGACTGGCGTGGCAAGAAAAATAACCCGACTCAGTGGCAAAGAGAGAGAGAATTTGACCTGACCCTTTACCGAGGATGTTAGGTCCGTTAGTAACACACTACCATGTATTCTCGGATGTTGTTCCAAGTACTATCGCCGAAATATATACATATGTGTGTGTGAATATATATATATATAACTAAAACTCGATTTATTATAACTAGATTATGGGCTTTTCAGGTTTAAAAAGTAAGTTCATTCGGAGGGTAATTATCTGGTTTTGTCATTTTTTAAGAATAATGTTCAAATAAAAATCTTATTTTAAAAAATTCATGTTTTTAATTTAGCTTTTAAAATTCACATTCAACAATATGTGCACGATCAATGTTTCTGGTAATATTACTCTTTTACGTCGTTTGCAAATGACGCAAATGGCCAAATGAATGTTCAATATCATAGCTACCTATCGGAATACATAGCAATGTCAAGGCAAATTAATTTAATTTAAGGTATCGGACTCCTACACCAATCCTAAAATTAACAATATCCAAATCTTTGTTCCGAGGTGAGGGCCCTAATAAAAAGGCTGCAAGAGACTGAATTCAACTTGCTCATTCACATCTCTATATATGCCCAAAAATTCAGCGAAATGGATACATAGATTTATTAAAAGGATATAAATACGGATGCCTTTCTACAGAAAGCTTTAACGGACGTATGAAGATTTCTAATTGTAGTAATCCATTTTGAAGGAAGAACTCCCGAAAGTTTTTCATAGCCGTAACAACTGCAATTGTGCTAAGTATTGGGTCCATTACAGCGGCATACATACCTGTTTCTAACTGTTTCCAGGGAAGTTCCATTGATTTTTTAACCGTATGATGACAATGTGGCCAATTCAATATATTATTAGACCTTTACTTTCAAGTTGTTTTTGCAAATTAATAATTGCTGCCAATCATTCATCTAAATATGAGTCAAGTGTATAATTATTCATTTTGACTAAAAGACTAAATTGTGTCATAGATTTTTACTATTTTTTATTGTTAACTATCTCCGAGTTTCAAAAATTCAGATTGGGAACCCCTGCTCTAAAACGACTTCAATTGATTTTTGCAGGGAAAGTGATAAACATATAAAAATTTCGGTTTTCCGGGTAAAACCCAGATTCGAAAAAATCATTCAAAGGCTAAAAATCTGGTAAAAATCGCGTAAAACTCAAAAAAGCAATACCCTAATTTTAACGTCACCTAATGCTGTATAACTATTTTGTTTGATACATGGCTTATAGTATAGTTTAGGATTATATGCACAATAAATGAATGTTTTTTGAGCAAAATCCTTAGTCGTTATTGAGTATATCGAAATTTTATGAAAATCGACAAGAATAAACTAACCTCCATTGCTGCTCGATTTGGTTCATTTAAACAAAGCCTCTATTCTGGATTATACTCGACATAAATTCGAAATTTAGTAAGATTTTGATGGACCATGAAGCCAATACAGCCGCGCACCAACGCCAGAGAGACGGATTTTTGAAAAAAACCTCCAAGGTCTATAATGTGCATTCATAAAAAATCTCGAATTCGAATTATCTCAGGATCACAGTACTTCCTCTTTATACGTCGTAAGCGAAAAAAAAAATAAAATAAAAAATTAAGAATTAAAGAATTAAAATTAAGAAACCTGGAAAAAGCTCCGTGATTGAGAGTCATTGTGGAGAGAAAAGCCATTAACCTAAGAGCATAAACGCTCATAAAAAGCGTGTTCTAAGAAAACGATTAAAAAACGACGAATAGCAAAAACCCGTATACATAAATGATAATGGCTGAGTTACAATTAGGAAAATAACATCTGTGAGACTATTAATTAACAGAAAGCGAAGCGGTGTAAATTACATATCTCTTGGTAACATGCGATGAATTTTTATTAGACGGCAGCGTAACTATCGCCTGTCAGTTGGGGCGATGCCCGGAGGCGCAAGCTTCAGAGATATCCAAATAAATCCTTGAAAAAAATCTAGCTTGGGGGGCCGCGAAGTCCTAGCGAAGCCACCTGAGTCCATATGAAGATTTTAAACGAAGACTTGAGTTTCTGATTTTACTTTCGGGAATGGAAACAGTTCCATAATCTTACCCCAAACATCAAGGGGTGTTTATTCGAGGATCACAATTAACCATGGAGTCATAATGCCAATAATGGGGAAAATAAGGGATTGCCCGTGAAACATTCATTCTCTTTATCTTCGTGGAATTATATTATTTCCCATTCGTTTAATTTGCTCGTGCATTGCCGCAAAAAGTTTTTTGCAGTGAGATGAGACTTGAGGAATGGTGGAAATGTATTTGGTCGATCAACACGCCTACATCTTGCAAGCAGAGAACTTTTAATTCTTAAAATTTCACTTTTAGAATAACCCAATTCATTTGGCGTTTTCCGGACAGCGGGAGGATGAGGGAAAGAAGGGAGAGAAAGGCGAAAAGGAGGTGGTAGAGAGAGGAAAGAAGAGAGTGATAAGGGATAAGGGAGGGAGAAAAAGAAGATATGGGAGGGGAAGGGGCGGGAAGAGACAGAGATGGGAAGTAGGTGCGAAAAAGAGAAAAATGAGAGAGTGGGTGGGAGAGGGAGGGGAAGGAGGAGAGTAGAAGGTAAGAGCGGAAGGGAAAGGGGAGAGAGAGGGGGAGGAGAGGAGAGGGGGAGGAGGGGATAGGGGAGGAGGGGTGGGGGAGGAGGGGTGGGGGAGGAGGGGGAGAGGGGGAGGAGGGGAGAGGAGGAGAAGGGAGAGAGTAGGCGGGGGAGAGTTCGGGGGTAGAATGAGTTTGAGAGGGAGAGCGGAAGGGGGATTAGGCGATGGAGGGGAAGAGAGGAAAGAAATGGAGAATGAAAAGGCAGATAAACAGGGAAGTGTGGCATTAAGCGAGGGAAAGAGGAGCGAGAGAAAGAGGAGCGAGGGAGACCGACTAATAAGGACCTGGAAAGAGTAAAATCGGTTGAAGTATAATTTTTTTAACGACTAATGGAAGTATGAAAGCAGAGAGAGGATGGGGTGGGAGACAAATGGCGCAAAACGTGTCGGTCAAATATTGAGAATAGGAAGGCGAGAGGGGGAGAAGAAGGAGGAGGAAGATGGAAAGAAGAAAAGAATAAAAGACCATTTTCACTTCCATCGAGGCAGACACGATTTCTGACCCCGCCCAAAGACCCACAAGCTCTTTCGAGGGTGGAATGGGTGGGATGGGGTAGGAAGATGGGGACGAGACCATCCCCTGTGTGCGGCCACCGCCCTATTCCAAGGGCGGGAAAAGGGGGAACGTAGGACGATCCCAATTGCTTAGCGGGAGCAACGCTTTTTCGCCCCTCACCTCAACCACCATCCCTGTTCTCGCAGTAAAATCTCCTACCCCCGTCTTCCCCTTATCCGCCGCCCTCGCCCATGCACCCTCATCGCCTTGCTCATCCCTCTGAATGGAAACCTAAAGGTGAAAGTCAGGGGAAGAAGTACGTATGGCGAGGAAACTTCCAGAAGCAAAGACAGATCCGCCACTAAGACAGTTTCGTTCGCATTTTGCATGGAAAAATATACTTTGTTATTGATCGTGTTACAAAAAAAACGCGGCTGAAAAAAAAATGTAAGCATCCAGTAAAGGTTTGTAGAAAACAGCAAACGCCATGTCAATCGATCCAGGGATTAATGCGGTAAAATCGATAAAAGAATTGATTTTTGTAACATCTCGTCTACAATTTTAATTAGCCAGCAACCAACAATCACGGTTACTTCAATAACATACACATTCCTCTGTGAGCATTTTAAAGAAGGCTAGATCTAACACCGTATCCATTACCTCTGTTACATAGGAACTACTTCGCAACTGAAGAGCTTTCTCATAGAAATTTAGATAGGTCCAAAGGGCTGACAACGATAAATACTAGCTCTAATAGCCGTAAGGCCATCTATTAAGGCGTAGTAAACTTATATGAATTATTTTTTATAACTAGCTCATAAAAAGCACTTAACGGCCTTTCGCAATGAGCGACAACAAAGACCAACTCATACGACCATTCCCTCCATAAGATTCGAATCCGCGACCTTAGTATCTGAAATAGGACACGCTAACCACCGTGGCCGCTAATTTTCATAGCTGAATAATTTTTTCGCAAAACAAGACTATTTGACGCAAACTCATGCAAAGTCGTTTCTGACATAAAAAGCCCCCAAAATCCAAATTTTTAAATAATTCAGTATACTACCTCTAATGAATTAACTCATCGTTATAACTGTCGATTTCACATAAAATTACGATAAAAAAACTCCGATACCAAGACGAGAATGTGTTGTTTCGGACATATCGGCGGCGGACCCGCGCTAATTTTCTATTAAACAGCGACATTACACTTAATCGTAGAATGGTCGCGACTATTAGACCAACGAGCCCGGTCACCATGACCGTACAATGAAAATCCTTTTTTTTCCAACGAATATCTTCGGATTCATAAGTTTGTTCATCGAAGGCTTATAATCTGATCCTGTGAACCTAATACTACTACCGAAAAACCTTATTTGATGACAAAAATAATTTAAACAATTGTGATAAAAAGGAACAGAGCAGAACTGTAAACAAGAGATCTAAAAAATATTTTAACTTCAACTTTTACCATAAACATTTTTATTCTATTCTTGCATTATACGCTAATTACACACGTAAATACAAAGCGACTTTATAATTCTAGCTTTATACACTTAGATCATACAAGTCTGCCGTGATTACCGCATACATATTTTTAACAAATTGAGTATAAATGGTAGATCTTGGTATATTTGATATCAGGACAAAATTCGCACCTTTTCTTTTTCGAGGTTGTTAGATACTTGGCGTTGAGTCTTGAATGTTTTCGGAGCCAATTCCAAATATTTCAAAAAATTTCACACGCAGCTCTCGAGGCAAGGGTTGAATTGGCAATCTGTTCCTCAGGTAATCTATGATCAGTTCCCTAGCATATGCCTGGAGGTATTGTAGTCAAACAAACTCCTTATGGCAGTTTGTCTCCAAAATAAGTTGCGAAGTTATCCCACTAATATTTAAAAGATCAAAACAGGCTACTTCTTCGTCCCCATCAACATAATACAATATAGTATTTCGATTCCGCTGTTTCTCTTTTTTCGTCCATCGCCATTACAAGAAGTAGAAAATCTCGCGATAGAACTTAATTCACCCAATGAAAACTAATAATAATAATAAAAACTACGTTTTACTCAACTATAGCCTTTAAAAAAACAATGAAAAATAGACTACGTAAATGGTGGCATTGGGTGCTGTGACCAGAAAGCATCTGTAGCAGACAACGAAAAATAGGAAATTGAGAGATAACATTATGAGTCAGTAGGGTTCGTGGTACTAGAAGAGGAGTAGGGGTGTCTCGGAATTTTAAGTTAGATATAACCAGTTAATACATAACTAATCGGGTAATGGTGACCCAGCGCGACCATTATAGGGTTAGGTGAACCCATCAACCTCATCGGTTATTTTCATAACACGTAGTAAACATCTTCAAGAATAAGCAAACTTGTCTTGGGTATCTCTAATAGACATAACAAGATAATAAACTATGGCTATTAGAGATACCCAAGATAAGTACTTAATTTTCCAATTTTTTATACCTAAGTGCTTATTCTGGAAGCTGTTTTCAGCCATAAGACGAGCCCGACAATTCTCCAGTCAATTTACTCAGTATGCAAATTATTAATTCATTGTGAGCACGTAAAAAATACAAAAATAAGGACGAGTTAAACCATTTTAAACATATTCACGCATATAGAATAAGATGGTCTAACTTAATTGCATATTAGATCAAATACTAATGTAATAATTAGGATGGACGTTAAGAAAAGGTTGCTGTTTTTACAACGGGGTAGCTCCCGCATGCGAGTTCAACGCATTCATCCGCTTTTCTGGAAACACGGCGAAGCAGCGGGAGTGTAAGAAGATAAAACCAACCGGAACAACCTGCCAAACGAGGAAAACTATTGTCTTCTCCCCTCGTGCCGTTGATTAGCGCGTTCTAGAATGACCAAGGACGCCGCGATAGTGTTATCGCCAGAGGATAAGGCAATTCACTAACATATTCGAGTAGCTCAAGGGAAAATTTTATTTTTGCGCTTCCGAGCGAACGATAGGAATATTTGAATCCTGCGAACGATTTATAATTCGAACGAATATAGAATCGGCGGCTTCGAAAGACAGGTTGAAAAGAAAAAAATAAAGACGGGCATTACATTACTCTAGGAATAAATGAAGGGGCAAATAAATAACCCATTCAGAGTTCGAAAGTACAAATGGAACATTTCATCAGGGTTCCGTTGTTCGGAAGCTCTTGGCAAGAAATAAAGCCATCTTGGCAGCAAACCTTGCCCCGTTTGCACCAAGGCCCATGAATTCTTAGGTGGATTCTAACCCAAAAATTTTCTACCGCTACAAATTGCCAATAGAGTTGATATTGCGTGGGAAAAGATATATATCTAGCATAATTGCCCGTCAAATATGACGGGTATGCGTGACTTAAGTATTAAGTTAAAATCGAAATAAAAATTAATGAAACCTACTTTTATATGCAGTAAAAAGTAAGCAATAAATATAAAATTCACATAATTGAGTGTTCCAGAAAGCAAAAATAGTTTTGGACTAATAGAAATTGTCTGACAAAGAAATACATTATGCTATACAATTCTTATACGCCCAAAATTATTTTTAATCTATGTAACATTTAATTTTGTCTCTCTCTCTCTCCCTCTCTGTCTCTCTCTTATATTAAAGCATTCAAAGCACGCATTCCTTACGCATATAGTATAAGGATTAAGGCGACAATACAATCTCGAGGTTTATCAATAACACGGTCAGAAAGGCAACATATCGTTCAAAAACTTAAATTTTATAAATAATATTATTTAAACGTAGAACTTGAGCGATTCTGTATCGTAGGCAAAATGCGACGATAAGAATAAGAAACGTCATTTTTTTCTTTAAAACGGTTCACAGGCCTAAAGATCGTAGGTCAATTCTTTTTTATTTTAATTTGCAAAAGAGTAAAAGCTATGTGTCTGTGTGTGTATATATGTGTATATATATATATATATATATATATATATATATGTCAACAAGGTGTTGGGATGAGGAAACCTCTGTAGCTGAAGAAGGAGTAGTTCCGAAAGCTTTACGTTTGTGATGTTTCTGTGTTTTTGTGTTATTTTACGTGTGTCGCTTCGACATCCCCGGGGCCTCGCCAACCTGAAGTCGTCTGATTGGTGAGTGCTCACTGGGTTTCCTCATCCCAACACCTTGTTGACATCCATATATTCATTTTACCTTTCCTTTTCCGTAAGTTGTTATATATATATATATATATATATATATATATATATATATATATATATATATATATATATATATATAATTCTAAAAATTAATTTAAGTAAATTACAGTATGACAAACTTACACTGATAACAAACGATCCCCAAACAACAGGCTTAAACGAACAATCATTTGTTCTGCGAAAAGAATTTAAAATTCGAGAGGGGAGAAAAAATGCGTCGCTATCCGACCGGCGACCTATCACGGATGAGCGATTCTTTTTAACCGTCGCAAAAGTCCGCAGCCAGTTCGTTTGCGCCGAATTCCCATTCGAAGGGAAAGAAAAATGGAGACAAAGTACGCGAAGACTCCACAATAGCTGTTCACAGGCGGCGAGGATATGTGATCTCATTAAAAAACATCAGATGGCCTCTTAACCTTAACAGGTTCAAGAGCTTTCGGTCGCGGATTCCCTCACAAGCTGACGGGGCAAAGGTCGGAGAGTAATCGCGTTCGAGATTCCTCTTCTCTTCCCGCCCTCGACGACCTCCATACCGCAAAATCCTACGAATAGCCGCCCAATCCGAAAATGAGCGGATTAACGCGGCACGGGAAGTTCGAACTAGAATCCCCTAAATCCAGCTCCTTTTTTGGAGGTGGAAAGGACGAAACTTCGTATCGACCTTTGTATAATAACGCCGATCTGATTCTGATTGAAAAGACTGATGACGCGGTTTAGCGACGAATGTACTCGTTAACCCTTAAGTAGGGACGTGGGGGGTCTATATGACTTCACTAGATATTTGATAGACCATTAAGACCATAAACAATTTATTTAATTTGTTGTTATTTTTGTTCAATAGATGTAATTTTTACTCCCATACGTCATTTTAGTATATTTTCCATCGATATAATTCATTAAATAAATAGAATAAACAACGTCATTATGATTAACGGAAAAATAGGACGGGGTCATACAGACTCCAGACGCCCACTTGTGTGTATGCGCCTACTTAACTGAAACGATCAAGATTATCTTCCTTATTCTCCTACGGTCGAAGAAAAAAGCTATGGAATAGGAATGAATATAATTACAATGTGGGAAATGTGTTTTGAGAGAGAAAGAGTATATGCTGCAAAGGACGATGTAAAAAATTAGTCACACGAGTTCAAGACCGATAACAAGTTTCCATTTTTTTAAGGTCCGCTAATCCCACATATTTTTACGGTCAGCGGATCTTAAATCGACATAAAAAATGAGACGAGATGAGAAATTGTCAGTCAATGGGTTAAACATATTTGATGAGCTGGAAAAGGCTGCTTGTGGCCAATGCTTGTCTAGTTATAACAGATGACACTAGAGCTGGTTATTAGGTCAAGGGAAAAGTTTTAACCATGAACATCAACCAACCGATAACATCCTTTTGCGTCAGGTTTCACTTTATACTAATGACTAAATAATAAATACGTTTCCGCATATTGGACCAAGGGAAGCATGATGAAATTTGATCCAGGTAAAATAAAAGATTTATCATTTTTATATCTTTTCTCTCTTCGTGTGGCTCGGAAAAGGACGAACCTCCGTCCACATAATTAAGCATGGCTAATTCTAATTTAGACTGATTTACACTAAAAAAGGACACGCATGGGTGATATAGTTCAAGAGACCGATCAATATCGCCTTCAATTCCGTCCTTGATTTACATTTTCAACTGTCAGATATAAATTACGTAGTGTTATTCCGCTGGCCGACCGGATTAAAGCAAGCTTTCGCGCGCCTAACATAAGATAAACAGCCATTCGCTGGCATTGATATTTTTGACTGATGGGTTCGACCACGAAATTTTTTGCGGGACTCTCAAGGTCACACGATCGTAAAATTTTGACAAGAATTTTTTTCCCGTGAAAGATCGGTCGTTATAGATATTTCCACCGGAAGGGTGACGCGTCGCTGATTTGATAATCGCAAAGACTACCAATTTATTTTTCTATTCGGGCCATAGCGATTTTTTAACGGACATTAACCGTGCTGAATTTCAATCGAAAACTCCCAAGTATATCGTACGATTAATATCAGCATTGCTGTGCCTCGCAGAAATAAGCGATTAAAATGCCAAACAGCAAAGCGCGTAAATATTTCAATGGCACGTTCTTCATTCGCCGTTCTTCGTCGAAAACGCGATTTGTGATATAATTTGCAAAACTCTTGTGATTAATCTTCAAAAGGTGATTGCGATGCCGTTGGCTCTATTGGGTTGTTTACCGCTGCCTCGTTTTAAACATTAAAACAGAATCTATTTTAAGAGAAACCTTCCTCAATTACGATGATTTAACTAGGGCTTAGTTTTGAGCAGAAAATCGAGTTTCTTAATGAATTCTTTTTAGAGCACTTAATTGACATGCACACACCGTAGCTGTAATAACAGATCGACAATAATAACTTAAGTAAACTACTTTTGATTTGTTAAATACAACTGTGCTCGTAAAGTGTTTCTAAAAACGGAACATGGAATATTCAAAAGGCAAAGGCTGATTACGAAAGACATGCAGTCAATCATTTTAATTAGGTCAAAATCACGAAAGAGGAAGGGGATATTTTGAAGGCAGATCTATTCAAATTTATTCTCAAGTGCAAAGGAACGGGTGAATAAATTTCGCACATTTAGCTCAAGTTGCGATTTTTAAGCTTTATACCAGTCGCGGAAAAAAGAGAATTAATCAACGTGAGGTTTGATGAATTAAATTAGCCTAACAGAAAAGAGGTTACATTTTTTCGATGGAGAAGGTAAAAATTCAGAGTTTAGAGATTTTTTCCAAGGTGACATTCCGACGAAATACAAAAAAATATTAATTTTACATCACTTGGACTCGAGCGAGAGGTGTAAAAAACGAGCGAGCCTTGATGTTCCGGAGAGTTTATTCCGGGAAACCCGTATTTTTTATTCAGCAAACGATGAATTACTTGATGCCGCCTAGAGCACGTCCGAGTGGATGCAATGGGAAAAACAGATTCCAGACTCAACGTCAAAGGAACGTTCTGCGCCACTTCAAAAACCGAGTCGGCGAAAATGACGGCGGCTGCAATTCCACCATTGAGTCACAAGACCCGCTTTGTTCCAGCAGCAGCAGCAGATTCAACAGCTGCCGCTGCCAGCGCAAAACAGAAGCGATGTTCCTTTTTTCTCACGGGTCGACTTGATCCCGCAAACTAATCCGACTCTCACACCTCTTCCTTTTAGAGCACGTTCCATTAAAATATTTTTCTTCCATCACCTCGTCTGTACGACCGAATCTCCCTTTATTTGTGCTAACTTTTTTCTCAAGACTATCCAACGAATATTCATGTATGTATGTATATACACTACATAACCTGGAGCTTCTGATGAGCGATCAGCCACGGCACCGAAGAAAAATAGTCATCTATTGAAATTTTTATGGGAATTGTAAAACAATAATGAAATAAATTGAATTTTTAATTTGGTACAAATGTACTATGCTGACTTTTTTGCAAAAAAATCTAAAACACACAAAACAACGCAATAAAGCTAACGTATATAAAATCACCGTATCAGTATTAATCCACAAAGATTAAAAAACCGACAGGGTGACGTCCTTTTAAGGTATTTTCTTCTCCGTTTCTTCCTTTCTAACATTCTACGACTTCTACCCGCTCCCCTAAACTTAACACTTCCCTCTTGCTACCCGACAACCTATGAAGTGCTTCTCTCAGTTACTCAAAATCACATGCTTCGCCTCCTCAACAGACGTTATTCACATATTTCGGGATTACCAAGATAAACTTAACAAGCATGCCACGATATTCGGCGATTTACCTCTATAAATTACATTTATCTGTCGTTTTTATTGGTAACATAACTTCATTTTGTGAGAATATTCGCAAGAATATATTTCCCTGACGAAGGCGTAAATCTATGGAAATTAATCATAACAAACTAAATAACGAAATTAATAACAGTAGGGCTGATTATACAATTGAGATTGCGACACCGGTCGCTATAATTTAAAATGGAATAGGAAATTATAAAGTTAATCCTTTATTCTGTTAAATCTCTGCTGAAGAAATATTTTGTTGTTAATGGATGAACACATTATCACATGTATCTGATGTGGCGGATCAAAAAAATATTTAAAGAATAAGATCTATTATTACCCTTTGATTCAACGCGGGTAATTCTGCTCGCTAAAATTTTCCTTATAATCCTCTGAATACCTTGACAACTTTTAAAAATTATCTCACATTAGTATATCACAGAAACTTCACATACACGGACCTTTCACCAAATGATTGGCGAATTCTTAATATCTTGTAAGTGGTTCGAGGGAGCTGTAAGTGCAAGTGAATTCTGCTACTAAGAATAAGACGAAAAACAATGACATGGTGAAAAGCAGAGAAAAATCAAAATATTTGAAATTAATTTTTTGGTTTATAGTTTCACAGTAATTTAAATTACCATTAGTAAGATTAAATGGTCGGGATTAAAAAAATACGAAATCCTGGAGTGTTGTCTTTGGGCAAAATATATAAAATAAAACATTTTCTGTGAATGCGCGCAAGCTTATTCCCAGAGCGTGCGAAACTGCATCCGAGAGCTGAATAAGCTTCCGCACTGTCGGGTATATTTCCCCACAGGCACCCGAACGCGCCTTCTTGCACGCTATGGGCGTGACCCCTAATTATTTTCTCGAGATATTTATAGGCGACGATTAACCGCTAACTTTGAGGAGTTTTACCGAGCTAGTTTTACAAGTCCGACTCAGCGGAGGAACTGAGGAGGGGTGCAATAGACGCCGCTTTGTTAATGCGCAAGTGACAGCCCGCGTTTCGCAAGTGCATCTCACGTGTTGTCCTGCCCGAGGACACGAAGCACTTTCTAAAAGTAAGCAGAACCACTGGCGGTTCACGGAGTGTATCAAAAGGGTTATAGAAAAAACAAATCCTTCGCTCTTGACACACACTAACTGACCAAAACTTTAAACATGGTGCTTGATAAGTAACTCATTTTTCTTACTTATAAGCAGTGACTGATGGTGAAATTTGGGAGCCCAGGATTAATGCTATCTGGGAGCCCTTAATATAAACCAATGAAAATAAAAAGTATCTTTATAGATCCAATATTTTATTGAAGTATGACAACCGGTTCCGCTGCGTTAAGAGCATCATCAGTTTATTGGTGAGTTATGATAAATTAATAACCGAATGGTTCCACAAAGTTATTTTAAGCAAATATTTTCAGTGTGAATAGCAAGTTCTACAAAGTTACGTCTAAAATAGTATACCAGTGGCACCAAATCTTTTCGAGTGTGAGAATCACTTTTCAACCTCCAAACATTTCGCAGATCACATCATGCTAATAGTTTGTTTTACCCTCCGTTATATTATGGAAATCTAACACAATAATAAAGAAATAATATGCACTCAGCAATCGTTAGTGATGCTCACACCTTAAATTTTGTGAAATTCTTATTTGTTACATCAACAAATACATTTGCGGAGTATAGCAGTGAAGATGTTCTTTTTTTCCGTGGACTCCCTGTAGTAGCGTGGCGGACTATCAGTGGTCCGCGGCACAGTTTGGGAACCACTCTGGTAACTATACTATATAAATGCACAGACTTCGCCCGCTGCAAAGCTTTTTGGGATTCCTAGTCGGCAAGGTTCTACGAACCTTATCTTTTCACCAAAGGAAGGTGTTATGACAAAAACAAATAAAAACTACAGAATTTCTTTTTCTTCCGAAAAAAGTGTTAATGTCGAAATCTTCGTTCGTTCAAAAGTCTTTTAATTGCTTCCTGTCCTTGTATTTCCCGCCGTTCGCCGCAAAGACAAACACGGCTTCGTGTGGATGTGGCTTCAATTCACAGTCTAACGCGAGCGGGCGACAAAGAAGAGCTTCCCAGGGGAGCGCTCCCGCTATCTCCTTTTGAATGACATAAAAACAAATTGGCACAGGTGATTCACTCGTCATGCACTCGTGACTGGGAGTCTGCACACTAATCCGCGCACCATCTTTTGGATTTTAGCCAACGAGCTCAACAACTATTTTTCCCTGCAATCTTTCTGAATCTTTCTTAGTACACTGTTAATGAAAAAGAAGTTGCAGTAGGCTTAGAATGGTTAAAACTAATACCGTATTTACTCGCGTACCATGCACACCCCTATTTTCGAGCCAGTTCGGAGGGAATAAAACAAATTTGTGCCTGAATAATTTCACATCTGGGATTTAAATAAAAAGTCCGCCTCTTCACCGATTTCCCCTCCCTGAAACAAGGTCCGTCAAAGTTAAGCATCTTCTCCCTCCTTCCCCCGTGACGCAATTTATTGGGCGATCTCTTTATGCCGATGCTAGCAGAAATCTCCTCCTTGGTAGTCGCCCCTCTTATGTTAAAGGGGCATCAAGGACTCACGATGAATTCGGCGAACACAGATACCAGATGCCAACTTATTCCGGAAAAAGTATAGTTATAAATTGGTAGTAATTTGTTTATGACAGAACTGCTTATTTTGAGTAACAATAATAAACTTAAAACTCATTAAACTCATTAATATTATAATAATACAACGTCATCTCAATCATCAAAATACTTCGCGCGTATACTTCGTTGAATATTATTCGTCTTCTCCGAGTATAAACGTAGACGTAAGCGTGTTGCAGTGAATTTACTATCAATACTCGCGATTTATATAACCTCTTCAGAAACCCTCATGTAGGACGCGCGGTCTCTTTCTTACCAACATTTTGGGACAAAGTTGCGCGCGGTAGACGAGTAAATACGGTAGCTCGAGCAAATTACTACAAACCGAAAATAGTACCTTTAAAGTCGCAAGAACGATTTAACACCACAAAAAGTAATTGACCTCTGTATAGTTTTTTCTGCGAGGCACTCTCGAGGTGTAATATCGAGTCAGCCCTGCAACATAGTTGTTAGAATCCATCTTTTTTTCTTGAAAACGGCACATTTACGGATGGAAGCGTTTTTTATACTGTATTCCTGTGGATTTGTATTCCCTCCAAATTCACCGCCCATTCAACAACGTGAGCGCAAAACCTACCACGAAAGTAAAGCTAAGCGTATGAGAATGAGGTGTATGGCAAGGCAATGAAAAACTGGAACGCATACATAAAAAGAAATTATAATCTATAAACGAAACCCTTTGATAAACCCCAGCAATTCTGATAATAAAATAATGGCCGTTATTGTCCCTAAATATCCATATTTAAGAAAAATCTCGTGGCAATGAGTTTAAGCAACGCAAGCACTAAATAATATACTGAACGGTTAAACTATTTTCCGACAATTTAAAAACGTAAAAAGATATTTTTCATTAAAAAATTCCAAACTAATTTACAACTGAACAGATATAAATCCATAAAGACAGGAACAATATCCCGACAAATTGAAAAAGACGAAATTCGTCCTCATTACATTAGATATCTACAGTCAGAGCCCGATTTAGCGCCACTCCCGCTTATCGCCCATGAATCGTTGCGTACAGAAATTACGTCTTATGATTGCATAGAGCAAACAGATACGTCGATTTACCATTGCCCCCGCTTTAACGCCAATGTCAGCGATGGACAAACGGTAGCGCTAAATCGAGGTTTGACTGTACGTCGCTTGAGCCGCCAAATTTTCTTAACGGGCTCCTCCCACAATCTCACTTGGAACCCAACACTTGAAAATTTCTAAGAACAAACTAAGCTAGTTTAATATCTAGAAAAACACTTATCTTCATAGGACAAATGCCCATCGCGGATTTATATTGACGTATTACATTGTCATTTTAAGTTTTAATCAACAACATTGAATTTAAAGGAAAGAAGCGTGGGCATTCTAAGAGAGAAAGGATCGATGAGGTAATTAATCGAATAAAGACTGCGAGGATAAAGGCGGCGAGAGAGAAAGATTGAGATTCAGGGCAGATTGAAGGAAAGGGATAGTTGCAAGAAGATCGACGTCACAGAAGTAATCAAGTAGGAAGTTTTATATAGCTGTGAATGTCTTCTCTTTTGAAAGGATAATATAGCTTTTGGATGTCATAATAAAGAAATTCTCAGGGCCTTAAATATTACCGAACCACTAAGAGGATCGAAAAGTTAAGAAATCGGGTAATTTCCTTTCACGATTTTTTCATCCCGATCCAGAAAAATATATCAGAAAACACACTCTTTGGACCGAGATATTTTGCTATACTCGATGGAATTTATTCAAACAAGAATTTCATAAAACACATTTGCATTTAAATGAGAGTTTTTATATGAGACAGCTAGTTAGCTAATGACTTATAAATCCGATCATATTCTCTTCCAATCGGCACACTTTAATGGCAACACGTTTTGGAAAGACTTGTAAAATATTTCCACGTTGAATTTTCCGCGACCCTTAGTTTGAATATCCCTGAAGCCATAAAACGATTGTTTATTTGTAATATAAACATTCGGTGGATCACCACGAATATTTCTCAGTTGAATTCCATGCACGGTTTACCAAACTGTTTTATGCTGTGGTAGCGAAGGAAGTAATTTAAGATGGTTCCTTAGAATAAATACTCTTGTACAGCGGAAGTAACGTATAACATTACTTCTTCGGCACTCACAATTTTTCAAATTTAGGAACATTAAATAAGAAAATATTCCTTAAAACGTATAAAACTGAACATAAAAAACAGAAATGCATTTAGAAGCACTTCCAATGAGGCAACCGGCGTACCCGAGCATTTGGACGTTGCCTCGCTCGCACTTCATTTTGATAATGTATCGTTTCATATTGTTCTTTCAAGTATCTAGGGTTTTCGCAGGTTTTTTCCACCCCCTTCACTTCGTGGGTGTTTTCCTACGTGGGTTTTTACTAGGTTGGTCAAGGCAGGTCCTTCCTAGGTTTTTCCCACAAACACCATGTCTTTCTTGGAAGTTTTCCTGAATATGTACCTACCTATTTCGCACTGTCTGTATTTAGTGTATTATTATCTAAATAGTTTTGACGTTAATATTACTTTTTTATAATATAATTTAACATAGACGATGGGTTAAATGTAACAGTGGACCTTATGGTCTAAATTTCGCCCAAATAAAGACATTTATCTATCTATCTATCCCGTCCCGCCAAACCTGCCTGGTTGCTATGGAAGCTATCTACGCCATAGTACATCTTATTCGTAAGCTTTATTGACCGATATTTCCACCGGTTCGCTAACACGGGGCGACGTAAATACGATAATGAGCAACACGAGCTTTTACCGCACATCCGCGCATTTCGACGTTTTTTTCCAGGGCCCAGATATCCGTGGCACCTCAAAACGCGCAGGGCGCTCTCTGGTGTCCTCTCTGCGAAAACACGGATGGGAAGGGCAAACAAACAGACAGCCAAGGCTCGAGCGATGCCATAAGGCGCTCCCACACGGCGTCCGCACGCGATCTCCCTCCAAAAAAAAAACAAACGAACGTGGATCAGGTGCGTGGGCGTATAAAAATTTAATCCATAAAAAACCGTCCTTTGAACGATCTCTATCATTCGTCAAAAAAATAAGCGGACAATCTTGTCCACGCGAAGAGCGCTAATGGAACTAAATCAAATAAATGCGGAGCAAACAATGGGCGTGGGTTCGCGGAACATCCAGGCACGACATCAACCAGAGGAAGAGGAAAAAACAAGAGAAGCTAGGTTTAAGAGAGGGAGAGATTATGCGTGCCTTTTGTGCGCTGGGAAATAAAAAGCAAAAAGAAAACGCGACGAGAACGCTCAACAACAACAGGTCAGCGAGATTCATGCCGACCAGAGTAATTTGAAATGACAGAGAGAGAGAGGGATAGAGAAAGAGGGCGAAAAAGAAATGGTATACGGCTCTCCCGATGGAAATATCCACGCCAGGGGACGCGGGATCCTTTATTTTACGACCATCCTAGGAGACAACGCCAACTTCCGGAAAATCGGAGGGCGAGGATGAGCCCATCTCTCTCTCCATAAATATATATATAAAAAACCTCCCACGCCCTCAAGGCACTCGTTGAGGATGATGCCATTTTAGGGTGGGGAAGTGTCAGATTTTTTCTCTCTCTCTCATGACGACCAAGAGAGATAACGAGGAGGGATACGATCCCTTCCCTTCCTGGACTAAGCAGGGAATGAAGAGCACTAGACCCTTTTTTCCGAGCAAATGATCCATTCCGGATATAAAATATCACCTCTCCCGGAAAGTATTCGGATTTCCGTAGAAATGAAAAATTGCTCGACGAACGTAACAGCCACTTTCCCAGATTGTCCGCGGCACCTAACTCGTGTTAACGGCAAGGGAATTTAAGGCGGTTACGACACCGTAAAATTGACGATGCTGTGCTTGGAAAAGTTTGCATCGGCGTCTTCGGTCCGATTTTACGATAAAAACCAATCAGAAGGGTTTATTTGAAATATTCCGCGGTCGTAATAGCGCGCAAACAAGGTTTACGACAAGGGTTATCCGAACAACTACGACAGTCGGCAATAAGTATCATCAGGAACGAAATTAATGTATGTAAATGCGTAGAGTTGTGATAGAAAAGATAATAATTTCAACCATGACTCATCCGTAGGTTCGAGCTTAGCGGATTTTGATGGAATTTCCTAAATAAATTTGCGGGAATTAGTAAGTCGCTGCCACCTACTTTAAATATTATAACAATTGGTGAATATAACAGTATTCAACTACAGATGAAAATGCCGCCAACCATAATGATGCTGTATTTCAAAAGGACACTTGTTGGAACAACACGTTCCGAAAAGCTTATTCATTTTTTATAAGGCACATAGACGTATTTTAGATACAATCTAAAGTTTAGGGCAGTATCGCAATTTAATTTGCAAAATGAGCTCTGAAAGAACATTTTTCTCAAAATTTACGGAATTCTTTTTTGCGTGACGAAAAAAAAATTACATCACGTCTGGAAATCAAAACAGGCAATAAAGAGAATTCTTTTTGGGCGAGGCTAAACCGTTCCAAAAAAACAACAAAATTCTAGATTCTGATTAACTGTATCGATCTCTCAAGATACTGCGCAATTTAATGATGTTACGGCGTAATAAAACTGCAAACCACCATCTAAACCAGGGGTCCCCAAACTACGGCCAGCGGGCCTCATCCAGTCCGCTCAGTGATTTGATCAGGCCCGCCTTACCAGCAAGAGTATTCATTAGATATGATTTATGATATCTAAACGACATTTTTCGAGTGAATGGCTGAAATTTACTTTCAATATTAGCGAATTACATATTACAGAATTGAAAAAATTCTCAAAACTTGCTCTCTGAAATTTTCACACAGCCCGATCAGTCATTTGAAATGCCGCATATGGCCCGCACAGTGGATCATGAAGTCTCATGTGGCCCTTTTAGTAAAAAGTTTGGTAACCCCTGATCTAAACGAATATAAAAAAAAGCCCAAAATCTTTTGTGCTTTTGCTTTTGCGCATAAAATATCCCCACACGAGTCGGTGACAGGTGCCACGGTGGCGCGAAAAAGCGATATTAGCGGGTTAATCTCATTAGAGTCTATTACTCCAAAACGAAAGTCACTTTTAACACGCACCACAAAGGGAAATGCGAAGTATGCGAACGTTAGCGTGATCTAACTCCATACGAAGCTTTCCCGAGGAGAGCGTGCTTTCTCGTTTCGATAGGAAAAACATGCGTGCATTACCTTCTTCCCTGCATACAATATCGCCGGGTAATCGGACATTGACCCTTTATAGAAAAACAGCGCCCGTTCAAATCAAAATTTCTAATTTGCGCCGGATTGATAAAATCCGCCTCGCTCATACAGTTTTCGAAAGCATAAAAATAAATAAACCACTATTCTACATGTTTCGAAAGAAACGCGACGGAAAATCTTCTTAAAGATTACCGAAGGGCCGTGTGGCGAAAAACATATAGGTACATGATTTAACGAAAATCTCTAGATCGAAAAGGAATGTAGATGCCATAGTTCCACTTGCAGTCATTAACCCCTTGAGTTCTTTTATTAAGCGGCACGCTGCATGACCTGGTAACAATTGTTCATATGGCTGACAACGTACATTTTTTACAGAATGACCATGCGTATCATTCTGCATCTAACCAAGCTAGACAAAAGAAATTTTCTGGGTAGTGCTACAATGCTGCACTAAATGTAAATTTGTCTAGAATGTCAAATAATTGTTCCTCTATCTTAGAATTTTACGCAAAATTTCGCGTTCAAGACGCCATTTTCCCAGACGTAAGAAAAAAATTTATGATGGGTATCTGAATCGAAATGTAAAACAAAAGATGGCTCATTAAATTTTCCGCGGAATGTAAAGGAAGCGCTGTCTAAGTGTTATAAATTTGGATCCAAGAAAAAAAATCGAAATCGCAAACGAGTTACACCCGTGGTTTTGCCGTTCGATATGGCCACGTTTGAAGCTCGTTATTATGAGTCAATGAATAAAAACAACATCCCACATCCGAAACCGAAAACAATACAATCGCAACTAAAAATCAATATTAAGATTTATTTTTATAAAGAAAAAATTCAAGAGTTGCTCCCGGTCACTCCCATAAAAATATTCAGTTTTTTCGATACATCCGTAAATATTCTGGGGCATAATATGCTAAATGATAGAGGATCAATGACGGACTGTATGGAATGGCCGACTATATGCGATAAGATACTCATTGCACTACCATAATTGAAGCATATAAACAATTTTGTAGGTACGCTTCAAACGATTTTTATACTGATTTGCATTTTTAATGATTAAGTACTAAGGTAATAATTTTTACATATGTAAGGGAATAAAATGTGTAATTCGATTACAAATGTGTGCTGAAAAAACGCGCAAAAATGGGAGATAATTTTTAAAATAATGGATAACAAACAAATTTCTCCGATTTCACACTATTACACAAGTTTGAATAAAAAAATGATCAAAAGCACACCAGAATTCTCAACGTATAACAGCGCCAGCAAGAACTTAAAATCAAATAACGGGACGCATTTTAATTTCAACGACGAGTCAGAAAAAATCCCTTCTGCTTCGAGGGAATATACATTTTAATTTTTTTTAATCGCACTGCACCAGAGCCAATGCTCGACGATCAATTTTTAAAGTTCCACAGTTCAAAAAACACATGCGGCATAAAGGAGAGGACATGTAATAACGAAAGGGGTAAAGAGAGACATAAAGACGCATTAATTAGGGTGGGAGGTGAGGGGCAAGCAGAGGTTCGGTCCTGAATGAAGCTCCAGGAAGGGAGGGAGGAATGAGACGAAAGTGGCAGGTGAGAGGAGGGAGAAATAAAGAGGGGAAGGGAGTGATGGGGGAAGGGAAAAATGGGCG
This sequence comes from Tanypteryx hageni, assembly GCA_028673005.1. Classification (NCBI taxonomy): domain Eukaryota; kingdom Metazoa; phylum Arthropoda; class Insecta; order Odonata; family Petaluridae; genus Tanypteryx; species Tanypteryx hageni. The sequence goes on along the minus strand of CM054116.1, from coordinate 86,918,753 downwards.
ACGATGGGCGTGGTCTTAACGAGCCTCTTGGGCGTCCTTATGCAATCGAAGTGGCATCAAGAGCGAGGAGGGGCATGCGGGATGGCCCTGGACCTTCACTGTTTATTTTTTTAATTCCATTAATGCGAATGCGAAGCAGAAAGGGGGGGGGAGAGAAAATGTATGGCATTATTCAAAGTGACCGACTCTGCGGATAAGCAATCGCAATCCCATTTACATTATCACCGCAAGTTCCGGAGGGAAATGAGAGTAAAGTGACTGGGAATCAAGATTAAGGGTCATCATCATCGGCTCGCACCGCTGGCCTTTTAATGGAATGCGGAGAAGAATGCAATCGGAACGCCGACAAGGTTGTTCCATTTCCCCCTCTCTCTCTTTCTCCCTCCTCGTGATAACGAGGCATAATTATCACGATTACTGAACTGCTGAGGGATTCCTGGATCAACAATTACACTAAAAAAATCTGATGTGGCCAGCGCATGACTTTCTTCATAAAGAGTAATGAATATGATTGCAAGAAGTACTCGCAAGTTGCTCTCGACTACAGCTTCCTCAAGAACAAAAATCGCTAAGTACACATGCGAGTCATTTTTGAATAATTATCACAATGGAAAATACTTTGAATCAATTTTCAAATTGAAAATATAATAAGAAAAAAATTATTGTTTTTTGCTGTGGATATAACAAAATATGTAGTGATGCGCATCCTAACAATGATACAAAACCATTGTGGAAAATATTCGCGATTAAAATTACCATTGGCGGCGCTGGCACCGCTGTCAATATTTACAAGAAAATCTTTTTACAAAATATGATGCTGAGATAATTTTGATCGCAATTAAAATTATCGTTGGTAGCGCTGGCATCGCTATCAACTATTCGATATTTATCATAGCAACGAAAACAAAGCTTTCATCTAGCAGCATTCAACGTACTGAACATACATTCAGACAGAGAATCGAAATATTATATTTCTGGAACAAGTCATTCCATGCAAAAATGTTTCATACACAAGTTATTGCAAATTATATTTTCTACAACTTTGAATTACACAAATTAAGTCCTATAGGAGATATTTGTCGGAAACAAAAATAACAAGAGTGAAGCTCTGCTTCCGGTTGGCCAATTTTAGCCAAAATCTTATCAGACCTTGATTTTCTAATAAAAATCTTAAATATAAGTTTTGTGCTGATCTGAGTAGCAGGGTTTAAGTAAGAACGTCCACAAAATTCCTATCACACAAACACACAACATCATCGAGAAAACAGTGAAAAGTTATTCGGGAGACCTTAAAAGATGTATTTCCGTTGAAATCTCGAATTCGATTTTACTCATGAAAACAATATTTTCTCTCTACTGCGTATGGGGAATGTAAAAATAGTCGAAAACATCCGATTCTTGAGGAAAGTCATGGAGTGGGAAAATCACCGGAAATCGCCATGGTGAAGTATGATGCATATTACTAAGCGTCCTGTGCATATGCTAATAAGGGTCCACATCACCTTGGAAAAAACTATAAAATTTGATTTTTTTCCGCCACGAGAAATCTTTTTCTAAAGGGAGAAAAAATCGCAATCATATTTGATAAAAAATAATAAAAAATATTTCCATCTATATGTTTATTGTTTTTTAACGCTAAGTCGTCGTGGAACGATAATCAAATCTTTGGTGTTCAAAAAGGAATGTTAAGCTTCTTCAGAGCCACGATCCACAATCTTCTGGTATTTGTTACTTTCAGAAAGAAAATTTTTACTTAAATACCACGGCCATAAGATGGTTGAGCAAACCATATGAGTATTTCAGATACAAATTGGCCTATCCGTGGTTAATTCCCCGAAGTTAGAATGAAAAGCTCTTATAAGAATCGGTGATCTGCTAAAAACCATCGACATCGGAAGTTTCGAAGTTAAAATGTGAACGTGTTTTATCCATCAGTTTGATAGCCGTAGGGCCCTGAATAAAATATGAGACATTTTGGAAATGTTCAGTCTCTAATCCGTATTTAGGAGTAAGATTAACAGATATGTCGAACCATATTTCAAGCCCGCATTAATCCCTTCACGGATTTTCGCCGAATGTCTGCGGGAGGTGAACGAATTGAAATGTCTGACCCCCGTAAATTAATTTCTGATCATTTTAATCAATATACTGCACCTGTTACCCTAACCTTTCACATCTACATGATACCCTGCAAGTCACCTTTTTGGTGGATGGCAGGAGGTGCAGTGCACCAAAAGGTCACTAGTTTTCCTACGTTATCTTTTCCTATTATGTTCTCTTATCGTCCTAGGGAAAAACGATCCTCTATATCGCTCCGTTCTAGAACCGATCTGGCGAATCTTATTCTCGCTGTCCTGCCTTCCGAGATACGTTGGGCTTTTGATAAGTCCTACTACCTCATTCGCTAGTCCCTCCGACATAAATTTTTCCAGTAGTTTAAATCTAGCCTGCAGCTTACGTTCCTCTAACGATTTCCATTTCAGATTTTCTATTAATGATGTTACGCTTTGTTTACTATCGTAATTTCTCTTTACAAATCTAGCTGCCCCGCGCTGAACATTTTCTATCTCGTTAGTGAGTCCCTTTTCGTAGGGGTCCTACACAGCTGACGCATATTCGACCTGCGCTCCAACCGATGATAAATAACATAATTCTCACACTTTTTCGGAGCTATTTCGAACTATTCTTCCTATAAAGGCCAGCTTTTTGTTAGCGGCACCTATCAATCGGCGAATGTGGGTGTCCCACGAGAGATCACGATGGATCGTGACTCCAAGATATTTAATCGAGTCTGAAACTGGAATCTCTACTCCATCCAACGAATAATTTATATCCAACGAGACATTCTTCGTTCTCCAGAAATTGATGACGCAGCTTCTATTTGGGTTGATCTCAAACTGCCATTCCTTACACCATGCAGAAATAGCTTCTAGATCATTTTGGAGATACTGATGGCCTTCCGGATTGCTTATTTCTCCATAAATGACGGTGTCATACGCAAAAAGCCTAAGTTTAGTTTGACTACTTAGCTGATATTGCTTATATAAATTATAAATAATAACGGACCAATTACACCACCCTGTGGAACGCCAGAGAAAACCTCCACTAAGTTCGAGGATTTCCCATATACGTATAACAACCTTCTGCTTCCTATGATTTAAAAATTCGCGGATACAACTAAAAATTTTGGAATTAACGCCTAAGCTTTAAAATTTCGTTATTAACTACTTGTGAGATATCTTATCAAAGGCTTTCCTAAAATTTAAGAAAACGGCATCGACCAGCCTATAATTTTATCCGCTTCTCTGTATACAATTCACAAAAAGACCGAGCTGAGTATCACAAGACCTATCTTTCCTGAAGCCGTGTTGACAATCACCTAACAATGGCTTACTATCAAGAAATCACATTATGTTGCTAACGAGTATATGCTCGAGAATCTTGCACGATATCGAAGTTAAAGAAATCGGCCTGTAATTTTCTGGGTTCTCCTTGTCGCCGCCCTTATGAATTGGGGTAACGTGCGCTAACTTCGTCGTTAGGGACCTCTCCGCGGGATATGGATTTCTCTAATATTATCCGAAGAAAAGGTGCTATTTCTTCAGCTAATTCTTTTAAAAGGCGAGCAGGAATTTCTTTGGGGCCAGTGGCTTTGTTAGGTATGATGGAACTTAATTGCCTTGCTATTTCTACCTCAGAAAATACTATATCGTCCATCAGGTCGCTCCTTATAGCTGGTGCAAAATGTACGCATTGGTCGTTGACGGCTGTAAATGCTTTTACAAAATGACCGTTTAACAGGTTGGCTTTTTCTACGCTATCATGAATAACGGCACCCGAGTCATTACGCAGGAACCTTTGAAAATATATCACACTCTACACCGACTATCTACATCAGCGGTATCCAACCTGGGGTACGCGAGGTCTTTCCAAAGGGTACGCAAATATATTAAAGCAGAAAGTTCAAGTTTTCCCACAGTACTTTCCCACTCGACAACTGGCATCGCCATGTTCCTCCTATTCCCCATCTGACTTGCAGTTATCTTCCTTTTCGTCAGTTTCTTCTGGTTAAATAAACAAACATTAAGAAATTAAGTTTCTACTTACTCTTTATTCGTGATAAAGTCAGCTTATGACATTTAAATAGAGAGCACAGAAACGCCGGAAGGGAGGTAAAAAAACAGACAATCGAAGGGTGATTACGGTTAGGAAAAGACAATGTGGGAGAAAGAGTGAAGAGAGGAATTATGCAGTAATTAATGCAATTTTGACGAATTAGTTACAAAGTTTGAATCAAGGGAAGGGGAGTACTATTGGGAAAGAGTTACTCATATATCATGGGGTACACATTATTTTTTAAAATGTTTTAAGGGGAACGGCGGCAAAAAGGGGTTGAATGCCATTGATCTACATTACACTTGCTTAATCTGCCGAACGATTTTCCGAATTCTACAAAGTTAACATACCATAATAATTATATGATGAATACTTAATTTAAGCATTACTGTTTAACAAACTTTCAGAATTTTCAGTAAATCCCATGCTACAATACGAGGAAAATATTTCATCTTTCGAGAGAGTGGTGAAATCGTCAATAGCAACAAAGTAAATTCATGTTTAAGTTCATATTAATAACAAATATGAATATTTTTTCATGGAAATACCTTATTGTAAAATAAAAACATTAACATAGCGACTCCCAACTATGCATATGCGACCCCCTTCTTAAAGCAGCCGTCCTTATACTATAAGGAAGGCTGCCTTAAGAGAGGGGGGGGTATTATTATTTTTAATGTCATGCCTTTCTTATGTTTTATGTGGCTCGCCAAATATTTTGAATTTCAAATATGGTCGGGAAAGGGTTGGGGAGGCCCTGCCATATGGCGACCCCATTAACCTCACCGATCAACCAAAAAACTTACAATTTAATATTGACCTCAATATATCTATTTTACTCGCGCAAAAAATTATTTTATTCGAGACGTATTCATATATTAAATTCCAAAATAAACATTTTGTCTTCATGACTCTCTAAAATTCTTTCGCGACCCCCTGTAAACCATTCGCGACTTCCAGTATGGGAACCACTGCATTATCACATCCCTCCTGTTGCAATTTTTTACACCATATGCATGTTAATTTCAATGACAGTACAAGTCCCGATTATCCGAGTTTTGTATTATCCGTGGCCAGCGTTGTTCGTCAGCTAAAAGAAAAAAATCCGAAATGAAGAAGTAGTTTGAACTAAAAACTGAATTAATTCAGCGCAAACGAGCAGTCGGTAGATGATTTACTATTGTAATGAATTGGGGTAGTTTCCCATTAAAATATAAAAATCTCGAGAGAATTTATGACACTTTGATACACAAGGGATGTGGAAATAAATAATATTCCTGCAATTGTTACTATTCTGTTCCGCGATTGACTGAATTTTAGGTGCTATGGGTTAATTTAGTCAATATAGTTTATTGTTTGGTCTATAAGAATTGGGGTCAATATTCGGTCAATCCGGAGGGTGGGTTCTGGGCTCAAGTCCATAAATGTACAGACAAATCCGCCCCTATATTGTTATCTAATAACACCATTTAATATGCTCATCTGCGACGACTACAACATTCAAGAACATTTTTGTTAGCACACCCAGTTTGCTACATCAATGAAACGTTTCTGAATAATTCCACCGGTTTCTTAAGAGAATTACTTTCAAATGTAGAAGAGTTTTTAAAATAGCGTAGGCTTACAAGTAAGGCTATTTAGTTAGTAGGTACTGCAACATCTCATTTAAGTAAAAACAGAAATAAAGAGAAAAATAAGCAATTTTTCGGTTCCCTAAACATTGCGTCAAAGATTCATTTGATGGTCCAAATGGTACTAGGAAGATTGAAAAGAAAATGCAAACATTTATTGCAATATCTGCAAATTACTGATAAAGGCTATGGACTTGTTAGCTAGTATTTAAAGAAAATAAGGATTAAAGATGCGTTCTGAGTGACGGATGCTTTGAACGAGTTTCCTGCTCGACAATCCAAAAACAGTGGTAAAAAATATGATTGCAGATCGAATGACGAAGAAAATACAGGAGATAGGTAATAATGGGGGAGTGAAAATTAAAATTAAATTGAAGCAATGTCCAATTTTTCCATTATATGAAAACGTTGCTAGTTAAAATGAATAACTTTAACTCGAGGTTTGGATAAGTCGAACCTCTTCTGACTTCTCTTGAGGTTCGAGTAATCGAGATTCGACTGTACTTTGCAACGACAGGAAATCCGAATTCGCGCCTTTTAAAAAAAATGTCCGAGTTAAAAAATATAAATTTACCCGAATTCAGCGGATAGAATGTTACGACGCAATTGCTGTATGAATTGGACTAACAGGCTCCTCCGTTTCCTATTTTGCAAAGAAAACCTCCTCCCAAGCAACACGCCGCTAATTTTATCCCGAAGTTTCTACACGTAGAAAATAAAGGTCTTAGGCTCGACGTTCATGAGGAGTTAGAAATATTACACCATAACCATTCCCCCGAATAGCAGTTAATAGTAGTAGTTAATGAGCACCTTTTCCCACCCCACTCTCCATTATCATTGTCTTTTCTTCCCCATCACTAATAAAGCTTATTTCTACCTACCTATCCCTCTTCTACATATTTCCTACCCCTCTTTCCCACTGATCTTCCCCTTCTCTTGGACACTTTCCTACTTCTCCCCCGCTACCGACCGCAAATACCTTTTCTCCCGTAGTTCCACCTTCAGTATATACCAGGGGTGGGGAACTTTTTCTACACCGGCGATGGCGAATCCTTCGGGAGGGCCGCATTGGAAGTTGCCAATACTTTAGCGGGCCGGATTAAAGTTTAAATAGGAAGTTACGTAGAGTTATTCATATTAACTACACACAGTACTTTTCCACAATTTAAAAAAAATGTGGAAAGTACCAAGTGTGTATTTAATATGAATAATATCACCTACTTCCACGAAGTCACGCCTGATTCGATTAATTATAGTTACATAGAGATTTAGAGGTATCATATAAGCAAAAAGCAATTTTAAATGAGTTTTTTAGGGTTAACATTTATCATCACAATTTGAATTTTAAAATATGTGTTAAATTTAACGGATCTCTTTTACATCCCAGGTTCGCGGGCCGCACAAAGCGCTCTCGTTGGCCATAGGTTTTCCACCCCTGGTATAGACAATGACCCTCCTTAACGCTCATTACTTTGTAATAGAGAAACTAAAGGAGAAGAATTGTCAAAATCCAAACAAGCCCTCCTCATTCCGACTTATACTTCAGCCTGTTATGCGAGCACACCTATCCCTCGATTTACACGGTACTTGATGTACACGGTTTCGGTTTTACACGGTCAAGAAAACGCGACCATCCCTCGATTTACCAGTAAATATTATACACTTTCGGTTTTATAGTCAAGAAAATGCGACCATTTCTCGATTTACACTGGATCTCTGTTGGTAAATTTGTTTATGACACTGAAGATGACAGTGATTGAAGAGAAACTTATTTAAGTTTTCGCTAAATTATTTTTATAGTTTTATAACTAAATGCATTTCCTTGCTAAACATTTATTTTATTCCTTCAATTTTGAATTTCCCAGATTGTATGAAGTTTTTGTTTGGTTTAATGTGTTATTTTCTCTAATGTAGTAGTAGTAATTGATATTTTAAGTGCGTCGACTGCTATGGTCATTTTGCACTGTCAACAACTGGACATGTACACAGAAGAGAGGAGGGAAACTCGGTGATGGCATTAGCCCACTCTTTACGAAAAGCACCAAGGAGGCCAACTACTTAACGTCACTTCCGAAGGACGGAACGCTGAATTTGCGCGGTCTCCTCAAACCACACAAACAGGGGGCCGGGCGACCTCGGATAAAGCCTACTTGCGCAGGATTCGTGCCCGCTGCCCTTTCGAACAGTAGGCGAGTAGCAGCCAGCGTCCTAACCACTACATCACCGGCATCCCCATTTTCTCTGTTTACTCTATCATTACTCTGAGTTCAAACTCTTCTATGAATTTATTTTCTGTGAATGTGTGAATGTGAAGGTTCATTTATATAATGCTCATATTATTATTACATCCGAATTCAAATTTCTGATAAATATATACTTATAAATCAAATTTCCGAAATGCACTTTATCTTAGAATAAATAGGTATCTAACCCACAATTTTATATGAAGTGTTAGTTTCTATATACACGGTTTTGATTTACACGGCGATTTTAGAGAAAGCATCCCGCGCGTAAATCGAGTGATGGGTGTACTTGTTACCCGGTGATGACGATCATTTGTCGAAACCGATCGTATATTATTCTTTACATGAAAATAGTACCAAGCTATCTCCAACAGTGTGTATATTTTATTTAACATACAATTATGCCTAATATGGAGTTCCATACTCCTCTTTGAATTTTAATATAAACTAAATTAAATTAAATACTTTTAAAATAATACTAGTAGTTGCCAGTCGATAAATCGACTGGTTGGTTCGATTAAATTTTGTCCTGGTAGTTAGCCTTCTGCCACATTACCATGAAGCTCAGCGACTGCAAGGTTTAATTCTTTCTACTAATGTCCGCTAGCATCGCCACATTAACATCACCCACTACAAATACGTCGAGCAGAGCTTAGCCGGTCAATTATCTCGCCCACGGTATGACCGATTTGAATTTTATCATTTTCCCAGCAAATCTGCAGGTCGAAACGTTTAATTTGATGCGTCACACGTTAAGGTGGCTGTTACCTTCGCTTTAAAAATCTCATTTTTTACGCTATTAATATATAGATTAAAAATAATTTGAAACCCTCTTAAGTATGTATGTACGTACGTACGAGCTCAAGTTTCTATTATAACTATGGCGAATCGAAATGAGACTTTATATCGAAGAAATTTTCGGGTACAAAAAGAAACATCTTTCAAAAAGCTATCATAAAGTTTCGCAACAACTCTAACCTGAAAGAGGGCTCACATGCTTACTCATTGCCTAATAGAAACTGCCTGATAAGAAAAAAATACGCGACGGAACCATTTCATCTGGTATCTCTTGTGACCCCTTCTGTGTTCCTTAAGTTTTATAGGGCATACTGTTTGGAAATGTGGGCGTTGGTGAACCTTTGTCGCCTTATCAGGATATATATCCCCTTCTCTTCCCAGGAGCTCATTCGAGGAAGAGGGAAAAATCACCAAGAGGGATTTCAACATTTCTTAGCGGTTGGAGTTGAATTCCTTATGGAACATCAAACGTAAAAGATAAAAAATTTCCGCCGAAAGTTTTAAAAACTCAACGACAGAATTCTTTAGCACGGCTTGAAGGCTCACGATACAATGTACAATTTATATCGTGTAATAACTAAACTCAAACTAAATTAAAATGTTTCGTGTACTTCATCCTTTTCCTTTGAGGCGCGTTTTTCTTTTGTATTAAATCACATTTCTACGCCATTTATTTGAAGACACTGACCGAAATTACCTTTATATATAATCTACTAGCTGGAGTTACACGGCTTCGCTCGGGAAAGAATTTTCTTTTAAGTAGCAAATGATTTTTATTTCTCGGAGCCCCGCGCAGTCGGTGTTACCAAATTTCTCAAATGTGTTATTCGGAAAAGAAGTTCACACGGAATTTGAACTACCACCTTAAGAAACCTTTGAAAATTTTAGTCAGGCTTGTGCTCGTGGGTGTGCCTCAATGGCGAATCCATCATACAATCAAGGCAGACTGCTTTTCCAAGAATATTTGGCATAATCGAGCAGTTTTATTAAAATAGAAATTACTCGGAGTGCACCATAAGCCCTGAATTTTCGTTCACCATTCCTTAATTACGCAAGCGATGTTTACATTAACATTTAATATTTTATCTATTGTATTGTAAAGTTTTACTATTAATATATTTACGCATTAACGTCTTGCTTAGTATCCACATGGATATATGCACCGAAGCCTTTAAAGCAGCAATAAAATTATGTGGATTATGTCAATACTATTAGCCAAATCGTAAACAATAAACAACATCTTAGTTATCGAATAAATGTAAGTAGATGTATCGATTTATGTTGCGATAAATCTTTCAAGGTTAATGGTAAACGATAACAATGTTATAATATTCCTGAAAACTCATTTGACTCACTTTAAAAGTATTCATATATTTAATCCATTTGTACCCTTTGTTTTGGCGTTGGCTATTCTTCTTCTACGGCTCGCCACGGCGTGGACTTTCCTTGCATTAATCTTTACGTGGCTATCTCCGTTTGAGGAGGACAACAATTAAGAAATTTAGCTTTGTTGCCGCCTGGAAAATGTTAATAAATTTTGCGCTTAAAGGATTATTTCGAGCGATTTAACATGTAATACGACTAAAGATGAACAGAATTAAAATATTCAGTCTTTCGTGCATAAAATAGGCCATTTTCCGTGATCGTAAGTTAATATTTAGGTATATTTATATCCACATAATTGAAGGGCTGCATGGCATTTTGGGGTTTCTCCACGCCATTTCCCATGCATTCTTAAGGAAATAGTATTTTGTTGACCCCATAGGGTATAAGGGACCCCATGGTCTGCAGACCTAGACCAAGTTCTTCCTTTGGTCCATAGGATGGCCCATGAAACTTTTGAATTCGATAGCTTCAACGGTGTAAAAACGTATAAGGGACATACAAACATACATATATACACATTCATTTTTATATATTAAATACATGCACAATATGGTAAAATTTACACCGGAAAATCAGGCGAGCGTTTATCGAAAACGGCGAATAAATGGCGCCACACTCGATAAAACTCGAAGTATCCTCCATGTGGGGTGGTGAGACTCACCTGCAGCCAGGGCCAGGGGGAGAGCGAGTCGTAGCAGGCATAGGTTGACGACGTAAACTGCCATATTAGCGCCTCTTGCAGCGCCGCCACCTTCTTCCTTACCCGCTTCCTCCACCAACACCCGCTCCTCTTTCCTCCCCTCCCCCCCACAAGCAGGAGGCAGCGGCCGAGGCGAATCAGGGTCCGAGACTGGATCGACTGCGGGAGAAACGAAGGGCGTCAGTCGAACAAGGGACACGCTAGCGCGCACCACAATTGTTGATAAATTACTAGAAAAAACGCAGTCCGAAGTAAAAATCTACTGCCTAGGAAAATGGAGAAGCGATAAGAGAACAGTGCGTTTCATAGATTATCGTTACGAAAGCGCCAGCAAATACGTTTCAGCTTTACTACGCCTGTAAGGAATAATTCGCATAAGCAGCGACAGTAAATTCTGGAGATTCGGTAACTCGAGAAAAATAAATTGGCTAAGCAAATTGTTACGGAAAGAGAACTTTATAAAAAGCATTCGATTCGACGAGCTCAACAAGAAAAGATTACGTCAACACTCACAATATACGTAGAACATTAACGGATGAAAAGCAGCATCCATCACATAGAAAGGCATTGTCCAGCACGCCAAGGGAAAGATGGAGAGAAATTATCCGTTAGATTCACAAATCCACGTCAATAAAGGCAACATGCAATTACTTCATGTAACAAACTGATTTGGGGAATTTTATAGGCAACATAAGGTTAGAGAATGCCATAAAAGATTTGTGAAAGAATATTCATAATATTCTGAACTTTAAAAAAAAAAAAAAACTACAAATACACTGTGTGAACTCTGTATATAGGTGGTATTGTCCGTGGACTGAAATGCGCCGGTGATGTGATCTAAAATCGCATTCTACGCAAATTACTGCACTTATTCGAAGCGCATATATGCGATATAGTCATTGGCGGATTTGGAAACTTCCCGCCCCTGGGCCAAATTATTTTCCCATCCCCTTTTCGGCGATTTTTTTCTTAAACAATCGATCTCGTACATGGTTTGTCTGTCCATCCACTCGTCTGCGGATCATAATAGTTAAATTCATCAAAAGTCTGCGTAATATTATTTTTTTATTCCCGCCCTGAAATCGTTTTTATTGCCGCCCCGAAATCTCGCCGCCCTTAGGCCATTTCCACTTTGGCCTTATTTCAAATCCGCTACTGGATATAGGTGATGAAAAACGTCATCCATGCACACGACAGAGCAAAAATTATAACCTCGATTTAAATTCATTTAAAAAGCAATTTTTATGGTGCTGAAAATGCACACGATCTTCTACTGTCAAAAGAGGTCAATATCACGCAAGAGTGATACAATACAGTAATCCTGCGAATGAGAAAGACGATTTTTAGAGAATGTCATATAAATCGTGGAAACTCAAACAGCTAAACTTTTCCTCACTCGCGCAAATGTTGCAACTTGGCGAGATAAAATTCTTCAGAGCGAGTGGCATTAGTTCACTGGAGAATCAGTATCAACCGATGAGCGCATGGGAACAAGTCATCGCAATTACTCATCATCACAAGGCTGATAACGCCGAATCTGACAATACTCACAACAAAAACTCGAACATCTAGAACAAACATCACGTCCTTTACACTTATCGGAGACGCTAGGAAAACGAACGTAATTCCCCTCATATCTTGTTGAAAGGTTCAGGCGTTACAGATTGCGGATTGTTGTGATCTCGAACAAATATGAGGGGCTTCCATTTGCCCTAGACTGACATTCTTTTATCGCAGAATCACACTAAGTTCGATAATGAAACGGTAATGGTAATGTAGCGCAAATTAAGGAAGAACTTGCAAAAAAATAGAGCTTCAGTGACAATACTTACACGATGAAAATAATTAACTTCAGAAAACAAGTCTCACGAACAGTTTAGAATATAGACGAATATCATGTCTACTTCCTCGGGTGTAGTTCGCAAAAACTACATTAACGAATTAACAAAGAGGCTGAAGTAGGATCTGGTGCTTTCCCGGTGGATTATTGTAGGAATTCTTCTCGGGTGCACAACCGGGTCCAAGTTTGATCTAAGATCGACGTTTCGACGGCTGACTCCGCCATCTTCTTCAGGAGAAACGTCGATCTTAGATCAAACTTGGACCCGGTTGTGCACCCGAGAAGAAAACCTACAAAGAGGCTATTGATGAACAACATATTTCTTCTACAAATATCACGCAACTTGCAATTTCGTCCTATTTACTCCAAATACTAGGATCATTTTTAGAAGGCGAGAAAACAAAGAATAACTTTTTAAAGTCGCCAATCACTATGTAACATTTTTCGCCTATGTTGGGGTAAGGATTGAGTTAACTTTAATTTCGAAAGAATCAGTGCGGGGAGAAACCAAGTGGGACTACGCTATTTAACTGAAAAATTATAGACAATCACAATTATGGCAATTCTATTTTAAACTATTTAATATAAATAATATGAACGCTTTTAAACCACCAAAATCGCAAAAAGTTAAAAGCGAGGAAATCTCCCTAGGTAGGTAGCTCGTCCAAGAAAACCCAGAGTGCCTTCACTCATATGTCGATGATGATATTATTGAAAATGTTAAAAGAATGAAGCGATAGAATGTGCCTAATATATAATGGAATCTTTCTGATTGCTCTTGCATCGAGGATAAAGAGAGAAAAGATAATATTTCTTCAACATCAAATATGTATTGATAATAATCCAAATTAGCAAAGACAAGAGTTAAAAATGAAATTACAACCCATTTAGAAGCTGCTAAACTAGTTAACAACTACAATTTACCAGATAATTCAACGTGTGCGAATACATAACAATAATTTTGAAGCTAATTTTCCTTTCATTCAACTCATTAAGCGGAATTAGACCAACTTCAAAGTAAACTGAATTTTTCTTTATCAACCGCAGGATTTTCTGTTGGCTGTTAGGTAATGTCATTGTACATTTACGCCATATAATTTATCATAAATATTACGAGAATATCGTTCGCAGCAATTTTTATGAATAAAAGATTTCCATTTGTGTAAAAATATGCTTGAAATTCGAGGAGGAAAAAATCCTGTATATGACCGGTTTTTTCCTCATTTCTCGAGAAATTATTTTAAAGAATTCCAATTTCTGGAGAGGAAAAAATAGCCTGGAATTCCAGGAATTACTCCTAGCACGTCCTTGTCGCGCTAGAATTAAGCAACCCAACGTCCCGTGGGCACATCTAAGATGGGGTGGCTATCATCACCCCACCTTCATTGGATGCGGTCTTAAAACAATTCCAAACAATTCATCGATTTGGCACTGATGACTAGGTTCTTCGAAGAATGGCAAGAAAGTTAGCTACAGCGGGGGCCATATACAGAATGAAGGATCGTCGCCAGTGGATGGTCCATGGGAAGGGCGATGGGGGGTGAACGCCTACCCCCTGGGAAGTTTCTGAATCCTCCCCTATAACGTTCCTTTTTATGGTAACGGGGAGTGGGGTGCTGCCTTGGTAATTGAACTTGCGCCAGAGCTATCGCATCATCTACGGTTTTACCTTGCCACACAAAAGATTCATAGTCATCCTTCGTAACATTTATTATACACTAACGTCTTACCTATTACACGTACAGATGGCGATATGAGATGGCGGGAGAATTACAAGTTTAACGCTTAAAGTAGGCGCGAACAAGCGGCCGCCTAGGATATATATGATCCCATGTTATATTTTTCTCTTAAACATCATGATATTGATTATTTTAGTTATTTAACGAATAATACCGATGTAAAATACACTACAATGACGTATGAAAGTAAAAATATATTACCGAGCAAAAATAACAAATTAAAATTGTTTATGGTCTATCAAATATCTATTGAGGTCATATAAACTTTAATAAAGGATTAAAAGAACCACTCAGTCGAACTGGCTTCTGAGAGACAAACTCTGCTCATTAGCAATGCCGATTTATAAGCAGCGTGTTCGGTAGTCGTAAAAATCGCAACGACTTAACAATAGTGCGCTCACACTTGTTCAATCTCGGATACTGCACACGTCTAAAGTCATCTACCGCCTCACCAATTATAGTATGGTATAAAAATCCGCGTATGGAATACGAAAAAAAATCCTTCCCCGGGACATGCTTACTTGCTCGGCGAAGCTGGTCCCCTAAAATAGACCCGTAAAATATGCGGACCTGCTTCGTGAGTGTGAAAGGCTTATATATATATCGTTAAAGGACTATACATATAAAAAACCAGCACTTTTCAGATCGTATAAATAAAGACCTACGAAAAGACTAACAGGACAAACACTGTAAAATCACTTTACACGCGATTTCACGACTATCGATAAAAGTTGAATAATTTTTCCATAAAAATTCCTACGTTGGCGCGATTTCGTTGAATAGAACATCAGTGATAAAAACGAAGAACGAAAGAGACTTTAATTATGTGAACATGAAGAAAACACCGTTCGCGCGTGAAATTCCAATTCATTTCCTATGGAACTTTGGCTCACTCTAAACGTCGTATACATGAATGTATTTTTTAACTCTGGGCCACCACTGCGCTCAGGTTGTAACAACAGCTATTTAATTAGAAGGCGGTATAATAAGAGTGATAACGCTGCGTACACGAACCTTCGCGTAGCTCAAACAAAACATAAACTCAACAAAATAAAGTCTCCAAGGAGAGAAATCATGACCGAAAGCGCTGCGTTTTGCATAAGACTGTTCTTAAAGAAACAAATCGCTAATCACGAGACTTCTTAAAAAAAAAGGGAAATGTTAAAACAATAATAGAAACTAATTGGCCACTTAAAAATTCTTTTCCATTCGCGGCGATAAAAGGAAGTGACCGAATCGCATAAAGAGATACCAATTTGCCAAAGTCGATTACGGTTATTCGCGTGCAAAATTCGCCACGATCGCGAGGTTGGGTTTCGTTTCAAGGTCATCGGCGCTACCGGAACTGAGGACGGCTGCTTTGCGCCGTTTCAATAACTTCCCATTCGAGGGAAGACTTGGGCATCTTAACAGCCGAGACTGTGCCAGAAATCTCACAAACGTTCCTTTCATTCGTCTTCTGCTGCCTACCCAGTCGACAAGGCTGCTTCCACAGCTAACAAATGACTTATTAAAAGAGTCAATGACTCCCGTAAGATATTTGACCAAGTGCGAATTTTTAAGGAAGTGTCTTTAAATAACAATGTGTGCGCGTAACTAGGTGTGTATGTATGCATAAATATCACTAAAATTCATAAACCCTCTGCCATGGGAGGCAAATATTACAGCGTGACAGGTGTTTTAAAGTAAATATTTGACAGTGATATCACGGAAATTTACAATCAAACGAACAGAATATCTTTACTAGTACGTCTTTCTCAAATCAACGATATAAATCAGCAATAAAACGATAAAACCTAGCGAAAAGAACAATAGAATTTATTATTGATCGCTTTAGCCTTTAAATAGCGAGATGAAATTGTGATCACGGAGGTGCGGTCTCCCAGACCGCTTTTGTTTATTATTATTTATTCATTAGCTATATCTATTTCTATTTCCCGTGTCTAATAATGTCACGAGTATAAAGAGGCAATTCAAAGAAAATAACCGTAATGTTCACTTTATTCCTTTGCAAAATATAAACTACCGGAGAGTATCGGAGTAATTTGACACTATAACTTAGGCTGACTCGCAGGATGGACCTCAGTAGTTAAAAAAGGTTTAAGAAGGAAAGCAGATCGTTTAGGAAGCATAATAGATGAAAGGGTCACCTTTCATTCGAGAGGTTTATGATAAACTACGAAAAAGCGAGGTACGGAACAAGATTTTTCCCCCGAGATGAATGCCCGTTGACAACAAAACGTTCGATTTAATGAATGCGCCAAAACCGCGCACTTTGCTTTTCTTTATCCACCAACCATTATTGAGTCCACGGCGGCCACGGAGTCACCGAACCTAGACGATGCGGAGTTTCGAGAGAAGAGGCGATCGATGACATCATACGACAAAAACGCCCCTGCAAGGGATTTGAACTCGACAGCCGTGCGAGTCAAAGCCGACCACGCCAATCGGATCCCGTTCGAATTCCTTCGCAAACACAAGTGACAGGCGATAACAACACGGCGGTGAAAGCATTTTGACAAGTAATAGCCAATGAAAAGCTTTCGACGGTCGGAGATAAAAGCGAAACATTAGCCAACCCACTTGAAACAAGCACAAAAATATATATTCTAAATGAGATCGATACAATACATACCGACGAACTTAGTAAAATTTTCCGAAATTTATATCCTGTATCCGGACACAGCAACTTAAGCATCAAAACCATAAGAGAGTAGAGTGGTATGTTTAACAGAATTCGCCGCATTTTTTTAATAGTGCCGGTTCACTCGACTTTTAACGAAACGACGCGCACGTTATTCCGCTTAACGCTCGTTACGTCGCCGACACAAGAAACGCATCACCAGCACCTCTTAACAGTAAGCAGCGAAAGAACCCGGCGAGGCTAAAATAAATAACCGCGGAAAAACGTCCCCGCATTCCCGTGTTATATATAGAAGAAAGGGACTTTTACCCATGATTGCGAGGCGATCTCGTCACTTTCAACAAACTATCTTCATCGGTTCCAACACTCTCCTCCTCCTCCGAGTCCTTGCAATCCCATCCACCGCAAACCGGAGATGCATCAGCAACGGGCGGATACGGGTTTCGGAAGGCGTGAGAGGATCCCTTCACAGCATCCGAACCCGAGAAAGGAACCACGGACGTGGCAGCCGAGTAAAACCTTCCTCACTCTCTGTCTCGGTTGAGCGTGTAAAGCGAATGAAGGGGAAAAGGGGAGGGCGAGAGGACTAGAAAAGGGAGGGAGCGAAGGGGGGAGGAAGAGGAAGGGTGAAAGACGCGCGAGACGAGAGTGGGGGGTCTGGTTCGTCTACGGAACTATGGAAATGAACCACAGGAGGAAGGCCGATGCCTTCCAAAGCGAAATGCGTCGGCGTCACCTCAGAAAGAATGCACGAGCCGGAGATTACTCTTCTGCGGCCGCTTCAGAACGCGCTCGAAATGCACGCTTCTCCATAAAACAACACGTACACACGCACCGGAGTCAAATATTTCCCCCTTCGACTTATTATTCCGGCCGCATTTCGCGTCAGTGGGACTCCGAAAAATAACGTCGAGATAACGTCACCCAAACTTTCTCGGTTAAGATGATAAGATGAAGAACCGACTTGGAATAACGTCCATTAGACTCGAGGGCGGATGGAAACGAACGCGCAAAAACAAAAACTGCCAAAAGGACAAAACTTATTACAGGTACGCAGGACGGGAGACTGGCGACCGAGGGGCGAAAAGGAAATAGACTGGGTTCGATATTTTGGATACGGCCGCACGCACGAGGTCCTATTTTGTCTGGCGTAGGGCTATGGTTTCACTGAAATCACGGGATTACAAACACTAGTAATATCTTGGCTAGGTGCCAGTCTCTTCCAGTAACGACTGCGCAAAGGAGCGTGGATGCGAACGATTCGCCGAACTTTCAAGACGCAGGATCGAAGAAATTCCGCAAAACGCGAGGGCGAGTGGATGTCCGTTAAAAGACGCTCGACTTGGCGAACAGCTGACGGACGCAGGTGACCCTCCGAGCAGCATGTACAGAGCGTGCTGCACTCAGCGGTGGGTATCACGTCACTGCCGTGCGGACACGCACACGGCCTCCACAGCAACCCGCCGCCACCACGCCCCCTTCCGACCGAATTTCGCCTCCCCGCTTTCCTCCCACCGCTACTTCCTCCCCCGCTTTCCTCCCACCGCTACTTCCTCCCCCGCTATTACCCCTCCAATTCCGGCTCTTCTGAAGCGCATTACTCACTACGATTCCGCTGATACATCACGTCACCGCGGAATCCTCCGCTCGCCTTGAGCCTGTGTATGTGTGTATATAAACCTCTATACACACACACACACAGCCTTTCTGTTTTTATCGCAGAAATACCTGAAAGCGAGCAAAGGATTCCGAGGTGACGTGATATATCAGCGGAACCGTAGTAACCGTAATATATATATATATATATATATATATATATATATATATATATATATATATATATATATATATATATATATATATATATATATATATATATATATGAGACCAAGTTGGCAGGCTGCTGGGGGCGTCGAAGAGACACGTTGAACACACGAACACAAAAACAAAAAACACACGCAAGCTTATCGGGCCTATGCCCTTCTTCAGCAGTAGAGTAAATCTTAAGTCTATAAGTCTATATATATATATATATATATATATATATATATATATATATATATATATATAATATATATATATATATATATCGTGTATCTGTACATAACCTCTGCTGGTTGAAAAGCAAATAATCTCACATAACTGTAAGGTGACGACGTCGGTAGTGGATTCAATGGGAAAGGACGATCGGCCTCCTCGGACCTTCCAATTACAAAAAACAATTAATAAAGCGCCACACGAATATATTGCGTAAAACATTATTTTAAAATATTAAAGATTATACCTATTCTACCTCTCTATCATCTTTCGTTCTCCTGTTTACAATGAAACAATTCATATGTTCTTAAGAAATACAATTTGCCTTTATGATAAACCATTCGAGTCGCTCCACCTTTGGGAAATTTCGGTATAAGCCCTAGGAGAGCGCAGATATAAACGCGCTAAGGAATCTTTTATCTAGTAGATTGAATAATTGATAGTAGCTCAATAACTTTGGCCAAAACTAACAAAAGTAGAATACTCCTTTAGCCAAAACAACTAGAGGGCTGCAAACCCAATGCATTTCGCCCACAAGGTGGGCATCGTCAGGGGTAGAACCTGTTTCACCAGTGACTGGAAGCCAACTGCCAGGTTGAAACGGAAAGTATTAAGAAGACGACCGAGAAACAAGCGAAACGCGGAAAGACAGGTTCTACCCCTGACGATGCCCACCTTGAGGGCGAAATGCATTGGGTTTGCAGCCCTCTAGTTGTTTTGGCTAAAGGAGTATTCTACTTTTGTTCGTAGATTGAAAACAAAGATAGTCTTATGTATAGATAGCTTCGCATTCCTGACTCCCAGCATGCAATGTTCATTTCCTTGCCAAAGATGAACAGCAAATGCACGTGACATAGAGACTTCAATCGAGCATCTAAATCGCCTCCATTCGAGGACAAAGGGAGAGTAAAAAATCTCGCAATTAAACGAGTCATTTCCATATTGCTCTATTCTTTCAGATTTCGTAAGATCTTCGCAACCACTTTCCCAGACAAAATTATCGCACTGGGTTATTCCTATTATTTTAAATTAACTGAAATTCCTTGATTTTTTTCCCATTAATGCCCTCTTTTCTGGTATAAATTTCATGTAGTGTTAAATGAAACGGCGAATGATTCAGTACCGACCTCATTCAGTCATAGATGGCGTTCATTAACATATCCTCGAAAGAATGATTTGAAAAAAAGGGAAAATAAAAAAATATAAAAATGTAAAAACGGATTCACCTTCAAGAGAGTAGAAGTTTAACATTAAAGATGGCTAATAAATAGCTTATTCGTATTGACTTTCGTAGAGTTTTTCATTTCCAGAGACAGCTTTCGATGCCGTACATATATTTCAACCTCGAAAAAATAATAAGAGTGACCTTAGTAATTTTAGATTTTTACGGCACCACTGACCCGATCATGATTTCGTTAACGATGATTCTTGGTCTAATTTAATTAAGTGAACTGGAAGAATCATCGTTACTCGCAAAACGGAAGCAAGGTTCGTGCACGCCTATTAGGGCATTCAAACCCGTGGAGCGTAACATAAATATAAGAAATGCGCAAATTTATCGTTTTTTTAAGAATGGTGTACGCAAGTCAGTATTTGCCGAACAGTTGCTAATGCTAGTGTTAGCACACGTCCTAAAATCACTAGAATTAAATACAATGCCTCAAACAAATCAATGTATACATTGCAAGCAACTATTACGATTAATAATATAAAAATATTAGGACTACGTTACGTTAGAACCAACACGCATAAGAATTTGTATCTTAGGCAGGCTAAAAATAATCTGGTGCGTTCGACATTAAATAAGATCAAGGCTTTGTTTAAGAACTCACTTTTTACGGTACATCTACATCAACATGTTACCCTACAATTCACCAATCTGGTGGGTGGCAGGGGGTGCACTGCACCGAGGCCTACCTAACAGTTATTACTCGCAGATTTGTCTTTCCTGATATGGTCTCGTATTGTTCTCGGAAAGAATGAGTCTCTCTAACGCTCCGTCCTACAATCGATCTCACGTATCTTATCGCCATGATCGTTTCTACCTATGTACGTTGGAGTCAATTATTCCCAGTACATCCTCTGCTAGGCATTCTGACTTGTATTTCTCTAAGAGCCTTAACCTTGAGCACTTTCAACGGTCTTCTAGAGATCTCCATTTTAAGTCCTTCAATAATGATGTGACGCTTTCCATGTGTTCGTACTTTTGTTTAACGAATCTGGCTGCTCTCCGTCGTACTCTTTCTAACGTAATTATATTGCCCTTCTCAAACGGATCCCATATACTGGAGGCATATTCCACTTGCGGTCTAACTAGTAAAAAATAACACGCTTCGCGTACTTTCTCCGTACTATTCTGCCTATGAACGCCAGATTCTTGTTAGCTACACCTATAACACGACGAATGTGTATGTCCCACGAGAGTTCACGGCAAATTGTATCTCCTAAGATGAAATCCGATCCAGGAGTTATCAATGATAAATACCGCCGGACCGAAAGTCCTGTCCCAATCGCAGAGAAGCATCGTCAATCACGAAATACTTCATCCAGTAAATATTTATTAAGGCATGAAGTCAATAAATTGGCATAAGAATTTAGGTTTTAAAATATGTTCGGGCATATGAATTATTTAGGCCTAAGCCGATTCTTTAAGGCGATCGATCTCGAAGGTTATCCTCGTGTATGTATAACGTGACCTTGATCGGAAGATCTTGCGTCAAGCTGGTAACAGAAACAATCTTTTTGAGCGGAAAGGTATGAAGAATGCCAAAATTTCCTTCGCTTACAGCCCCTTTTTTAGGAAACTGATAAAAACTGGGGAGCGGATTAAAATTTTACAGCAGTTTTTTTAAATTTGAAATCTCTATATGGAACTAACTACGTAACAACTAATGCATTATTTCGTATAGTATTTTTTTTAACAAGATGACCCAAATGGAACCTATTATGCCTAATTTCCATTTAGTTTAATACTTATATTGGCTGTAATAGCTTTAAAATCACTGCGGATATGTTGCTCTTTGTGTTCCCAAATTTCATAATTTAGTATTACAAATGAATTAGAAATTCGTAGAAATACGATCTATAAGCAAAATTCTACGATAAAAATTACAATCTTCATTCCTTTCCTCAGAGATTAGTACAGATCCCTCTCCGATATTTCAATTATAAAATATTTTAATGTGCAAGGGAAAATTATCCTGCACGATGGATATCAGATTTCCCATGTGGGAAATGGGAATGATAGTTCCTGGAATCGAACCCGGGGCTTCCAATCTTCGAAACAAAAACTAACTTCGGGAGCTCGGTCCCAGTAGCAAGAGATTTCCACCAAGTTTCATGAATATCGCGCGTGCGTGCGAACTGTTTGCGTTTCCTTTTAAAGTCGGCGGTTCGACGAACATCCGACATACGTGTCTCGAAGAAACGGATCGGCGTAACTAACATTGCACAAACTTTCTCATGTTCACATAATAATGTCATCGGATTCATTGGGAAGTATTTACCCGAGGAAAATGCACCAAATCCTAGCCGATCTCATGGGTTACGCTTCTCAGAAATCATCACGAACGCCAAGTCCTCGATTAAATGAGAAATTGTGGGTTAGGGACATGGATTAGCAGAAAGAAGCCTATTTTTTGTTTAGAGATCGCCTTTTGTGTGAAGCAAATATTTAATCTTAAAAGCAGCTGTGATTAAATTAAATCAATACAATACAATTAAAGATGTTTATCCTTCTCTATTTCTTTCTGTCAAGCTTGAGAATTAATTAGTTTGCAGCATAAAATCAAAGCTGAAACTCGGTAAGGTAAAGCGGATTGTTATCCCAAAAATTAGAAAGCGTCATATTTAATAAGAAATTAATAGTTGAAAATTTCGCAAATATGGCATTAGGTCAAGTACATAGCTGACGATTAAATGACAATCCACATAGCATTTACACTACTTTTATAATATTGTTTCTAATTGTAATCTATTTGTTAATGATATCGCCTTACGATGCTTCTTTGTGACGTTTTTATGATCATTTTACTTAAGTTTGGTAAAATAGTCACAGAGTACAAAGTTTCTCACTTAAAGAAAAAAACAAAACGTTCATAACAACGGGATTTATGCAAATACAATTGAAATAGTTGCTTTTGAATTAATGATACGACTTTTGGCGAATATCGGTCCGTGCGTAGGTTTTTCAAATTAGATCGCGATTCGCGAATCTTAGAGTGCCTGCGTCGCGAGCGGCAATGGTTTACGGCAGTGGTACCCAAAGTGTGATCCGCGGATCCCAGGGGATCCGTGGGAGTTTCTCAGGGGATCCACAAAAAAATTCCTTAATGGCGTATACTAGCGTACGGGACCATAAAGAATTAAAATGTCCTTAAAGAGACTGGCGAAAAGTTGTTGCCAAAATAATGCTTTATGAAGTGGTTTCCTAGAGTGCTCAGAATATAAAAATTTCCGGGTTTTCTATAAAAGAGTAATGGTTTATATGGGCGAAGTTTATGAGCAGTTGTTATTCACCACTTCCAGTGATTTCTCCATTCTCTTTGCTAAAAGCTCAAAAAGAATCTGCACTGCTACCACGGCAATTTCTTTTAGTTTCGAGTATGCCTTGAAATACCGGTTGCGGAGAACTATGGTTGATTTCCGTCCGACAATCTGTGACAGAAAGCGGAAACAAATTATGTACGACAGTCGAATAATAGGGCTAGTGCGAGTTTAGTGTAAACATATTTTCATTAATTGTGTTCTAGCTTAACACCTGATAGGGACTAGCTGTGAAACGAATGCCACAATCATTGAGATCTATTTCGGATGAAGCAGTTAACATTGCGAATTTCATAAACGTTAGGAGCCTTAACTCCAGATTATTTAATATCCTATGTGAGGAAATTGTGACTGAAAACATGCTGTACACAGAAGTGAGGCGGCTGACACGTAAGAATGTTTTAACTTAGTATCTAAATCGCTGTTTTTTTGTTGAACGTCCATTTCATGTATCCGGTCTCTTAACAAACATTTCATGGCTGCAGAAGCTAGCATACTTGGCAGATATTTTTAAAAGATTTAAATTGAACATCTATGCCAAGCAAAAGTGTTACAAATTTTACTGCAAAATACAAAAAAGATGCGATACCACAAAAACTCGATTTCTGGGCTGAGTGCGTAAAGGAGAAGAACTTCGAGGGTTTTTCCACTCTCCAGCAGTTTCTGGAGAAGACAAAGTGCAAATTAGATTGCGATATCCTGAGTGACATTGTCCAACATCTGAGTGATTCAAGTTGTACATTTTGGAGTATTTTTCCACGCCTGTCGAGGGTTTCAGTTGGGGCAAAAAGCGTTGTTATTGGTAAGTGAACCAGAAAGTATCCCTGTGACGGCTAATGAGAGTCTCATTGACATTACAACAGAATTTTGAACTGCCGCAAAGATACAATAAAATCTCGCTAATAAACTTCCGGGATAGTTTCACCCATGAATATCCAAATTTATCCAAAGCTGCGGTTTTCAAATGTCTGCCTTTTTCAATTACGTACCGAGACTGAATTTTCTAGATGCACTGCCACCAAAAATAAGTACCACAATCGACTGATTACTGAACCAGGTACGAGAATTCAGATCTCCCTTAACATTCGACGACTTGAGACGAGAAAAAACAGAAACACTCGTCTCACTGACCGTAGGTTTGTAGCAATACTCTTGTTTTATTTTTGAATCGTTTGCTTTTTTTATCCGAGAATCCGTGAAAAGCTCTCGGTGCGAAAAGAGATCCGCGGCAAAGAAATGTTTGGGAAACACTGGTTAACGGCATTTCCTAGCAGTTTCACTCACATAAACAATGCTGCCGTTGTCAGTCGGGGTAATTTGGCGGTAGCAGGGCGTAAAACTAGATAAATGTATTTTTATGTAACTGGACGCTCTAGATCGAATTTTTTTTAGATGCCAAGCTTATGTTGTCTTATTTACGATATTAAGCTCCGTAATTGAACGCTGTAGACTATTTTTTGAGACATCGAGCTTAAGTTGTATTGTTTATGACATAAAGGTCTACAACTGGATGAATTTTGATCAAAATTAACCCTCCGTTGTCGAGGGATATAATTCACTCCAGCAGGCTTTTTCTTCCTGGTGTGTATATATATATATATATATATATATATATATATATATATATATATATATATATATATATATATATACTAGTAGAAGGTGCTTGCATTCTGCAAGCATATCATCTCACCTCACCTCATTTTTCAGACAGATATTTCATCATTACAAAAAAATTTTAAATTCGAAAGATTTCAACTCCGGAGCGATTTTCGTTTTTCCCTTATGTAAAAATAATAGATTAAAACAATCCCAAAACTTTGCAATTTTAAGAATTTTATACTTTCTCCATTATGGGGTACTAATTCTACACATTTCGGCCAAATTTTAAAGTTGTAACACTTCTAGAAGTGAAATAATATTTTTCTAATTGTGTAACGAGACCAGACCGATAACGGACTTTGCTGTTCATTTTTATTTTGTTTTTGCGCGCAGCCAACAGGGTGCGCGTCAGTTCTCTCCTCTCTTGTGGAAGCTTACGTTGTGTAGTGTGCGCCCCAGGCGATTAAAGGTGTTTGTGTTATTACGTGTAACTTTCATTTGTGCCCTGTCTTCTCCGAGAAACCCTAGCCCGTCACAATTGTTTAAATTTTTAACATTTTTAACGGCTGCCGCAATACATTTATGGAAAGATTCAAATGTTTATTTGTCTACATGCACAACTCTGTAAATAACTTGAAAATTTCAGCTCCCTAACTCGCCGCGTAGTGTCTAAACAATTACCTATTTGTTTAAACTTTAAGAATTTTTAAATTGAAATATCAAAATTTGTATAATTCCTATTTCGTTATTTTACAAATCCTACCTTTAAAAAAATTTCAGTTCCGTAGCACATTCGGAAATACATAAACTTTGAAATTTTGTTTAAACAATTGCGAATTTTTAGCGGCCGCATTGTTGAACTTTTGCAGGATTTTCGTTTTTTCTAGTCAGTTTTGCACAAAATCCTACCTATGAAAAAAATTTCGAAGCTCCAGCTCATCCGGAAGTGCCAAAACACCCTCCTCCGCTGTAAGAAACGTCTATATATAATGATACGAGATTTAATCAAGCTCTGTTAAACATTTTAATCCCTAGAGCAGAGCACAGACTACAGACAGATGGAATCGCATAACAACTTCTTCGGACTCAGAGGCACGTAAAAAAGTGACAATTCATCAAAATATAGAAGTCAGATTTTTTCAACACAAAACTTTATACTTGTGTGTAATTCGTTTATGATAATGTAAAAATTCAAATAGTATGCCTAATAATCCCGCTCGAATCGATGGAGTGAACGGCCGTGTAAGAACGGATAATTTCTGCGAATGAATAAGCTTAATTCCAGAAAGTCTAGTTTCCTTCTTCCCGCTGTGAAAATTAAAAGAACAGACCACTCCTAAACGGGTACACGATGGAATCCCGCCCAAGCTATGACGAAAACAGCTCTCAAATATGGTATCGCAATGATTGCGAGCTAGCCACAATCCGTTTGGTACTCTGAACTTCAGCCCTTATAAGACCTTCAAAGCTAACGCGAGAAAGAAATTATACTTTCGTAATGACGACGCATAACCTGCAAGCGTCATCGAAAATTACCTGGAAGAGCAACTTCTAATAATATTTCTAAATATTTCCCTACGTTATTAGCTCATGAACACTTCCTACGGCAAAATATGACGAGAAATAATTCTACTGAAAAATAAAAACCAATTAACTTATAGCTTACGGAGAGGGATTTTACTTGGGCGAGAAATAGTCTTTTTGTTCATTACGTTACTCCGAGAAATGCATCATTTATTACCGTTCTAGTAATTTAAATATAAAACATTGACAGACCAAGAGTAACGGCAAATTATCGATTCGTCATAGCACTGCTCAAAGTTCAAGATCCCATTTCACTTTACGAAAATCAACGGTCGACGAAAACCGCGCTACTAAGAAAAACGAAAGATTTATTTATAGCGTAGATTTGTTATCTCGAATGCCTTCTCCTAAGATCGTTTAAGCGCGCAGTTAAGTTCGCACATAAATCTGGCGCGTTCCAACCCGGGTCGATATCAAAAGGGTAGATATCTCCATTCCTTCTCTCTCTATACCGATTTGTTCTTCTTGGCCCATTTCTCCCAGAATGGGAACGGGGGAAGCAGACGAAATAGAAAGTGATCGCGATCATGTAACATTCGCGGGACGCTCGAAGTCGGAGGAAAAGCTTAAATTCATTGGCGCCGTCTTCCCGATCGACTAATTAACCCGACGACGCCTACGAATGAAGGAAATCTTTTTCTTTTTTAACTCGACATATGTTTATATCGCATTAACCCTATAACTACAAAGGGAGGGGGAGGGGGGCTCTGAGGCCCACGACTTATTTTTTCGTATGTTTCTCTTTTAAAAACAAAGGAAAAGTCTGGATATTTTATTACATTATGCAGAGACTTATGTAAAATAATTACCCGAAGTTTCTCATCAATGTATGCATATTTCCATTTTCTGCAAATTATTTCGTAATTGGCTGCATGCCTTGGCACGCGGGTGGCCTAACTTATAGGGGCACCATATGTGTGGAAAGCACACTGTGAAACGCGGTATTTGTTTAAACTTTTGTTTCAGATGAAACATTAAGTCGTTTATCTAATCAATTTTTTATTATGTTTGTAAAAACAATCTTACTGCAACATTAATT
Source organism: Tanypteryx hageni (assembly GCA_028673005.1). NCBI lineage: Eukaryota > Metazoa > Arthropoda > Insecta > Odonata > Petaluridae > Tanypteryx > Tanypteryx hageni. The sequence goes on along the minus strand of CM054116.1, from coordinate 86,890,849 downwards.
TTATCTTGAAAACATGAAAAAATGTTTAAAAAATTCTTTTAATGAAATATTTTTGTCTTGATAGTGTATAATGCACATATAATTTCAAATAAATTACTAAAATTGTATAGTTATATTCCTATGTCATTTTTAAATATATAACGGTAGGTTCAAACTATTACTATGGCTTTTTATTGTATTTGAGATGGTGGGCCTCAGAGCCCCCTCCCCGGTAGTCCACGGTAGTGAAAATCACTTGGTAGTTATAGGGTTAATGACTGGGACGTTGAAATCGTAAGTTTAGCGCTCCAACGTTACAACACTGACAGACTAGCATTAATATCACACAATTGAATTTCTTGATATCAGATCCACTAATCAAATATTTATTATGAATTAAAAGTTATCGAGAGTAATATACTGAAACTCTGAAATATACGCGCAACATTAGTAATAGCCGCTCGTTAACAAAAGACTCCAGATGAGGCTTTTTACTTTCAATTTGGCTCATTTTGAATATTCTTTTTCGCATTAAATTTGACATTTAAGGTTAACACATACTGCAGTTTACGACTCTCGTTCAAGCGAAAAAACGCACTGGCACAAACAAAAGTATCTATTATACAGGATGTTTCTGAAATACGCGGCAATATTTCAGGAACGTAATCTATGAACAAAAACCAAGAAAAAAGCTCTATAAACATGGGTCCCTGGACGCTTGGTTTTTGAGTTATGACAAAATTAATTCCCATACTCTGGAGGGAAAGGCGCATACCAAGAGACCTCACGCATTACAAACCTCCCTTCACTAGACCCAGGATTTACTCGTGACGGCAACTACCACAATCAGCATTAGTGAGCTTATGTCAATCCACATGAAACTCTGTACTCGCGACATCAGCAGCGGTTTTCAATAAATCTAAGGGCGGGCGTACTAGGGGATCGACTGATTGAGCCTTACTTCATCCAGCACAGGCTGACAGTAGCAGTGTATCTGGTATTTTTACGAAACAACCTGCCAGAATTAATGGAAGATGTCCCACTACAGACAAGAGCGTGCATGTGGTTCATGCACGATGGTGCACCACCTTATTTTAGTCGTGCAGTGAGAACATATTTGAATGACAGGTACCCACAACGATGGGTAGGTCGAGGTGGGCCCACCGCATGGCCAGCAAGCTCACCCGATTTGAATCCGATGTATTTTTACGTCTGGGGGCACCTAAAGAGTCTCGTGTACGAAACGCCCGTGAACAACGTCAAAGAACTACAACTGAGGGTAGTAGTAGCGTGTGAAGTTGTTCGTAGAGGAGATGGAGTTTTTGAGCGCCTGCGACTATTTCTGATGAGACGGGCAGCAGCCTGTGCGGAGGTACAAGGCCGGCATTTCGAGCATTTGTTGTGAATTGTTTGAAACTGTACTATAGTGCAGAAATCTTGGAATCAACTGTAGTACTTGTACTGCAGTAAATGAACACTTTCATGTACGGCTTTAAGCGTTCTTTTTTCTCGTCTCCTCCTTCTTCCTTTACCCTTTCGACTATCAATTGGGCCATACACCACACTATCTGTAGGCGCCTTTCCCTCCAGAGTATGAGAATTAATTTTGTCATAACTCAAAAACCAAGCGTCCAAGGACCCATGTTTATATAGCTTTTTTCTTTGTTTTTGTTCCTAGATTACGCCCCTGAAATATTGCCGCGTATTTGAGATACACCCTGTATAGTTCGTTACTAAAAAGTGTATAACTTGAATTTATGCTACACAAACTTGATATGTTTTTAAGAGCAACATCAATTAGGCTACTATTTTAATATTTAGCGGAATTTTCCCAGCATTACTGTTTTCAATATATAAATCCTTCACAGCTCGAACCGTCTATATGCGCATTAAACATTCATCTTTAAAATTCCTTATATAAATCCAGGGGTACGTAGAAATAATTCAATAATTAGGCGAGAAACGGCTCTGGGTGGCCCAGTTATTCCACCTGCGTCGAGACGCGATGAGATTAACTCCGTCTATATGCGCATTAAACATTCATCTTTAAAATTTCTTATAAAAATCCAGGGGTACGTAGAAAAATTCAATAATTCAGGAAAAAATCCAGGAACTTAAAATTAAATCAATCTTAGAAAACTCCTTACGGTAAACATGACCAAAACAACGAAAAATCTATTTCTTTTAGAGCATAAGCGCACTTGTCCTATAAGTGCAAGGGCTCGCGTTTGTGCGCTGAGGGCACCATAACGTACCCAGATGCGATTCATTGCGTGAATTTTTCATCATCACAGGAAACCATTAACGAATAACCAGCTCATTTTCGGTTTCCCACCCACCGAAAATTACTCGAAATGAGATACAAGTCATCCCGAGTCGTAAATAGGCCAGCCTATTACGTCTCCCATCAAGATGGCCAAAATGTAATCCCGGATAACCATCTCTTTCGTCCACGCCCCCGGATATAACCACCGAAACACCCGACAGTAACTCCGAAAAGGAATAAAGAAAGAGAGAGAGAAAAAATAATCCCAGAAGAACTAATTAGGCGAGAAACGGCTCTGGGTGGCCCAGTTCTTCCACCTGCGTCGAGACACGCGATGAGATTAACTCCCTTGCCGCACCCTCCACAGGTCTCCCTACCGCCTAACCCTACGTCGCTCTTCCCCTTCTTCCTACAAAACCCCACCCTACGCCAATCTCATCCCTTATAACGCTGCCCTCGATTCGCAAACGGCCTCAACCAAAAATGGAATGCTTCGCTCCAAAAATCTAGCCCGCGCCAACTAAAAGATTTTTTTTTCTTTACGTGACATTTTAAACACATCGTTCGTCATAAACCCCAATGATTTATTTTTTGCGTTTTCACGCAAAATACTTTAGAAAAAGGAGTTTTTTCATCTTTGCCCGATTTAGTGACCACCCAAAAGCAAAGAACCATAGAAAACCATCAATAACATTACTGCAGTAAGTCTACTGCCGGATTTCAACTATCGATCCTTTCGGATAGATGATATAGACCCTCATTCATCACGACCTGCTCTAGCTTTTTCGTAATTTTTAAATCATTAGCGCGGACCACGCGCGGTAATTTCGCGGTCCACTCCTGGTCTGCAGACCTAAGATTGAGAATTCCTGACTTAAATTTGGTGATGAGGAATATTTTACTTAGGGCACGAAGCTTTTTTCGATGTTTTAAGGTTCAAAGTTGCGGAGACGCAATTCTAAAAGATAAAGCAGACTTGGGTGCTGTATCTCATTAAAATAACTTTAAAATATATTGAAGAAATACGTGATTGGATCTGATCGAATCGCGGAGGAAGTTACGTACAACAAATTAATGAAGCGACCTTATTTCTTTCTATGAATGCCTTCTATGTATAGTATAGGTGTCATATGTGCGTCATTACCTCTCTTCAACGAGTTAAGAAAAGTTTCTTTTCGAAATTTACTATCAGGTCATTTTTTATATTTCATTCAGCGACCAATATACTTGTTTTTTCTATTTATGGGATTTTTCATTTAATGAATGATTATTACATTCTACAAATATGATAAGATGAAGATACTCTAAATCCTACATGCCCAAAAACTAAAACGAAATTACAGAAAAAGAGAGGCGGAGATTCATAATTATTTACAAGAAAAACATAACATGTAGCCATGGTTTTACCATGCTAGTTTAAGCCACCACCTGCATTTATTAAGATAGATCCGCACTACTTCCCATAAAACAAAAAACAAGGCTATTTATTACCTCCGAGAATACGGGATACTGATAATGAGCCTCGTCTCTCACACTGGGTTTGCTGCTATCCTGCCGCCCTGAATACATAAAGCTCTCTTGAATAACCTAAGCAGTGAATGGCAAGTTTTAGATAATTTAACCGATAGAGACTCATATCCGAGTTTAAAAGTCTCTTGAACTTAAGGACGTCCTTCACAACGCAGCAGTCTGCTACTATTCAAAAGAGATCCCTAAAACTTTCTCCTCCCTTTTAGAGCTTAAGTGTTTGTAAACAGGAAATCAGGTCCCAAAATCGTTCCGGAAAAAAGAAGCAATTTTCATCAACTCAACTCCTTTGCAAGTTATCCTGTGATCTGCCTTATGCATCAGTTATAAACTTTTGACAATAAAAGGAAATCCAAGATAAAAACCACAAGTAACAACTTTAACACCAATACCGTTAAGCGGTGTCGATTTTTGCTAAAAAATTGAAAAACACGTCGGTTATTGCACGACATAAGTACTAGATATATCTATACGCTCATTATCTAAAATTGGATCGCAGTTTATATAATTTACGCTCGCCTTTTAACGCGGCATAACTTCGGGATTCAATGATCCGTATGGGGCATCGTGCCCAAACCTCTGAAATTCATTATATAAACATCTTTTTGGTATTTAAATTAATCTAATGTCTTCCTTTAGCGACAGCCAGCTTTTATCTCACTCTTATGAAAATAATAAATACAGATTCGAAATAATATTGCTCACGACACGGCTACGTTCCCTAATTAATAGCGCTCTTTCGTCATATTTCATTTATGAACACATTATAAAAAAATTCCGCGTAAGATATCGTCCCGAAGATTCGATATAAAAAGTGAACCAGAAAGCAATTCACACAGTATTATAAAACTGTTCTATTCATTAGTGTGGATGAGTACAAGGCGAACCGTTTAAGGGAGCGCGCCTCTCCACATAGCGTGAACCGCTCATTTTCTGAAATAACAAGCAGTTAGAGCAGAGATCGACAAACTTTTCGACAAAATTGATTGATTTTACGTCAAGGAATAAGCAACGTGCGACAAATCAAGTGATTGATTTTCGATGGGCTAATACTGAGTACATTTTTAAAAAAATCAAAACATACTACATCCACGTACGTTTTCATTAATTTTGTATTCAAAATTCTTAATGACACCCACTGTAAGTACTGCACTGCATGTTATACAGAAATCTATTAAACGGCAAGACGAGAAATCACTGTGTGTGCCTCATATAGCCCGCGGGCCGTACTTTGGGAGACTCCCGATGTAGAGGATCTAATCTGCATCAACTTCATCGAATTGAAAAAATTACATTTTTTCAGGACATAAGGAAAAGTCATTATTTTCTTACCGTGACGAAAATTAATTTCAATTGTAACGATAAGGACTCTACGTATTACATCTATACGAGTATAAGCCCAATCCCATTTGAGGAATTAATTAGTATTGTGGTATAATAATAAAAGTCCCCAATGCGAGATAAATAAAGTCTCATTATAACCAAACAAAACCTGATAATAACCTACCTTAAACGTCAATAATTGCTCACAAGCAAAGAAAACGTTGTGATGATTCGATGCCAGAAGCCTTATTAAGAGCTACAAACTTGCATTTGATGGGTTTCTGCAAGGACAACAGTCAATTTATCGCATGTTCACCAGGAGCTTCACGACCAAACAATTAAACGTTTTTTTATTAACCATATTTTTCAGAGGTTCAGAGATAAAGCCTGATTTCATAGCGAAAAAAGTATACATATAAAAACACATCCAAAGGGCAGCGTAAGATCACTTTCATTTCCAAAAAGACACTTTCGATAAATATATAGACCTCGATTAATGGCTGAGAGTTGTGCCATCACAAAAAAAGCGTTCCGAATCTCCGGGTGGAATCTGTATCGATTTTTGGAAGGGTGGCTACCTCTAACAAATATCACCGCTGCATAAGTTACAGTCGATCTTCTACGGAAGGCAAAAAAAAGTTCGAGTTACGTGGATACAGGTCGTAATACGGACGATATTTCTGTCCTTAGGTATGCCATCTGTTTCTGAAAAATGTCTGTCCTTGCTGGTTAAGGGAAATAATGAGGTTTGATTTAGTTTCCTGTTTTTAGACCAATCTCTTAAACTTTAAATTCTTAAGAAAGAAAAATGCAGTCATGCGGAGGCGATTTTTGAAACTTTTAGTTCCACGAAGTTAAAATCGGGAAAACTATTTGTGTAACGTATAAACCAATATTTTAAGGCAAATGAACGCCGTTGGAATTATTATTCTATTTTAACAAGCTAGTTTTTATTCAAAGATATCGAATTGCAAGCAAAACATCTAAATTCGAAACTCATAATAAAAAAATGAGAAATTCTGTCGATCGTATGGCCAAATTTACCTTAACTACAACATTTTTAAGTGTTCTTGAATTTTTGGTGAGTTTAACTAGATTATTTTCCCAATCTACAATATAAATATCCATGCTTTCATTCCGAAGAATAAATCATGTCAGACACTTAAGTACGCGCTCCTATGCCTCGGTTAACTTGAATTTTCCATTACGAACATACATCACGCTAAGGTATTACTTCCGACTTATAGATACGTTCGTATCGGTAGTAATAGGCAACTTTCACTTTCCCTTTGTAGGAGCAGTCTGAGCAAACGCTACATTACCTTACAATTCATCATTTTAATGATACATCGAAACAATTCTTACGGTGAGTTATTGAAGCACAAAAAAGCGAACTTATATTACATTATTTTCTATGACTCTGTCAGATATTTTCCAGTAAATTTCCAGCCGAAGTTATCTATGACTTTTGACGATACTTTCCAATCCTTGCCCGCTCAATGGGAGAGTCTAGCAAATGCTCTTAAACTCATCCTCTCTTTCCTAGTAACACAGTATCATTTCGATAACCATCGCTGCAAGTTAAGCAAATTTTTTAGGCGATTAAAACTCTATGCAAAAATACCCAAGAACCGTACAAAAATAAATCACGTGAAACTTTGAAATGAGTCCAATATTTCAACACCAAAAAACTCGTTGACGAATCCATACGGATGTGATTTGTAATAAGAGGAGATAGGAGGGTGAGAATATGACGTAGACTGAGTTCGCGAAGGGTTGGACGAAGGAGAAAAGTGCTATTTAAGTTTTTTCTCCATTCAGCATGTGCCGTTCTTAGCCGGTGATAGAATTTGCGAGGACATGACGACACAGACCAAAAAAAAAAAGATATAAGGCGTTCGATAAATGGAAGCGTGCAGCTACGGGACAAAATTCGACTGGTATTCCATTTCTGGTACCAGCCACGGATGAGAAAGGGTCGCGGAGAAAAATATTATTTGTGTTCTCGATGAAGTCCACAGTATCTTTTGAAATGAATACCGCGATGGTGATAACTTTATCAAGAAACGTGCTCTTTAAAGACAATCGCGGAAAATTTTCTTAAATGCCGCCTTTTAAATTTTTTGGACCTGTACGCTAATCGTTGAATTTGTATTTACAGATATATTATTCAACAGAACTGGAATGCATCTACAAAAGATGTACCACTAATTACTGGCATGATTTATTTATAAAGTAAAATACTAAGTCGAAGCTTGAACTCCCAAATGAGGCCTACAGAGGGGTATTTAAGATTTAAAACTCTTTGGTGTGTATTCCTTCCACTATATTGAAGGCAAAGAAAAAAATGTAAAGAAAGCGCCATTTTTACTTTTATTTCTTTCTAGACACAAATCCAATGGAATACATAATATAAATAAAAAAATGCTAATACCTGTGGGCACATAATTAGCCTTACCCCATCTGTGAACCAGACCGATAACTAGTCATTGCGTAATACTATAAAAGATGCGCTTCGGCCAGGCTGATAAAAAAATTTCGAAAAGCGGGCAAACGACTAGAACAGTGGTTTCCAAAATGTTTGTAAATTCAACACCCTTCCAAAGTCAAAGGGAATACCGCGGCACATCGGTCATTACACAAGATTTTTGTATTTCTACATACAGTTATTAAAACCTTTGCCCGCACCTATTTGTTTGTACTAAACCATAATTAGTTTATTAGAGGAAAAGTACTGCCCTAATTACGTATCAAGATTTAAATCAAAGTTTTTCGCGGCACCCCGAAAAATCAGCTGCGGAACCCAGTTCGGAAACCAGTGGAGTAGAATAAAGTGCAATCATGACGTCACCACAGTCACTAAAAAGTATTCGGGGGATAAAATATATTATGTTTCAAATACACTTACAGTTGAAAATTTCTATCATTTTGGGAAGGAGTTTTAAAAAATACAGGAAAGATTTTTCGGTCGATTTGGTAATTAATGAGAAGTGTTTTCGCTCCTCGCCTTCCGTGCAGCCTTAGATATTCTCGCCAAAAATATAGCAAATTAATTCCATTATGAATCCAGAAGCCCAAAAGAAAAGCAGCGGAAGGAGGAATGAATCATAGGATTATGCGCCAAGGACTGAAACGCTGCCGCGCTTAGAAAATCTGATACGAAGGCGAGAGTGAAGACACACTTCTGGCAGAATAATAAACCGATGCCACGAAAACACTTCTTCAAGTTTTATTTATAATCACGAAAGGCAGAGCAGACCTCCCTAAGGTGGATGAGGAGAAACTCATAACATGTTATTGCGCTTAAATTGGGCATATTTACACGTTTCTGTAGAGATCAAACCAAGACTAACTTTGCTCAATGATCACGCAAACACACACGCTTGAGGAAAATGTTCACCGAATGATAGATTCCGGATGCGGGTAGGTAATTCGATTCAATCCCAAAAGAGGAGCGTTTTATCGCCTGGGCACACTAGGCAAATGATGGGGGTCCACAATTTAGGGAGGCCCATTCGTGAGCTCGATGTTTTATTTTTATATATTAAACGTAAAAAATTGCAAAATCGTATATACTTTTGTTGCAAGGTGTCGCTCTGCGCCTGTATGAAATGTATGACGACGACACCCGAGGAAATAAATACAGAAATATTAATGAATCAGAAATGGATGCAGTTGTACTTAATGGACAGGAAAAATTTTAAATTAATGTTTTTTATCCAATTTGCGATAACATAATTTCGGAATGTTGTCCATAGGGCAAAGCTATCATTCAATTAGTAGAAAATTTAAAATATCTTTGTCAAATTTACTTGTTTAGATATTAAAAGTGTTGCTGAATTTACTCAAGGTTTGAAAGAATTTTATAAAAATTATATTGATGGTTTTGATGAAGAAGTTTATCAGTTTTAGAGTTTAGCTTATAAAAATTGCATGAAAACTCCCCTATATTAAAAAAAATGTATAACTAAACAAACTATTTCATCAACTTTTCCAAATGTTGAAATTATTTTAAGAATTTACGTAACACCCAGTAAGTAATGCAATTGGTGAACGTAATTTTTCTGTTCTTAAACGGGTTAAGAACTATCTTCGCAGCACTTTGTCACAGGATAAATTAAATTCTTTAGCACTGCACTGCACTGAGCAATAAATATTCACAAATACTGATTATGAGGATATTATCAATACATTTGCTGAGAAGAAGTCAAGGAAAGTGCCTGTATAAAATTCTTTCTATATTCGTTTGATTTGTACCTGTTCTTTGTATCGTTTCATTATTTATGTACTGCACAATTAGGGAAGGATAAACAATTACCCATAATTATTTTTATTTGTTTCGTTCGCTTAAAAGATTACATTTATTTTGTAAAATTTCATTAGATTTTAATGAAATTTATTCAAGCTATAAAATTATGAAAATTTGTACAAGTAACAATAGCGATAAAATACTACTGAAAATATTTTGAAACTGCTTTTGGAAAAATATAATTGCTTAAACACACTCTAAGGGGGGGGGGGGGCATAAATTGATATTTGCCTAGGGTCCATTGAAGGTTTAATTCGGGCCTAAGAGGAGCTGAATGGTTTGCTGAAGGAAAAAAAGATAAATCCACCGAGAAATTATTGCCTATCTTATGTGAATTTTCCGAAAGAAATCCTACCATTTCAAATGTTGAACCGTGTTACCAGTGGCGTAGATTTCTTCGACAAAACTGCAAAAATCTTAGTTTGCAGCGTTATTTTTGATCCTACGAATGATCTTGAAAAGAAAAAAAAATACCGCGCGGGAAGATTGTGATATACCTTTCTTTCAGAACTTCCCCAAAGGCAAATATTTGCTTCTATCGCACAAACCCGTTTAATGGGAAACAATCAAAAAGAGGCGTCGATCTGAGTTTTTGGAGGGTCTCGGATAAACTGGGCTAACGATGACTGTGTAAATAACATAAAAACCATCCCAAAATACTTGCTCGTGGAAAATTGATTTTGCAGAGGAATTTCCGAATTGATGGCATTCATGCGCTAAATTCCAACTCGGTGTCACTGGGCCACGGTGCTCGTTTGCATCGAAAAATGGGCAGTTTTAGTGTTCTCCAAATAACAAAAAACAATCACGAGTGGCAGAGGAGCTCCATAAAAGATATAAAATTAGAATAATAAAAATGAAAGATCGGAGAGTTTAAACGTAACTCCATCGGTAGCTCAGGTAACATAAAATATTCTTCGCAAAAAAATAAAAACAAAAGAGTCATGGAATTTGCATATCAGAGATGTTATGACTACATAGATTTCATAAAAAAATAAATTTCACACAATAATTTCCCATGGTGCTAAGGTAACCAATGTAACTTTCATGAAGTGGAAGAAATTTCCATGAGATATTGTTAGAAGCTGATAAGTCAATTGAGAAAGAACATACGTAAAACAAAAGATAATCACTTAATAAATATTAGCATACCATTCATATCGCTCAATCAGGAGTGCCACTTTACTGGTGACGAAAAATGAACTTTCAGTCATATTTCATAAAACATTACTTATATCAAAATAGTCTTCAAAGAAAATTTGTAGAACTAGTCAAACAGAATATGTTTTGTTCAACACATTTTTATCCAAGGAGTGACCGTTTTCTCAACGATAAGAATCTTCGTAGCAACCGAAGTAAACAAAGTCAATCATAAATACGTTTAATGTCCTTTCGTGCGTCTACAGCATATAGCGAATGAGAGGAAATGGACTATGCACGACGAGGAAATGAACTAATTACGTTTATTTTCTTTACGTACGCACCGCTTTTGTACGTGAAAAGAAATCGATCGTTTACGACGAAGGAATGAACGTGAACGTAAAGATTACTACTGATCATTTTAGGTGAGGTATGTTTTAAATAATTTTCGATTGTTTAATTAATTAACACTGACTATAAAATAAATCGCTAAATCACATATTCAATATTTCCTCGACATCGCTTCTGATATATTAGACTGAGCCATTAATATTTACCTTTATATATAATATTTACATCAATCGTAAAGAGCGCCTTTGGAAACTACATATGTACTCCGACATAAAGCACACCTTTTCAATCTTGTTAGCTGTAAATTAAGATGAAAAAGCGAATGCGTCATGATTTCGAATCAATCCTACGAAAATATTATAATTGTGACAACTGAAATCTCCAACAAAATATTCCCATTAATCTTAACGGTAAAACGATTAATGATAATGGAAAAAATACAATTGCATTGCGATAAAAAAAGAATAAACAGGTTGACCGTTGAACATTTTCTTAATTTTATGACGGGCGCCTGAAAAAGAGTCGGTTGTTTCAAAAACCAACATCTGACATTTAATGATGAGCAAATTTAATTCTGTTTCCACATAAAATGAATCAGAGAGAGAGAGAGAGAGAGACGACGGCCTGAATGAAAAACCGTCCTCTGAAACTAACCTGAAGACAAAAAAAGAGGATATAACAAGATCGCAAACTTGACCTTACCAAATTTACCCTCCTCCTTTTCCTCCTTCAGGAAAAATAAAATGATGTTCACATGATCAGGAGATGAAGGATAGGCATGAAGAGGGTGAAACGAGTGGGCCAAAGGAACGGTCGGTAGCCGCGAGCTTTATATAGAAAACGATGAGTCTCGAGACGATCGATTCGGTTACGGGCGAAGTTGCCAATGCGGAACAATAAAGGCTTCGGGCAGAAAACGCTACCTCGAGGAACCCCTTCGCTTCTAGACGGGGACGAACACCAGGGTCAGAGATCGCCCACGAAATCGCGGACGAGGTATCGATGCGGAGGAGGAATCGGAGGAGACAATGCAGGCACGGAGAGAAGCGCGGTTCGGAGAGAACTGAGGTCACGCCATCTTCACGAGAGCAGATCGAAAGGAGGGTGGGATCTCTCTGAGGCAAGTATGGGGTCGAAACCTGAAAATGGATTTGGAGTAGAAAGGGGGAGGAAAGGCGTATGAATCATGCGGCTGTGATTTTCTTGCAGCTCGGCGATTTGAATCTCTAACACTAAGGGCGAGTGGTTGCGCGCTGTTATTGGTCATTTGCAGAGAAAGATCAGGTCACGATATACTGCACAAAACAACTGAAAGAGCGGCGCATATTTGTTTTCGTAAAGATGAATTAACTGCGATTTCATTTCTGCGGCAACTTTCGACGACGAACTGGCTAAGTGTCCATAATCTAACACAATATGGTAAGACGCTATGATTTAGGTCTCACTTGCTTCAAGTTCTAGCTTATGCAGTGGCCATTTTCAGGCATCAGCCGTGTCATACATACACACGCAAACACACAATTCATGCGTAATTTTTGAGCCGTATGAAAATTTTCTCATGTAACGCTGGTATAAATTTTTTTTTAAATTACTACGCGAATGGAAATGGTAACTGCCTATCATAAGTTGACGCTTTTGTATACGCATCTCGAAGTATGTTTTAGAGTCATCGATTAATTGGATTATTTTTTATGATTCAATACAGAAGCGACGTTTCCGTGAGCACATTTAATACAATTTAATAGCCAATAATACGAACGGATCACCAAATCACAAGAACCGCGTGCCATCTGTAAGCGTCCGTGGACTAATGTAACGACAGACGGTTGGAGAATCGCCAAATCACTGCAAGAGCTAACCAGAAATTCTAGCTTCTAAGGGATATTTCCTCGAAAATGAATCAGCCAATAAAAATGCAAGGATCACTGAAACTTTTAAATTTGAAATTTCACGCAAATTGATAATGAAAGTAGTACAATAATGACCGAAGTTAAAGGGGGACGATTATTGTTAATGAAGGGTGCCAATGTAAATTTTCATCGAAATTTATTCAGCCAAAGTGGACTTGGTGTAATCGCGGAGATGGACATCGCAGCCATCGCATTGAGAGAAAATGCAACAGCAAAAGAATGAATAAAAAAACTGATGAAATCGAGACGATACTTTCAACTCTTTATTGATGCTAAAAGGGAAAAATAAACGAGTACACAAATGTTTAATATGTTAAAAATGTTTAAATAATATTTAAAATGCCATCGGAAAGGATAAAGGAGGTAAATAAGGAAATGGAAGGTAGTATAGAGCGGTGGTTCTCAAACTTTTTTGAGCCACGGCACACTTTCAAAAATAAAGAGGGTATCGCGACACCCCAGTCTTGTGACAAGCGTTTTATATATATATATATATATATATATATATATATATATATATATATATATATATATATATATATATATATATATATATATTAGATACGGATATTAAAACTTTTGGACACATCCAATTGTTGATGCTACTATATAATCAATTTATTAGAAGAAAAATGACCCACCAACACATGCAAATCGCTGATCTATTTACTAAACAAAGTTTTTCGCGGCACACAGTTTGAGAATCACTGGTATAGAAAACAGATGAGCGGCGACAGATACAAGTTAACTGTTATATGACGCATACATTTAGCAACTCGGGTCACGATAGCACAATTTCTTTCCCTAACCAATTAGTGCCTCTTCAAGCCTCTAAATGGACAATACACATTCGAGGGTTGGTTACGTTGATTAGTCATGAATATTGCATACGATATTTTAAACATTCGCCCTTTCACCAGCTTTAAAACTATTACCCAATAATAGAATGCTTTAAATAAAAAAGCATCCTTGTCTGCGGAATAATTTTTACAGAAATCATTTTTGGTAACAGAATTTCAATGTTAGTGATTATTATTTATTTGCAAAGCTCCGCCAACAGTGAATGAAATATTAGGTGATAATAATCAATAAAACTGATTAAAACTATATAGCGAGATCCAAATTGAAATATACATAGAGGATTACCATTTCATGGACACAATTCTAGTTCGATAAAATAAATATCAAACCAGGTAATTGTCCATCGTTTTTGAGAGAAAACCGCGTCTTCAGTAATAAATATAACGTGATGTTTCCCCAATCTACACTATCCAACCTCACAGGACTCTGCTTCCAAAGTCAACCCAACGCGATGGATATCACCCACCAAGTTTAAATATTACATACGTTACAAATGAGTTAGAATTAATAGGTATCATAAATGAAACCTATTACACGTATTTGCACCAATGCGTTGAACGAAGATATATAAGATCACAATAGTATAAAAAGTTACGCATCACAACTATCCACCATTCTAAAAAACTGTTAATATTGCAGTACCTTGTACTCGGTAAAAAATAATGACTGGTCTCAATCTTACGTCCTACTTATTTCCTTTCTTCGTCCTACGCATTTATTTCCGCGAAGTTTATTTGCGAGTCTTCTATTCTCAATCTTAATTGACCTTCTGCCATATCTCTTACTATTTAATGCTTTATCTCGAGAAAAGACTCGAGAGAGGACCGAGTAACAAGTATTTCCCACGAAAAACTCAATGTAAGAAATGCAAATCCATTCAATTCCAACAACCTGAACGAACCTCGGACCTGAAACCTTGATCATCATGTTACAAGTTTTACTAAATGCCGGAAAAGAAAAGACAACTTCGTAACATTTTAAGGCATTTTCATTAGTAGTTTTTCATATACGAGCTGGAAATTTCAAATAAATCGAGAGAAAATGCTTACAAGAAATTACGCGTACACCAACAATATTTCAGGGGCAGAAAAAACTTTTTTCAAAGACTACCAAAAGATGTTAGAATGATTTTAAAATAATTGACTAAAGCAGATTATAATGCTATAAAAAAGGTAATAATTTGCGAAGCAAGATATAAATCGCGTCGACGCTGTTATTTTGAAACGATTCAGACGAATTGCTTCAATTTCGTCGCTTTTATAGACACGATATATACCTATCATTCACGATATGATCGGGGCCAATAACTTAAAAGATTTTCGGTAGCGTTCGTCGACCTTTCGTATTGCGTATTTTTCCCATGGATCGACGCCGCGCTGATAAATAAAAGAATGCCACACCCTCCACACTCAAATGATTGCATCATAATGCCCCTCGCCATGCTAAGTACGTCCGCATGCGGTCGGAATCCCAGAAGAGTGAGAAGCGCCAAAGGAAATCCTTTCGCACAAGGCTTTCGAAAGCCACTCTCCCGTGAGTCGAGCTTCACTCGTATCGCTTCTATGAGCGCTGTGCGAAATCTCCGAGAGAAGGTTCGAGCGAAGGCAGCCCATTCTCGCCGACACGATTTCGCTCGAGTGAGGCTGATTATAACTCCGGGAAACCATTCCTTATATCCAAAGAACATTCGATAGAAGAAATAAGCCCTTTATTTTTTATTTAACTTAATCTCTTGATTTAAACGTTTATGGTCCATATAGATGCAAATTAGGTGCGAGAAATCATGATTTGGCTCAAGTTAAATGTCACCTTCGCAGCAAAAGACGACAGAAATATCGCTGAAAATAAAAGTACTGAAGAAGAACTCAAGAATATAACTAGTCTAAATTAGACAAAGACTTTAAAATGTAGAGGAAAATAAATATCAGCCTAACACTTATGCTAAAGAGAGATCTGAAGTCATACAATGGCTTTCTTACATCTTAAATTTGGAAGGCGTAGCGCAGTTTAACATTCACTTCGGAGTCCGAAAAACGCGGTCGATATTTTAAAATTTGTAAATTTAGGTGCATGCGTCACATCATTTCCACCTTTTCATCAGCAAGCCACGAAATACTGCGGATCAAATTGAATCGGGATTTCCGGAATATTACAAAATATTTTATCACCATTTCGGGCGTGCGGAGGAGAGCAACAAAAAATTCAAAACAGTCATTGCCATTATTAAAACAAATAAATAACTTGAAACTGAAATGAGGATTGATACAGAAGAAAAAATTCGCGACGAAACGCGATAAATAGGACAGGATCTTCGCTTTGAAAATAAGCGATGGGAAGGGATAAGATTATTTTCTTTTATGCGCGAAATCATTATGAATAATTGTTCGTTACATAGTTTTACGTCAGTCTTTCCTAGGTATATTGAATTAATAAACTACTTTATCCTATTAAGTAAATATTTTTTTGTACCAGCACTATTTCTCAACGACGTTACTTTTATAAATCAAACTAAATTGCTGTGTAAACCACTATTTCATTAAAAGAAAGGCTTTCCTAAAGTTTTTCGAGTTTAGCACAGGCGCGAGCCCGTATTATTTCAGTCAAGTATACTGGTAAATTTTTAATGTTCGTTGAACGAACTTAATGATGTTTATAGCGAATTGAATATTATATTCAACATCTAATAATAGAAAGAAATTTATCAACCCTTCTTAATTCTTTAAATCGAACACCTCGAATTACAAAACCAGCCTGGACCTTCTGACCAACTGAAAATAAATGCAATTATAGAAGTGATTAACGATTAACACCGCCCGTCACTTGCACAATAGGTAGATAAAAATACGGAAAAATATACGCCTTTACAAACAATGACTCGAGCGACCACCTGCGATTCTCTCTGTTTGTTGAATCTAAGTAACCCGACAGTTTAGGCAATTCTACTGCAGTATAACAATAAATTCATGAATTTATCCGATATATCGATGAACTGATGGGATCAAAGGTTGATAAATCTCGTTTAAAATTCACTACCTCACGAAGTGAAGAAATTAACGTTGAGGCAAATAACATTAGCATATTTTAGTAATAAAATTCCGATAGGACTTACTGTTAACTTCTGAGTTGTATGGGTGAGTTTCCATTCTTTCCTCTGATGAAATATACTCCTCTTTTACTATATAAAAATTAGAATCCAAAAATAAAGTGTTGCTTCATTTGAATGCAGTAAAAGTTTGAGAAATTGCAGTCAGTAACCTTCCAGGTCCTTGTACGTCTAGCGCGTTATCTCTTAGCTTTGAGAAATTGGTACTATGCATCAAAGATCTGAGAAAAATAGTTTCCAATTTTCAATGCCCGAAGTTTCTGGTCAGGAGACGATGAAACATTTTCTGAATTGACCTGCGTGGAAATTTGTATATTTGATTAATCACTAGTAATAAATCGGTTTCATAATACATCTAAATTCATTTTTGGACTTCTAAATACAGACATGTTTAACTTCTCTGAAAGAGGTTGTTAATCCGTGAGATTCGACTGGATTGCACAAAACTTGAACTATCAAATTAAAAATAAAAGTGTTGAAGGTAATAAGATACTACCCATAATTTCATTTACTTTCGGCTAATTTAAAATATTCTTTACTGCCAAAGTTGCGTAGCATAAATTCTTCATACATTCTATTCCAATACAACTGCATTGCATCATACGATTCTCATGCTATATCACGTTCTAGGAAACATGTAACCAATCTGTTTAATTTCATTTCTCATTGGGCATATATTGGTAATTTATACAAGTTTAAAATAAAAATTCCGAATTCTCTTATATTGAGATACACGAAAAATGAATACCTATAAAATTAATATTAAGAGGAATAAATTGAACCATTGCATCCCTCCAATCTAGGCAGCCCAGCTCTATTCGATTTCACAGGCTAAATCAAATATATAGGTGTTAAAACCAATGATCCAGAAATAATATAGAATATCGAACAGCAAGGTTCTAACATTATCAATTCGTTTTCCCTCGATCAACCTTGGCTAAGTTTATATTTTCTCATAAGAAATTCCACAAATTGAACAATAAACTAACACTGAGACCTCTGGATAAAATAATTGGGAAAAAATGATGTTTTGCAATAATTCCAGAACAATTTCAGCTGAGGGAAAAAGAAAAAAAAATTGAACTGCGGCATCCAATGCGGACGATCAATCCGTATCTAAACCGCGCCTGCCAGCAAAGCTTATAAATCGGAGATATAGCTTTATAAACGCAGTAACAGCACGCATTAAAGAATCGAACTATAAAAATTTACCCTACGTGATTTTTAACCATACAATATATAGCACTTATATATATATATATATATATATATATATATATATATATATATATATATATATATTTATATATAATGATTACGTCAAATGTTATGGTAGATTACACGCTTTAAATACAAATAGATGCATAATGAAAACCAAAAAATGAGATAAATGTAATAGAATTGTCGCGCATGGATTGGATCGACCTTTTAAAATGAATAAATAGAAGTATATGTAAGGTAACAGCTCTCGATATCAAATTAGTAACTACATGCTAACATTACGTACATTTTGAAACAAATTTTAACGCGAAAGCCAATTTCCATGATGAGGAATTTCTTCCAATTCTACAAAAATAACAGTGGTTAATGAACACTGTTAGAGGAAAATTCGTATTTTTATACTACTATATACTACTTATACTACTTTATAATACCGCAAAAATTTGAGAAATAATGCAACTTAAGCCGAACAACCTTTTTTTTGGAAATTTTTAATTAGAGATTTAGTCAAGCAATTTATATAGAGACCTTACAACATTTATAGTGAATTTCACCATCTACTATCGTAAAATTGAGTAGTTGTAACTAGTACAAGATTCTAGAGAAATCTCTACTTCAGTTCCACATTGTATCTATAAACGTGATTTCACAAACAATTATTCATTGCAAATATAATAACTTTCATTAATAAAGCTTACATAAAAACATTTATAGAAAATACCAAATTTATCACCATTGATTACCATCTACCAGAGCTTAACCACTGTACTGCGAGAAACATCCAGTACGGGCGTCAGGTAGAATATTTTCGAGATCATTTGTTTAAAATTCGCATCCTATGTATAAACAATATATGAGATTCGAAAGGTTTTGAAATAAATATCACATGATGCCCGAAATGACATTTCACGAATTATTAAGTCAATAAATTACGAAGTAAAAGATACAGTTAACTATCGTATCTAAAATTTTAACAAAAATTATTAGGATCATAGGTCCAATATTCAAATCACCGAAAGGCTACAAAATTAAAAACTAACACAACTGCAAGAACTGTCTAATAAAATAAATTTTAAAAGTAAAACAACTTATACACACTTTGGAATGTACTGCTCACTATCAAAATTTTCATAAATGTAACTCTAACATTGACGCGACACTAGAATTTTCCCATTCGTAAACTGAACTTCCCGCAGGAACATATATTACAAGTGTATGAGTTACTAACACAAGATGACGCATACGGACTAACTGATGACATATCTAATTAAAATTGAGGCTATACAAATAAACGATAATAAAATCTGCCCACTCTTAACCAGCATGCGTTAGACAGAGCATAATTGAAATATATAGTTAATTACATAGGTACGTAAATTACATAGAGAAATATATTTAAACAACGTTACTATTATCTTTCTTACCTAAATACTTTAAGGTAAAATTACGTCGAACAAATAGCGTATATTACAAATAATTTTTTGTACCGCTTTCTGTCATAAAACTAACACAAATACACAGGTTAAAATTATAAGATGTATTTTCAGAAATCCTTTCTGAAGTGCGTAAAACTTAATAGAAATCGGGAAGACATAAATCAAAATACTTCCTACAGCCTCGTATATACCTTACTAACGCCTAAAAAGGTTTTTTATAAAGATTAAGCATTTTTAACGCAATGTGTTTACAATTTTTGTACGCGTCGATACCATTCTCACCATGGTGCTTTCATTATTTTAAGTGCTAATAATGATCATAAGTTGACACTTTGCATCTCGTTCATCATTTACAGAAATATAACAACGAGTGTATAAATGACTTACCTATTTATACAAAAAAAAATATCCGGCAAACTGCTTAATCTGGAGCTCCCCATGCAGAAATAGTTTAATACAGTCTCTTTAGTACAGAACCTCGAACACAAAGGCAAATCACCTCCGAAATACCGTTAGGATGGTTCACAACATGATCAAAACAATCACAATCACGATTCGACATCTGACAGCTGTCTTACGGTACGCCTTCTTACTTTCTTGAATATTGAATGAACGTGAAAGAGATTCGCTAGCCAAGATCGAGTCTGATTCGATAAGTCGTTCAAAAGTGTCGACCTGAACTGAAGGACCTAATAACATCACTACCTTTTATTGGCTCGAAATGGAATATCTCTATTGGTCAGATTATGTGGCAAATTTAACAAGTTTCTGAAATATTTTTATTTTACTGTGCGTAATTATTAATTATATTCTATCTGAGATCTTATACGAATAAAGCAATTATTTACATAATAATGAATTTCTAGGATGTTTGTTTTTCTCAAACATGTTAAGTAACAATTACTCAAACCCACATGATTAGGCGTCGTAGTTTCTCTTTGATTTTCTGGATGATTGTCGATGATTTATCTTTAAATCAAAATTTAAAAGGGCGGAACAAATTAAGCTAGTTTTAACAAAAACTAGATGTTCCGAAGCGTCATACTGTTCATGTCATCATTCTTAATCGCTTCGAGATTGTGTTCCATGACTAAGTTGACCAGATTTTTATCTCGTGAAGAAAGGACAAATTACTGAAAAAGTTATGAGAAAAGAGGACAGTTAAAAAGGATTTTTACTACGAATTCACAGGCAATGTATAAGACGTTATATATGAAATTTATATTGATAAAATGGTTAATTTATCTTATAAACTAAGCAGTTGTCAATATTAGCTACAACAAGAAACATTTTAATCGCATAAATGTTTAATAAAATTCTCTAGTCATGTTTGTCAGATGTCGCAGATAGAATTGCCATAGCGATTGATGTAAACAAAATATGTGACATTATGCTTGGGATTTTATCGAACTTTTATCTCCGACACTAAGTCGTAATTATTTGGTCTCGCGGACTTTTTGTGGTTAATGTTGGTATAAATTGTATAAATTTTTAATGTATACCTACCTCACAGATTATATAAGAGCATGGGTTAGAAAAATATGGATTTTTAGTTGTTATTTGCCGATATACTAATCTTCGTTGCGATCGATGTAAACAAAATATTTGATATTATGCTTGGGATTTTCTCAAAATGTTATCTTCGAAACTATAAAATTAAAATAAAAACTCCTGAACCCTAAAATAATCCAGATGAGCACTCACACGTCAATAAGAAGAGAAAACGGAAAAAATTAAAATGATACAAGCTTACAAGACGATGTCCTACAGGAAACTGTCGAAAACTAGTCTAAAGGAAAAAGAAAAGCACACACACACAATAACTCGGAAAAAAACTCTGGAAACTTCCAATCTGTGCTATTGAGTTTGTGTGTGTATGTTTGAATTTAGTTTGTTTGGGCTCTGTTGCTGTCGTGAGGCGCATAAACTATCAGATATGTTTGAGATATCAAGTCCCTGGCATGAAAAAAAAAATCGTAAACTTGATATATTTTGTTTACTTCGAAAACAATTTTGAGTTTCATACAGTTTAGGAGTTTGTAATGAATTCCCACTATTGGTTATGATAAATTGGAAGACCAATAATGGAGTTCATTTATTTAGAACCCTAGATTTTATAAAATAATCTATTGATGACAAATTTCTGTAGGCAAGTTTAGTTCATATTCAATTACCTAAATTCTAAACATATAACGTAAACCATTGCCTGTAATATAATAGTGCATGTTTGTTAGTTAAATTGTGTCAACTTCGTATTATTATCCTTGTAAAGGGCTAACCTTAATTGAACTTGATAATAATTTCGAATACAAATTCTATGAATATACACTAGCAATGCAAGGATAAATGCCCCTAAAACATAATTATGAAACTTCTGCCATTATTTCGCTACCATTAAATAAAATCTTTCATCAAAGAAATTACTCATATTATACATTCTTCAAATGAAGTTTTGTACATTAATTATTGTGAATTCACAATGAAATTAATTCCAAGTATAAATGGTATTTCTATGTAATTTTTTGAGACAATTGTTGAAGATACAGACAGATGCAGGGGTACAGGCAGCCAGCAGGCTTAAATTCTCCCTTCAATCCAAAAATAATAATAGAACAAGTAAAATTATATGGTTAACTCATTATATTATCACTTCATCATATAATCCACTGATTTGAGAATTGAAAATCTACTCGTCCAGTTCAAATTCCACAGTAGAGTTTACTGATCATAGTTTATTATTTCTCAAGATGTTGCAGGAACTGCAAAATTAATCTATTTTGTGAAAAGTAAAAACATTAGAACATTGAACTAACAACTAAAATGTAATCAATTAATTGCTCTATTTAGCAATGAATAAGAAATAAAATACATTGAAACTTCAATATAATGAGAATTTATAAAAATACTCAATTCTAATGAGTCCTCATAATATCAGAAAATTAATTTTTGTATATGTAACATTAAAAAATTGACTATGACAGTGTTTTCATTCGCTATAATGAAATTCTTATTAAATGCTGTACGTGTTTTATCAAGGTTACATTGTATAAGGGAGTTCAAGTCTTCAGAAAAGATTATGTAAGCAAGACCTAATCTGCACATGCCCAATGTACACATAAGATCCAAAGCTGAGAGGTAAATAAAAAAACAAAATGCAATCAACTTCACCCAATAATCCTATCATGAAGCAGTAAATATACAAGAGCATAAATGATTATCATGAAATAAAAAATATATGCATATTATGATATTGTTTGGTAGAATATGCAGTTGGATTGCAGCATATCTTTGGTGATGCAGAATAGCATCACTGGATGTTTAAGGATTAATAAAATTTATTACATTATATAACTTCTATTGGTCACTTCAAAGATAAATTTTTTGAGGCATATTTCCTCAAGAAAAATCTGAACATTACTGACAAATATACATAGGTATTAAAGTGGAAGCATAGATACAGTCAACTATTATAGTAATATTATTGTCACCTATTCAATACAGTAAAAATTGCCATAAAACTACCAAAATTTCCAAATAACCTAGTCTTGTGTATAATGTGCCCTACATTCTGAGCCCATGCTCCAAGTCTTCGAATTCTCATGTATAATGCACTCATAATGTGTGGCATCAACTAAGGAGCGATTCCATAAAATTATTTCCTTAAAAGCAGTGGTGGACAATCTATAGCCCGCAGGCTGCATCCGGCCCTCGAGGGGTTGTGTCCTGCCCATGAAACTAGAGTGAGAGAATAATTTATCACTTGATGAAAGCGAAAAATTCCTTCTGAAAGGGAGTTACTGGATACATTTCTTGATGCCCTCAATAATGTTTATTTTAATTCTGGAATTGCATCTGAGGGATTTGACAGATTTAAAGTGTAATTTTCTTTCATTAATAAAATATTTAAACAGCTTTTTAATTAAACTCACTATTTCTGTATGTTTTTAACATTTAACAACTTTACACCCCGAGTTTTGTAGTAGCTATGATAATCAAATTTGATATGTAAACTCATTCAGATAAGCATATATTTAACCATCCATGTTCGAATTCAGGATTGCTTTTTTCTTCCATTTGGATAATGCTGGGGTGGGTGCAGCATAATTTTAATTTGCATTTGAAAATTATAATACTAATCATAATGATTGGAAACTTGAACTTAAGTACAGCTAAAAGAATGAAAATTTATTTTCCTGCCATCGATGTAATGCAGGAATTAATTTTGAATTGAACATTCTTCATTTTTAACTGAAATCTATCGCCAACAAAGTAAATCATTTGTTGATGATGTAACAAAATTGCGTAGTACAATGCATTTGATATATACAATTGGACTGGGGCAAAAAGGAACTTTCAAGTAATCTTCATGTAATATAAAGGCCAGGGTTGCAGGTTTTGCGAAATTGCTTTTAAGTAATTCAAGTTGTGGAAGTACATTAAATAGAAGTCACTAAGTCATTAAAAAATTTGTTTTGCATAACAATGTTTTCTCTTAAAAATGTGTACCTTATAGATAACGAGCACTGACAAATTACATCCAAGTTCTAAAAAAATCTTGTATAATGAGTGCATTCATGAGAGTTTAGGGTCCTATAATAATTTGTGGTAAATATTTTCATGACAAATCATAATACTGCAGCATCTGGATTAAAAACACATCTAGATATAAAAAACATTCGATTTGGGTTGAGTTGCTATTCTAGAACATAAACTTAAAAATTAACTTTATGAACAGTGCCAGAACTAGGGCTGGGCAAGCGGGGCAACTGCCCTGGGCACAAAAAATTCAAATGATAACTAAACAAATGATAATTTAAATGGGGATCGCTTATTTAGTAGTTTGCCCTGGGCGCTAAAATTTCTGGTTACGGTGCTGTTTATGAACAGCCTTAAATTTAAAAATAAATATTAACTCTTCTCTCTGTGCCAAGAGCACATGATAAATAGAAATTAGAACAACAAAAAATGTCTTTTAAAATTTTATTATTCCCAAATATACTTCAAACCTCTTTTTAAGAAACAAAAAGCAACACTATACCAAACTTCTTCCATATTTCTTGTGAGGAAAAAAGATATACTTTTATGAGATTTTGCATAAAAGTTAAAGAAATTTTTATGACATTCAACTTTAAAGTCACGTTTAAAATTGAAATTAATACTTCAAAAGATGTGACTAGGATCAGCACACTTGTATCCAATTTTAAATAAAAGATGAGCATTTATACTTTATTTAAATAAATAATAAATATCCCAACCACTGAGTGAAGATCAATAAGCAAGAGAGATATACAAACTAAAGTTAATATAAAACAGCCTTAAATCTACTCTGGAGTGGGTGGTTCTGATTCAGCAGCATTAAGAACGAAGCTTTGAGTTTCTACACTCTGGGCCCACCGTACATATTTTTTGGGATCAAAGACCTCTGGGTTCTGAAATGCAGAAGGTAAAATGAGCGAAATAATTCAGCATCCTCGGAAACAAAATATTACATTTATGTTTAATACATATATAGAGTTTTATTATATTTAAAAAATTATATAAATTTCTATGAAAAATTCATTACCACAAACTTTTTAGTTTAACCATGGCGACATAATAAAAAATTTAGCATCTAATAATTTAAAAAGTCCTCCATTATTCAAATTTTTACTTTAAAACCCATCTAAAAATAATTTCTAGTCACCATGAAAAATTGTGATATCATTTCCATTAGGTTTCATCCAACAGAAGTTAATTAAATTTTAAGCTGCAGCAGATGCAGTGGCAGAGATATTGCTTAGCCAAGCAGCTGACTCAAAGTTTGCACCACTAAGTGATTTAAATACAAAAGAAATCATTTGATACGAGAAATGGCATTTAACTTCGGCAGCTTAAAGGTAAATCATTAAATTCTCTAATTGCAAATCATCTCAATTATCTATTTGATTTAAATATATATATTTTGATTGTAAATTTAAATATACCAACTCAAAACACTAGTCTTAAAAATAAAAAAATGTTTAAAAATTCATTTTTATATTATTAAACATGAAGGAATTTGTTTGCATCTATTACCAAGCCAATAAATCTTTTTCAAAATTATTCCACTCTTAGAATTTCCAATGCAATGGTAGCTAATAAATTTAATCCAAAATTTAATGAATAATTTCATGATGGCTATCTTTCATCAAGGGTACATGAAAAGGTATTTCAGAAAAATCATACTAAAATTATCGAAATTTTCTGTAAATAACTTTTAATGATGATTTTCATTTCTTGTTTTTTATTTCTTATCAGTTAGTGAAACAATTGATTTAACTATAATTGATTCACAAAAATTATTAACAATTACCAATATGTTTCTGTCTCTCTCACTCACAATGTTACCAGTCCTTCCAAGACCGTGCCATTCAACCAGTGCTTCAAAGTAATAGTAAGTAACATTACTAACATTCTTGTAAGACACAAAGTAAACAAGCTTATGCAACATTGCCCATGCCCATGCATTGATGACTTCCATAACCATTGCTCAACTACAAAGTTAGAATGTTATTACAAGCGACAAACTTTTACAACCTTTATTAAAGAGGACAAAATCGTTTTTAAAGATTTATGATTTGACTCGTTAAAGTTTGAAGACTTTTTGTAGTAAAATTTTGCAGTTCAATCCTGCTAAAAGTATTTCATGAAAATGTCTTCCATAAAATATCTGATAATTAAACGAATTTTTAAAAACAATTCTTTGAATAAAAATCTTTTCTAACAGTAGCAAAGATTACATTTAGGATTTTCTTTTGTTAACATTGAAAACCTACATCAACTGCACTGATAATTATTTATAGAAACCTCTTGATATTTGAAGAACTCAGCAAAATTCCTGGTATGAACATTTTGGCTCCTTTTCTTGTGTCCATTACAAAATTCCAGTTACATATGGTTTCACATGCAGGGTAATCAGTCCAACTGCCAAGTCCAGATGGTGCATTCTAAATGCATATCAATGTCATGGAGCAGCCTAATTATATAATTTTCGAATGTTTCTAAAGAACTGAAGAACTTGGTTGAATAAGGAACAGCAATAGCTTCTTTCACAGCTTCATCTGCACTCCTGTACTCTATGGCTTCAAGTTCAAAATTTTCATGATTCCACTTCATAAAAACTATGGTAAACCATAGGGCAATGTCCTAAGGACGGGCCTGGAAAAACTATATTCAGAGGCAAGACAAACAATAATAACAATTATTAATTAGGGGAAGAAATTAATTAATGTTAAATAAACAGTTCATGCAATCAGTTCAGTAATTTTTGTGCAATAATAGTCCACAAATTTTGGTGAAATCATGAGGTTGTTTAATATGTATAAGTTTAGTGGATTATTTATGCCTCAAGCAACATGCCATGTTACAACTAAAATTAAAGCCTATTTTCTTTTTGTGTATTTGAACGATTATTAATTGGGCGCTTAAATTATTTTTTTAAATATCTCACAACAGTTGAGTATACAGCATAGCACAAAATGCAGTTCAAAATAATCTTCATAAAAATTGAGAATTTAGAGGCTCTTTAGTCCATGTTATTAGTTACATTTATTATGCAGCAAAAAACATTTAATCTTTCATCAAGTAAAAAAATGCATTGAACTTCATAATTTACCTACTGTGTTCATATAAATGTCACATTGAATTCAATGCATCAAAGATGTTATGTAGTAGCCCATGTCATCTAATAATTTTACATGTATTAAAAATATTGTTTGCTCTGGCCTCATCCACAGATGCTGATTTACAAATAACATAAGACAAACAGCCTAATCTTATAAATAAAATTCTCTGAAATTATGAACTATGAGAATCAAACTAATCTATGATGCACCCGAGTTTTACAAAATATCTAATATAAGCAGAAAATAACCTCAAAAGCTTCCTTCACCAATTAATGCTTGAGATATAAATTCAATGTTATTAAATAAATTTACAATTATAAAAGCAAACCAAGAATGTTTGCTAAAAGCCAGTGTTTTAGTTATCAAATACAGCAGTATTTACATCTGAATAACTTAATAAGCTGAGCAAGAAGATATTTAATGAGAAACTGCTCAGTATATATACCTTAAATCAAGTGAAGTCAGTTACTGCTGCCATGATGAAGGCATATCTGAAATTTAATTCAATGACACCTTAAAATATGGGCAGCAGTAAACTAAATAGTTAAAATCCTATATTTGTTCTTAGAACACAAATAACTTTTATATCAGCCTCATAATTTATAATAATTAAGCACTTAAATATCTAACAGCAAAATCAAGAAGAATGTAAAAAAATGTCAAAATATGACTTGTTTGCAAACAATGCCATATTTAAGAGGGAGCAAATTTGCTAATGTAATGGCCTAAGTTGATCACTGCATCAAAATCATGTTTGAGTTTTTAATTAGGTATTTTATATGAATTAGTAGATGGGAATGCCATAATCAGGTAAATTGTCTCCTAAACAGAAAGGTTGAATCAACATACCCACTACAGTACAATTATTAATCCTTCCAGCATGTACAACGCACTATTTGCATCCACAAAATTATGTCAAATAAGATTTTATTATGCCTCATTACTATATTTTTTTCCAAGTTATTTACTTTTAAATTTTTATTTAGTTTGGATATAATTAAAACATTAAAATAAAGTAATTGAATTGAATGACCTTATAATTGTCATCCAGGCGAAAATCAAAATGAGTACCTACTTAAATACTGCACATTTCTGAGCTCAAAAAGAATGAAAGATAAATAAATGGATATTTTTAAAAAACCCTCTGAGATATAGGGAAGCAATCAGAATATCAAGAGATAAACAAAATGTGACCATGTACTAACTGGCCCTTTTAAAAGTAGAGCACATAAAGCTGAAACCAACAAACAAGATAAGGCTGTACACAACAGTTAAAAAAAGTTTGAATGAATCTTTTCATTCTGCATTAGATTATAATTTTTAATTATACCATTACAAACCTTGTGTTTAAACAGTAATTGGTTTTCATAGCTCTTTCAAATTATTTTTTTAATTTGAGACCACATAGTATACATAATGAAGAAGTTTTGAATTGAGAAGTAAAATGTTAGAAACAAAAACACAGCTACAAAAATAACAATTAACATCGAACATGCATGAAATAAATGGCAAACATAGTAGAAAAACTCCATACTTTCAGAACAATGTCAATATCCACAATTGTCATTTACTAAGCTTTCCTCAAGGGGACAAGACAAAAACATATAATTCATTCATACACATTAACTGGTCAAAAATGTTTGAAAGTTTTAAATGCTTAAAAATAAGATTATATCCACTGTAAAAGAAAGCACCAAATAAAAGGTGACTTCATTTAATATAATCATAAAATATTGAGAGTTCATACTTACCTTTTAATGTTTATCTTAAGAAGATAAATATCATTTGATATCCTTTAGTTTCAAGCAGACAAATAATTTTGTGAAAAAACAATATTAACACGCAAAAATGTCAAATCAAAAAAGAATGACCAAGTATGTATTATGGCTAAAATCCAAGTAATAGATTAGGCAGTTCTGATAACCATAAAAAGGTTAGGGAAAATCACACATTTTGGCTACAAAGCAAAATAACTAGTCTACTGTTTGTGAATTACAAACAATGGGATGAGTGAATTAAAATTAAGCAAATCCTTAGTGGAAACAATAAAAGCAAAAGCATTTGCAAAAAGCATAAGCAAATGCTAAAAGCATTTGTTTCATTTTGAGTGAATAAAAGTTTGCTTTTGCTTATAAGCATTTGCTACTCAGTTTTAAGCAAATGCTTAAATTTTACGGAAAAAAGCACTTTACAATTCTTCCCTCACTTGTTTTTGTTTACATTTAAAGTATTAGTTAAATATCAAACTAGCAACAAATATATTGGGTAATATTTTTAAAAATGATAATTAATTAATTTTTGTGAAGAAATGTCAAATGTCAGATTCCGTTTCAATAACACACTCCGTTATCATCTTCAGGGGAACTTGAGGTGCTGAGGCCAGATCATCCAGGGTTTATATATTCATTGGCCTTGTTGCCCATTAGTCAACAGGCTGGCCAATGGGCATGGCATTGTTCGGCCAGCTGGTTGATCGTCAGGTCCCACCAGCTGGCCCACTGGCCAGCCCATCGACCAATGAGCAACAGGGCCAACAAGTACATAAACCCTGCATGATCCAGCCTCAGCACCTCAGGTTCTCCTGAAGATGATAATGGAGTGTTATCCAAATGTCAGAATATGACAGCATCATTACCCGGCTGGAAGCCCAAGAAAATTTCTTCACATCGATTCGCCGGGAAAGTCTGAGATCTTTCTAATTAATTTTTCTTTAACTATTTCTTTTGTAACTGAATTCGATAGTATCACAAATAATGGGTACATTTTTATTCAATTAGTTAAACTTAAAACAAATAGTACAAGCATTTATTACAGGAAATGGAGGGGTTATTGATATTCTCCAGGAAACAGATTTTAAATAAACTTTACATTGTCTTCAGAGAAACAACATAAATTTTTATAACAGTAGGATGGTTGAAACTCAGTCTTTTCTCATATTTTTTAACTTTTGGTGTCACCCTAAACTCTGCCAAATAAATTTATATATAAGGTCAATTATCATGAAAATAGAGTTCTTCAAATACCTTAGCAAGCCCTTTACTTCACTTAAAAAAATATAAGCATATACTTCAAAAATATAAGCATATGCTTAAAGAGTTAAGCTCGGTTTTATTCACACAATTTTAAGCAAATGCATAAGAAAAAACCTGAAAATAAGCAAATGCCTTTTTAGCAAAAGCAAATGCTATTTTTTATTCACCCCAAATCAAGCATTTGCTTAAAAAATGATAGAAATATTAAGCATCAGCATTTACTTATTTTTTATTCACTCGACCCAATGATGGCTCCTTCATAGCAGAAATGCATATATACTGTATTTACTTGTGTAACTGCCCCACTTTTTGCATGATTGTTTTATACTAAAAAGGGTGGGGCAAATATGCAGCTTTCACAAATCATATGAAAGAGATCATATCAGAAAAAAATAATCTTTTATTCCCTCCCCATATTTCGGGTGGGACAGTTATGTGATGGAGGCAATTAGGAGAGTAAGTATGGTATTACTTTTTCAACCATTTAATGGCTATTGCAACTGCTTAATTTATCAATAATTTAACAACAAACCACCACATAAAAGGAAAAAAACATGAATTTTGTTAAGGTTTAGCTAGCAGATGAAAAAAATAAGACAAGGCATCTTCATTGTTAGTACCATCAAGTTGAAAGATTTTAAAAAAAATCTATTTCATTACAAATTAAGATTATCTTTTCAAACAGATGTAGTAGCTTCAGCATTTTACTTTTAAATGATAATTCTCTACCTAAAAGATATAAATTCAGCAGAAAGTTAAATGTTCTCTCAGTGTTTCACTCCTCAAGCCAGTAATTTCTGCATCCCTAGATGACTCTAAAAGCTATGATGCCTAAGGTAGCTCTAACATCAAGCATGAACACATGTATTTGTATGTTTCTTTCTTTTACTGTTTATATTTCATTGGTATTTTGTTTTATAATAAATATAAATCCTACTTGTTATCAAGGAAAACATTGATCTTGAGATGATAATGAGAAATACTGAGATCCACTCTTAATCCCAATCCTGCCTGAAATTTGGGCATTGCTTGTCTTTATTGCCAAACAGGCTTTTATCGCTGTAGTTTAAATGAGATGGCAATGTGCATTGGTGATTACAATCATTTTAAGATTACAATTAGAAAAATGTTGCATTTTTATAGATTAAAAGCGTCTAGCAAACTTGGACAGTAATTAATTAGCATTAGGTTATTTCTCCTTCTTTACTGATATATGTGAAAATTGGCATGAGTGAATGATATCTCAGATACACCATTTTTGTTTTGTATTATAAGGAAAATCTTAATACACAACCATAAGATAGGTGCATCTATACTACTCAAATACACCATACAAAATTTTGATATTGATTTTCTCTAAAACAAGGCCTTCTCTCAAAAAAGGTATATAACAAGAATAGTTTTTGTTTATAGTTTTAAGAAAAAGTTTATTGTTTATATGACCCGACTATGTCATTTTTGCCTCACTTTGACATACTATATTTACTAGATTGTCAGTCAACCTTTATTTACCTTTTTCATCTGTTCAAAACAGTTCATTTAAAAATTTATGTAAAAGTAGTGGGACCATAAAAATAGAACTAAAAATTGGGAGGGAAAGAGATTTATACAAAAAATATGACAGGATCCAGTAAACTTTAAAGATTTTTAAAAAGTTCCGTGAGGTATTTAAAACTTGGCACTCGATTTTAAGACGATCCCTAATTTTTTTTGCCTATATGTTTGGGAAAAACCTCATCTTCCTTTTGGTCTGATACAGTATAAACATTCCATAATACGTCTAATACGTCCATTAGATTTTCAATTGTTTTTCCGAAGTTAGGATTTTTTAATGATTGTTTATTTTGTTTACAATTTCTAATGGATGAAAAGGAGGTCGATCATGTGGAAAAAACTGCTGGAAAAAAGGTCGTGTTCAAGGTGAGAGTTATGATGCTAGCTTTAAAATTATGGTTGAGAGGGAGGCAAAAGCTTCAAATAAGAGTAAAGCGGACAATAAGTATGGTAATACCAAAAAACAATGCAAGATGATGGAGAGGTCTGAAGCAATCTTTATTAAATGCTCATTTTTAGCATAAATCTTTTTGTGTGCCCTACGTTAGGTTTCTAGATTTGAGTTTTAAAAAACGGGAGCCGCCTTACATTTGGTGCCACCTTATAATCAGACAAATATGGAACTACTGTTATGCTATTTTCATAAAATGTTAATTGATTTTTCCAGTTGATAAAATAATGCGATCCGAAGATCCTATGCAGACAGGCATAAGCTGTAAAGTTGGGAATAATTTTGAAACGAGAAAAAAGTCTGCTATGACCGGGTATCGATCCTGGGTCTTCCACTTGCCGGGCGGATATTCTACCACTGAACTATCGTAGCAGATCCATTTTCTCGTTTCTGAATGTGGATGTTTTCTTGGTTGGGACGGAACTAGCCAAGCTAGTATCAAACTGCCCCAATGGATGTCCTCGAAGAGATACATCGAAGAAAACTCCTCCCTCTCAAATGGTGCGATTGCCAAGCAAGAAATTGATGGAATAATGTGATTCGAAGATCCTATGCACACAGGCATAAGCTGTAAAGTTGGGAATAATTTTTAAATGAGAAAGTGGAAGACCCAGGTTCGATTTCCGGTCATAGCAGACGTTCTCATTTCAAAATTATATCCGATTTTTCCAGTATATGCAGTAATTTTATTGAAATGTTCAGTAATTGCATAAGCAAAAGGTGGCAACCATAACTAGGAACCCTCCAGTCATTTTTGTGGGAGGATGGCTGGATATATCAAGTGATGTTATTGTTTGTGCATTCAAAAAGGGCTATTTCAAACTCACTCAATGGCAAAGAAGACAATACGATATGGGATGAGGACAATGACAAAGTAATGTCAACAGTTTGAGAAGTGTCCTTGTCAAATTATGACAGTTTGTTGAGCTTCTAGACTGTTATTTGACTTATTTACAATCAAGGTGCTTATGCACACCATGTAAAAGGGTCATTGATCTAAGTAAGTATGGTCAATCAGTGATAGTTTTACTTTTGAGTTTTGTAAAAATGAGGGTGACCGTACAATCGAGTAAATCTGGCAAATCCTAAACAGCAAATTTAATCGAATTATGACAGCCAGTGGGTGCATGACATTTGAATGCTGGATTGTTTGATGTTAGGTGTCATAAGTTCAGAGGGCAGCTGGATTTACAGAGGCCACAAAGCCCACTTCTACTTTATTCCCAGGCCACACACAGTCGCAAATAGTTGAATAATAATTTAAGGAAACGTAAGGGTTTAGTTTAAGGTCTATATTGCCTGATTTGTTTAAATGTATTTATCTACTATGGGAATAGAGAAACAAAGACAAAATATATTATTTTTATAATTTCCTATTTTCATTTTGTTACATTATGTTAACTATTTAACTCAATGTGGGCCAGATAAAAACTGGCACTGACTCATCAGCCATTAGAACTTTGGGTGCTGATGTTTTAGGCAGAGGAATTTGTCTGCCCCAGTTTATATTTACCAACTGAGTTATCGATGTACGTGGGACAGCTCTTTAAACCTATCATGTCCATACATTTGTACATAGATCTGGTTTGAGGAGTTAAATGTTACAAAACCTAAATTCATAAAATTCTTGAAGATTTTTAGAAATCCAAACAAATGAAAGTTAAATAGGTATTATTATTATTATTGTATTATTATTAAATATCATTTGAAAGTAACATGCAGATGCTTGTAAATAGACTTCATAATTACCATGGAAAAGTTATTAACATAGCCAGTAAGTCAAATATATATAAAGACAAACTATACAAAACGAGGTGTTAGTATTACAATATTTTATTCATATTAATTTAAGTTTACATATAACATACATGCAACATTGTACATGAAGCAAGGTAATTTACCCATATCCAAATGAATTATAATTAGATTTTGCTGAATTATTAATTTACGAAAATATAGTAATACAGACAACAAAAATATAATAAAAAGCTTTTGGTGGAAAAGGTAAACTATCTGAGCATTGCTGTGGCAACACACTTTATCACGATCTTATATGTGATACCAAAATAATTAAAGAGCTTATACATGCAAAAGACAGCCTCACTTGTTTTAACAAAAACAATTATACAGTTCACCAAGACAATAATAACAGTTTAAATAAGATGAGCATAAACCTCCAAAGCCAACAACCACATATTGTTACAATATAATCACTTTAAACAATAATTATGAGATTTCTTGTAAATCAAGCAAAGCATAAGCACAAATATATTAGCACATCATTTAGCACCATAATAAATTCTTGCTCAAGAGTTCTCTCAGCATCTAGTTTACTTAGTAAATTAAAACAATGTGAATTCAGATATTCCAGCCAAGTTACTTTGAAAATGCAAACATATATTATTGAATATTAATATACAAGCATTCTCAAGAAAACCTAAAGTTGAGATTTGAGAAAATTCTCATTGATTCAATTTAATAGTGAGAAAAAAAGAAGTACCATACTTGTTGGGAACTTAGCCCATCACTGCTTTAGCAGATGTCATAATGTTTCATGAATTAACCTCCACAAAAGGTTCTCGTTTATTAAATGAACCATTAAATATTCAAAACTATAAAAATCTCAACTTTGTACCAACCTCAAGGCAGAGTTAGAGGAACATCAAGGTAAAAACACAGCCATTATTCACATTATCCTCTTTTCTTCTTAAGATTATTTAATTAAACTCTGGGTATAACAATAAAAGGTTTCAATAAAATAACTATCTGCACCTAAGGCAACAACTTTTTTTTATCACCGACGGGAGTCAGGTACGTTGAGTTAAATAAAGTAAAAGAAAATTAGTAGTTGTGCATCCTCTTCCAATAAAAATGATTAGGAGGAAGAGGAGCAGCAACAGGGGTAATGGGACGCATCAACATTTGGGTATTCCACATAAACTTTTGAGGATTGACATAGTTACGCGGGGAAGAGAGAGGCGATGTAGGAGGTGGTAGCAGTACCTTCCGGATAATACTCGGGTATTGACTTGAGATGCTTTCCCAATTGGAAGGTGGAATTTTGCTCAAAGGTAACAGAGCACAATTGAGCAAGAAATCACTTGTATAACGAATTTTAGTGGGCCGTGAAGGTGTAGGGCGCTCTGGCTGTTTCTTTTGCTCCATAGAAACAGCACTAAGAATAGATTTTTGTTGAGGCTGCTTAAAGGTTGCATCTGATGCACCTAAGTGGTAAAATGAGAGAAATAAATTCAATTTAAATACAAGTGAAATTCATTCAGTAATCCATCCAAGAGATGCAATAATATTTTGATTACTAGAACAATATGAACATGTGTACCAATAAACCACCCATATGTTCAGACAAAATAACAAAACTATCAGGTAAGAGACATACAAAATCTCTTTATTATATACTTTCTTACTTATTCAAACAATAGATAATTAATACAATATACCATATCTGCCTGAATATAAGCTGATACTTTTTGTCAAAATTTATCGTGAAAAAAATCACCCTCGGCTTAAACGCGAGCCTGAGGAAAAAATTTGGCATCCTCGTACGATGCCATCGCTGAAAAATGTCTTGTTTCCATAGCATACCTCCTATATTCCGCTGATAAGGCACTCGATGTCTGAAAAACGCTCCCTTCTTACAGCGATTGCCCGGAGCTGTAATTTAAATTGCTATTGAAGGTTATTTATATATTTTAACACGTAGTTAAAAGTAAATGGGTTCTTGTCCAAAGGAAACGGCGGTATATAAAACAATCGAGTTTTAACAACCCAGCAGGTTCATAGCATGATTGCACGCTACAGCAAATTCGTTTTGATCATAATTTGCTATGAGTTCTTAAGATACCAACACCGGTCTTATTAGAGAAAATAAAATAAAAGAAGTTCATATTAATTTTTGTTTATTTTATATTTTGCTATAGCCATTGTCATTTTTGTATGCATGTTAAAACCCTCTTTCATAGAATGTATTAAAATTGCGTATACTGACTAAGCAGACGATATCGTCTGCTTAGTCAATTCGCAAAATTCGATGACGACTTTCGATGCGCAACTGTTTGAATTCCGTTAACATAAGATACGTCTGATTCGAAGGTGTGAGCAACGGCATTAACTGTAATTCATCTGATAATTAACAGCAATAATAATAAAACTTGGAAACCTCTTTCATAGAATCTATTAAAATTGCGTATAATGACTAAGTAGACGATCACGCCAAATTCGATGACAGCTTTCGATGCGCAACAGTTTGAATTCCAGTAAGATAAATAAATATACTCACATTTGATTGTAAGGTGTGAGCAACGGCGTTGACTATATTTATAATTAACAGTAATAATACCAAATAAAACTTTACATGGAACGTATATAATTATATAGATGTAATGTATAATGTTGTGCGTGCATGTCTGGTACACTTAAGCATAAAATTTACGAAAATACTTTTTTTGCCAAAAAATGTTGGAAAATTTTGTGGGGTCTGCTTAAATCCGGGGTCGGCTTCTATTCGGGCAGATACAGTACTATTTCCAAGTAATGCATTTATTCATACCAGAAAAAATTTAGGTTCCCCACAATACACAATTGAAGTAAAAATGCAACTTAATAAATAATAAATGGACATTTTGTCATTTCCATTAATATTTTATTAATAATATAATTTATAGTAGTCAATTGTTATCAAAAGTAAGATATCAAAAACTCCAAAGTTAGCTCCACATTTTGTTTCATAATCGTAAAATTATTCAACCTACAAAGTCAAAGGAATTTTAATAACTTTGTCTTTACTATTATAAACAGGTTGGAAATGTATTTTAAAACAACTTTTAGAGGATATTTAAGCTTCAGTGTTTAAAGAAAGATTTTAAGAGTTCAACTATAAAGGTAAAAAAAATTTTCTATACATGTAATTTCATATTTATTGGAAAATTTAACATGTTGACTTCAGTTAGCCATATTTGATCCTCAAAGTACTGGTTTATAGAAGCTGTGTAGTCCAATAAAACTTTCACTACAATGTTATTTAAATGTGAATTGAAAAGTGCAATCTCAGAAACTGAAATATTTTGCTTCCCATTCATTTGCCTTTCATAGTGTGGTTACATAAAGAATATTTTGTGGTTGCATAAGTTAAACTTTTAGATTGTATATAAATATTTAATCTTGCAATAAATAACTTTAAAATTACATAAATTAGTAAATGAGTAAAATTTAGGTTATTACAAATAAAATGTATGCTCCAGTACTAAAAATACAAGCAAAGAAGAAATAGTAGCACAAAATGCATACAAAAATGTGCCATAGGATGACTGGGTAACTCACATATATGAAGACAGACAACTGAGAAATTAGATTAACCTCTTGGGAAAAAAGGAGTTCATGTTTGAAAACACAGGGCAGAATACAGCATGACCTAAAAGGGACAGCTTAATTTTTCATAACATGTGAATTCACATTTCTCTTTAATCTCATCCACTTTGTAAATCATTTATAACTGAAGAAAAGGCTATAAGGTTGCTTCTGAACATATTTTGTAAAAACAAATACATGACAAGATGCAAAATACCAAGACAGAACACCCAGTAATTTACAATGCTGGGTATTACTCCTACATCCCTTATATTCGAATTTATTCTATCTTTATATTCAGTTATCTGAAAATAAAAGTTTTGGTTCACAAAAATTATACTATATTTTCTATGAAATTATTTTTGGTTTTTTATTGGCAATAATGGTTTGATAATTTCTAATCTATATACAACTATTAAATGGCTTATTACAATCATGGCCCTCAGGGCTAGGCGAATCAAATACAAGTCTCATTGTCAGAAAAATAAAGCTACGTGTGATAAATAAATAAAAAGTATTATAATTTTCTTCATGACAATTGACTGTTTCATTTTCAAGCATTCTTTGGATGTTTTATGTGCTTCCAAACACAAAAAGAGTTGACGTGTTATAGACCTTTGTTAGTGTTACATTAATATTAGAATCTGGTCATTTAACTAATTTACACTAGTAATTTATTGAGATATAATATCATAAAAATTTTTAAGGTTCATGTATTTCCGAATATGCTACAAAGCTGAAATGTTTCTTAAGGTAAAATTTGTAAAAAAACGAAACAGGGATTATAAGAATTTTGATATTTTAATTTGTTTGGCTGTTAAAAATTATTAAGATTTAAACAAATAGATAAATGTTTATGTACTATGTGGAAAGCTAGTGAGCTGAAAATTTTAAGCAATTTAGAGCTTACTGCAAATGCACAAATAAACAATTGAATATCTCCATTAAGTTGTTACTGCAGCCTTTAAATTTTTTTTTTTATTTAAACAATTACATAAATATTTCACTTCTGGATATGCCATAACTTTAAAATATGGCAGAAATGTGGCATTAGTACCCCAGAATGGAAAAAGTATAATATTCTTAAAATTGCAAATTCTAGGGTTTGTTTTAGTACAATATTGTTCCATAAGGAAAGAA
Source organism: Tanypteryx hageni (assembly GCA_028673005.1). Taxonomy (NCBI): domain Eukaryota; kingdom Metazoa; phylum Arthropoda; class Insecta; order Odonata; family Petaluridae; genus Tanypteryx; species Tanypteryx hageni. The sequence goes on along the minus strand of CM054116.1, from coordinate 86,852,239 downwards.
CAAAAATCGGTGCAGAGGTGAAATCTTTTGAATTAAAAAAATATTTCTAATAATGAAATCTCTCTGAAAAATTAATGTTTTTTTAAGGTGAGATGAAATGCTTGCAGGATGCAAGCACCTTCTACTAGTATATAGATGCTTCTTACTTATGATATAATAACATATTTATATCAGGAGGATATTAGTGTTTAGGCACTTCCGGATGAGCTGGCAACTTGCAAGTTGGCAGGATTATAGAATTTTACCCCATTTGTACATTAAAATTTAATTTTTATCTCAGAAACTATTCGTCATAGGTATGAGCTTTTGCAATCATTATGTAGCAAATTCTATCCGCCGTATGGATAAATTTTTTAAATGTATTTTTAACGATTATTACATATTAATAATTTTTATCTCAAAAAATATTAATCATAGGTACATGGTATCCTAAACTCTATTGTAGCCAATGTTGTCCTCGACCAAAATAAAATTTTTAATCTATACCTTACAGATTATATAAGGGCGATTTAGCCATTTGTACATGCCAAGGTCACTAATTGCAGTGGTGGGGAGGCCTCCACCAATTGCATAGTTGCATGCTCTTCTCCTCCTCTACCCTTCGTCCCTCCCCAGTCACTTTTTTCATGTTGCATATTTTGGCGTGAAATTTGACAGTGCTTCCATTATTCTATAACTGTGTTATAAAGATGATTATAAAAAGTCTGTTGTTTGTCATTGTATTGTTATTTGTTGTTGTGTTAATAGTTGTCCTTGGTTCAGAGGTGAAAACTTCTGTATTAAAAATATATCTAATAATGAAATATCTGTCTGAAAAATTAATGATTTTTCAAGGTGAGATGAAATTTTTGCAGAATACAAGCACCAACTACTTGTATATCACAAGTAAGAAGCATTTTATATAATAGATAAAAATATACAGCATTTTATCTTGTCGTTGATCCCACTAATTTCAAGGCTTGGAAAATAACAACTTGCTGTTCTCCACCTTCAATTCATCGAATTATTTCAAGTTTCCTGAAAGTGACAGAGTTTTTCATGGTGAACTTTTTTCGGGTTTCCAGCCGGGTTATTACAGAGTTCTCATCTGACGTTTCGGCGACCATCTCCGTCGCCATCTTCAGGGATCCTGAGTGCCATGGAGTTTTCTGGTCTGGTTTATATACCTGCCTGGGGATGGCAGCTGGTCATTGATTGGCTGCGTTGTGGTGTGATCCTATTGACTTGGCGCTCTATTTGGCTAATTGAGCTATCATTGAGTCCCACGCCTTGCTGAGAAGGAACCCGGTGTCTCGGTTGAAGTTATTGTGGTTCAACCGGATTTCAATAGCTTCCTTCACCAAGCAATCCTAATAGCCATTCACCCTCTAAATTAGTTTGGTTTCTGTGAATTGTATGCGGTGGTCCGAGGTCAGGCTGTATTCGGCCACCACAGACTTTTCTGGGTAGTTGAGTCTGATGTATTGGGCGTGTTCTTTCAATCTTGTTTCGATTGTGTGGCATGTCTGTCCGATGTAATCTTTCCCACACTCACATAGGATCCTGTAGATTCCTGACGTTTTTAGGCCCAGATCTTCTTTAACTCGGTGCAGGAAACTCCTAGTTTTCCTATGTGGCCTATGAAAGGTTCTAATCCCATGTCTTGCTAAAAACCTTGAGATTTTCCCTGATATCATTGAGGTGAAGGGCAGGCACGCTGTGGCTTTGTTTTTTCCTGCTCCGGGCTCATTGTTGGGTTGGTGCTCGGCCCTTTTCAGGGCCATGTTGATCTCCCCTTATGACCGTTCTGTCAGAACATGTGTTGTAGGTGTCGAATTTCTGCTGGAAGGCTTTCCTTGTCGGTGATAGACCTCGCTCGGTGCACCAGAGTTGACAAAACTGACCTACGTTGAGCAGGAGGCTATCCTCATTTAGATAGAGGTCAGTGTGTGAGTTTCCTGTGCACACTGTGGCTTAGACTGCCTTCTGGTTTGTGGTGTATGAGTATGTCCAGGAAGGGGAGGCAGCCGTCTTTTTCCATCTCCATTGTGAATTGGATGCTGGGATGCTGTCCATTCAGGTAATTCTGGAATTCCCGCAGGGCTTCCAGTTCATGGGGCCAGATCATGAAAGTGTCATCCACATATCAAAAAAAAACACTTGGGTCTTAGCAGTGCTGAGTTTAGGGCCTTTCTTCGAAGTCTTCCATGAAGAAGTTTGCGACTGCAGGGGAGAGTGGAGATTCCATGGCCATGCCATCCGTTTGTTCATACAACTGTCTGCTGTAGAGGAAGTACGTAGAGGAAAATGTGGTGAAACAGGTCGAGGGTGCACGGTAGAAAGCGGGGATTCAGCAATTCCAGCATGTCCTTGATGGGCACCTTGGTGAACAGGGACATTACGTCAAAACTGACCAAGATGCCGCTAGGATCAACTCTTAGTGTGGACAAGGTTTTGACGAATTCTGTAAAGTTCTTGACATGGTGTTCGCATTTCCCCATCAGTGGACCCAAAAGGTTGGCCAGATATTTCGCCAGTTGGTAAATGGGGGAGAGTTTACCTTTGTTTCTTTTCAGAAAAATCCTTAGCAGATGTATTTTCATGCTTTTGATTTATTGCAAATAATATGAGGTTTCAAAATATTAGAAAATAACTCCAGCAACACACTAATCATATGAATAATACCACATCAGACAGAAGACTAAATGAAGGAAGGGTGAAGGGATTTTACGTTTGTTTCCTGTGGGGAATTTTTTCTTACTTATTAAAATAGAGTGGCCAACTTGTCGATTGAACCAGCTGTGCCTTCAGTGCAGCCATCCCAACATATTTGCACGTACAACTATATAATATATTTTTAGATGTGAGCTGGCCTCAGCATGACCCTAAGCGAAAATCACTTTCGTGCAAGGATATTATTGCCAAATAATTCGTAACCAATTGGAAGTTAATGGAAAAGCTAATAAGTGCTGCATGTAGAATATACGGATAAGAAAATAAATGAAGGCGACATGTCGCAGCAAAATCAGATAAGTAAGATCTATTACTCCTGATATAAAAAAATCTAATGTAGATAAGCTGCCATCAAAATGGCACCAAAACTATAGAAGAGATTACATTTTTTGTTATTAGACAGTTTAAGGATATTTAATTTAATCATAACTTACCTACAAATACTAATTAGGCATAATATATGTCTGAGAAAGTTAGGTGTTTTTAATATATAACCAAAACAATGGGTCAATTATTCAGCACTTAGCAAGAGCATTATAATGAAACCCTCCTAAGTGAAGTGCACTGTAACGAGGGATGCCTGTATTGACAGAGCAGAACCCAATAGAAGTGTTGCCAACCTCTGGTCTATATCAAAACTAAACGTAAAGCAATTTGGGAGAATTGAATTTAGCATTTTGTTCATGAAGAATAATTGATTAAGGAATGTAAAAGAGTAGGATGTTTTTCTCTCTTGAGAAGACAAAATAATAGCAAAACTTGTTCAATTCAGCCATCAAGGTATTAAAAAATACTAGAGAGCCTGTGTCGCTTTGCTGTCACATTAAGTTGATTTTAATTTTAAAAAATAATTAATTTGATCAGACATTTATTTGACAAAAGGTGTCAACTTCTTACTTCGTAAATAGAACAAACAAAATGATGTAATATTGTCAAAGAGCTCACGAGTATACACCCAATATTACCACTCGCTCAAATAAGGTGGCCATGGTAACTGGCAATTCTCATTGTTTAAAAGTCGCGTTTTTTTGTATTAAAAACGAATTTTCCAGGAAATTCGGAATTGAATTTTCACAGTAACCAAAATGAACTTTTCTTTTTCCAACACAACCGTTTAGGTCCCAACATTGTATCTTGATTCTAACTAATTTTAAAATGCGATTTTATAGTGCCTGAAACTGATTCCAATGCTTTTCTAATGGAGTGCAGGGGTGTCGGAAAACTCTACTTAAAAAAGAAAGTATTTAACGTTTCCAGTTTAATTTAATACCATTAAAGAACAGATTTCCATATCTTTACAAATTATAGATGATGAAAACAGCCCAAACAGCGGTGGAAATATAAGCTTCCCAATAGGCTATAACCAACCTACCAAAAAGTTCGCCTACAACTATGATGAATACAGTAATATAATATAAGATACTACTATGTGTAGTTTCAAGAGCTGGGAGAATCAAGTATCTTTTTATGTAATTATTCAATGTCTGTCTGTCCGTACCCCTTTTATCTCTTGAACAGTTTGTCATACAGAAATACTGGAAATGCTATTTTGTTTATGACAACGAGAACTTGGAAAAACTATTTTCATTTACATAAGTGTCTCAGGTTTGACTCCAGGAGACAATTATATTTTCCCATAAGTTTACATAGAAGTTTCGATTTTATGTAAATATGGGCCGAATTTCTCTGTATTTTGCTTTATTCGATGGCTAAAACTATAAAATATCTTATTCTTGCATGTTTAGATGTTACACAGAAGAATTTGTCAGAAATATGCATTTGTTTGAAATTTTATGGCTATTTTGTACTCTTTCTGGATGTTGCCAAGGCGACCCAGATTGTTGCCTCTGATTGAATTAGCATCTATCAAGACTTCAAATGGACGAAAGAATTGCATTATTCGCTTAATGCTTTTTATGAAGCATCAAAATTATAGTTGTAGCAACATCAAACTTAATAGATTGAAACATTAATAATTGCAGATTATTATTATTCAGTAAACTGTGTGGGGTCTGTGGGCATTTTTAACGATTGACTAAAAGAAAACATCTTCCTTTTTTTAAATACAAGAATATTACCTTTTTCGTAAGTAAAATCATTATATTCTACATATTTAATGTTTACTAATACAAATTGGCCTACGCATCAGATTAAAATTTGCTGATGAGGACTGTGGGCATATTTAACGATTGACCAAAAGAAACAAATCTTACTTTTCAATATTTGAATATTACCTTTTTCATAAGGGAGAAGCAATTAAAATTGCACATATGAATTATAAAAATGAACATGAAATTCAAAATGTCAGTTATCAAATTTTACATGGAGAAATGGGCTATTATTGCTTTTACACATGCAGATTTCTGACCGACTTCACAAACATTTTTGTGGGTACCACTGGTAAATATTAATTATCCTCCAAGGCACAATGCTTTGAGATTTTCCTGCAAAATAACTTACTAGAAAGCACAAGATGAAGTCAATAGCAGTTAAAATTAAAACAATATCTAACAGAATGATCAAGTCTTGTTTAAACAATAGTGATATTGTCTCATAGGTGCAATGAAAACTCATTAGCATTAAGATAAAGCATTCTTTCATTACTTTCTTAGTTCTGGTTTTTTTAAAGATTAGTGTAAATTTATCATTTACTTATTTAAACAAGTTAGGAAAGCGTACAGGAGTGTTTTGTATGATGGAGTATCTGAAACTATACGATATAATATGACCAAACACACTGTAAAACAGCAAAATACCATGACCTGATTATATCTCTGTCTATTAAAAGTTTCTTTTCATCCCTTAGTTGGTGCATCAATAAACATTACGTAATTTTAATAACTAATACTGCAAAACAATATATCAGAAATGATGTCAAAGAAATATTCAATTTTTACTTACTGATTCATTTTTTAATCAACCAAACAATCGAAAATTATTTAAAACACCTCACTTGAGTTCAGTAGTTGTAATATTTGTTTACTTTCTTTTCTTCGCCGTAGATAATTCATTTCCTTCCGCCTACAAAATCTGTCATGCATGCATAAGGAATTAAATGTATTTTGTAATTACAGCAGATCTTATTTACTTCAGTAACTGATAAGATTATTTACATTGACAACAATCTTTCCAAGTTCAAAGCGAATTACGAATTTCTTGTTCAATTTTCTTGATAACGGCTTCTCCCACAATAATAATGTATAAGAAAAGAAATACTCTACAGTACTCGTTCTACAAGTTTTATCTGAAAATTATTTTAATATGACCAATACTTCATGATATATGATGGAAAGTTCATTTTTTGTCACTTCAAGTGGTATCACAGATGTGATGTGATTTTCTTATTGTTTGACTGTTCTTAATATCAAATTTCATGAAAATCACTTTGGTAGAAGCCGAGAACGAACATGCAGATGAACAAACGGACAAACTGAAGCTAATAGGCACTTATACTGGAAGCAAAACACGCCTAAAAATATTTTTGGAGGGTGCTACTCAAATTTACCGAAACTAACACAAATCAAACAAATATTTTTAGCAATTTATGAAAAATGATGATTACCTCCACAACAAAATTAATCAAAGCTTCATTATTTTTTGGATTGGAAGCTTTATATATCCTCAACATGACCACTTTGATGTATTTGGATACCCACGACAAAAATGGTGTTTCAGTTGCACGTTTAATTCTGCTACAGTTACTTCCTTTCAAAAACCTTGCAAATTATAAGTATTCATCCATACAATTTCATATCATATATTTCATTTCATTATAGTCAAAACCCCACTTTGAGAAGCACAAAAACCTGTAATTGGCATTTCCTAGTTATTTTATCAACATTTTCTAAAAGCAAAAAGTGCCTAAACTCTGTATTAAAAGTAAACTCACCACCTTCTTCTGATGATACATACTGATCTGCCACATCAGTATCCTTGCTCTGTACCTTAGAAAAACAGCCTCTACGGGTCTTGCCAGCATCACTTGATGAATCATTATTAGCTGCCTTTAAATGAAATAAAACAAAATTCTATAAGCAATGTCTTCCTTAACATTTTAAGTTCATACATACTGTATTTACTCACATATAAGGCAAACTCTTTCCAAATTTAATGTTAACAAAATTATTATATGGGTGAAAAAAAGGATCTTATGGGTTATATATTCCGTTTTTTAGAATATTAAATTATGCTTATGTATAACTACAATTGTTGCATATTTGTATCTAATTTTGTCACTGTATTATTGTGTCAACCACTTAATCCAACATGGGGGGAGGAAATAGAAAGAATCCAACCCCCAACCAGGTAATCCAGCCTGGAGGGATGCGGATATTTAAGGGGGCAGCAGCCTTTCTGGACTGCAACAAAACCTCAATGTGGGGGTTTAACCACTCATCTGGGTATTTAATTTTTCGAAATCGGAGATTGGCATTTAAATTGCAATTGAGGTGAATCAAATCGCAAATCAATTTAAAATACGTTAATTATTCAGTATTTGAGTTATTCTTAAAATTTGTCATAACTATTTTTACCACAAGAAATGAATTAAAATGTTAATATATATTTATTATTACAATAAAAATTAATTTGTTAATAATATTTAATGAACACAAATTCCTAAAATATGGTATAAAGACATTAAAAATTTACACAATTACTGAGTGATTAAAAAATTTTAAAAATATTATAAATAACATAAATGTGGTTAATTTTAAAATTATGATAATGTTCTAATTTTTTTATATTTAATGTTTTACAATCTTTCAAATCACTAGTACAGTGGAACCTCGGTTTACGAACAACTCTGTTTACGAACAATTCGGTTAAGGAACAAAAATCCCGACGAAAAAATGCTTCGGTTTACGAACAGAATTTCGGCTTACGAACAGGCAGTCACGTGCTCCACGGACAGATCTCAGCGCGCCGCTGCACAAACCCCCGGACAGACGCACCGGCGCTGGCGCCGTTGAGTCTGAGAAATGAGAGGGTATTAGTTTCGCGGTAGCGCTCACTCAGGATAGACTGCTGTTCGATTGCGTCGTATTTATTGGACTGCTGCTCAAGTGAGTCTTATATTGTTTTTGTATACGTGTTGCTATTGTTTCAAAGTTTAATTTACACTTAATTAAATTATCTTTTTAGACCACCATGAAGCCAAAGAATGATGAAAGTAAATTGAAAAGAAATAAAAACACGATAGAGGTGAAAAAAGAAATTATATCTAAATATGAAAATGGTATTTGTGTCTCGGATCTTGCTACACAATTCGGTATGGCGAAATCATCGATCTGCACCATACTAAAAAAAAGAGAGACGATCAAGAAAGCTGATGTCGCAAAAGGAGTAAAAGTTATTAGTAAACAAAGACCACAATTGATTGACAAATGGAGAAATTGCTGTTGATTTGGATAAATGAGAAACAGTTAGTTGGTGATAGTGTTTCTACAGCTCTAATTTGTGCAAAAGCGAAACGATTACATGATGACCTGTTAATAACAAACCCTGGTACGAGTACTTATACTGAACTGTTCAAAGCTAGCCGAGGATGGTTTGAGAAGTTTAAGAAGAGAACTGGAATACATAATGTAAATAGGCATGGAGAGGCTGCAAGCTCAGACCAAGAAGCTGCTAAGAAATATGTACAAGAATTTAATGACTATGTAAAAGCTGAGAGTTTTCTTCCCCAGCAAGTATTCAACTGTGATGAAACTGGCCTATTTTGGAAAAAATTACCAAATAGGACCTACATCACTCAGGAAGAAAAGACTTTGCCTGGACATAAGCTAATGAAGGACCGGCTGACTCTTTTACTATGTGGAAATGCAAGTGGGGACTTTAAGGTCAAGCCATTGCTTGTCTACCACTCTGAGAATCCGAGGGTGTTTAAGAAAAATAATGTAATGAAAAGTAAACTGTCTGTTATGTGGAGGGCTAATAGTAAGGCTTGGGTAACCAGGCAACTGTTCATTGAGTGGATCCATGAAGCCTTTGCCCCAAGCGTGAGAAAATACCTCCAAGAAAACAAATATCCACTAAAATGCCTTCTTGTGATGGACAATGCTCCTGCTCATCCTCCAGGCTTGCAAGACGAGTTGGTTGAGGAGTTTGGTTTTATCACAGTGAAGTTCCTGCCCCCTAACACGACTCCTCTAATCCAGCCTATGGACCAGCAGATCATTTCAAACTTTAAGAAACTGTACATCAAAGAATTATTTCAAAGGTGTTTCGAAGTAACCTCTGACACAGAATTAACACTCAGAGAATTCTGGAAAAAACATTTGAATATCCTCCATTGTTTAAGTTTCATTGACAAAGCCTGGGGGCTAGTGACTCACAGAACTATGAAATCAGCCTGGAGGAAATTGTGGCCAGACTGTATATCTGGCATTGAGGGCTATGAGACTGAGTCTGTTGATATTGTCGATGATATTGTATCTATAGGCAATAGGATTGGATTAGAAGTTGATAATGTTGATGTGGAGGAGCTAGTGGAGGACCACAGCAATGAACTCACTACGGAAGAACTGGAACAGCTTCTTAATGAGCAGCAAAAGACGGTGACAGAGGAAATATTATTCAGAGACTGATGAACGAATGGAAGATGTTCCTAGGTCCTCGATCCACGAAATGTGTGCGAAATGGAGTGAGGTGCAAAGTTTTGTGGAAAGATATCACCCTGATAAAACTTTATCAAATCGCGTTATAAATCTGTTCAATGATAATGTCATGTCTCATTTCCACAACATTATAAAAAGCAAGAAGAAACAAATCTCATTGGATAGGTTTTTAGTGAGACAGAAACCTGATGAACTTCAAGCACCCGATGTTTTCATGGAAGGGGACTCCCCTTCCAAACAATAACACTTTACTATTTTGTAAGATAAGTTGAAAGTAAGTTTGTTTTTACGTTTATTCTTTTTGTTTTATTACTTCCAATTCCTTTTCAGTTAAAACTATGAATTTTCATTGTTTTGTATAGGATTTCAAGCATGAAGTAGAAAATAAAGATAATAAAGGGCCATTTTCTTGGGGTCTTGAACGGATTAATCCATTTTACATTGATTCTTATGGGAATAATTGTTTTGGTTTACGAACAACTCGGTTTACGAACGGTTTTACGGAACGAATTAAGTTCGTAAACCGAGGTTCCACTGTACTCGAATATAATGCGGGGGCTACTGTTAAAATTTCATTTTTTGGGAAAAAACATCGCGTTATATTCGGGGAAATGTGGTACGGTATTTTTTTCTGCTTTATTTTTCTTTTGTTGCTTGCTTATTAGAAGCAGGTGGGAAGAAGAAGAGTAAAATTACGGATTTCTCAAGTTGGATCCGGGCTAAGTAAGCTGAGAAAGGATAATTGACTTTTTTAAAATTTTTTTCCATTTTTGATGTTGAAATGTTATGTGGAGAAATGCAGTACTTATGTTCTTAATATTATAGTGTGATTATTTTCAGTGCATTTGTAATTAAATTTTCTTTATTATTTTGAAATAACTATTAGAGCAAGTCGTAAATGTAATAATCATCCTCAATGTTAAAAACTATTTTTTATTTTTTAAAATGTTAACTAAAAAGAACTTATTTGTAATTCAAAAAATGTGATATTGTAAAAAGTTTTACAATATACACGAAATTGTAATTATTGCTACAGCATATGAAAAAATCAAGATAAAATATTAATAGATAACATGTGTATAACAATTTTAATAAGATATAGCGAAGTTGCAAAAATGGCCATGTCAGTTCTGGCTATACCTGCCAGATATGGCATGGCAGTAAAAGGGTTAATACTGCTGTATTTTTTTAAATCTTAGAGAAAATTTTCTGAGAAAGCTGAGTACCATTTTAATCTTTGACTAAAAAAGAAAACGAAAATTTATATAAATGTACTCAATGAAATCGTTTTATATGTGCTAAAAAGTAAAATATCCAAAATTCACACAATTTAATGTTCCAGAAAGCGAAAATTGTTCTGGGAATATAAAAGTGGTCTAGCATAATGTAAAACAAATAAACCTTCCTTAATATTTCTTTGCCACACAACTTTTGTATTTTCAAAACTATTCAACTATGTAAATTTTATATGTATTGTTTGCTTTTTAATGCCTATAGAAGTTCTCTAAATGCTAATTAAGATACATTAGTAGCAGAGATGGGAAAGTTCTGGTTCTGGAACAGTTCCAAAATGGTTCCTGTTCCTGGAACTGGAGCAGAAAAATTGCATCGAAACCAGAACCCAAACCGGAACAATGTTGTCAAAATTTCCATTCTAGAACGGCTCCCTTAAAAATGGAATAATGGGTTTGGAAGTCGATTCCTGATATTTTAATATCACCCGTAATCCAAAGAAAGAAACCAATTAGAAGAATATTATTAAATAATTGAATTTGTTGTTTAATTGATCAATGATGATTTTTTTGAGGACAAAAATATAAATCCAATATCTTGATTCAATCGACAAAATAAAACTAATCATAGGTTTGTTTCACATCCCCTTGAAGAGTTAACAATTTAAATATTATTTATTAATTTGATTTTTAACCATTAGTTGTTTTCAAAATAAGATTACCTACAGCCTGTGGGCTGGATCCAGGCCATTGCTCAGTTTAATCTGGCCCACGGTAAGACTTCTACGAATATACTTCTATGATATTAGGATTTTAAAATGACTAACATGCAAAGGGATCAAATTCTGCCTTTTTCTCGAGTTTCTAATGTTTGTTGCATTATTCTATGGAAAATGAATCTCAATATATTTTTCATATTTACGTTTAATGTGGGCTGATGAAGCTGTAGGTTGTTTAAATATGGTCCACCAAGAGCCTTATGACTGTGAATGTGCTCAGCTATTAACTAAAGTTTGTTCTCCCTGTTATCGAGACTCACCTGAAAATGGCTGATATTTATATAGCCAACTGTTTGGAATATAACTGAACCTACACAAATGTATACTGAAATATATTAGCATCTTTGGATGAATAAAGAAATTGAAAGTGTAAAAATGCAATTTTAATATGTTGAACCTAAAAAAGAGGACAGAAGAAGAAAAAAGAGAGGGAAAAGAATTTGAATTAAAAAAAAAAATTTTCTTTAAAAAGATGAGCTTTGGTCACATTACTTATACGAAACTTTCATAGCATCTAAACGTAATTGAAAAAAGTTGCAATTCATGAAAAAATTTTATCAATAAAAAGCATATTTCTTTAAAACTAGGAAAGGTTCCAGAACTAAACCATTCCTTCTTTCTATCACTAGAAACCGAACCCGGAATGGAACGAGTTCGAAAATTTAAGGTCGGAACCGGAACTTCCCAGCTCTGATCAGTAGTTAATATAATGAAATTGCAATCTAAGGGCAACACAGCTAAGCCAGTTTCTTTATCCAACTTATCAGTTGAATTTTCACTAAAGAATGCGCAAGAAAAAATATTTTTCTGTGGAAGATCAGTAGAATGCATTGAGAGATACAGAAAGGAAGAAATTCAGGAGAAAATCTGAGCTGATCATTACACTTGATGAGGCTTTTCTAATTCTCCAATGAAGCTCAACAGAGAAGAAATTCAAGAGATTTTTCTTTCTTCTCATTCCTACTCTAGGGTACAAAAAGGAGTAAATTGGTAAACTTGGGATAAGGATTATGAGGAAGCATTGATGGAAAGCTCTACAATAAAAGCAAACATTTATGATGGCCTTGATAATGCCATCAAAAGAAATAACATTTGGTGGGGGTGGGCAAAGTTGAATGGTTAGTTTGATTTCATATGGTTAAAGGAGAAAATTGGTTTTCTACATAAAATGTAAAAACATATTTGCACATTATATAAAAAACATAAACACAAACAATATTTCACCTACGACTTAAAGAAAGCTACTTGCATGTTTCACGCCTACCACTTTTGAAGGTACTGGCGTTTCTACATAAGTTCCTTCGCTGCTATCACTTGTTGTGGCACCACTGTCATCATCATCTTTATGACGACTAATACCACCAATACCCTCTCCTCCTCCTCCGCCTCCCCCAACAGATAATCGATGAGATTGGCATCCAATATTTCCATTACCTCTTCCTTCATCAGCAACAGAAGTTACAATGGTATTGTCTTCCAAACTTAAAGGAATAAAAGTCAATATTATTACTGGATAAAGTAGAAAGTGTTAGATTTATTTGATTCCACTAGATGTTGTAAAGTAAATACACATGAATGTGCATATAAATGAATAAATTGTTGTGCACATTTCCAAACAAACTTCACAAAAAAATAATCTCTACAAAATCAGCCTACTTCCCTCTCCCATGGATTGCATAGTAAGCATATCTGATAGCTTTAACATTTTATCAATCTCTATTTAGCAAATTACAAGTGTAGAGTAGCACTTCTCTACTACTCTGTAAGATCTATGGGCAAAACATTTGTATGCTATTACCATAATCAACCCAAGGTTTCAATTGAAACCCAGTTATCTAAGTAGTCATGAATACGGCATTTCATAGAAGATTCAGCAACAAGATGACTTTTTAGTAAACAATAATGAATTTTGAAATAGCACCAAAAACTATAGAAGAGATTACATTTTTTGCTATTAGATAGTGTAAGGATATTTAATTTAATCGTAACTTACCTACAAATACTAGCGTATCTGCCCGAATAGAAGCAGACCCCGGATTTAAGCCAACCCCCCAAAATTTTCCATCATTTTTGGCAAAAAGAGTATATTTCATAGATTTTATGCTGAAGTGTGCCAGGCATGCATGCACAGCCTAGAATACATTATTCAAGATCGAAGAAAAGAGTGGGAAATGGTTTAGTTGTTGTCATTTTGAAATATTACTCCAATTAATAATCTTGCATTGTTGAATAATGTTCCACATTCAGTGATAATTTCATTTATTTTCACAAAAAATCAAATAAAGCAATAGCAACTTCACCAAAATAATTTTTCATTCAAGTCTTTCCAATGAAATTAGCATTTACATTGCCTTAAGAAATTGCATTTTTATAATTAAACATGTTCCATGTAAAGTTTTACCGAAAGTCAAACAGTTGAGCATCAAAAGTCTTCATTGCATTTTGCGTAATTGTCTGCATAGTCTATGTATGCAATTTTAATAGATTCCATGAATGAGGTTTTAACATGCATACAAATATTACAATGGCTATAGCAATAACTACAACAGCCAAGTAAAACTAATAGGAACTCCTTTAAATGGGTAATGAAAAATAATACAAATTGCTAACTATTCCTAATGAAACATATGCATAGCCCTGAGAAATGAAAGAAAACATCCAACAGCAATTAGAAATGAAAGAACAGGTAACAATGGTAACAAAACACAGGTACTACTAAATTCAATAATCTAGCTTTATTATTGATGCATCATAGGTCAAATATTTACTTTACGAGATATATAGTACAGTAAACTCTCGATTATCCATGCACTGGTTATCCGGTTTGCGGATTACCCATACTGTCTCTCTCCTTATGCCTTGAAATTTTATTAATACTTGATAGCATAGAAATTCATCAATGTGAGACAAAATTTTCGTAATCCCATTATATTAATGTCTAAAGATTTTATTACGTGCAAAAATGATGTTTGTAAATACATAGAATAAATAATAATAGATGATATTGCTTTTTTAATGCTAGTGAGTTTCATGACAATATCCTGGGAATCAGCATGCGACTTCCGTCAGTCAGTTGTTTCTTCGCGGCAACGCAGTCACTTTTACCGGTATGCCACAGTAAGGGTGATCGGATTATAGATTCTCCTATTGTTGTTTCATCTTGTGTGCAGCTCATTGTATTGTGGTTTTTGTAGTGATAAACTTTTATCCCACCCCATGTTAAAATGGCAGAAAAATGGAAGAAAATTGTTCTTTCTATTATATAAAACTCAAATTAATTGTGAGGCTTGAAAAAGGAGAATCTGTGAATAAATTGGCAGACGAATATGGTATTGGCATACAAACCATTTGTGATATAAAGAAAAACAAAACTAAGTTGATGGAGTTTGCTGCAGTTTCTGACAGTGGTGCTGGTCCCTCAAAACATAAGAGTATGAAAAAATCAACCTACGAGAAAGCAGATGCAGCCTTACTTCTGTGGTTTAATCAAAAGCGAGCTGATGGAACTCCTGTCTCCAGTCCCATGTGTGCACAGCAAGTGAGGTATTTCCATGAATCATTATGGCTAGAAAGGAACTTGAATGCTTCATCTGGTTTACTCAATTCAAACAGCGATACGGTATATGCGAAATTGCCATTCAAGGAAAACGCTTGAGTGGTAACGTGTCAGCTGCTTATTCCTTTCGATTAGAATTTCAAAAATTTGTGAAGGAAGAGATGTTGACACCTGCCCAGATATTTAATGCTGATGAGACAGGTTTGTATTGGAAAGGCCTCCCAACATGAACCTTGGTGTTTCAGAAAGAAAGTCATGCTCGTGGCCATAAATTACAGAAAGAGCGAATCACAGTGTTATGCTGTGGAAATGCGGCAGGCAATCCAAAGTTGAAAATTACTGTGATAGGCAGGCAATAAAATCTAGCTCATTCAAATGCGCTACTTTGCCTGTTAATTACTACAACCAGAAGGGTGCATGGATGGACAGAAATATATTCACTGATTGGTTCCACAAGAATTTTGTGCCTGACATTCATTCTTTTTTAAACAATGAAGAACTACCACCAAAAGCAGTGTTGTTATTAGATAATGCTCTCGCATACAAATGCAGCCGTTTTAACTTCTGATGATGGTTCTTATCTGCACAAAATTCTTGCCTCCAGATGTCACGGCATTAATACAGTCCATGGATGAAGGAGTGATCGCACCAATGAAGTGACAATATCAGGCTGGTCTTCTAGAGATTCTAGCTAAAGAGGATGAAAAGTTATTGGAATTTTGGAAAAAAATGTTGCTTCTAGATGCAGTGCATGGTATTTCTCAAGCATGGGCCTCTGTGAAGCCTGTGACTCTAGTTCGGTCTCGGTACAAACTTCTTCCTGATCTTGAAGAGAACTTTCATGGTTTTTCTGAAGAGGAAGTAAATACTACAAACTCCAATTTGATTAAACTATTGCAGGGAATAAATGGTTTTGAGGATGTGGACTGCAAGAATCTCAGTGAATGGTATGATTGTGATAAGTTTGAATCTGGATTCCAGCATATGAGTGACAAGGATATCGTCAATGCAGTAACGCAAGAGAAAGAAGGATGGCAGAGACAAAGGATGCAGTGATGAAAGTAAAGGAACTGAAATTGAACGCATTAAAAATAGTATGGCTCTTCAGTGTGTCTAAACTTTGATAGATTATATGGGACAAAATGATTTTGATTACTGCAACGTCATAGCAGCCAAGAAAATGCAAACAATCATAAAAGAAAGTGTAAAGAAGTCCTCAAAACAAACTAAAATTACAAACTTTTTGAAAGGACCATTATAAAAGCCTTCTTTTCTAACCTTTTTGTTACCATTGTAATGAGAATTTAAGCATATATTTTGAAATAAATCTTTTTTGCATTATCCATATTTTTCACTTATTTGCGCATCCTCCAAAGTATGTAAATATATTGCTTTTTCAATGTTAATGAGTTTTATGACAATATCATGGGAAGAGGCATGTGATTTTCATCAATCAGTTGTTTCTTCATGGTCAGCAGTGCAGTCGCTTTTACTTCGCGGCCGGCAGCGCAGTCACTTATTTTCTAACCTTTTTTCACGAGAATTAAAGCACGTATTTTTTAAAAAATCATTTTCGCATTGTGTTTTTTTGATTATGCGTGCTTCCTCTTACATTCATTAGGCCGGATAATCGAGAGTTTACTGTATTATCATTTGAAAGTGACAGCAATGAGACACGTGCTGCCATCTATGGGTGACTACGAGGCTTAACCCTAGCACCAAATTTTTTCTTGGACTCGCATTGAAGCAGAGGGGTGATTTTTTCATGATAGATATTGACAAAAAATGTTGGCTTGTATTCGAGCAGATACAGTAATTAGGCAAAATAAATGTCATGAGAAAGTTTTGTGCTTTTAATATAAAATCAATGTGTCCATGATTCAGAACACTATAAAGAAACTGCACTAAGTGAAGTACATTATATATAGGGATACCTGTATTAATACTAATAAAAATAATGGTGCGTGCGTGCTTCCTCTTACATTCATTAGGCCGGATAATCGAGAGTTTACTGTATTATCATTTGAAAGTGACAGCAATGAGACACGTGCTGCCATCTATGGGTGACTACGAGGCTTAACCCTAGCACCAAATTTTTTCTTGGACTCGCATTGAAGCAGAGGGGTGATTTTTTCATGATAGATATTGACAAAAAATGTTGGCTTGTATTCGAGCAGATACAGTAATTAGGCAAAATAAATGTCATGAGAAAGTTTTGTGCTTTTAATATAAAATCAATGTGTCCATGATTCAGAACACTATAAAGAAACTGCACTAAGTGAAGTACATTATATATAGGGATACCTGTATTAATACTAATAAAAATAATGGTACTTTTGCAATATCTGGGCGAAGGTCATGACAGCGATGGCAGCACTGACAGCAACAAGAAATGGAACTACTACTTCATTGGAACAGGGTTGGACCAGGAAACGAAGGAGGATGAGTGACATAGATGAAGATAAACGCAACCCAACCTAAGGGGGGAAACAATGAATGCGGCAAAGAACCAATATCACTTAACCAAACTTACCCAACCCAGGAGGCCGAGTAGTATGTGCCCTCATCCCTCATCTTCAAATTTTCCTGATCCAACCCTGTTCCAATGAAGTAGTAGTTCCATTCCTCATAGCTATCAGCACTGCCATCGCTATCGTGACTCTATATAACTTTTTATTTTGTCTTTATTTAACAGAATTGTATGAATTGTAGAAATTGTGAAGTTAAACCTATATCCAATATTGCTCTTATGTTGTTCACATTTTCAAAACACTGAATCACTTTAAGCTTTTCCCAAGATTTATGCTTTTCCTTGATGATTTAAGATTATTTCCAGCACTTTTATTGCCTTCACTCAATCTTCTTTTTCTGTTGATTTATTTAAACAATTTTCCCCTATTTACCAGGGACAGATCAGATGGCGGGCAATTGCCTGGTGGGCTGATGCTTTCAGGATCAATTGGGCTGGTAAACTCAAGTCAGATGCTAGATCTGGTTAGAATGAAACAGAGCCTGATAAAGTATCGACAGTCTGCCTCTGCTATTTACCACTGAATGTTTATTTTGCTCTCGAAATGAAGCAAGATAACTATTGTGCATGATAATTGAACTCATGATGTCAAAACCGAAGACCTCGGATGGTGATTGGCTAGTACAAATATAAACAAAAACATAAAACAAAACCTGCATCGTATTTTAATTTTACAGCACAGTACTTATCTTATTTTTCTTAGTTATTTCAACAAGAATTCCAAACCAGGACTAATGCAGGCTGGTTTCCCAATGTTGACGTCCCGAATTGATTACTTATGTATATTGACAGGAAATGTTTCAGTATGTGTTAGTCACTCCAAGGAATTCTCATACCATAAATACCACTTTTAGTTTATAGTTTATCAATGATAGAGAAAAATTGGAAAACAAACTAATAGAGCGTTATCAGGTTTAAAATGCTAAAAACAATATCAAAATCACTTTCTGACATATTTTGCATGTATTTTTTAAAAATAAACTAATTTAATAAACGTTACTGTTTATACACTAGTATGTCTGTATCAACTGTCCATTGCTGAAGGGTAGTCGAGCGGAAAAGAAAATAACCCTTTTGTTCACTCGTCTGTGCTCAAACCGAGTTCAGTAATAATCTTGTCCATGGCAACAATCCGATAAAAGGCGATTTAAAATGACAAAACGCTGTTTTAGTACAAATTCAAGAAAATATAATCAATTATCTAAATTCGGTAATAAGAATTAGAATCTACATTCTTTTCCCCTTATAACACTACAAACCTCACTCTGATATCACAATTTTAAGATATTTTAATGTATTAAAGAAAACAACTCTGCATGATGGATTTGAGATTTCCTATGTAAAACAAATGGGCAAAAAATGTTCCTGGAATCGAACCTGGGACTTCAATCTTTGCCAAATAAAATATAGCCCGGAAGTGGGCCCTGGCAGCATGAGCCTCATTTCATAAAAATTGGCCCATTGGTTCAAAAGTTGTTAGTAGGAGACACACACACAGACAGAACCATTTCATAAGGCTACGTTTCCTTTGGAAACCAGCCTAAAAATTCATGTCCCAAGATCCAAATTGTGCTATATCGTAATATATATTGAAACAAACATGTGCTAAATAAGGCATGACACTAGTTGCACATAACAGACAAACTTATGCTCGATAAAAGTTTGTTGAATTATTGAATTCAGCAGCTGAGTGAGTTTAACAAACATTGCTAAATGAAATCCAAACAAGCACAGATAAGTTGAATCCGTGAAATGAAATCTAAATTATGTGTATGACATGGAAATGATTCTGAAATGATTAGAATATATATGTAAATTCTCAGTCATTAAGAAGAAATATTTTCATTTGCCATAATTCGTCACAGATTTTGATAGATAACAAACTAGTATTTAATGAAATCCTTAAATATGAACCTAAAACACCATGTATAAAAATCATATCGTAGTTAATAACATTTGTGCAGATTTGCAGTTCTTTTTTATTAAAAATTATTAATAAATTATGCTATGAAGAAAAATAAAAATATGATGTTTAATTACTTGGTAAATCCATCTCCACCTCCAAGATACTTTCCTCTGGAAAAAAGGTCATCCAAACTTAATTTAGCAGCCTGAAATTAAATGAAATTAAATAAATTTCATTAAATCAGATGCATATGTGCTTTCGTCATATTAAACAAAAACAAATTATATCACATTATAAATGGAGGCACTGATTAACACATTGGAATTATTAATTTTTAAAGATAAATCAAATTTCAAATACAGTAAAACCCCTTATTTACACTTTTCTAGGGACCTGGGGAAAAAAGTGCAAATTGCGGGAAAGTGCAAATTGAGAGAATGTGCAAATTGAGGGAAAAGGAAAAATAGGTACTCTGATTTTACTTTTAAACTCATGCATTAGTTACAGTAAGACTAACAATAAAATCAGTGTTAAAAGAGCCAAGTTTATAAAGAGTATATCTATTTATTCATTTACTTAACCAGCACACTTTTTTAATAATAATAATATTAAAATATATACTGAATTAAAATGCTAGTATAGTATGTTTGGGTTTCCATTACATTCCCCACATTACATTTGTCTGGAAAATTGTACAGGGAGCAAACGGAGGGGGTCACAACTCGGTGACTTGCCCTCAGGTAAAGGAGAACCAAGCTATGCTGTTGACCCAGCCTTTAAACACACTCAATCATCAATGGCTTTCTCATTTTTCAATGTACCTCAAACTAGAGGTTTCTATTAAAGGATTTTTTTCAATAAGCTAACTTCCTTTTAAGTGCATTGTACCAGAAATAAGATGTCCTCACAACTTCCAGTCTTGTTTTTTGTATGTGCTATCAACCATTCATCTCTGCAAAAAATGTGTCACTTACCCGTAGCAGAACAATGTGATCTAAAAAATTATACTTAATAACATTTGTGTATTTATTTGCTGTACTAAATGACCTGTAAATCGAGAAACCACTCAAAAAATAACAATTTCATAATCACCGTTTCACCGTTACATAATCACCATTTTCTCAGGGATTATACCCTTAAGATACAGAAATATAAATTACCCTACATGCTTAAAATACATTTTACTGATATTACTTCCTTCCCTTCTACCTCTGGTTTTAATTATGCTCGGAATCACTCTGAATATCTTTCATAATCCGAAATCTAATAACCCATGTAGAATGGATTTAAGGAGACAATGATTTGACTGGTTCTCATGTGAAATCGTGTTAATTTACAATGTAGAATGCTTTACATGGTGTGTTGTTACCTGCCATATACATTGTAGCCTGAATTGACCTTGAGGCATCAAACGTCATTTCGGCCAGGCCGGCGGGCTGTGTCGTGTGGAGCACGTTCCTAAATTTGTAAATGTCGTAAGTCCAGAGCGTTGTAAGCCGAGGACTGACAGTATTCCCATATTTACCTAGGTGCGTTGTTTATGCTCTGCTAGTGTGATTTATGTCTGAGGTTTTGAAGTTTTCACCCAATAGATATGTCTCGAAGTACGCTGTTCCTGAGTAGCATCTGATAACACGAGTGCTGTTTCGAAAAGAAAGTTCATATTTCTGCCTCTAGGGGTGCTGTTCCTACTCTGCCGCCATTTTCAAAATCTTCACTCAAAAGAGTTCATATTTTTTTTTGCAAATTTAAGCTGAAAAATGTTTAAAACTGTTGGGAACCGCATGCCAAATTAAAAAAAAGGAAATTCTAAAGTAAAATGATGCGAATAGTGGGAAAATTTTAAATGAAATAATCAAAATACAGTGTTTTACTTAGGAATCATCGGAAAATTGATGTGACCCATATAAAATGTTGTAAATAGCGGGAAAATGTACATTCCGATAATGTAAATATGGGGTTTTACTGTATTTCAAATTAATAAATTGAAAATTCTAACTGAATATAAATATTGGTTGAAAAAAAAGAAATTTAGAAAAATCAAAATATACTCAGCAAACACTAAAATTTGTATCAGTTGAGAGAATATATTAAATTAATATATTAACTATGAAGTATTTTTTTAAATCTATGACAGAAAATATTGATTTATGAACACTAAAATAAACCCATTTCTTCTTATTTACTCAAAATAAAACACTACATAGAACTTAATTCATAGGCCAATTACCTAGAACATTTATGAACAGATCACAAACCGAGTACATACATAAAAATAACATCTCAGTAGCTCCTAGGACTTAAATATGCAGTTAATGTAGTTAACAAACTAATCTGGCAGATACCTAATTTATATAGATTGCACAATTTGAGACATTTTGCAGTGTATGAGGTTTCCAACAAAATTTTCCTTTGTTATCAATGCTGGGAGTTATTGAATAATACCATTCTCTAAAATTTGATTTTACTTATCTTTCTGGTCAAAGTTAAATACAAGGGGTCCTTAGATTTGATTCAATTAATTTCACAGAATGTGTTCTTGAGTCAATTCATATAAAATTAAAAGATTATTCACCTAAGTTACAGTGCTGATAAATCTAGAATCATGTGATGATATTACTTAACCCCTCAACACCGTCATACGCAATACTATGTCGAGTGGAAACTTCGCTTGCCATCATCCTACATAATAGTACGTTGTGTGTCATTGCTAATTTTTTTTTTTGACATACCTACTGAAATTTCCCCGAGCTTAAAAACTGACAAATTTTAAAAGAAGAAACTTGAACCTTACTAACTTTGTTTTATTTCTTCAATTTTATTGTATTTATTTTTTATAATGTGCTAAAAAAGGTTTTTAAATTTTTCTTTGTATTCTGCATATCATCCTTTCTGATATATGCATTGTCACATCTATGCTTTTATCAAATGAAACGGGACAGTTATTTCTATCTAACTTCTGAGATGAATATGAATGAAGACTGTGCCACTCCTAAATTAATAAGATTTATGAAATCTTTTACAAATTAAGAAACAACATCTATATCACATTATCAGTCAAGACATGAAAAAGTTGACTTACAAGAAACTTTTTTCCTATGGTTTTGGGGGATACATTCAGCAAATGAAACATTTAGAAAAGTTGAAATATTTCTTTGAAAAAGATTGCACACCAATAACTTTAAAACTTTCACAATACTGATAAAAATATGAAAGTGTGGGCACACACTGGATAGATAAGCAATCTGTATGCTATCTCTTCTCTCCAGCAAAGTTTGTGAGTGACATATAATAGCGTAAGATGCATATTTAAAAATGTCATGTTTTCTGCAAGTCCTCAAAAAATTCATAAAAATCCAATCAAAAGGTGAGAGATTGTGAATTTTTCCATAATTTTGCACCAGTCTAGCAATTTAAAAAAGTCATCTTTGATCACATAAGTGATGCTTGAGGAATTAATTATAAAATGGAAAAAGTTAAAACTCACCCAAACAAGATCAAAGTTGGTCCCAATAATTTTTATAGTTTCGGGACCTATAGATACTGTGTACTTGTACTCTCCAATATTAGCATCATTTGTCGAGTAACTATGAGGTAAGGCTGCTCGACGTGCAGCAACTGCAAAAACAATAACAAATTATTAATCATCAGAAAAATATTTCATAGTGTTTTTGAGACTAAAATATTGTTTACTATAAATCAATTATTTCTCAAATCCTTTACATAACCCGATAATAAAAAAATCTGATGTGTCCACCATGCATGTTTCTCCACACCTGTAATATTTCTAAAACTTGCAAATACGTTAAATGATAATAATTATTTTAACCCCTCAATGTCGATCAACATATTGAGTACGACGGGGGCAAACTTTATATGCCATCAACTGATGTACTCATTATGCCACGGTCATTGCTCACCTTTTTTTATGACACACTGAATTTTCTTAAATCGGGATAACCTTGATATATTTCAAAAGAGGAACCTTTGGCCTACCTATTTATCATCATTCTCCAATTTTTGTCTTTCTTATAACATTTAATATGCATTAAATTTTGATTGATTCTTCACATAGCTGCGTAAATTGAGGAATCACGTCTTTTAAATAACCCCTATCCAATGCTGAGACAAATTGTATCCTGACACAAATGCTACTGTGAAGTGAAAGGAGATTTTGGCTCTGCTTATCTGACTTGTCTCTCTCTTGGGTTTTTCTTATGCACCAGCGATTGAGAACTATAAGAGGAGAGCCAAACCATTGTTCAGCTCTCAGGGCCATGTTCTTGCTTTAGTGTTTCTTGAGAGCAATATAGTATGAGAGAAACGTTTGCACATGTCCTAGGTCTGTTTACAAATAAGCCACTTTGATGATGTCTGCTGCTATTTCTTGAGTGAGAGTGCTTTCGAGGTGGTCGCATGGGCCCTTACACTTGTGTTAATTTTTAGGAACTAATTTCCATGGCAATGTCACTCATTTTCCCATAGATTTATCTCTGAGACATATGGTCTTTCATGTCTCAGCTGTTTTTGGGAGCATTATATTGAGAGAAAGAGAGAAACAAGATTTACCCATTCACAAATAACCAAAGAATAAACATCAGCTGAGGTCTCTATGCAGCAAGGTTGAGAGGAAGGCCATTGAAAAAAATTTAGATTATAAAATGTCTTTTAACAATATACAAAACAAAAATTTTATTTCAAATTTTTAGTTAAGACATGAAAAAATTGACCTGCGAGAAACTTTTTCCCTATTTGGTTTAGAGAGGTGCATCCAGAAAATGAAATGTTTATAAAAGCTGAAATTTTTCCTTGAAAAATATTGCATATCAATAACGTTAATAGTTTTCACAACACTGAAAGATATATGAAAGCACGGGTCGACACTTGACTGACTGACGATTGGGGCGATTTCTATTCTCTCCTGCAAAGAGTGTGCTTGACATAAGATAGTGTAAAAGGTATTGTTTATAAATGTCATGTTCAACTAAAATTCTCAAAAAATTTCATACTAATCCAATCAAAATTAAAGTTATAAAATTTTCAATTTTTAGGAATTGAAATCGCAATTATTTTTAAAATTCCTCTTACCTCAACTGGAATTTAATTGAATGTCCTCCATGCTTGAGGGGTTAAGGAACTGCAAGAAAAATTCCAAGACCATACAAATCACAGACATAAACTTATACTGTAGCCCACTGATATTGGATATAGCCACAAAGCTCCAACAATTAAGAATAAAAAAGGAATGTTACTAAGATGTAACTAAGCATAAACAAAAGTGTTTACAAAAATCTTCTGTAGGTGGTGTGGTAGTGGCAGCTAAAAAAATATATTTTTTAAAATATCTCTTAAACAATGCAATATATGGGAAAATATTTCGTACAAAAGTTGTAGAAAATTAAATTTCCTACAACTTTTATGCCAGTAACTTTTTACAATGATCAAGTATTAAAGTAAATATTTTAAGGAGATGTTTAAGTGAAAAGAGTAAACATCCACTTTTAGCTGACCAATTTTAACCAAAAACTAATCAACTCTTGTATCTCTAATGAAAAAGCCAAATACAACATTTTGTATTGATCTAATTAATAGTTTTTGAGTTAGAGCATCCACAAAATTACTATCACATACGCAAAGACATGCACACACAGACATCATCGAGAAAATGGTCAAAACGTGTTCAGGGGACCTCAAAATGTGTATTTCCATAGAAATCTAGAAATCAATTTTTTCATGAAAACAATACTTTCCCCTATATATACAGAGGAAGTAAAAATTTATTTTAGCATGTATTTGCTTTAATAAATAAAAAAGTCTAAAAACAAATGGATCCAATAAATACAACACAATATATGCAACCATAATAAAAATGCCATCAAATATAAAAAGTAATTTATACTAATCAATTTTAATTGCAATTGATCAAAAAGCATGATATAAATTTTAATCTAGAGCAGAGGTCTCCAACCCACAGTCTGCGGAGCAAATGCGGCTCCTGAGAGCACTCTATGAGGCCAACAAAGCTATGATGAAAAGGTGATCAGTAAAATTTGATATAGACAATTTCATATTTTTTCAGTATAATTATTATCTCAAAACCTTTTCTGGTGGAGCTTTAACATGAGTAATTTATTTTGACTTGATTTTCGCTAATATGAGACCAAAGAATCCCTTGGTAACTTTTAATGCAAACACTCATTCGGCTTGCCGAAGCTCTCATGACTTCCAATGTGAAGCATTCACAATTATGAATGCAGCCTGCCATGTAAAAATGTTGGGCTCCACAAATCTAGAGCATTTTTTGCATACATTTAGCTACTCATTTTCAATTAAACTAATTTATTGGATTCATAAAATTTTCTTGATATAATTTATAAAAATTATTAATCTAAAAATTAACTTTCAGAATATATTTTTACTACCAAAATGAACAACACTGGAAAGATTCTGTAAAAACATTAATTCAAGCAATAAATATATTATTTTAATTTTAATTAATCTATGATGATACTTCCAATCAAATAAATTTACTAATACATAATAAGGCATACTTTCATATCAACCACTTCAATGTCTCCCTGAGTACATGCTTGGGCTGTGTATGTTTGCAGTGTTATTCCAAGTATATACTCAGGCTTACATAAGATTTGCTTAGCTTTTAAGACACAGTGCAGACAGCTACAACATAAGACAATGAAAGGGTTAATCATCACATTGACATTTCTAAATTGAGTTTTTAATCCTTTTCTGACAAAATATGGGTGAAATCTGATATCATAATTTTTAAATAACAAAGCAGATGCTCCCTGAAAACCAATATATAGCTTATTTGTTTGCCTTCTTTAGCAACCATGGATAAAGTAACAATATTGTTTTCTAGCAGCATTGAAATCTTAAATAGGTACATGCAAGTATTGGTCAATTTTGGATTTAATACTCAAAGAAATAGCACAAAGTCTTGAAATGACACAAATTTAATTAAATTATTTTGAAGAGTCGAAGAAAACTCGGGACATTCAGTTGCTGTTTACTCGGAAGTGAAAAGTAATTTTGAGACCTGTATAATATTTTTGGGTATGAGGAGGAGTTTATAGGCCTTAACTTAAAAGAAATTTGAAATCTAACCTGAGACATCATGCCGCAATATGTTGTCCTCTGAAGCACTACTATTAATACTGGATCCTGCACTCCCTCCAATAATTCCACCATCTCCTCCATGATCAGGCATTTCTGACCTAGTAGGTGATGCATTGCGCCGGATGGTCTCCTCAATTAATTGTGTGGCATGCCTAATAGCAACCAAAGGAGTATGCAACCAGAACACAAATCAGCACCAAGTATTATTTTAATAAGAAGTAAAATAAACACTTTAAAAGCATTGCAACTCTGAAAACATATACCAAGTGCAAAAGTAAAATCATATTATCTGCAAAACATTGGCATACATCTGATATAAATACAGAGCAACCTCCATAATCCGAACCCATGTTAATCCGAACTCCCAGTAATCGGAACTGTTTCTCAACATCAGGTGTAAAATGTCAGTTAAGCAAATTGAGCATCAGAAAGTGCAATTTGAATCTTTTTTTTAACAAATTCGGGCACATATGTCCACTACTAATGCCTCTTGCTGCTGAATAGATGATTCTTTGAAACATTGTTTTAAAAGGAATGAGCGATATTGGCCCAGCCGGCAGTGCCAATATCGCTCATTCCTAATGCCACGACCTAGTGTAGAGTACAATTTTCCCGTCCATCAACACGGATATCTCACAGTCATTTTAGTGATCTTTAAGTATATTAAATGGTGTTTTATTTACATAAATTTAATACATAATAGATATTTTCCTCGTTATTTTACATGAATCTAGTAATCCGAACATGCCCTTGCATTAATTAGTTCGGATTATAGAGGTTGCACTGTATACAGAAAAAATTAAAAATTAAATCAAATTATAGAAAGATGACTCAAGAAGCAATAGGCTACATATAACTATTATGCTGTTGATAACAAAATTGATGAATTGGTGGAAGATGTTTCTTTGAGAAACTATCAAAGATTACTCACATTATTTTATCCTCATTGGGCCCTGTGATTTGGACAAGGCGTTCTTTTGCTCCAGGATGAACTGAAATGAAATTTGCAAAATTATATTAATATCTACCTTAAAATATGAGAAAATACAAACATACTACAGGTTTACGTCAATCTCTTATCAAAACGATCTCTTCAAATTTATTCCTGAATAATATAGCCGGCCTTATTTTTAAAGAAAAATAACTCAAAATTCTGAAGAATTTTGACCTGCCATGTGAAAGAATCCTTTAATTAGATTAATTAAGATGCAAGGTTACTGTAAAAAGAGGAATACAAGAGAACTTGAAAAACAAATTTATAGCAACAGAGCAATCATGTAAAAATCCTTTCCCATAGCGCTGGCAAAATATATTAAAATGTGAAAACAAAATACTAAGAACGAAGAAAATTAGTTTTAACTGCATATTCAATCTCAAACCTATGTTCTAATTAAAAAAGAGATTGCTTTTCTTAAAGAAATTTGTCTGGGATATTCACTGTTGTTCAAACTAAAAAACAAAACTATGATGCAGTAATACTAAACTCTGGCATTGGAGGTCTTGACAAAATTATTATATATTCACTTAGTCTAGCATCAAGTCTACCACTTCTATTTCTAGTAATAATATTTGCTTTGATGCAATATTTTGATCAAATGCTGGTTTAGTATGCATGCCTTAGGAGTTACCATTAACATGTTTTTTCAGTGCAAAAGTGAAATGACAACTTCCACAGCATTACAATTGTTACAAAAGATGTTAATTATAACTATTAAGTTCAGTGTATCAGTGATAAAGCAATGACTGTTGATTCAAATAACTCTTGAATTCATTGATAAAATTTAGATGAAGTTGGTGTTTCAGATTTTTAACATTTACTTTGTTAAAAATGAATCCTGCAACAAATAAAAAGTCCCTATCCCAAAGTTATTGAAAAATCACAATTTTCAAATAGTTACAAAAACATTAATTACACCACCAATACTTGCTAATTTACACTGAATCCAACTATTGGAACTGATTTTGTTGATTTAAATGGAGGAAAAAATGCACAAAAAGAATTTTGTTGGTGAAAATGATCTTAGAGGTATGTATGGATATTCATAACATAAATAGCACACATGGTTCTTAAGAACAAATAACATTAAATAATTGCAGTGTTCCAAAAATTTCACATCTAATTATTAATTCACTGGGAAACTATAAAAAGTTTTATTTTACGACCAAAACAAGTGATTAAGTATTCATACACGAGTAAAAGCTATACCATACTAAAATGTTGGTGCAACAAAATTAACTTATAAATGTGACATAAGTAGCTCATATATTTTCCTCCTCTCACCTCTATTCTTGATGTATCTTGGATTTTAAACACAAGGGAAATTTGTACTGTACCACATGTGTGATAGAATGTTGGAATGCAAAAAGATCAAGCACAGAATTTTATCACTCCAGAAAAATGTGACCTGAGACTAAAACAGCAAATACTGTGATGTACACAATAACAAATGTAAAAGAAACAAATTAAGGCTGAATTCTCATACAGTATAAGATAAACCAGTATCTGTTGATAATATTAACTTTGAGGTACTGTGTTAAGTATATTCAAGAAAGATATAAGTAACGAGATATTTCCTGCAAAAAGATGAAAAATTTTTATGAGTAAATAAAAGCATCATGGAACAGTTCCACTAGGTTATGTCTACCACCATGAATTTGATAAATAAAAATTTTATCAGTCAACAACATTATTAAGATACTTTTGGCTGACTTGGCAATTTTCCAAGGTTTTCATACTTTCACTAACACTGTGAAAAATTATCTAGTAATGTGTTTTAATTTTTAAAATATTTTTAGGCAGAGTTGGTCACTTTCAAAACAAAAGTACAAAGGTAGCACAGCATTTTTTCTGGTTTCTACTTACCATATTTCGCAGCATATAAGACGCACTGGGGTATAAGACAAATCCCAGTTTTTTAAAAAGATTTTTCAGGAAAAAAGTATTTTGGTTCACCAAGACAGTTAAGAAGGGCCACCAAGTGTATCATTTCCAGCCATGATTGTCTGTACCCGGCATTTAGATAAACTTCGTTAGTAAAATAAATGGGGATGATCAAAAACAAATAATTCCCTCTAGACTTGTACAGCTAAATGTGCCCTGCATGAACTCGGCAGTCGTATTAATTAATGCTGTCGGAGTGTGCCACACACATCACACGTATAGATAACCTTTACCGATAGTATTTACTTAAACTTAAGTTCAAGACGATATTTTAATATAATGGGATAAATAATAAATGGAATGCATATGTAATAACAATACGTGTGCTCAACTACTCCTTTTTCTTCTGCAACTCTTTTTGCTTTGTACATAATGATTCTTATCGATATAACAATACCGAACTACCTCTGTTTTACTATCCATCACTTTCTCCTTTAGTTGTGGCCATTTAAGACCAACCTTACAAAGACTATGTTTCTCTTATCCCATCAGCTTGTTTTTCCTCATTTTCTTCATTAAGGAATCATTTTTTTCGGTGGGAGGTGGACCGAAATGACATGCTGCTACTTGGTTTCTGTGCATTTTTTGCATATTGAATCGCCTGAAGCTTATAACTAATAGTCTACTGCATATATTTTCACTTTCGTAGTCATTGCGATTTCAATACACACAACGTTATTTATCCTAGGTACGTATAAAATATTTATGGGATCTACATGAATTCTACTGTTCCGCATTAATCGCGCTATTCAAGGGGCACATTAGGAACTAAAACATTGCAAACGTGCCAAAATTGTAATCACTGTGAGCAGACGTATTAAAGCGTAATAATGCAAATGCATCCTTGGAATTCACGTTGCATAAGGTATTGCTGTATATATTAACAAATTTTTCACTATTAATATTTAATAATGTATATTTTATCGTTTCTGCGATGAATGACTACCAATTATTCCATTTTGGGGAAGTGTGTGCTCATTAGTGTAAGTATTGAGACCAGTAATAATCTTACCTTTGGCATATAAGACGCAGGCTGATTTTGGGGGTCATTTTTCTAGAAAAAAAGTGCGTCTTATATGCCGAGAAATATGGTAACTCAAAAATCTTAATCCAAAATAATGAGCATTCAAGAATGGTGAAAAAGCTGGTGGATAAGATAATGGAGTATAAGCATATATTGTTTACAAGGTTAATACCTCAATACGAGAATATCAGAAAAACAGAATATTAATGCTTGTTTTCATTGTACATGTAAAGGAAGTTTTGAAAAATATTTCTTTTTGATTGATTCATCTTTCCTGAGTGGGAGGAAACACATTGTTGAGACTTACATCAAAGAACACTACCAATTAAGTACTTAAAAGGTAATGATGAATGAGAGATATTTAAGTTCAAGAGAAGATACCTTCCATGAAATATATAATACTGAACACAGAGGATGAAATAGATGCCATTTATTTATCTCTATGAAAATGTTAACCAGATATGAAACGAAGCTCCTATAAACAGAAGTATATAAATAGAATGTAACATGTGAAGAACCCGAGGATGATTTTTTTGAAAATGATTGAACACTTCATTGGAATACAATCAACTACGTTGGAACAAATTGACACAATACCTCTAATAGACATAAAAAGGCTAGAAAAAAATACCAATCTAACAACATAGAGGCCATCATCAGGGGTGATTAACCAACAGTCGATTATAATTTTTCTTGACCTTGTTATGGCTATTGGAGAGACACATTGTATCAAATTTTATTTCAGTCTTAAGTTGAGCAGGATAAATAAGTGAGAGGAACTCCTTAAGCCAAAACAAGGGTATGGATACTGGGCTTATCCGTACCCTTGTTTTGGCTTAAGGAGTTCCTCTCACTTATTAATCACCAGCCAAAAGTGTTTGAGCTATCTCTGCTTGAGCAGGATAATTTTTAATTAAATTAAAGTATATTAAAATACAGATTTTGTTTAGGACATCTTAAATTGTAATTTTTAAATAGCTTAGAAAAATCATGACATATGTTTCCTGAAAGAGTCAACTTTTGCAGAAAAGAGATTTCAAATCCATACTGAATTAAATTTAAAAATGTTACGACTTCACAGGGTATTGTTGCTTTTTGAGAATACATGTCAAATTAACTCATTACCAATTGCCAGAGGCATAACTTGGGAGGTGCAGGCCTATACAGTGCCTGGGACCACCAAAGCTTCTGGAGGCTCCAAAAATAATGTTTAGAGGACTCATTAAATTGAATTAACAAGAAATCAAAGAATATTTTTAAAAGTTTATAAGAAATTTATTGACCAAGCCGCATTGTTGCACTTTTTCAAGATTTTCGTTTTTTCTAGTAACATATAGGAGGATACTAATGTTTAGGCACTTCCAGATGAGCTAGAGATTCAAAATTTTTTTCTTAGGTAGGACTTTGTGCAAAACCTACTAGAAAAAACGAAAATTTTGAAAAAGTGCAACAATGCGGCCGCTAAAAATTCGCAATTGTTTAAACAAATTTTCAAGGTTTATGTATTTCCGTATGTGCTACGGAGCTGAAATTTTTTTTAGAGGTATGATTTTTAAAATATTGAAATAGGGATTATAGAAATTTTGATATTTTAATTTCTTAGGCAGTTAAAAATTCTTAAAGTTTAAACAAATAGGTAAATGTTTAGACACTACGCGGCGAGTTAGGGAGCTGAAATTTTTAAATTATTTAGAATTTTGTTTATATATACGAATAAACATTTCAATGTATCCATGAATTTGTTATTGCGGTCGTTAAAAATTATTTAAATTTAAACATTTAGAAAAATGTAATTTCACTTCTAATTGTGCTATAAATTTAAAATTTGGCAGAAATGTGTGGCATTATTAACCCAATGTGGAAAAAGTATAATATTCCTAAATTTGTAAAAATTAGTAATTGTTTAACTCCATTATTGTTCCATAATGAAAAAACGAAAACCGATCCTGAGGAGAAATCTTTAGAATTAAATAAATATTCCTCATGATAAAATATCTCTCTGAAAAATTAGTGTTTTTTCAAAGCGAGATGAAATGCTTGCAGTATGCAAGCACCTTCTACTAGTATATATATATATGATTCGAACCACCTCACACTTGTACTGCTCTTCATGAGCCATGGATTAAAACAACTATGTCACGGTGAGCATGAAGAACAATTGAGAAATTTATCTATATATTTGTTGATCAAGCTCTATGAAATTGATAAAGAATCGATGACGAATGATGACACTATGACAAACAAAAATGAGGAACAATTATAAAAATGATATAAAATATAAATTTTAAGTTATTGAACATTTAATTGTATTATTCCAAAATGGAAACAAAAATTTGATAAAAAAATTTGAAAAAGAAATTTTTTAGCTATCTTGCATTAATTTCATAACATGAGATTTCAATGATTTGAATCAAGTGCTAAATAATTTTCTCAGCGTATTTCAGCAACAATTTGAAACACTAAACATATATGCAATGAATATTATTGCATGCTAGTTTAGAGCGTTGTTAAAGCAAAAGTTTATGCATTTGTTTTAGCACTTCCAATCTACTTTGAAAGTCTAAAGCCTAATAAAAAGCAAATAACAAATGCAAAGTGGGAAAGACTGGAAGATTTTAGTACAAATTCATTTTATCAAAACATGCGTATTAATATAGTCTCTGAATGAGTGAATATAAGTTTATTGCTCAAGTCTTCAAGATTTCAGTAATTAAAGCATTGTTTGGGTTTATATTATTCAGTATTTTTCAACCTTATGACTCTCATGCTTTAAATTGATATCTTACAAGGAGAGGCTATGACCTTTGGGTCACATTTTAATGAAAATCAACCAGGTGATTCAACATCAAAAATAAGGAGAGCCATGTCTTGGAGTTTTTGTGAATGAGCCCTTGGGTTCAAGAAATCAACGCCAAAAATATGCAAACAATCACATGCAACTCAATAGGCCTCATTCTCGAATTGTTGCTAAGAATGGGAATGGATGAGCAAATAGCGTAGTTGGCTCCTACGGTGTAGTCTCGCATTTGTTCCCGAATGTTTTTAATTTTTTTTTTCAAATTATCCAAGAGTTATTTGAAAAGCAATATTCTCTGACAAATAGATGCTGTATAATTTTTATTTGTAAATAATGAATGCAGAAACACGTAATAATGAGCATTATAAATAGTGCAGTCCATGAAACAATGGTTTGTAACAAGAAAAATGCTGTTGTGCAAGAATGGTCATCTATAATTATATATTATTATAACTTTATTGTTATATTAACTATATATTACTGATCAGATTAGTCTTGCCTTGGCATACAGTGATTGGAATAGAAAATAATGAATATTGTGCATATCTGTGAATTATTTGCATACGATAACTCACGCTGGTGAAAAAACACATAAGTTAACTTTGGAGACATTAAAACGGAAATACACTCATACATAGTACAATATTCAATTACTGCTTTGGAAAAAATACTGCCAAATGTTTTATTGTGTATAGCAAAAGTTTGCACTCTAGTAAGTTAACAGGTAAAAAAACTTGCATATGACCGTTTGATACTCTATAATTTTTATTTGAAGGAAATAGGTGTTAAAAGAAGAATTATTTTATGCAGAAATATATTTATTACCTTTCTGCTACGAACCATTGCTTCATGGATTGCAATATTTAAAATGCTCATTATTATATATTGCTTACCAAATAACTCTTGGATAATTTGAAAAATAAAATAAAACATTTGAGAACGAACCCGGGCCTATGCCGTAGGAGCCAACCACATTATCCGCTCACCCATTCCCGTTCATAGCAACAATGAGATCTATTAAGTTGCATATGACGTTTTTGCATATTTTTTATGCTGATTTCTCGAACCCAAGGGACAAAAACCCTGAGACACGGGTCTCCTTATTTTCAATGTAGAATCACATCATCAAAATCTGTGGCCCAAAGGTTGTAGCCTCTCCTTGTTAGTACATCAATTACAGCCTTCACAACAGAAATCTTAAATACAGTTGGTTGAGAAACATGGTCATGCACAAATACGAAATATTACACCCCGAAATCTCAGGTTATTTACACCAAGCTGAAACACACAGAAAAAATCCTAGTTCTTCCTTTCAAAAGAACCATACCTCGCTGGAACGAAATGATGGTCTCACTCAGCTCTTCAATCATGTGTACCCTTCTTCCCTTGATTCCCATCACTGTAGCACACAACAGAAAACTTTGTTAAACTTACCGTAAAACAGATGAAAATGACAAAACATAAAATTGAAAATAAAACAACGAATAAATCTGAGAATGAGTTAAGATGGTATGTTATGAGGCTCCATGGCAAAAAGAACCAAGTTGGGATGTTTCTATACTTCTAGAAAATTCACTGTCCTGCCTATAAGGGAGATATTCAATTATAATACTGTAATTTCCCGATTTACAAACATTCAATCTTACAAACAGGAATTTTTCTGCTACAAATTAGATTTACAACCTCAAAACTTAATATAACAAACTTTTGCCCAACTTCAATGCCACATAATGCCATCATTTCAAATTAAAATGAGTAAGAATGTGATATTTATTTCAGAAATGTATGTATTTAATGTATTCTATACAAAAATATACAATATAGTACAGTATTCATGTATTTTTCCTGTAAAATTAGTTTTGTTACTGCAGCATTTTTTGCTGAGCTAGCTTAGAAAAGGCTTTACTTGATATTTACTGTCCAGTACTATTATTTTAATGCACAATTTATCGCTATTATCAGAAAACAACAACATTTGAAATACATTTATAAACCAGTATTACATTCTTTAGAGCACAAAAAATCAATTTATTTTTTCTTAGCATTGCATTTATAGTGCACTACATAGAAAGCTCTTGTGATGAACATCACCAAATAAGCCAGGGGGTCTGCAACTGACGTAATGAAAAGTCACTTTTTTCCAAGTTAAGAAAAAAATCAAAATAAGAAGAGCCATAGTACAAGTTAATAAGTATGTTCTTGCTAAAATTATTCAATTAATATTTCAGGATATTATTATAAGTAAATGTGAAGTTGAAGTCACAAGTGAAATGGATATTCTAAGGGAGAAGATGTTGGTTAAGTGAACTGTATCCAAATCCTAACAGAGCCACAGGCTGCTGACCTCTGAACTTGGCTTTAATCTAGGAGAACAACATAAGAACATCCTCCCCTATTTTTTATACTTGATGTATGGGAAAATCGCTCCCAATTTATGAACTTTCAATTTACGAAGTACAGTAATTCCTCGTTTAACGTTTTACTATAACACAAATAAACAATTAGGGAATACTTTTCATACTTCATGGTCTTTCCTCATTATAACACAGTATGTTTTCAGTCAGGGTTCCATAAACCTTTCACAAGCAGCGTGCTAAACTCCTGTCAATCTCAGAAATGTGGGTAGATACACTATCAACCATGAATTCCTTGTCATCAGATATTTTCTCTCATACATATCTAGCATGTTCTAATATCAAAGACGCAATTGCTACTATCGCTGAAGCATGGGTATAAGTATGAAATGCATGTATGAATGGAATTTGGCAGAAGTTATGGCCTGAATGTGTACATGTCTTCAAGGGCGCTATGCTATCTATAAATATTATCAATCGAGAAGCAACACAGCAGATTTAGCCAAGAAAGCCAGTTTTGAATAGGTGGAAGAGGCTGATGCCGAGGCATTACTTGATTCTCACACAGGAGAGTTATCAAATAAAGAACTAATGTAATTAACTGAACTACAAGAGAGAGACCAGAAAATTTCTGAAATCAAATCTGCTCG
Source organism: Tanypteryx hageni (assembly GCA_028673005.1). NCBI lineage: Eukaryota > Metazoa > Arthropoda > Insecta > Odonata > Petaluridae > Tanypteryx > Tanypteryx hageni. The sequence continues at coordinate 86,816,004 of CM054116.1, read as the reverse complement.
CATGCCAACTGGCAAATAACTGTCAAAAGCATTTATCATATTGAGGAAGCACTGGCAATCTTTTAAGAGGATGATCCAGATAGACAATGCAGCTATGAGGTACCCAGAACAATTACTTATGCCATATTTTGGTATTATCAGCTTTTTAAAGAAAAAATTAGTTGATCACATCAATGATAGCTTGAAAATTTGTTGAAAGAAAATAAAAAGACATCCATAATTGACATTCAGCCATCAACCTCAAAAGTAGATGCCGAACAGCCCTGGCTTGTACCATCATCATCATGCCCTTCAACCCCCCAAACTAAACCATGATGACAAGCAACTATTTGCTTTCAATATTGTAAATGAAACTTTCTGCATTTATAATTTTCACAGCAATATATTTAACACAAAAAAATCTATAGTATTAATACTTAACTTTTATGAGTAATTTATTTTTTGTCCCTTCTCTTGCTCTCTCACACATGCTACCTCCCCAAATTAATTTATTTTTATAGGAAATACATTTTCATTTAACACAATTTCACTTAACATGGTACTTTCTGAGAACACATCTATAGAGTTAAGTGAGGACTTACTGTACTTTTCAGGACTGCATGGTGTTCATAAATTGGGAGATTACAGTACTTAACTTTCAATTGAAGTAAAAAAAAACTCAGGCCAGTGGCCTACTTTTTCAATACATATAACAAAAATACTTAATGCAATGCTCTGAGAGGCATCCATTCATCTTTTTGAAGTTCCTTCTAACAACAGAGTATAGAGATTTAAACACGAAAACCAATGTATTACTCAAAACTAATGGTGTTACTTCTTTGTCATGTTGCAAATTCATGGCAATATGTAGCAGAAAAACTTTTCATCTAAAATTTTTGAAAATGCCATATGCATATTAAACAGTGAGTTAAGTGACATTTTGTTTTGATAATATGTTACTTATCGTAATTTTTCAATTATAATATGCACTCAGATTTTCACAAGTGAAATGTCAAAATTGATTTATCATCATGTATAATACGCACCTAAAATTTTAGTAATAAAATAAATTTAACCCAAGCAGGTTTTAGTGAAGATGACTAAGACATTTTAGTATAATATGAAATGCAAGTTCACTAAATTTCCAACAATATATTAGGTATATTATGCACATAATTTATATTAAAAATCAGTAAGATTTATCTTCACAATCAGTTCTTCTAAAAACTAGATTTATATAAACTGATAGTAGAAGTTAATTCTTATTTTTGCTTTTGAAACAAAAATTTAAACAGTAATTTCATTGAACCGCAACAATGATAACAACTATCCTTTATCAATGTGTCCAGAAATAACTATTAATGACAGGCTGAAAAAAATAATTGCATTTGTTACCACCTATAATATGCACCCTAGCTTTCTGATCAACTTTCCAGGAAAAAATTGCATATTATACACAGAAAATTATGGTAACCGCATAGTACACAGAATCAGAAAATATCTATGATGAAACACTTTTTTGTTCTCATCATTCTCAGATTAAAATAATGATTTAAATACAATTCAAATCAGTTTTATGAAAAACAATTTTGAAATTATAGGACTTTATAAAAACACAAATACTTCAAATAATTAAACTGAAGTAATGCATATTTGAATAAAATAATTTTTAAGACGCAGATAACAATCTGAGATCAACAGCATTTGCTTGACCAAAATATAACAACCCAAAGAATGTATGCAATTATTGGAAAAATGAAAATGCTAACAAACAAAGATAGGCAAATCAATGTCCAGTGTTCATACTATATATTTATAACGGTAATAAACTCAAAAATGATACATTCTATATTTTCCAAAGAATAAAGCAAATACAGCAACCTAAAATCAAAGCTCAACAATATTTACGCATATGATGCTGCATGTCTTTATTTATAGATAGAAGAAAGCGTTATATTACCTTTCCCAGAATCTGAGTTACGAATTACAACCTCGTCTCTGTAGTAATTCTTATTGGGGATTTTGGTTGGGTTGGTATATTTTCCTGACGATTTAACCACCTCCCCTTGGTTCAATATCATTTGTGCAGGTGTAGTTGTATTCGCTGTACCAATAGATGATGGAGTAGAAGCTGCTGGATTTGGGGTGGTGGGGGTTATGCCTCCACTTCCTGCAGTTTGAGCTGCTTCATTTTGTCCTGACTGTAACATTTTTTGACAATTTATATGCAATTACATTAGAAAAAAAATCAAAAGTTAACAGGGTAGCCTATAATTTAGAAACTATGAAATGCAGAAACAAATTCATGGAGTGCTTATTTCATCTACTGTGTTTTTCCACAAAGAAACAAAAGATGTTTTCCATAGTGTGTAATGATTACAAAATGGAAAGTGCGCCACCTTTTTGAATCTTGTGTGCTTGCAGTTCGCGAATTTGCACTTCGCGACAACATTTTTTTTATGACAATTACTTTTTTGTGCAGTTTATTTGCATTTCACATCATGTGTTTGCGATGCCAACAAGCGGAACTCCCTCAACTTTTTTGTTTCTAAGTTCAGTTTAAACTTTGGCACCCTAGAAAAGCACTTGCTATTATAATAATATATTTATAATGCTCATTGTTAGCAGTTTTTGACGTAAACAAACATGATAACTCTCGGCTTAATTACTTTGTAGCTCAGCTTGAACTTCACCGCTGCTATTTTCTACGTGAAATTTAAGTTTAAAATTTAAAGAAATGCCATCATTTTGAATGTAAGGTTTTCATTTACTATTATTTTTGTATTTTGAACATAATTTAGGGAAATGTTATTTTGTTGTGTTAGGTTTTCATTTTTTAATCTGAATTTTTAATGTAGGTAAACCAAAGAATTGTTATCATTTTGTCGGTCTCGGTGGCGGCGGGGTAACGTCCTCGCCTGCCAATCCGAAGGTCGTGGGTTCGAATCCCGCCTAGGTGGGTTTTTCTCCACCTAGGGCATGGATGTATGTGTTCGTCTATTGTTATTGTTAACACATTCCACTGTAAAATGGCTACAAAAGCTGTATGTGGAATTATTGAATAAATAAAAATAAATAAATAAATATAAATAAATAATGTAAGATTTTCTGCTGGGTACAGGTGAGCCCCGTTTAATGCAGCCTGGTCAACGTGGATTTTATTTCAAATTAACAATTTTTTAAATATATATATATTTAAAAAATTGTTAATTTGAAATAAAATCCACGTTGACCATATATATATATACAAACACACACACTCACACACACATATCTTATGCACAATGCGACTGCAGGCTAATATCTTATTATTTTTTAAGTTTCACACTAATCAAATTTCATGAAGTATCCTAAATATCATGATATTTCAGCAGTGTTGCATAATATTGAATCATCTGGTAGCCAATTTCATTCTTTTCCCTGTAAGTTTCACGGGTCTAACACAAAAGGTATATGTATCTCCTAAGGCGGAAAACATTTGAAAAACGGAAATAGAAATATGATTCATGCTTCGTGTTTCTTTGGCATCATTGGATCGAAAAGAATATTTTTGATGATTTACATTTTTTAAATCTATAATTTTCGACAATTACTTTATTACAATGTTAATTTACCATATTAACATATCATTATAAATAATAATAAAACAATAATGCTACACATCAAAAAATACTTTTTACATAGGATTGAAAAAACATGTGGTACACACAGAGGAATCTTAATGTTTGAATGCATATACTGCATAATTTTATACAACGATTTATAAATTGCAGAAAACCCAACACACACTACTATGGGTTTGATCTATAAGCAGAGCTGCAAGAGCAACCAGGATGGTCAGGATCGACTTAGGGTGGCTTGGGTTTTAGCGGTCAAAATGTTCGACTACGAAATTATAAAATATTGAAAAGTAGTGGCAGGCAGTGGTGTTACAGTAGTTAGTAGGGATTACGGGTTGGCGGAGTTAGGACAATTACGAAAAGGAAGGACAAATTAGTAAAGGCTGGCAAGAGTATTATACCATTAACAACTACCAAATTTTTTCATACTCGGAGTTGATTAATGATGGAAATGGAAAATATATTAGGCAAATGAATCAAAGATTTGAATCAGCGCTCTATGCCTGTCTACACAAATCATTATTAATGAAGCATTTAGTCTTTGGGATGACTTAAAATGACTTCACACAAGTGAGTGCCGTGACTATTTGAATGCTAACGACAAATTTTATGTAATAAGCGAAAAAAAGCTAGGCAGTCGACCCTGAACTCTTTTTTTAATTATATTTCGTAGGTGTTCTGAGAAATATTTTGAAATTATGTACGTTTACCACTAAAAAGCTTTTTTGTCTTACTGTTTACTAGATAATATTATAGTTTGTTTAATAAATTACATTCTAAAAGTCTGGTAGAAATATATTTTACAATAAACGTGGGTCCAGAAATACCATTTGGGAAGTTATTTCCCTCTGGATGCCTAAAGGTTATGGTGCCCCGGCGAATGCAGATTTTTGCTTAATGCAGAGACCTCAGGAACGCATCCCCCAAGTTAAGTGGGGCTTACCTGTATATTGAATGTGATTACTAAAAAAATGTTACCAATTTAATGCTTTGTTTTCATTTTTTGTGACATATTTTGAACAATTAACACTAGGAAGGAAGGCCATTTTGACCTTTAGCGAATTTAAAAGGAGTTCCATGCTTGTAGTTTTTGAAGTTCAAAGTTGTGGCTTTGTGACTTTTCACCATTAGGGATTTACACTTTCACACGGAAAATTGGGATTGTACTTGCAACAAGAACACCTGTATAGAGGGACATACCTAGAAGGGCCATTAGCAGTAGTTTTGACCGCAGTTTGTGTTTTAGTGTTTCACATAAACCGTGTACAAGCGACCTCCTAACTTAAGATCTAATAAGATAAATTTGCATTGGCCTCTGCTGTGTGAAACAAATTGAGAATTGTATTTTGGGCTAGAAACCTGGACAGAACATCACTGGTGATGAACAGCTCTTTCTCAGCAAAGCTTGGTGCAGATTCACGCAGTACATGGCCAACAATCCAGATAAATTTGGAATAAAATTCTGGCTTTTGGCTGTTGTTGTGTCGAAGTACGTCTGCAACGAACTCCCTTACCTTGGGAAAGACGAGATGCATCCTGCCAGTGAGTCATTGCCCGAAAATGTTATCATGCAGCTCATGGACCCTTACCTCAAGAAAGGGCACAACATCACCACTGAGAACTTCTTCACACCAATGAAGCTGGCTGATAGGCTGAAAGCGCAACAAATTAGTATTGTTGGAACAATGAATCACGTGAGGAAGGAAATCCCCAAGTCTATACGGACATCACAGGCACAGCTCTACAAGACTGTCATACTGAGAAGTGCAAATGATACTACACTCACTGTGTACCAAGGAAAGAAGAGGAAGAATGTTTTGGTACTAAGCACTCTGCACTCAAGTGTCCAAATACGCAGAGGTGAGAAGAAGCTTCCTGAAATCATAGATTTCTACAATGCTCCTAAGTTTGGTTTGGACATAGTGGACCAAATGGATCATAAATACTCTGAGTACACGTTTCTTACAACGTACTTGACCTGGCAGCAATCAACCCCTGGGTCATCTACAAAGAGGTCACTGTAAGAAGGATCCCTCGACACAAGTTCATTCTCCAACTTGCAGAAGAGCTAAGTGCAGAGTATATGCATACCCTCTGAAAATAAGCCTCAGCTCAAAGGTGACTGCAAACGATGGCAATGTCAAGTGCTCTCTTAAGTACAAGAAGAAAAAAACCATTGACACCTGTTCTGTTTGCAACAAGGCTGTTTGTGGCAAACGATCAGGCAAGATTGGCAAAGAAATCACTTGTATTCACTGCTTGCCAAATAATTGAAGGTTATGACTATGCTTTTCATTTTCACAGATTTTATATAAATGTTTTTCTTCTTATGACATGTAACAATGTTCTGTTCCCATATAGTGATCTGCCATCTGCAAGAATTTAATCTGATTTGAAAATCACTTCCCTTCTATTTTTAATGTATAATTTAAAAAATATTTTAAAGGTGGTTTTTGGTCAAAATAATAAAGATTAACAATATTACCATTGTTTGTGTATCTCTAAAAAAAACCCTATGCATCCATGAACATATAAGAACTCCTTCCAGTCAATGCGTGCCTCCCAGAAGCAAGCTAAACAGCTATTTATTGGTAGCGATCAAAATGACCGCTCGTAGCCCTTCTAGGTATGCAGGTGGATCCGGCCCTTCTAGTGTTAAAAGAAATATTATCACTTTCTTATTCTGTTACGCATTTTGAACGTAATTAATAAAAGAAATGTTACCACTTTATAACGCATTTTTTTTGCTGTTTGGAAATGTTTGTTACCAAGAATACATCTGTGCATCACATACTCAGCATTCCATTTCAGTAGTTCATCAATTTAAATTGAAGAATTTCCTTGGAATGAACAAAAGAAGTTCGAAAATCGCATGTGAAAATGCGCTTGGTAATGCTGAGTTTTTATTTGCTATTACCTGCTTTGACGATAATTAAAAGAATTTTTTCACTTTATGATGCTAGGTTTTTATTTGCTGTCAAGTTGTTATGTTTTCTTTTATTTTCTGTTAAACTGCATTATTTATGATAAAAAAGTGATATTATAGGTTGACTGGGAACCAAAAATAACACTGCGTCTTATGGGAAAAGAGGACTTGCACTTCGCTAATTTGCATTTCGCATCAGTTTTCTGGAATCAATTATTCGCAAAGTTCAAAAAGGTGGTGTACAAAAAAATTGCTTAAATTATCTAATAATAACATGCAAAACTAAAAAAAGAAATTAATTCATAGTGAAATTCAAAATTCAATAGTACCAAAGAGTAATACTTCGCTTCAACCAATGACTTCTTTTTTTGTATATCAGCACAAGTAAGATAAAGAGATTCTAATTTTGCACTTGAATATGATAATAAATTAGAAAATTAAAAGAAATCTCTTTCATCTCAAAACATTTTGTTAGATGACAACCTGGTTGAGGTAAAGAAATTTGGAGTAATATAAATAAAAAGTGCACCCATCTACTTAACCTTTCACCAGTAAAATAAACAAGATTGGAAAGGTGTACTCTATGTCGGAGTACACAGACTTTCCAAATGCATTCTTTGAGATTTCACAATGTTCTCAATATTTTTCGCTCATGAGTATTTAACGAGACGCTAGAAGGTACGTTGTAAATTCATGTAAGTCCTTATGTAAAGTTGTTGTCAGATTTTAACCAAAATTGGATTCGGTTGACAAATTTTAGTAAAACTCCTTAATACCAAATTTCATCAAAATAAGTCTGGCGGTTCCCGAGTTGAAACAGGAACATTGTAAACTATATGTAGGTCTTCATGTAAAGTAGTCGTAATTGTCAGATTTTAAACAAAATTGGAATCAGTTAACAAATGTTAGCAAAAGTCCCAAATATCAAATTTCATCAACATGCATCCAGTGGTTCCCGAGATGAAACAAAAGAACAATAGAAAGGTAATTCTGTGTCAGATCAACACAGCTCACAACCTCACCTCTTCTGATTTTGTTGAAACTTTTAGCATTTATAGGCAATCATGAGACAAGATTGTATACCATATATAAGTAGTTTACCTACATTTTTTTGTAAGTTACTTGGTTCAGAAGTTAAAAATTTTCGGCCGAATGTCATACAAGGATGAACATATATTTATTAATATCTCGGGTTCCATAACAACCATGCTAAACAATGATGCATGGTTGAAAAGCTCTTGAAATCCACTTTTTAATTATGTGTCACTTGGAAATTTAAATTTTGGGGGGCATTATAAATGACCTTGACCTTTGACCTTGAATTTCTTAAAAGATGTCCTTAGATTTTGTCAGAAAAAATACTTTTATTTACACTCACTGTACTATATCAGTCTGTGAAATATCAAAGTGGCACATTAAAGGCATCATGGGATAATGAATTTTAAAAATAATGCACATTTATATTCTGGTTGGTTGTGGATATTATTATGCTAGGACAACATTAACAAAACATACCGGTAGTTATCACAAATTGTATTAACTGAATAACCTACCTATTTAGTTGTTAATAGCCTGTTGATAAGCACTGTAACAGTTTGCACATCTTCAGGAAGTAAGTTGTAAGTCCGTCCAGTAGGCGTTCGAAGATCAACTTTGGTAAGAATGTCTTTCTTCATCAATGTAAGTATATCTGGCTTTGAGGGGTAGCTGAAGGAAGGAGAAGGCCCATGAGGATGCAAAAAGCTTATTATGATTTCTTCTGTCTCTTCATTAACTTGTAAAACACAACCCACCCACAAGTGACAACTATACATGCATGTAACAAAACCTCTGATGTCCTGAATTTCCATTTCATTTGCTTCTGGAGAAAGTGACTCTTCTTTCAAATCATCTGAATATTAATATAACTTTGTTTGTACTGTATTGGAACTTAATGGTCTCATGCAATGCAGCTTCTGAGTTCCAGAAATAGTGCGGATGCCCATAAAACGTTGCTGAAGTATCTTACTTTCTGCCTCATATGCCTGAATAGTGCTAAAAGCTAAGTGACACGCATGGAAATTTTCTGTACACCACTCAAATAATTGTCTTGGTGTCATGTACTGATTTTCAAATGGGCGCTGCAAACTGGCACATTCAGCAAGTCGTTTTACATTTCCTGCTACACCATCACATGGTCCTTTGCCATGTGATGTGACCAAAAATGCCACTCTGCTGTTACATTGAAGTCTTTTTCATGGCAGCACAAATTGATCAAGTTTTTCTTGTTTTTATATTGGTGGGGCTGCCCCATCTGAGAAGTAGTATATATGCTTAGGAGTTCTATGGAAGTAAGTTGTCAAAAATGTTATTAAATGATGCTGAAACGTGTAAACTGACAGTATCATGACAAAGGCAATCAGAAATTACTACAAATGAAATGTTATTTGTGTTTCCATTTTCTGGGTTCCAGTAGTATTGTGGCTTGTGCATTATTCCAGTGAAACCCATGTACTTCATCCTGAACAAATGAATAGTTTTCAGCGAAGTTACATATAACTGCATATTCATTGTCAGTTACTTTTTCCTTTAGTTCTACTAAGAATTTTGCTTGCTGTGTTGCAATAAAAGAATGTAAAAGTTGTAGCAGTTTTGCATCCAATGAATCTAGAAACTCATCACAAGAGCTGGTAATAGTCTGAAGTGTTGTTCTATCTGTAAACACCATAGTTTTTAACCCTTTCACTGCTATGGACTTGAAGCTTCTGCATCAGCCGTGTGTGCCGAGTTCAGTGACCTTGAAGCACCCCTGTACTGAATACTTTCCCTATGAGCTCCGTGTCTATGTTCATTTGTTCGTCTTTTAGTCTCTTTATATTTTACAAGTTATTTTGTCAATCATTTACATTCATATTGATTATTAACCATCTCGAAAAAATATTTTCATCTTTTTTGTTGATTCTTTTTATTAATAGCAAAAGAAAACGAAAGAATCTAAACACGACTAAAAAAACTTGGTTTGAGAATGGGATGTATTACGTATGAAAGTTGACACAGAACTGAAGATATTTCTGGCTTTTTTCCGTCTGTTTTAGGCATTTTAGGGCATAGGGGGTGAGAAAAGTGATGGCAAAGGGACGAAAAAGGTTTTATGCGGGTGCAAAAAGCCCGGGAAAATGAAGTAGAAGCAGCCTTTTTCATTGTCCAAGGTTACACTAAAAACAGCTAGAAAATATATGTCTATGCCATCTACAGAGTGCCTAAAACATCTGTTAGTACCACAAAAATCCACGGCACTTTGTTAGCATTGATACGGCTGAATGCGTTTTGAGCAGCGAACGAAAAAGCTTGAAACGCATATATGCATCGTTAGCAGTCAAGGTACCGCTCTGCCCACCCGCATATATGCGTCGATAGCAGTAGCGGCTGTGCGCTACCTCGATGCATATATGCGTCGATAGCAGCGAAAGGGTTAAGTTATGTCATCAATACAATTCAAGTAAAACAGTTTTGAAATATGCTCTTTCAATTGTGATGTGCCTGGACAATGCTTGCATGATCCTAGGTAACATGCTGGTAATGGGGGATTACATATAATCCATGAAAGGCAGTTCTCATAAGAAATAAGTTTCTTCATTTTGTGTTAACTCTTTTAGTTTACATCCCAACAACATTAGTTTGACATTCTAATGAATACAACAAACACACACAATGAGTCCCACTGGCACCAGCTAAGTCACAATTCTTGGGTCTCAGTTCACAAAACATGGACAAATCTATATGTAACAGTGGATGTTTATTTTTGAATGACTTATATGCTTCCTTTAGCTTACACAATACTAAACGCTTTTGTTTGTGTACTCTCACACCATTTTCTTTAACTGAAATAAAATCCTTTTTTCCTGGCATACAACGGCTTACATCACCACAGCAGTAGAATTCCTTAACTAACTTAGCAGTATCATCATTCAGGATCTTTCCTGGTCTTGGATTAGGTGTACATAATATTCCATGTTGTTTCACTAGTTCCTTTGCTTTTCATACCATATAATTTGAGGCACCAAATTCAGTTTCAATTTTTCGTATATTCCAACTATTTGGCAGCACTGATAGTATTTGGATGATCTTCTCACAATTGTTTTCCACAACATTAAATTTGTTTTAACTGATTTATTCAGCAGATGGTTTACTTATATCCACTTCTTTGTCGCCTTGCTGAGATACATATTTTCTTGAGAACAATGCTGATTCTTTGAAACTTTTCCTGGGGGTATTTTTTTTCTCGTAGCCTCTTCCATTTTGCTGGAGACTCACCTAGTGATTGCAGACTTTCATTCAAAGCACAGATAGCAACCTCTGCTGCAATAGTTTGGTCATCATTATCATGCTCCTCAACATCAGTTTCATTACAATTTTGTTTTGATGTTTGTTGTTGTGGTGGTGGTGGTAGTGAATCAGGAGTTGAAGACTTCTCTGATATTTTTTTTGACAGCCACTACATATTTTCTTTTCTGTTGAAATTGTCCCATTTAATTTCTGAACCATCCATGGTTGTACATCGCATACATTTTTTTTAGTGTCCAGTTTGACCAAATGGGTTACAACAATAAAGTTTCTTTTCAAAGTCTATTTTTGAACTGCTTTTCACTCACATTAAACAGTATTGTATGCCTATTCTTCCCTGATTAAATACGATTTCTTTCAAAGGTCAATTTAAGTTAGAACTGTCTTTCATACTCACACTAATCTGCACTAATCAGTATTTAGCCTATTGTTCTTTCTTATTTAAATTCAGCACTCAGTAACATCAACCTTACACTTAAAGGAGTATTTCACAATGCTGTATGCTCTTTTTCTTCATGTGATTATATACTGATATCACTTGCAATGTTGATAAAAGACTTGCATCCAGAAGATATATCTGTGGTTGGTTATAATAAACCGAACATTAATTGGCTATAATAAAATTAAGTCAATTGTCACACTCACAACAAATTTAACCCTAATTGTTCACAATAAACTTAAGAGCCATTGGTCACAATAAACTTGAGCCATTGGTCACAATAAGCTGAACAGTCATTGGTCCTAATAAAGTTAATAGTCATTAGTCAAAATCTGTCTTCCACTGAATGTTCATGCTACATGGAAGTTTACAAAATGAAAAATAGATCCAATGAAGTTTTCTCGGGTTTCCAGCTGGGTGGTGATTTGGTTTCCCAACATTACGATGGGTCTCGGCCATCATCCTCAGGGTATCTAAGGTTTATATTCAAGTGGCCACCCTTGGTCTTTCCGCTCATTGGCTGATGGTTCTGCCAATCAGCACACTGTTGTGCTAGCCGTGCAATAGTGGGGTCCCACACCTTGCTCAGGTTGAAATCAGTGTCTCTATTGAAATTTTGTGAGGTCAGTTGGATCGCGATGGCTTCTTTCACTAGACGGTCCCCATATCCATGGCCTCTGGTTACTAGGCTCACGGATTTTATGACCGTTCAGGAGGTAATGCTCTGCGACTGCCGATTTTTCTGGTTGTCTCAATCTGATGCACCGGTCATGTTCTTTCATGCGAGTCTGAATGGTTCTCCCTGTCTGTCCAATGTAGTGCTTTCTGCACTCACATGGAATGGAGTACATGCCCGGTGTCCTCAAACTGATGTTATCTTTCACTTTTCTGAGGAGGCCCCTGATCTTGGTAGGCGGTGCATCAAATTGAGACCAGAAAAATCAGCGGTCGCAGAGCATTACCTCCTGAACGGTCATAAAATCCGCCTCGATTACGTGAGCCTAGGCCATTGATACTGGGACCGTCTAGTGAAAGAAGCCATCGCGATCCAACTGACCCCACAAAATTTCAATAGAGACACCGGTTTCAACCTGAGCAAGGTGTGGGACCCCACTATTGCACAGCTAGCACAACAGCATGCTGATTGGCAGAACCATCAGCCAAAGAGCGGAAAGACCAAGAGTGGCCACTTGAATATAAACCCCGGATGACCACACTCACGGCACCTCAGATACCCTGAGGATGATGGCAGAGACAGCCATCGAAACGTTGGCAAACCAAATCACCACCCAGCTGGAAACCTGAGAAAACTTCATTGCAGCCATTCGCCGGGAAAATCTTTCTGAAAAATAGATGTTGATAAAAGATGCATCCAGAAATTTGCAATGCTCCCATATAAATAATAATTAATATCTTTTAATGCCATATGTGTGCCACCCTAATATTCTAGGAGTTAGTGTTCTAGTATGGAAGTAATAAAATATATTTTTTTCCAATTTTTTTTAATGGCAAATTACTTGAATAAATGCAAGGTCAGGGGTCATTTTATCATAATATAAATTTTACTTTTGATTGAATTCCTTCCAATATATATCAAAAGATAGCTTCTTTCAATAGCTTTCAAACAAGAGCAAATTCAATCTTCTAGCTCAATTATGAAGAAGGTTATAATTGATTTTATTTTCCTTTACGCAGCAATTTTTGGTGTTTTTCCATAATTTTGAACATACATATTTCTAAAACCATTAGTTATATGAAGCTGAAACCTTGTATTCTTCTTATCCCCAATGAATACTTTGTGTTTACTTAATTTCATAAAAATAAAAAAAGGTCAGGTTGAAAATGGTGCTTTACTGTGATGATCTGACAAGGAATGACTCAGAAACTACATGCAGGTCTTCATGTAAAGTGGTCGTAATTGTTGTCCGATTTTAACCAAATCTGGAATCGATTGACCAATTTTAGCAAAACTCCCCAATACCAAATTTCATCAAAATACGTCCAGCGTTTCTCAAGTTGAAACAAAGATACATTGTAGGTCTTCATGTAAAGTGGTCGTAATTGTTGTCCGATTTTAACCAAAATTGGAATCTACCAACCAATTTTAGCAAAACTCCCCAATACCACATTTAACCAAAATATGTCCAGCAGTTCTCGAGTTTTAACATATGGACAGACGGAAATGACCTCCCCTATATGTGTTCACTTTGAGCAAAGAATGTATAAAAAGCAGTTAAACAATGATAAATAGTGCAAAAACTAGGCTCACAGATACCCTATTATATGATGTGTACTGTTATTAAATATAATTTATAAAAAGTCATTAAATTTTTTCAGTAACACTGACTTTCCAATGTTTTAAACACTAATGATTATTGGAATGATAATAATTATAATTATACAACTAACTGCTATTCTAAACAAATTCTGACATGGTGATACATACCAAAAAGCATATGACAGAGAAATAATGTAAAATCTTCAATAAGAGTCCAATCCAAGGTAAAAAAATCAACTAAAATTTATCTTCCAACATCTTCCAAGATATTGATAATTTTGTACTATGTCACTTTAATTACTACAGTAGCTCACATTACAATAATGAGTAGATGCAAATAATCAACAAAATTATTTTCACAACTCCAAAAATTGAAAAGAAACTGCATCATGCACTCACCTCCAACTGATATAATTTTTGCTTATAGTATGAATCTGTATCTTTGCTTTGCCACTGCATAGCTCTTAATTCAATTATCTCCAAAAGGTGAATCCTAGAAACAACGTCCAATTGATCTTCTCGACAGCCGTTGCGAAATGTGACAAATGCACGGTCCAACTGATCTGTAATGAGAAGAGTAACTGATAATTATAAAGTATGGATCACTTACACTAATAGCAATGCTTTTATTCTAACAGTGCAAAATACCAGCATATTTTTAAGAAAATCCTAAATTAAACAAGAGGCGATCCGAGTGGAACTTATGATGACTACTTTCCCAAATTTCACAATTTGGCATTATAAAATATTACAAATACATTCAAACACAAAACTAAATTGATCATGCATATTTGCGGTGCAAAAATAATGCATGCATGTACTAGACCAGGGGTGGCCCCTTACACTGGGTAGTGAGACGACAAGTATGAAAAACAATAACCTAAATGATACATCAATCTAATGTACAAGAGTCAGATAATATAACCCAAGTATAAATCATTTATCTATAAAAACCACAATTTTCAATTTTTCCCACAAACACTTATAAAAACAGATAAATGACCAAAAACTATTCTTCAAGGTATCTTAACACTATCTTTTCTCTTTAACCATTGCTTCTCTATTAACGCTTTCCCCTGTCAATGTAAAGCAGCCAACATTGTGCCGATACTGAAGTCTGGTAATAAATCAAATGTTACATCCCACTGTCCAATACATTTACTCCCTATTATTTCATCAGTCTGTGAGGGAATTATTCTCAATAGACTATACTCTATAAGGATATTTCACTTCTCCACACCTCTCTCCAGATCAACAGTTTCTTTCCTGGTTGCTCGTATAACCTAGCTGTCTTTCTGAATCATGTAATCAACTCTTTTAGAGAAAATCACAACTCAACTTCTCAAAAGCTTTCAACACTTTAAACTATGATTTTTTACTTCTAAAACTTTGTCACTGTTTTTGTATACACAATAAATTTATAGCACTAATTTCTAGTTTCCTGTCTGACTGAACTCAATGGGTAGTACTTGCCAGTATGATTCTCACTGGGTATGTCACTTCCAGTATTCCTCAAGGTACATAATGTCTTTGGACCCTACCTGTTAAACCCTTTTCTTGATAATTTACCTGATTCGATGCCTCCTGACTGCCCCCATACCCTTCTATATTCCAACAATTGCAAAATTTTCAAACAAATAGACTTGGTGTCTGATTGTCTACTATTTTGAGAGGCCTTGGATACAATATCCTAATGGTGTGATACTTTGGATCTTAAATTAAATCCTTCCTAGTGTAAGAAATGGCTATAATTTAGCGAGGGCTGATTGTCACAAAGACTGGTTATTATTGTTGACACGAAACTGAACTTTTACCTTCATATTAGCAAAATAAAAAATAAGGCTATGTCTCTTCTAGGACTTCTTTTTAGATTTACTGATATAAACCCCCATGCTGTGCATATCTATTTCAGCAGTATTGTCTTACCCACTATTTCTTACTGTTTCCACATATGTACCATGTCAACTTCATCAAATCTTTCCTCTCATGATGGATGAAATGCCTCTAATGACAATGTTTCGTCTTCACTTTCCCTCAAGCCTCTGTCCTTAGAGCAAAATGTAATCTTTCTTTACTTTACTATGTACTAAACTCTAAAATTGACTTCTGAACTTCACACTGTTTAATTTATGCATTCTAAACAAATCTACTCATCTCTCCAGCCTCCTTAATTTCAGTACAACTAGGCTTTAGGTAATCAAATGCTCACTTTTCTTCTGCCTCCCAGCTCTTTTAACTCATTACCTTCGAACTAAGATGTTTTTAATCTATCTTTAAAAACCTTTATATTAACTTTTTTCTTCCCTTTAATCTATTAATTTTCCTTTTGTTGTTTTTAAAAAATTTGTTCACTTAAATACTTATTTATAACTTTAAATGTAAATTGGCCTTTATGTGCTGTATTGAAATATGATTAAAAAATAAAATATACCAAAAATATTGTAACTAAGCTATACATTCAAATGTATTTGAAGAAATATTTACTATACAACCAGATGCAGGGAGGTGAGTTAATATTCTTATTAATGGAAGGCCAACTCAATATTAACTCACAGGATCATTCTAGATTTTAGTTACTAAATGTTACTGCTAAAATTGATGTATCCATTCCTTTGAACACAAAATTTCTATAAACTGAAATATGATAGACAAATCGTGGACAAAAAATGGTGGTTTGACATAAATAAGGGCTTTAGATATGTATCGGTGTATACCAAAAATTGGAAAAAAATATTGTATATTTTGACAATAATGAATTATTTTCGGCAAATATTGACCACTGAAAATTATTAAATAAATTTTATAAACCAAGGAATATTAAATAATAAATTGAAAATTGACTTACATGTAAAACAAGCCCTAATGAGTACGTGACAATGTGAAACAAGTAAACAAACAACTCCAAGGAAACTATACATTACCTTTATATATGGTTTCCAGCTGTTGGCCATAAGCTTTGAGATTATTGCACATTGCTATGATGTTTGACGGCAACGTTTGGTCAAGATTACCATTTGATATGCTTCCTCCCACGACATCAATCAGATGCATTATATCTTCCACTTTAATAAGTGCCATTAAAATTAATGCAATCACTCAGTTTGAAAAGCAATTCTCAACTACTTATTATTGTAAATAAAATGTATAGCTGAACAAGAGCTTACCAGAATTTAACCTGACAGAAGACCCGTCAAAATTGCTATGTCGGTTGAGATTATTCAACTTTAATGGCCTCGGTTTTTCTAAGTTTCTTGTCGTTTTCGTCATTCGTGCCAAACTTTTTATAGACATGTCGTTCGATGTTTTAATCTGGGATATTGAGGAGGGACAATAATATAAAAGTTAGCCTACGTACACGTGCCAAATAACACAACACGTTCGCATGAATATAATAATGAAATGTCAGGACGAAGAAAGCAAGTCATCCATTCAATACTAAATCCATACCATCTATAATTATATATTTATATACAAAGTAATTACTTCCTACTACTTCTGCCACAGAGACAAACTACGAGCTACATTCGCTACGTTCAGATAGTACGTAGATGGCATGGAATGTTCTTTGCTTGCGCCAACTGGCGCGTGATTTGACTTTTAGCTTAACTTAAGTGTCACAATTATATCACTTGAAAACTTAATAGATAATCTTCAGTAGATATTTGTAAATAGAGAAACATAATCCGATTAGTACAAAATTAAGATAAAATTGACTTAGGAAACTGCTCACCAAGGTAGTATCGTAACTTAACCCTACAACCGTAAAAAAACAATAAGTCCAGGATATAGATACTTAGTGGAATTGAGAAGTCTTTACAAAAAACTGATGATACAAAATAACGAGTTACGTAGTTACCATTTATAGCGCACACTATCGATAATTCAAACAAATTTCGACATCCATAGTATGTAGCAATAAAACATCAATAGCGAAGAGCTTAGCATGCAACCGTTACACCGATTCGATTACAATGTATATACATACATATATCCACCATTTTTCGGACAATTTTATTTTGGTCATCATTATATGAGTATGTTAAATGATCCAATATTGATATTAGAAAAAACGATCTTACTAGTACCTACCGACTTGCACAGTGTCATAAAAAATTTGAAAGACTAAATAACAAGTAGATTAACAACTAGTTTTTACAGTCAAGTAAGAAGACAAAGTCTGAAATACTTCTCAAGTGCGCAAAGGTTCCATGGATCCCCTAATTAATAATAATTAGGTATAGCATATATACATGTTTACATAATTTGATTTAATACAATGATGAACAAATTGATTGCATTCTCCACTTTCGAGTTATTTGACAGCTGTTTAACATTCTGCTATACACATAAGACTTTCATGCCGAAATAATCAGCATTAGCATTATCAACGACTAGCACATCTTTCTCCATTAGTATTTCTGTCAATATAACTGCTTTACATCTTATAATTTAAAAATTTATAGCCAGGTGTTATGAATAATGTTCCAAGCGCATTCTTATGTGGTATTTGTGCACATGCAAAGCAGGTTCGTCATCACGTTTTAGTACCGATTGATTTCTGAAAGCATGCAGCAATTGCTTCCGTATTTAGACTCGTTGGTGCACAGAGTGTTGGTAAAAGTTGATGAAAACAAACTTCTTGCGCCATACGAATTTTAAGGTAAATTTGTGTTGTTAGAATTGTGAGTGCCCAACAGACTCATTTTCAGGGAACTGACAAAAAATTAATTTATATACTCGAGTAATATTATCGAATATGATTAAAACCATTTACATCATCGTATTGTATTTATTGAAATTTCGAGAAATTAAATGGTAAAAATTTTCCTTAACAGGAATCCTTATTTGTAACTAAATAGAAACTTACATAGCAATTTAATAAGCTCTAATTGACAAATTCCAAAAATCAAATCTTCAATAAATATAATTCCAAACAGTGGCACAGCCAGGGGGAGGGGGTCAAGGATGCATTTGCACTCCACAAAATTTCTCAGTTAATATCATTTTTCGTGTTTCTTAACTAAAAGCACAATGGCAGCAGAAGAACACAACAAAGCGAGGGCATGGGATGATTCCTGAGAATGGCCACAAATAATAACGTATAATAATATTTTATTGGTCCTGTAAATTTGCAAAACAAATATAGGATAAGTCACAAGAGGATATCAATTAATATGATACATGAGACACACAACATAGGATACATACTATTCTAAACACATAAATTCTTCCAGTGAATAGAAAACCTTGTCTACTAGATATTCTCTTAGTCTTTTAAAAAAATATTATTATTGGATATATTTTTTAGATTTGTAGGCAGTTCATTCGAAAATTTGATTCCTGCATATGCATGACCATTACTGTACTTTTTTATTTTATGAATAATAAATCTTTAGTCATGCTTTGTTCTTGTGTCATAATCATGCACATTTATATTTTGCTTAAGTTTGAAAAGAGATGGGGTTTCCTTAACAAACAGAATTGTATGGAAAAGATAAATTCCAGGCAATGCAAGGAGATTGAGTTTTTTTAAAGCTGTCTTGACAACTGGATAGCTTCTTTAATTTGTCCATAATTCTTACTGCCCATTTCTGAAGCTTAAATAGTCGGTGTGTGTGATGTAAATGCCCCCAGACAGCTATACCATATTTTAATCTACTATAAATATAAGCATAGTTTACTGATTTTGAAACATTTAGCCTTTTCAATAAGAAACATCCCATTGCAACTTTTGAGGACATAGAGTTTACATGAAAGTCCCAAGTGAGGCATTCATTAATGTGAATGCCTAAAAATTTTAGTTGTTACAGTTTTTAGTGTGGTGTCCAGAATTTTTAGATGTGGTAATGAAGTTAATTTTTTCTGGGATGGGTGAAACTGCATAAAGTTTGACTTATTTTTGTTGATGACAGCGTTATTATCATTACACCAGCTCACCATGGTATCAATAGCTTGTTGGCTACAGCAATGCATTTTGTTAAGACTAGAGGAATTACCCGTTGAACATCAACGGGACTTTGTAGTGTGATTTAAATTTAACTTCTGAGGTGTGTGTGTTAAAAACTTATATATAGACACACACATCATTACTGTAGATATATGCAACAGGTAATTCCGATAGTAAGAAGTTGTTAGTAAAATTAAAATAAAAACAGAAATATTCGAAAAAGATTTTACAGATATAATATGTTCCAAAAAATCTCGTAGTATTTCTTTAAAAACAATATTTCTTGTGTAGAAACAACCATCTCTCATCTTTCCTTGTATATAACTTTCTAAGATCTTCGCTCTGATGTCTTCTAAACGTGTAACTCTGGAAAAGGCGACGTCATGACTCTGGTAAATATAAATCTACTTTCTTGAAAGTTTGTCCTTGACCCTTATTAATGGCCATAGCAAACGCTAATCGAATGGAGAACATATCCATTTACGTACATATCTCCCGACGCGTTGGGAGAAGATAATTGGTCGCCCAAGTATGTTTACATTGAAGAAAGACTTGGTTCTTTCCCGGCGTATTTGATGGGTGAAGCTTAAAGCACCTCGGATTCCAACAGTTTAAAAGAAGAAAATAAGAGAAGTTAAAATGTAAGAATTAACATTGAAAAAAATGAGCTGGCTGGGAATCACCATATGAAAAAATAAGAGTGCAAAGGGTTAAAGGCTGGTTCTTTAAATACAATTCAATACAAATGAGCTTTATAGGTTATCTGAAATTATTTACGTTGCTATCTATTACGTTTGACGTTGCTACAACAATAATTTCGATGTTTCATAAAACTAGCGAAGCGAATAACGCAATTATTTCGTCTATTTGAAGGCTTAATAGACGCTAATTCAATCGGAGGCAATAATGTGGGTCGTCTTGACAACACCCGGAAGAGTACGTAAAAGTTATAAAATTTCGAAAAGAAATGCGTTTTGCTGACAAATTCTTCCGTGTAACATCTAAACATCACAAGAATAAGATATTTTATAGTTTTAGCCGTCGAATAAAACAAAAACGGGGAAATTCGGACCACATTTACATATTTTAATGACTGAATGAAATAAACCTTACACCTTGAAAAATCGAAAATCCCGTGTAAACTTCTAGGAAAATATAATTCTCTTCCGGAGTCGAATCCGGCACTTTTCCCGGGATGTTTGATTTTTCTAGGGACCACCTCATGGGGGATTAACGGTTGTGAAAGTTTCAGCTCTTAATTCCATTGCGAAATGACCAAAACTACTGGGACAGACAGACGGGCAGACATACAGACGGACACTTGAGAATTATTATATAAGGATTTTTTAGTAATGACTGGTATCATCTGCATAAATATAGAGATCTCCATAGTTTAAATAAGAAGGTAGGTCATTGATATAAATAAGGAAAAGTAAAGGTCCCAAAATTGATCCTTGAGGAATGCCTCTTGATACGTTGAGGTAACCAGATGAACATTTTATCTGATGAGATGAAGAATAAATTGAGACTGCATGCTTTCTATTGGTAAGAAAAGATTTAAACCAGTTATTAGCTAGTCCAGAGATACCATAGTTATATAATTTATGTAGTAGAATGTCATGATCAACTGAATCAAAGGCCTTAGCTAGGTCATAAAAAATACCAATGGTACTTTCATGTCTATCCAGGCCAATAAGGGCCAAGTTGACAAACTTGTATACTGCAGTCTCAATTGATCTTCCTTTGAGAAAACCAAATTGACAATCCGAAATAATTTTAAATTTCTTAAGGAAGAAAATTATTCTGGTGTACATAGCACACTCAAATTCTTTTGAAAAGATGGAAAGTACGAAGATCGGTTTAAAGTTACCCATATTATGGATTAAAGATAGGGACAACTTGGGCTGTTTTTAACTGATGAGGAAAGATTCCGGATTTAAAAGATTCATTAACTAGATGAGTGAGAAGAGATAGAAGGTAAAATTTTACATTACCTTTAACTATAGAGCAAGGAATATCATCATATCCAGAAGAATTTTTAGTACTTATCTTTTCAAGAATTGTCTTAATTTCTTTCTCATCTGTAGGGTAGAGAAAGATGGATTCTTTACAAACACATTGTATAGGGTGGGTTTCTTTCGATTTTGTTGAAGGCAGATTTAAAAAAAAGTGGTTGATAGACTCAAGGAGATGATTATTAAAACAATTGACTATTATACCTGGATCTGTCACAGGTCTACATAAGAGATTGTAACAATAGAGGAGCAACTTTTTGTTACAGAAGCAGAGTTGTTGATAATTTTCCAAGCGGTCTTGGTTTATTCGATTTATTAATTTGATCAATATTATAACATTTTTTGGCCAATGCAATTTGATTAGAATGACTTTTTGCACCTTAAATAATAGTTTTTATCTGTTTCAGATTTGGAGACTTGCGCAATTTTAAATAGTTGTCTTAGTTGGTCAGATAGTGATATAATTTCAGGGGTCACCCAAGGATTCCTACCTTTTTTCTTTCAACACTATAGATTTTGAGTGTAAAACATTCATTAAAATGTAGAAAATTTTTAAATTTGTCTTCAAAATCCATTATGTTGAAGACATTATCCCAACTTTCACACTGGATGAGCAAGTCAAATTTGGCACGAGCAGTTTGAGAAAAGCAACGTCTTTGTATTTACAAAACCTTGGGCTGAGGTAACACAGATAAAGAGAATGTAGAAATTTGGGCCATATGATCTGAGAGACAAGTGTTAAATACAGAGCATTCATGTGCAGTTATACTTGAGAATATATTATCTATGGTGGAAGCAGAATTATTGGCAATTCTTGTACATTGAAAAATAGTTTGGGACATATTATAGGCCAAGAAAATGTCATGAAGTTGAAATTTCGTTAGGGACTGTCACAAAACCCATAAATTTCCACATCCACATTTTGTTTTTACAACTATAAAAAGATCTAATGCATCCCCCACCATAAATTTCAGGTTATGTCACCGATTCCAATTATTTACGGTATTATGGTTAACAGGTTTTGGACCAAACTATCTGGTCATTAGAATGTCCCTCAGGCCAAAATGAAAAAGTATGACTGGACATGTATGAGCCCATTAAAATCCAGATTCCTCTCCTCCCAGTCTTTGCTCTACTAACCATGTGAGGGTTTTCTGGAGGTCAACTGTCAACCCTAACACATTGTGAGTAATCATGTTAACAAAGCCAATCAAACAAAAATCCTGCAGCATGTCATCCCGCAAAGGAAGAATTTAATTTGACCAAATATGAACTGTATTGAAACTTATGTATAATGGTGCAAAACTGTAACGACATGAAAAAAAACAAAATACAAGATATGCATTCCAATTCTTTATAGATGCAATCAGACATCCAAAATTTATAAATGATCCAGATAAGTGATTTGATTATTTTTTTATTTTAGCTACATAACTAACAATTTCAATCCAAACATAAAAGTTTGAAGTTTACAACAGTCTAATATC
Organism: Tanypteryx hageni; assembly: GCA_028673005.1. NCBI lineage: Eukaryota > Metazoa > Arthropoda > Insecta > Odonata > Petaluridae > Tanypteryx > Tanypteryx hageni. Next base: position 86,792,990 of record CM054116.1, on the reverse strand, counting down.
AATAAATGCTTTTTCCTGTTTTGTCCACAACCTTTTCTATCACTTTTGTTAATAAATACGTGCTGCAAGGTGAAATAAATAACACCGTTCAAATCACACATAAGCAATGAACCTCACAAAAAAAGCTAAGAGAACAATGAAATATAGTCGTGGCTTCTAATCAACATGAGCAGAATTGACAAACTATAGGTCATTTCAAGCCATTGTACTATTAAAACAAAGTATTATGACCACTAATACACCTCATTTTGGACATAACAGGCTCACAGTAAATTAGATCACTCAGTGTTTTGGCAGAACATTGCAGTGAACATGATATCACATAGCTATTTTCACATCATTGCTATGGCAGTAAATATTTAGTTTTTAGGCACCAGGGACTATAACTGCAATGTCTGGGTATCAAAGCTGAAGGCCATTTCTTGTAAATAGCTTAGAAAATTGGATTAAACAGTGAACTATGAGGCCCTTTTTAAGGATAAGTAAATCGTTGTAATTACTGGCAGTTTGAGCACAACCATGAAATTTCTAAGAAATACAAAATAGTTTACTCTGGAATGGTTTTATGATACATTAAATGAGCCTCACATAAATTAATATAAAAATAAAGTCTTAATCACTGGATTAGTTTTCACTACTTTGTAAATCCAAAATATACAAATGATATTCGAAGTGTTATAAATCAGCACCAGATAATCCAAAGTTACAAGTATAAAATATGTATGAGCACACAAAAATGATTTTGATCTGAATAATCCCATTGATATCTGAACATGTGCAATCCCATGAATCCAGTTTTCCTTTCATAAATCTCAATTACATCCATAAGAATGACATTTTTGTGGAAACAGTAATTAAAAAATTGTGCATATTCTGGATTACACGAAATGATATACAAAAGCAAAAGGTTTTAAGTTGAAAAAGCTATTCATTAACAAATATAATTACCTGTCTACAAAATACACTTCAAACTAAGGCAAATATAAAGTTTCATTAGGGTATTTTAAACATATTTTTTGAACTTACAAAATGAAAAATTCATTCCCAATTTCTATTGCTTACATAAATAAAAGTAAAAAATAAATTATTTAAATTAGTAATCAGATTTATAATTGTATTTTGCGCTAACCAATTATTCACTAAATGTGCTGGCAAATGTACTATTTTATATTTAAATGAATATAAAAAATATCAAATGCAATGCATACAGACATTAAATGACAGTATTTTTCAAGAAAAAAACAAGGACAATGGAAATTCACAGGAAGGCTGATACAATGTCTCATAAAACAATCTTATGTTTCTCTCATATTATATGATTATCTAACATTTTAATAAATTTCTTTATAACTATGAGATCCTTAATTCCAAAACGTGTAATTAGCAACATTTCATTAAAAGAGATAAACCAAATGGTAATTTCTTCAATAATACCAATATGCACAAAACCTCATTGTCTTTCCTATCTAAAATAGTAAAAATAAGTCCCAGTCATACTTGATGATAAATTTAAATATATACAAAGAAGAATTTTAAATTATAAAGCACTTTCCACAAAATTGGATTGCCATGAATTAGCAGGTAACCTCCGAGACAGTGAAAATGTATATTTGCATTTTCATAATAATATAAGGTGTTTTGGCTTATTTTTTCAAATTTAAAAGCAAGCATCACATCACAGAGCATGTAAGCAAAGTATTAAACCAAGGATATGCATAAAAGAGTGTGGAGCAAACTAAAGATTTTATGAATACCAATTCACACACCACCTCTACATCACCTCCAATAAATGGATAAAAAATTATTTTGTAAAAAACTAATTATTGGCACACTTTTGGCAATGTTGGTCAATTTAAATAGACAGTAACTTTAACGAGAGAAGGAGAGTTGATGCATGAGTTGGTAATAGATGTGGAATTTTTTGAAGGATTATTTCCCATCAGCCCAAGTATTGATAGGTAGCAGGAACTCCCTGTAATGAGACAAAAATAAAAATCAAGATCCATGTCACCAATTTCAATATAAATGCAAAATTTCAAATGCTAATAATATTTAAAACACCACCAACTGGTTGCACATATTTCTTCATGCTAAAAATACTGAGAAAGCAATGAAAGGTTCAAAGGAATTTTGTTTGTATTTACTTTCCCCATCAGAAATATGTTAAATTGTACTCATTTCAACAAATGGTAATCATATAAATCATTTGGACCATGAAATGTGCCTGGGAGCAAATCACACATTTAAAAAGGAATATACAATATGTAAATGAAATATTAATACTAAACATGACAAAATAAATTGCAAGTATTATACCATATGAAATGCAGATTAAAAGTTCACTTAGAATTTGAACAGTTTGATAAATTATTTTTCTCTGAAATGTTTTGAAGACATGGCTATATAGAAAGGTAAGCCACACAAAATTGAACCAGATGCAATAGAACTTTTGGGATGGCATTTTTGGGAGGGAGAATATTTGGATTAAGAAATAACTTTCTTTCTATTATGAAAGGCATTTTAAAAATTCTCCATCATAGCAATCAATCTTGGTACTACATGTTCTTCTTCATGTCACATATCGATAATACTGCAAGATTCCAAGGAACAAAGTAAATTGTAAGCAACAATTATACATGAAGTTCACAGAAAATCTTTTTATCTCTATCTATATAAAACTCAACCTGTCTGGCTGGGAGTCTGCCGTTTCCTTAAAATATTTCTCGCTTAATATCTTCGGATCTACTAAGCCTTAATGAGCTGAAATTTTCACAATCGTTAAACCCCCATGAGGTGGTTCCTAGAAAAATCAAACATCCCAAAAAAGTTCCGGATTTGACTCCAGGAGACAATTATATTTTCCCATAAGTTTACACGGGATTTTAGATTTTTCAAGGTGCAAAATTTTTTTCTTTCATTCATCAAAATACATAAATATTGACCAATTTTCTCCATTTTTGCATTATTCGATGGTTAAAACTATAAAATATCTTATTATTGCGATGTTTAGATATTATACAGAGGAATTTGACAGATATACGCATTTTTTTTCGAAATTTTATCGCTTTTTCGTACTCTTTCCACATTGTTGCCTCCGATTGAATTAGCCTCTATTAAACCTTCAAATAGACAAAAGAATTACGTTATTCGCTTCGCGCTTTTTATGAAGGATTGAAATTATTGTTGTAGCAATGTCAAATGTAATGGATTGCAACTTAATTAATTGCAGATTAGTTCACATTTCAGAAACACACAGATCTTATGATCCACTACAATATCCACTTATGTTTTGTTATGGTGAAGATGGATATAATTTCTCTATTCCAGAAATCACTAGCAAGACAGAATTGCCAATTGTAGGAAAAAAAGTTACAGCCATGAACTTCTATGCATATAGGCTTTTGGTCAGAGCTGGTCAATATAATCACCTCATTCATTTTAGAAAACCTGGGCAACAATATTGGGTGGACATGTATGCCAAAATAGAGGCAGAAAGATTGAACTTTATCTGCAACAACAAAAAAATTATTTTCAGACCGCCTCCGGTATCTGTGTTTTATTTCGTTCTCGGACTTCTTTTACAGTTATGTTATTTTAACTGTCAACAAAATAAATACTGTGCCACTTTAATATCCCGAGCGAAGCTGAGTACATTTGCTAGTTATAAGTAAAATATAGTAGTAGCCCGTCAAAAATGACGGGTACACATCAATAAAGGATAGCATTAATATACTTCCTATTCTTCCTCTCTCTCACTCTCTCCCTCCCTACAGTATTTGAACTCTAAATTTTACCAAATAAACTCTGTACACCACATAAATAAAAAAGAGAAAACAATTGATAAAATAATTCCACTTTATTATTATTATTTTACCAAGCGTTTTCTCTTTTTTATTTATTATGGAGTTCCACAAAGTAAAGGCTACATACGTTGAGTTCTGCATACCATGACAACACTAGGGATAACAATTTTTTCTCAATCCCACATCACAGGACAGATCTATAATAAATCCTTCCATGTTACAGCTTGCACATTTATGCAACACCCTACCTACTGACCTCCAAAATGCAACATCTCTCCACATCTTCAAACTTAAATACTTTAATTCGCTCTTCTCTCTCCAAAGTTCATGTCAGCTTTAGCTTATACTCCTTACCTTTTACGCGATGGCTGGCTTCACTCCTCCTACCTAAATTAATATTAATTAATTTCTTTACAGGATATCGAGTTTCTTACAATGTTTGCTACTGTTGACTCTGTTATCTTATTATTGCCTAGTGTCTACTGTTACATTTTTGTTGTTATATATCATCATCATAGGTAGTCTGTCCGTAGACAGGTCCGTGATTATTCATGGTTAAACCTGGTTCTCCATATACTCCTATTTTCCGCTGTCCTCTTTATATCTTGATAACTCTCTTTCCCTTTCAAATCGTCTATCAGCTGAAACCTTTTCCTGCCTCTTTCCCTTTTCCCATCTAGTTTTCCTTCTAACACGTCTTTAATCATACTCTCTCTCCTCAGGTAATGTCCAACCCAGTTAGCCTTCCTCTTTCTGATAGTCTGTATAATCATTCGCTTCTCTCCTATTCTTCGTAGCACTTCATCGTTTTTCATCCTATCTGTCCATTTTATCTTCAGCATTCTCCTCCAAGTCCACATTTCAAAGCTTTCTAAGTATTTTATGTCATTTTTCCTTAGCGTCCATGTTTCTGCCCCATACAATGCTATACTCCATACGTAGCATTTTATCAACTTCTTGCGGATATCTTCCCTTATATTCCCTGTAAGTAGTTGTTTCTTTCTCCTGAAAGCCGCTTTTGCTTTTCCTATTCTAGTTTTGATCTCATCCGTACATTTTGCCTCTCGTGTTATGATACTTCCAAGGTATTTATATTCTGAAACTTGTTCTAATGGCTTTCCCCCAATAGTTATGTTCAGATTCTCTTCTTTACCCGATATTCGAATGACCTTGGATTTTTCTGTATTTATTTCCATACCGTATTTTCTACCTGTTATCACTAGTCTATTTATCATTTTTTGTAGCTCCTCTTCCTTTCTTGCTAGAAGTACTTGATCATCTGCGTATTTTACTGTTCTTATAATCCTTCCTCCAATTTTGAAATCCCCTGTGCCATCTAAAGCTTCTTGCATTAGACTTTCTCCATATATATTGAATAGGGTTGGCGATAGGCAGCAGCCTTGTCTTACTCCTCTACCGATATTTATTCCGCAGGTGTCCACATTCTCAAACCTGACCTTTACAACTTGATTCTCATATAGATTCCTAATCAGTCTCCTGTCTTTCCAGTCTACACCTATATCCTTTAATATCTTCATCAACTTTACCCAATTTACTCTATCAAAGGCCTTCTGCCAGTCTACGAAACATGCGCAGATATCTTGACTGTATTCTATTGCCCTTTCTGATATGATTCTAACTACTCCTATAGCATCTCTAGTTCCTCGTCCTTTTCTGAAACCGAATTGATCTTCCCCTATTATTTCTTCTGCCTTTTTCTCCAGCCTTTTATTAAGAATCCTCGTGATGATCTTCGATGTGTGTGACAGAAGGCTTATAGTTCTGTAATCTTTACACTGCATTGCCTTTGGCTTCTTCTTTAGAGGGATCATTGTTACTTCTAGGAAATCCTGAGGCCACTCTCCCGTGTCGTAAATCTTATTAATTAATTTCGTGATCGCTTTTAGTCCTTCTGATCCTATGACTTTAAGTATCTCAGCCGGTATTCCATCGCTGCCCGTGGCTTTCCCCTTCTTAAGTTCCACTATCGCTTTTTCTACTTTGCTCTCTATAATACTTGGTCCTAAGTTGTCTTCTTCAATGTTTTCCTCATTTTCCAGTTCTATTTTTGCCGCTCCTGTCTGTTTGCTGTATAATTCCTTAATGTATTCTTCCCATACCTGTGCTACATCCTTTGTTTCTGAGACTATCTTCCCATCCGTATTCATAATTCCTTTACCACAAATTCCATTAGACTTCTTATCTTCTAATTCCAGTGCCTTAGCGTACATCATATCGTACCGTCCTAATTTCTCCATTTGTTCTATTTCATCACATTTTCCTTTTAGCCAATTTTCTCTAGCTTTATCTGTTACCCTTCTCAACTCATTGTTTATACGCCTATAGTTGGCTCTACCTTCTTCACTGTTAACGTTTTTCCATTTTCGTCTCTCATCCATTTTCTCCAGCATTTCCTTCGTGATCCATGGTTTTCTGATTTTCTTCTCTTGTTTTCCAATCTCTTTATCCAAGGTATCCTTGATACTGGTTTTAATTTCATCCCATTCTATATCGACGGTCTTCGGTTTGTTTTCCAACTTTCTTAGGTTATCTTCCAACTTCATGCTGACTACATCCTGCCTTTCTTTCAGTTTTTCTAGGTCCCAGGTCTGTCTTTCTCTTCTCGTTTTTCTTATTTGTTTGAGCTTTGTACTCACGTCAAGTATTAGAAGGCTGTGATCTGAATCAATGTCTGCTCCTTGCAATGCCTTGGCGTTCTTTATGCTGTTCCTAAATCTTTGTTTTACAAGGATGTAATCTATTTGGCATCTCATTCTATCTCCTGGGCTTTTCCATGTGTATAACCTTCGTTTATGGTTTTTGAACCATGTATTAGTCACTACAAGGTCATTATTGATGCAGAATTCTACGAGTTTCTCCCCTCCTCGATTTCTCTTCCCAAGTCCGTATTGCCCGACAACATTTTCTTCCTGTCCTTCTCCGACTATGCTGTTCCAATCTCCCATTATTATGCAGTTTACCTTTCCTCTTCCGTCTTCTTCGTAAATTTCATTAATTTGCTCATAGATCTCATCTATTTCTTCATCGTCATGAGCTGACGTTGGCATATATACCTGGATTATCAGCATGTCCACTGGGACTGCTTTTAGCTTTATTGCCATCAGTCTATCGTTCGTTGCTATTATCTTTGTCACGCTTTTCATCATATCTTTCCTAAGTACCAGAGCTACTCCCCTTTCCCCACTATTTCCTCCAGAATAAACTACCGTGAATTCTTCCGAGTCGAACTGTCCTTCTCCCTCCCATCTAGTTTCGCTTAGCCCTATAATGTCAACTCTATTTCTTCTCATTTCTTCTTTCAAGTTCTCTAGCTTTCCTGCCTTTCTCATAGTTCTTACGTTCCAAGTCCCTATTCGTAATTTACAAACAAATGTTTTCCTCAAGGCAGTCCCCGCCCGGAGATCCGATTGGGGGACTATTTTACCTCCGGATTGTTTTACCTCGAGAGAACTCATATTGTCCAACCATATAATCTTTACTAGGGATTGTAATGTGGTAGTTTCCCTCTTGCTTTCCACATCGCAGTACTGTAGCCGTTCAAATCGTCCTGATCACGCCTACAGCTGTATTGGATATAGACCCAACCAACATCATTTGTTTTCGGCTCTATACCATACTGACAGTACTGCTGCCTACTGCCAGGCACTGATGATAGTTTTTTTTTTTTTTTATATAAATAAAACCTCCATTCGAGGGGTTTGAACCCCCGAACTTTGCAATAGAAAGCCGACACGCTAACCACTACACCACCAGTGCATGTTATATATATATATATATATGTATATATTTTTCTTCTTTCTTATAATATGCATATTTTTTATCCCCTTTATCTTCTTTATATATATTTCATGTATATTCTATGTATAAGTAATGTAACTATATTTCATGTTATATTACTTAAATGTCTTTATATGTATATTCATGATGGTATATTTATGATCTTTCCTACTATACATACTGTTTCCTATATCTTGTTGTAGTTTTCCACTGTGATACATACACTATATAGAGTTTTCGGAGATTTTTCACACCTCCCTTCTCAGTGAGTGTTTACCTGAGTGGGTTTAATAGGAAGAAAAAGCCTATTCTTACCTAGATTTTCCCCACAAACTTAAATCTGTCTTCATTTATATATTTTGTACATTTATTGTAATACACCATCTTTTTGAACTTCGCGAATAATTGGTTCCAGAAAATTGACGCGAAATGCAAGTCCTATTTTTCCATAAGACATCATGTTATTACGAGAGAGTGGTTTCCAGTCAACCTAAAAAATTCACTTTTTTATCATAAATAATGAAGTTTAACAGAAAATAAAAGAAAATTAACCGCAAATGAAAACCTAGCATTATAATGTAAAACAAATACTTTTAATTACCTTCAAAATGCATAATAGCAAATGAAAACCCAGCATAAAAAAGTGACTATGCTTCTTTCTGCACTTGCACAGTTTACCTCAATCACAATTGCGCATGCGATTTTTGACTTCTTTTGTTCATTCTAAGGATATGGTTTAATTTAAATTGAACTACTGAAATGGAATGTTGAGTACATCATGCACAAATGTTTTCCTGGATTCTGCAACAAACATTTCCAAGCCGCAAAGAAAAATAGCGTTAAAAAGTGGTTATATTTCTTTTACTAATTATGTTAGAAATGCATAACAGAAAATCAAAACATAGCATAATAAAGTCATAAAATTTCTTTTAGTAATCACGTTCAAAAGACAGAAAATATTATATTACAAGATGATAGCAATTCTTAGATTTACATTAAACATTCGTAATAAGCAATGAAAACCTAAGAAAACAAGTTCCTTATATTACATTCAAAATACAAAGATAATAGCATTAAATTATTAAATAATTCTGTCAAAAACCAGCAACCTCATACGTGAAGAACGAATATTTTCAATATCATACTCATAGAAGTTGTGAAAAACTAAATGCGCAGGATGCATTCCTATTAGCCAATAATTTCTAATTTGGCCATTAGATGCCAGCAACTTCGATTTTCATCGAAAATAGCACCGTTTGCAGGGAAGTTTAAACTGAGCTACAAAAGAATTAATTCGATGGTTATCATATTTGTTTATTCTCAAAACTGTTAATAACGAGCATTATAAATATAATATAATAATAATGTCCTATTCTAGGGTGCTAAAGTTTAAAATGAACTTAGTAACAAAAAAGTAGAGGGAGCTCACACTTGTTGGCATCGTAAATGCATCACGTGAAATGCAAGTAATATGCGCGAAACACAAGTAATGGTGGGAATAACTTTGAAACAGAAAAAATTCTGCTATGACCGGGAATCGAACCCGGGCCTTCCACTTGCCGGGCGGATATTCTACCACTGAACTACCTTAGCAGATAATCTTTTCTGTTTCTGAACGCGGGTGTTTTTCTTAGTTGGGTCCAGGCTAACCAAGCTAGTATCAACCAGCCCCAACGGACGTCCTCCAAGAGAACGAACGTCAAGGAAACCCCTCCCTCTCAAATGGTGAGATTGCCAAAGCCAGAAATTGATGGAATAATAGAAACTATGCAGGAAGGCATAAGCTGTAATTTTGGGAATAACTTTGAAACAGAAAAAATTCTGCTATGACTGGGAATCGAACCCGGGTCTTCCACTTGCCGGGTGGATATTCTACCACTGAATTACCTTAGCAGATAATCTTTCCTGTTTCTGAACGCGGGTGTTTTTCTTAGTTGGGTCCGGGCTAGCCAAGCTACATAGCTCCATAGTTTCTATTATTCCATCAATTTTACAAGTAATGGTCATAAAAAATGTTGTCGTGAAGTCCAAATTCATGAACCGCAGGCACGCTAAGTTAAAAAATGTGATGTACAGTAAAATTATGTTAGTCAGGCATCTGGTAGTCTGGAACTCCTGATGGTCTGGCATCTGGCAGCCTGGGACTCACTCAATAGCTGGTTGAGTTTAATTAGCCGAACAAGTCTATCACAGTGCAAGCTGCCATTTTCCGTGTTGCCAAACGCAAATTCTCTGTGTTGTGTTCATCACATTTTATTTTTTTAAGCCATCCATCCTATATAATGGCTTCTAATGTGAGCAGAGATGGCAAAGGTGCCCAAAGAAAGCATGTAACTTTGACATTACATCAGAAATTGGAGATAATAAATCGGCTTCAAAAAGGTGAAAATCAAAAAGTTATCATGAGTTAAATATTGGATCATCTATGATTTATGATGTAAATAAACAAAAGGACCAATTGCGATCATTTCTAGTGGAATTAGATACTACTAAAGGCGTTGATGGGCAACAAACTTTGAAAAAGCTGAAGCTGTCTCAATTATATACATAATATCCTTATTTTGCCTGTCCGTCCGTTGGTCCGCCGTAACACTATACAAATCTCCATAAGAGAACACTTAAAAATCTCTTTTTTTCACTTGCAGGTTTTTTCTTTTGCAAAATTAAATTAGAAGTAATTGACTTACTATCTTTGGACAGGGACCATTTTAAAGAAAAATAAACAGATTCTTGTTCTTATCGTCGATTTTTGCCTTTGGTTGGAAATTGCTCAAATTACACATTTAAATCATTTTTTGGAAAATTTTAAGCTATTTAACAATGTTGCCTTGCCAACCGTGTCATTGTTAAACCTCGAGATTGTATTGTTGTCCTTATACTATATGCGTAAGGAAAGCGTGCTTTGAATGTTTTAGTACGAGAGAGAAGGTGCCTGAATTTTTTATAATTAAAATCGTGTTATTCAATAATTTCTTTTCAGTAAACTTCACATTGAAATTTTTGGTAATTAACTATTTTTATAGTTATCTTCATAATTTTTTTACAGTGCATCTTATAATTTACCGGAGTAATAAATTTGCATCGCATATATGAATCACGTGAAAAACTATTCCTTGACATGAAGACCTTTTTCGTTTAAATTTAAAATATTTCAAGGATGAGGTATTTAACTTATTGTTAGTTATACAAAGAGAAGAATTTAAATCTCATTAAATCTCCAAAAATTACGTTTTCATACGATTTTTTCACGTTTTCACGCATTTTATTTATATTGGGCAACTATTGTCCCAATTGTTAAATTCTATTCTTGGCCTCATAATAAATGTACAAATTTAGTGCTTTAACACGGGTCAGACTTTTATACATGGGAATAACTTATTTAGTGAATCTATTAAGTAATTAGAGGGAGGAAAGAAAAGAGAATGGGAATGAGCAGAAATTGAGAAAGAGGACATAGCATTTGTATAGAATTAACAGTAGCTGCAGTACAAAAATAACAATAATAAATTATAATTGATTATAAAAAAATATACTATCAAATCATGCGCCATTGCTAAATGGTGGGAATTTATAAAACTAAATATAGGTAATGTCATTTTCAATGGATTTCTTTAAATGATAATACTGCAAATATTTCGAACTAAATTTCTAATAGGATTGAAAAATTAACATTTTATGACTTTTATTTAAATCTCTTTAAATAAAGCCAATTTTCAGAAAAAATTCAAAACTATAATATATAGTTAAAAGAAAATTGCGATCTTAAAATATAGATAAAATTAATTGCAGTTCATGTAAGTATTTAGTTCATACTAAGTTACTACATATTTCTCCTTTGACGGTAAATTGACTTCATTCACGTTTTATTCAGTTTTTATCTGTTAAAAAGAGAGTAAAATAATTCAATTATTAAGTTAGATTCAATAAGTTTTAAATCTTATAAATATTTTAGAGTGTGTGTGTATATATGTATGTACTTGATATGTTTTTACACCATTGAAGCTATCGAATTCAAAAGTTTCACGGGCCATCCTATGGACCAAAGGAAGAACTTGGTCTAGGTCTGCAGACCATGGGGTCCCTTATACCCTATGGCAGTGTTTCTCAACTGGGGTGACTCGTCACCCTGGGGTGACGCGGGAGTTGTGTAAGGGTGACGCAAAACTTCCAGGTGGTCTTCTCTCGATGGCGATAATCTTGTTCCTCATTTCTCCCTTACAGCTGTTTTTTCCCATTCTCGTTCCAAGAATTTATTCGCGGGATATTATCTCTGATTTAGGAACTTATTAAGTACAATATTGCGCAGAAACAGACTTATTGTGGTCATTTTGTCCGACAACCAGCAGAAAATATTTGGTGATGTTCGAACAAATTGAACACAATTGGTCTGTTTCTGCATTATATTGCTGTTACTACTTTGTTTTGATATAGAGTGCAACAAAGTAACTACTTCTTCGGTCGAGTATATTCTCTGATTTTTCGATACGGGGTATTTATTTTCACTTCGGCGCGTGGAGTTGTGTTATCCAGCATTGGAACGTTCTGCATAGATTTTCTTCGTGAATCTGAACCAAGTGTTAAAAGCTGCAGTATAAGACAATTCCAGCTTTATTTTGGCGATAAGTGGCTTTCTTTTTTTATCTTACTGAACATCCGATTCTTAAGAGAATATATCTTTTTCGCCATGAATCAAAGTGGGTTTTCAATTTTTTTTTAAGGCAAGGTTATTACATCTAATATGCTTTAATTAACTCCCTTTTCCAATGCGCTTCATTGTCTTACTCGAGTCCCAGTGGTATACGTTCAATCTTATTTAACATTTTTATATATGCAGGTATGATAATGTTTTCCGTCACCAGTTTTGATTTTCAATCCTTCTTACACCTTCCAGAAGAAATCTCAAACTCAGAATTTATTTGAGAACATTAGAGTAAGTTTTTTGTCGGTAGTTAAAGTTTATTAATTCGTAGTATTTAATTTATTGATTTATTCATTGAGTATCCCTTTCCGTTGTTTCTTGCAGTTTTCCAAGAATTATTAATCTGGGATATATTTTACCCTCATTAAAATGGACAAATTTGTAGTGAAGAAAACGAAGTTAGATGAAACAGTGACGACAGTACATTCAAATGTGTCTCCTAAGATATCTTCTAAAATCAAACGTAGACAATATAGCGACTCTTACCTAGGTTTGGGTTTTACCTGGTATGGAGATGAGGATAATCCAATACCTATGTGCATTATCTGCGGATACAAGTTATGCAATGACTCTATGGTTCCTAGCCATCTAAAGCGGCATTTCTTATCAAAACATGAGCACTTGCAAGACAAAAGCATAGAATATTTTAAAAGAATTTTGAAAGATAAAAATAAACAATAAACAAGTTTTGTGAAAAAATTTTCAACTACTGATAAAGCCCTGAAAGCAAGTTATATTGTATCAGAGTTTATATATCAATGAGTGGTTGTAAGATCATACCCTTGGTAAAATATTTTATTTGAATGTGTTTTCTTGTTATACGTGACATAATTATATTACAAATAATTTTATATAGTCAAGAAAATTATTATTTTTTATTTTTCGAGATTGCTTAATCGAGTGATTTTATTTATTATTAAGTGCATGAGTTTTGAGGTGTAGATTGATATTACGTCATAACTCTGCATACCATTCATATTTTTCTCATTATCTTCACTAATCATTCGCTTGGTAAACCCTATTACCTGTGCATATGTTATAAGGGGTGATGCGAAAATTACGACATTGAAGAAAGGGTGACGCGAACACGAAAAGGTTGAGAACCACTGCCTTATGGGGTCAACAAAATACTATTTCCATAAGAATGCCTGGGAAATGGCATGGAGAAACCCCAAAATGCCATGCAGCCCTTCAATTATGTGGATATAAATATACCTAAATATTAACTTATGATCACGGAAAATGGTTTACTTTATGCACGAAAGACTGAATATTTTAATTCTGTTCATGTCTTATTGTATTACACGCTAAATTGCTTGAAAAGTTTCTTTAAGCAAAAAATTTATCGGTTTAGATGACCATTTTCCAGGCGGCAACAGAGCTAAATTAAGGCAGAAATGGATTCATGCCTAAATATAGCCTGAGTACTTTTAAAGTGAGTCAAATGATTTTTAAGGAATATTAGAACATTGTTATCTTTTACCATTAACATTGAAAGATTTATCGCAACACAAATTGATACATCTACTTACATTTGTTTGGTAACCAAGATGTTGTTTATTGTTTACGTTTTGGCTAATAGTATTGACATAATCCACATAATTTTATTGCTGCTCTAAAGGCTTTGGTGCATCTAACCATGTGAATATTAAGTAATGCGTAATTATATTAATGGTAAAACTTTACAATACAAAACATAAAGTAGTAAATGTTAATGTAAACATTGCTTGCATAATTAAGGAATGGGGAACGTTTGGTAAAGTTTGGATCTTTCTTTGTGGGGGGTCTGGCCCCAAACCTCCGAACCAGCAATTCAAAACTTGGGGTACCCAACAGCAAAAGTACATAAATTTCAAATTTATTGTATTAATTTTATTATAATATGACATAAAAAAGTGACATATCAATAAAAATAATAAAAATCGTTTGCTACTTAAAAGAAAACTTTCCCAAGCGAAGCCAGGTGTTTCAGCTAGTAACTAATAATTTCCTCAAATATTTCAAGTAAATTTATGCTGGTTATTCATACATTATATCTTATTATTTCGATTTTTCCTAATACTCTCAGCAAATATTCGGATAATCATTTTGCCTCTCTGATAACAATTATTCAAACAATATAATAAAACGAAGATAATTTTCAACAATAATGATTTGATTGTGCATGAAAACCAAACCAGATCATAGCATATCTTACGATTTTTCATATCGAAATCAAATTTATTAGGAATACTTTTATGATAATCCCATCATATTTGACGGACAATTACACTAGTTAGATAATATTTTGTATAAGTGATTTATCGCTAAGCGGTTCTAAGAGAAGCCAATAACGGGGATTACTTCTTAAGTCATCCCTACAATATTCAATATTGGTGAATAAACTACTGTATTTGCATGTATTGCTTTATTATTCTTAGCCTATTTACAGTAGTACAGTATTTGCTATTATGTACACTATTTAAATTGCTGTACTTAAAAATATTATACTACTGTAAAAAGGTGAAACTAATGTCTTGGGGTATTGCTAGGAGTATCATCCAATAGTCTGGCACCACCTAAGTCCTGATGATGCCGGCTTATCGGACGTTTACTGTACTTTTTTATTATTCATGATATTAATGAAGGATTAAATGTATGAATGGACCTTATGGTCCAAATTTCCCCTGAATAAAGATGCTTATCTATCTATCCTTCCCATTCTCACCTTCACTCTCACTTCTTTTATCCTTATCTAAATCCAATTTAACGTAAATAATTTAATGAATTCAGCAATAATAAATTAGGTTGGTCTTATTGTTAGTTATGAAAGATTTTCTTCTAAAAATAAAACCTAAAATTTATGAGTTCAAAACAATTTTATGGACCAATTCTAATCGTATGTGCAAATCGATGCTAGGTAAATACATTTTCATTCTTTTAGTCATTCTTTGGTTTAAGTCCCAAGTTTGTATGATGATTATAACAAGGTTTAAATTGGAAATAAAAAAACAAAATGCACCAAATCCAATGCTATTCAAATGGGTGAATGAAATGCCTGTGGGATTGAACCTGGTCCATTGTCATACTCTGCGATCAATCAAATCTACTTTTAGGCATAAGGCCGACCATGTGCCAAAAGAATGTCAACAATTGATAAGGTCATTCTCGAATTATTCCCTAGTTAAGAACATTCGGTAAAGACAAAAATTGCTCATTATATAATAAGATTCCTAGAAAATTTTCTTATTAAACAAAACACAGCAAAAGAAACTTTTAGTTGAGAAGCTTATCAAATTATTTGATGCAGGTTTTAGAAACATGGGTTTTAACATTCATGCTGACAGAGGGAAAGAACCAAACAAATCAGTTGGCAGTATAATGGTCCAGAAAAATATTCAATTTAATTCAGTACTTTCAAAAGCAACATTTTTCATATGATGGGATAGAATATAAATAATTACAGCTTTAAATGTTAATTAAAACAACTATTTAATGCTTCCCACTCAATAAACTGTGAAAATAGAAAATAAATCACCTGAAGCTGACGGGGATGATGGTTGAGACGCTGAAGGTGGCAAGAGCGACATAGTAAATGACCCTCTAAGGGATAACATCTCTTGTCTGGTTCATCAGTTAATTGCATTCCACACTCCTGGATGAAGAAAATTGGTAATAAATGCTAACAGTGCTTTATAATATGTAGTCAACATTTTCAAATTAATCACATTTATTAGTAAATATACAAATAAAAATAATTTAATAAGGCAAAAGTATTAATTTTTTGCAAATATTTTATTAAATATGAACCAAGCTTGTAAAAATGTAACAGCGGAATTTGTGCAATAAGTTGATTTGCTCATTAATATGTTTGTATTTTGTAGTAATGACGCTATAATGAATATGCATACTAAAAGAAAAGAAGAATACCAAAAAAGCGGCATTACTTTATAATATTTAGTTACTACATGATTGAATAAATAAAGCAAAGTTACAAACCTCACATATATAGCAGTCCACATGAAAATCTTTGTCCATGGATACTACTCGAACAGTTTCTTCTGTCCCCTAATAAGAAGAATCGATGTATGTTTTTTCATCATTAGAATAGATGAAAATCCAATACAAAAGAGGTACATTATGCAATGATATAAAATCATTATTTTTTATTTTTAAATTAATTCAGTTTACTCATATTAATTAATAATGAATTACAGTACTTAACCTCAAGAGTTTACTATCAGAAATTAAATTGAAAAAAGTTGCCAAAAAAGTCATAATTATTATACAGGAATTACCTCAACATATGAAAATCATTACTAGTGCTAGAATGTGATGATAACATTATAACAAATTGCTATGTATAAAAAATTAAAGCAAATTTTGATAGCAGAGAAATTAAATGTTGGTAAACCTATCATTACAATATTTTATATTATTTTTCTCTGTCATTATTCCAAACAATTTAAAAAGGATACTTTTAGCACAGAAAATATGGGATCGTCAGCCTAATACACAACATTAGCTCTGAACAAGAATTAATTTATCCTGTAGTAGTATATATTGTCAAAGATATTTAAAAAGATGAAATCCATAAAAACAATGCCACATGAGTAGCAACAAAGTTGCTAAACATGAATAAAATTACATTAATTTATTAAAGAAGGAAACAGTGGTATTTGAGTGCTTAAAATGTTATGAATATACCTTGATATAACTCAACCAATCAGTAACATATTTAAACTTAATTTCTTGATGATTTTTATGTGCAATAAAAATACGAATCCAAGTCAGGGGTAAATATTTACCCCTAAAAATATAGCCACATACATAAACAAATCAAATACCAATAAAATTTTGTTTTTATGTATTCCTAAAGAAATACAAATGTTCATAATATTTTCTTTTGATCCTTAAGTAAAAGCAAAAGTTTAAAAGTTTTGGCTGTAAGTTTTACTCCTAAAGCATTTTGGAGGCTGTCCAAATATGAACATTTAAAAAATGACTTATGGCATGAATCAAGAAGGACGAACTGCCACTAAAGACAGCTACTTTGTGGCCAACATGTAAATTTGGTTCATTCTACAATTCTATTGAGAGAGTTAACTCAATTATATATTTCTCTAACAAGTTTCAATAACCCCACAAAAATATTTTATAGGAAGCCTATCCCAATCTATTACTTACATAAACTAAAAATGTTTATGAGAAAAAATTGACATCTTCGTTATACATTCATTTGATTCTCCAAATTTATCAGTGATGAAGGCATCTGTGCAATACAGAAGATAGGTAAAATTGTAATCAAGGAGTCACATTTAAAAAGTGAAATTGTTTTGAAATGACCATATGCATTTCGCTTAGCCCTTGTAGATAGCTACAGTAATTAGACCAATTGATGAATTATTTTTTTGGAAAAACTGACTTAAAATGCCCTGAATATTAAATAAATGCATTGAATTTCAACTTTAAAAGACAGCTTTCCTTTGAAATTACATAAGATCTGCTCAAAGGGAAAAATTTTGCTAGAAAACTGAATATGAACATAATCCTCATTCAATTCAAAATAATATAGAAGGCATTTCAAATATATTCAATAGGTATACCAAACAAATTGTAAACTAAATAAAAAATAATATGGAAAATTATGCTCACTTTTTTTAATACACTGGGAGAATATTACGCTAGTTCAAGCACTAACTGCAAGTAATTTAGCCCAAATCCAAAGCTGGAATTCTATTAAAAACATCTGGCTCAAAGCATCAAAAGGGTAAATGATATAACAATGCCATGCATATAAATTTCCAAGATAAGTCACAAAATCCAACAGCTTTAAATTATAATGTTCTTAATGATTAAAAAGCTTGAAATTAGGATTGCAATTATTGTTTAAATAAAAATTTGATAAAATTATTATAGGAATATTAAAAAAACTGAATAACCACTAGATTTTATGCCTCAGTGAAGTAAGGAATCAAATAAAATTTTAAATGCAAAACTGTAGAATCTATTAGATTTTTGTAAGCAAAATGCAGCAGGTCAATGTAAGCATTTAAGCATAAGAGGAGATGCATGCAATTTTCTCAAAGGAATCCTGTAGAAAGGTAAATAGGTTAAAAATAAACATGATGAAATTATTAACAGGTGTAAGGATAGTACCTCGACTGGTGTGATTCCTTTACCACAAGCAGCACACTTCGGCGCAAACATTCTGTAAAGGGAAAACAGAGAGAAAAATGCATTTGGAAATGAAGCAAAATGGGCAATAGGAGTAGACCAGCTAGGACAGAAATAAACGGAAAAATCCATGAGTTGGCCCCTACCCAGCCAAGTTCATCCTTACTTGAGCTTCACCATTAAGTGCCATGCCTTCATAAAACCTGCTAACATTAAACCCTTAAGCAGCAAAAATAGCATTTATAAAGAGTTATAAGGATGAAAATATATTTCGATACATTATTATAAATCATCTTATATGTGATCACAGGCACTTTTCCAATCATGTTGTAAATATTTTGGACTACAGTTTGTCATCAATTCTGTAAATCACAGTCATAAAAATAACATTTGAAAAAATCTGATGTGGCCACCACATGACTTTCTCCATATCAGTAATATTTCTAAAAATTCCAAATAGGTTACATAATATAATTAATGAGGTCAGGCTCAACTTTGTGGAATTTACTCATAATGAAACGAATACTTTGTGGTTTCCACAACTTTTGGAAACTTGTGGAAACCACAAAGTATTCATTTCATTAGGTTACATAATAATAAATATTTTAAGAAAATTTTGACTTTACAAACAGAAATAAACTCAAACCATAGCCTTCTAATATTGGATATAGCCACAAAGCTCCAACAATTAAGAAAAGAAAAAGGAGCGTTACTAAGACGTAACTAAGCATCAATTGTTAACAATAGTTTTCGGTAGGTGGCATGATAGTGGCAGCTAAAAATATAAGATATCTCTTAAACAATGCATTATATGGAAAAATGTTTCAAGCAAAGGTTGTAGAAAACTAAATTTGCTTCAACAGGTATTCTAATACATTTTTACATGATCAAATTTAGATTTTAGTTTATTTTCTCAATTTGGTAAGGGAAAGCCACATTACCTCTTCGAATATCTTTATGGTGAATAAAAGTAAAAGCTTAAAATTTGACAATTTTCTTTGAAAAGTTATGTTGGCCGATCAACCTGCAAATTTTATATAATTGTCCAATGCATCACCCCCATCGATTTGAATAAAAATAGCCTCATTTTATATGTATACATTCGGAAGTAATCAACAGATGATGACAAAAGCAAGGGTATCTAATCAATTAATCAGATGATCTAAACCAGGAACTATTCCACTTTATTTGGCACATTAAAATTGAAAATTTTATACTCATAGTTTCATTCCAGATAGTTTTATTTATCTCATATGATGAATCATTTCTTTTATAATAAGGATTGCATTAAAGGTTTTTATTGAATACTTTTGTTTAAAAAGCATTACTTCAAAAGTAATTGTTAGTTATTAAAAATAAACATTCCAATGTTAAAAGGCAGAAAAAAGTTAGGGCCCCATTACCTCATGTTATAGGAGAATTCCATAATTCATTCATTCTTAACCAATATGAAATTGGGAATATACTTCCACTTAATTATTGATGTTTGAAGATAACTTTAGAGACAATAAATTAGCTAGGATTATATTTAACAACAAATTATCTTTTCAAATCTACGTGAAAATTGAAACATTTCAATAGATATATTCATGTATTATCAGAACAGTTATCAAGGATTATTTATGACAAAAAATCTCACTAAAAAGTAACTAGAATTCTTATCAAAGAACAAATATGACAGAAAAAAATCTTCATATTATTTTTCCAAATACAGTAAAACCTCTCATTAACGATATTCAAGGGACCAATTCGTTGGCTGGAGGTTAATGGATGTTGCATATATTCAGGGGGATGATTGATCGATTATACGGAAGCAACAGGGTTATCTGAATGAAGGCACATACAATTATTACGCTGAAATTGCATAATCTAACCAAACCAAACCCTCTAATAAAATGCATCAATTATACCTTTTCTTAATAAAATAATACCGTATTTACTCATGTACCAGGTGCACCCCTATTTTTTGGCCAGTTCAGAGGGGGGGGGGGGGAAATTCGTGCGGGAATAAGTTGACATCTGGGATTTTATAAAAATGCGGCCTCTTCTCTGATTCTCCCTCCCTGAAACGATGTCTGCCCAAGTTAAGCATCTTCTCCCTCCTACCTGCACGATGCAATTTATTGGGTGATCTCTTTATGTCGATGCTAGCAGAAATTTCCTTGGTAGTTGCCCCTCTTATGATAAAGGAACATCAGGGGCTCACGATGAAGTTGGCAAACACAGGTACCAGATGCCAACGTATTCCGGCAAAAGTATATGTAGAAATTGATAGTAAACTTTTAATGACAGAACTGCATATTTTGAGTAACAATATTAAACTTAAACTCATTTAAAAGGTACAGCTTTAATATTATAAAAATATATCATCTCAATCACCAAAACACTTTATGGAATTCCTTGTCTTCTGCGAGTATAAACGTAGACGCAAGTGTGTTGTAGTGAATTTACTATTGATACTCACAATTTATATAACCTGTTCTGAAATCCTCCTGTAAGACGCGCGGTCTCCTTTTCTTGCTGACATTTAGGGGCAAAAGGTGCTAGCGGTACATGAGTAAATATGATACTTAAAAATTGACACATGCCCCTGTTTGCAGGAATTTTGATCTACTCTTATTTCATTACATTATACATATTTTTTCACAAATATTGTTACCAATACTTCAACTTCATCTCTGACAAAAAACTCCCTTACACGAAAAAATGCACATACACCACCTCTTATATGATACATCATTGCTGCGATTTATTGTCAAGCCTCTCATTAAATTTGGTGAATCCTTCCTGAGCAGCAAATGTCCTGCTAACCAGATCAGAAGAATAAATGTAATTTGAAACAATATATTTTTTAAATAATTTTATTTAAAAAAACTGAACTTTTTAAAAAACAAATCAATCTTTCTTAGCTTTAAATTGTTCTTGAACTCCCACACAACAACAGCTAAAGATAGTGTCATGAAGCACTGTCCATCACAAAATATCATAAGCAGTTGAATTTGAATGTTTCTCTCGCAAAGGAACATCTCACACAGGAACACCTTCTCACACAGAAAATCACTGTAACAGCTTTACATGGAAGAAAGAGAATTTTTCTTCTTGCAAGTTAAGTTAAAGAAGGAGAATTATCCTTCTTCCATGACCTTAACGTCCAGAACTGCCTATGCTTTTTTGAAAATACTGGAAATACATCATTACAATAGAAGAATGGCTCTGATTGGATTATTAAAAGTTCGGCTCTAATTGGCCCACTGTATTTTCAATCCATCTGCGCATAACTGAAAAAAATTGTTTAGCGAGCAAAATTTTGCTCTAAAGAGGTAAATATATGTGGAAGTGACCACTTTTTCCCTTTATTGTTTGGAAGTTTTCGTAGTACAGAAGTTCGTAGTAAAGAGGTCGTAACTTGGCATTTTGTATATAAGTTTGGCGGGACCGCTGTCAATTGTTTGCTATCTGGAGGTCTTCGCTATAAAGGAGTTCGTAAGGTAGAGGTTTTACTGTAATTACTTGGTATGAAAATCTTAATTTTAATAGACCAAAGATCAGTTTTCTAAATTTAAAAGATGTATTCTTCTAACCAAAAATAATTTTCTTTTTAAGTAGAATTAATAATGTGATTAGACAAGCTTTAGTTTTTCATAAGTGTAAAAACACACAGTAGATATATCTCATAATAAGTGAAATCTTTACTCCCTTTAATTTGAGGATTATAAATAAGAGCTTACAAAAACTGCTAAAGTAATTATTCTTAAGATATGATAGATTAAAATAAATCAGGCCAAAATTTTTATAATCTACAAGGAACAAAAATTTTGATGACATGGATGAAATGTAGTATAAAATTCAACAAATGAAAAAAAATGTTTACCTGTGGTAATCATTAACACAGTATATTTTATTGTCAACATCCACGGTAAAGGGAACGCCATCTAAACACTCATTGCATACACAGCATCGGAAGCATCCAGGATGATATGATTTACCCATTGCTTGCAGAATCTGTAAAGTTGAAGACATTTTTAAAGCTTAATAACTCAATAACTGTGAGGGTTGATTTTATCTATTGAACTAATACCATTGGAAGACATGCCTAGATACTGAGGCAATTTATTTAAGAAACAAAATAAATAAAATAGGCACACTGTTTCTCATTTTAAACAGGCAAGAAGAATCAACTGAAATAAATCCAAAATAAATTGTATATCTGCCTGAATCATTAACAATAAAATAATTTAGAGAGCAAAAAATAAGTCCAAAAATATATTTAAAAACTAATAAATAATTTAAAGTGGATTTTTTTAGGGTTTGCAGCAATATAAATTTGAGATGTATAATGTTGTCCCTAAAAATTCACAAAATATGACATTTTGAAATGCTATTTATTGTTAGCTTGTTTATAAATATAAACAAAGCTTTGTATAGTTAACATAAATGGAAGTTAAGAATCTGTGATTTTCCTCTTGGGCCAAATGAAATTGAAGATAAATTTTAATAGTACAAGAAGAAATCAAAAAATGTAAAAAAGAAGAATAGTAAAAATTTACATACAACAAATAGGAGTACATACTTAAAACAGAATAATAATAAAATTATACTAAATATTTTCTGCAATTATAGTCTTCCTGAGGAAGCTTATTTCTACTTACCATCTCCATAATTAAGTGACCACATATTGCACATTTCTCCGCAGTCTGCTGAAATCCTGAATACTGAAAATAAGAGATAGCTCAAATGAATACCAAAATGAAATACTTTCAAATACAGTAATCCCTCCATATATGCGGGTTTCATATTTGCAGTTTCGTGTATTCGTGCAGAAATTATTGTAGCAAGTTTCAATATTCACAGGAGGTAAACTTCACTTATTCACGGTTGCCTACCTTAAAACACCATGCAACACAAAGTCATGTACACATGCTGCATAAAAGGTGACACAGTAATATTTATAGCAAGTAAGGTATGGTTGCAGAAATTTAAAAGAAGATATGCTTTACATAATGCTAAAATAAGCAGAGTATAGGAATCGGCAGATACTGTGGCTGCTGAAGCTTTTCCAGGTCATCTTAAAAAGCCCATTGAAGAGAAGTTTTCAATGCTGACGAGTTGGGCTTGTTTTGGAAGATGTCTTACAATTAGCGAACATTCATCTCTAAAGAAGAACGTTCAACACCGGGATTTTAAAGACAGATTAACCTTCCTTTCTCTGTGCCATTGTGCCAGGGGATTGCATGATTAAGCCGATGTTGATTTATTGTTCACTGAATCCTTGTGTGTTGAAAAGGAAAGATAATCATAAACTACCTGTTTTCTGGCATTCAAACAACCAACACCTAGGTCACAGAAACAATTTTTATGGATTGATTTCATAAATATTTTGTTCATGAAGTTGAAAAATATTTAGCTTAAAAAATTTGGCATTTAAACTCCTTTTCATTTTAGATAATGCGCCTGGTCATCCGCAGAGTATCCAATTTGCACATCCAAAAATTGAGGTTATCTTTCTGTCCCCAAATATAACTTCACTTCTCCAACCCATAGATCAAGGAGTGATTGCTGCATTCAAGAGTTACTATATCCATCGCACATTCTGCTACATTTTAAATGAAACAGAATGTGACCCCACTATGACTGTCACCGAATGCTGAAAAAATTATACCAGTGCACATTGCATATAAAACATTAAAGAGTCAATTTAAGAGGTGAAACCTTTGACTATAAATGCATGTTGGGAAAAACTGTGGAAGGAATCTCTCATTAACTTCAATGGATTTCCTTCACTTGATGTAGAAGTGAAGATGATCGCAAGGATGGCACATGATATTGGATGGGAAAGGTTTGAGGATTTGCAACCAGAAGAGATAGTAGAACTTATGGACTTTCACAGTGAAAAGACCCTTGATGAACTTGTTCAGTTTAATGATGAAAATGATGATGTGGGAGAGGATATGACAACAAAGTCTACGTTGAATTTGAAAACATTGGCAAGGATAATGAAACAGACATCTGAACTTATGGATACAGTGTTTGATGTTGACCCAGTCATGGAACGAAGCATTAAATTTAAGAGAAGTATGGAAGATTTACTAAATCTCTATAGAGAGGTTTACAAAGACCTTAAAAAAGTAGAAGCAGGTGCCAATCACAAGCTACTTTAAGAGAAGTTCAAATGCTGTCTCCAAAAGCAGCACCGCCAATGCTTGAAGTTCTCCTCCTTCATCTGCTGGATCGCCAATGGATGATCCACAAGAGGGAGCCTCGCCCAACTAACATTTCCAATGTCACAATTATCATTATCATTAAAGGGATATCAACACTGTTATTAAAGGTATGAGTCATTATTTATTGTTTTTTTATGAATGCATTAAAGTGTAAATGAACTACCATATTTACTTGAATCATTCTAGCAATTCTTCCTTAAAATAGTGTGAATAAAACATTGGGTGCATTATTACATCTACCACATATTTATTCTTAATTTCATTTCGAGAAGTAAAGATTCAAGAACTACAGGTTATGCTTATTAATACTAAATATAAGTTTTAAAAAACAATAACAATGTTATTACTATATAAACTGGGGGTAGCTGTTCCCCTAACCCCATTTATCCCATAAGCCTTTAGTATCTATATTCGCTGCATTTTTCATGAACCTAACACCACCGAATATGGAGAGATTACTATATGTAACATCACGAGAAACTAGAACTGAGACAAAACTGCTGTGCTAACATCAGAATAATAAAACTCAATTTTCATATTTTACAAAGTAATTCACATTCTCACTTCCAATGAAATAAGAGATAACACTAATTGATAAACTAGTTTCTAATTTTAAGCCACTACTCAATATATTTTTATCACTAGGTACATTTCTTATGATATGCACACAAAACATTATAAACAAATAACATTAAAATAGGTCATCAAAAATTAAAACCATTTAAATAGATAAAATGAGTTAACTATGTTGCAATACGGTTTACAACTTTAATAAATAAACTGCATTCTAAAAAAGTAGGTACACATGAAAGCTGAAAATTAAAAAGGGTCTAATTTTGCTACAGAATGAACTAGCTCTTATTTAATGAAATGAAAATGAAAAAGGTTTGAGAATTAAATATTATGGTCACACTGCTTAATTACTGCACTGACATTTGAAGGTATTTAAACAAAATTTCTTTTTGCGTTATGATTTCTGATCTGTGATTGAATATTGATCATAAACTATGCCTAATTAGAATGCAATGGAATACTGAGCTGTAGTAATATTTTGCAACTATTTGTCAGAAAAATACCAGTTCACTGTTATTTTATGCTACTGTGGACACCTTTTAGTGTTTTCAGTCAATGGAGCTCACCTAATTAGATTGTTATGAGATGATTTTAAATGTATTTAGGCAAACTATGAACTTTTCGTTCAGGAATTTACAAAATGAAACTAGATGTCAGTCACAATAAACATAAAAAATTCTTCATGTGTAACACAACAAACTCACTAGATAGTCTTCTTCGCAGTAGACCCTGCCATGGACGTTGTAAAAAGCTTTGCCTCTTAATGCACGGCCACAGGAACAGCAGATAAAGCAGTTGGTGTGATACAGATTACCCATGGCCTGGCATGCTTGCCCTGCTCCAGTCACTCGCTCTCCACATGTGTGGCACAGACCTTTAATGAATAAATTACCATATTAAGATCTACAGTTGAGAGAAAAAATTTGAATTGGCAGAAAAATGTTAAGAGCTAATCTGCATTTACTTAAATAGTAAATATTAAAAAATTAAATGAATAGTATGAAGAATACTGCTCAATCATTTGGGTGTTCATTGAAAAATAAAAGAATGCAAGATTTTGGAGATGGGACGTTAAAAATAAATTTAAATTACATAAATGATTAATCACTTTAATTTTGTTGTTAAATTACATAAGCAGATGACTGTTTTGAGTTGCTTTGCAGAGGAAGAAGTTTCATGATTACTTTCCAGACAAATGCCTAATCCAGACATTAAAGAGATTTATTTTTAAAATTCTCAAAATGTTTACAAATCAGGCATTTCACAAAATCAAGTGGCTGGATTAGGAGACTCATTAACTTGGATATCAATTAAGAAGTATTCACAGAAATTTTGCGAATCACCTACATAAATCGGGGAATTCAAGGGTAAAAAATAATGCTGACTTGGAGATAATCGATGAATCCTTTAAGAGAGCGAAAAATATTTCCGGGCAAAACAAAAACGTGAGAGTAATTATATTTATTAGATAAAAACATATGGCAAAATATGTTAATAAGTCTCCGCTTTCGTATGCGCCTTACGTTTCTCGAGTCGCTTAATAGCGTTTAAAAAGAGACTTGAGTTTCTTCCGCGGATACTAATTCATCCACTTCACCACTCGTCAAATGGAAACCGGTGACCTTGCAATACTTCCTACGGCGGTCAGAACAGGTTGAATATCCGGCCTATATTTGGAAATGGAGGAACCGAGCAAGCACCGATGTCAACCGACAGAATTTTTCTGCATAAAGAGGATTGGGTGTTGCAACCAAGCGGGGAGATATCGGGCGGCTGCCTTGTCAAGATCGCACGCGAAGCGACGAGGCGGGTGCTCCGGAACTTTTTGCAAGCGTTCGAATCGTAAAATTAAAGCCAAGAGAGTTGTAACTATAAAAGCATTGCGAGAAGCGTCCGCCAACTTGCCACCGTTATTTCTGTTGGCCATACTTTCAACTAACAAAATCGACCCAAATGAGATCCTCATTGGGAATCTAAGCCTACGCCATTATTTTTTTTGAGTCGAATGCGTTATTTCTACCCAACTCTCAAGAAAGCTAAGAACGTGACGGCCACATAAGAGACGACCTCACAACTCCAGAAGAATCCACGGGCATTGCGGAATGCTCGAGACATTTTTTTTACAAGATATTTCGGTAACCTTAGATGCACATAAGGGGACATTGTTTTATCCCATTTCACTTCTTGCCGCCTCCCATATAATTAAATCCACCGTGGCTCACGTCACTGCAGGTGGAGGAAGGCGGGCGAGGGGGAGCTGAAGGGGGTGGCGGACGTAAAGACTACTCACAGCTCGAAAGGGGTACGAGGAGCGGGGAGATGGAGGAAGTGGGAGAGGAGCGAGCGGCGGCCACCAGCTCCGTCGTCCTCTCGTTGACGACTCCTCCTCCGCCCTCCGGCATCCTGGACGCACTTCGCCGAAAACCTCCGAAGGAGAAGTCATTTCCTCCACGTCGACATCTCTTCACTCGTTTTCGGAATCCGCACACGAGCACGCAGTCACACGCACGCGACAGACGGCACGAACGTGTCGAACGACACCACATAAACAAACAAAACGTTTTCGCGCAGGGGAAGACGAAATTAATTCCTCCCGAGTTCCGACGGCGCGGGCGATTGATCAACTGCTCGACCTGCCGCCTCGGAAACGGCGTCCAAAAACTCCACCGAAAAGTTACCGCACTTTCTGCATGCGTACCAAACGCTCCGCGCCTCGAATCACTCCGGAACACTGAATAAAACGAGTCGGACGGCAGATGTCGGTTTACTTCTCCGTTACCCGACGCCCGCGATCCGCGCCAACGTCGCCGATATTTTTTTCGGCGACGAAAAAATAAATTCAAGTCCCGCGACTTTGCGGGGGAAGGTAATAAAAAATGGAACGCCGCAGTCGGGACGGAGAGGTGGAGGAGGAAAATAGAGAGCCTGATGGAGGGGGAAATGGCTCGTTGATCCCTATTCAACAACTTCCTCTTCAAACCACTTCCCGTAGCACGAAATGCACCGATCAAGGAGAGAGGGAGATAGGATGGAGATGAAAGCTGAGGGATGGCTGTGGGATGGTTAATTTTCGTGGAGAACAACGCGGGATGCTACCGAGGACCACCGGCTATATCTTTCCCCGCATCCGGGAGAATGGACCCCGTGGAGGAATAGGGGAGACGGTCGGTAGAGGCAATGCACGAACGGGCGGAGCAGCACGCCACCCCTCTTCCCCTTCCTCTCCCCTCCCGGCGACACCACCGGACGAAGACCCGCTCCTCTCCCTACCTCTTTCTCTCCCTCTCGCACACACGCACGCTCGCCACGGGCGCTATAAAGACGACGGCTCCGCGATCACGCCTACACGAACAGTGGATAACAGCGAACGCGTGGAGAGAGACGCGAACGATCCTTCTGCCTCCGCAACCCGAAGCCAAAAGCCGGCTGCTGTTTGGGGAGGCGAGGTCGACCTCTTCTCCACACAACCCCCCCTCTCTCTCTCTTTCCCGTCTCTACGCCTTTCCGAGCGACGCGCAGACTTACGGACCACCGAATGCCTTGCCTCTCCGACCTCTTCCTTATACTCCTCCCCCTCCTCTCACAGAATCCTTCCGCGCCAAATCCACGGAACGCGCGGAAAAAAATTGACCCGAGCAAACAACGAATGGTAGGGAAACAAAAAGAGGACATGCGGCACTTGTGCGGCTGACATGGGTCCTTCGGCGACAGCGGAAGACTTTCGGATGGCGAAGACGAGTGCGGATAGCGTCGCGAGAAAAGTGGAAGGCGGACTAAAAATGTTTAACGCCGCATAAATTACCGAGAGATCAAAAGGTTTCCTCGACGGCGGAGTAGGACTCAGGGCATCTTTTTTTGACAGACGGTAAATCTTCCCAGATTCCGGGAAAAAGAAAGAATCAGAATACGCCTTCGAGCAAGTAATTTATTTTCAAAAGAGGAAAGATAAAAAAAAAACAAAAACACGGAGCCGCATAAAGTCGACTATATTCGTTTAAAAAATACGCATAATCGAACCACGATTACTAGGAAGTCATTAACTCGACTTTTCTATGTCTAGAAGCGAATCTTTATAACGAGCAAGCATATGAGGATTTTAACGTCGAAGGTTGGAGACAGCAACAAATCGATGTAAAATTCCACGGATTTGATGCTTTTTCTCACAATTACGACGGCCAAATAAATATCTGAAGTACCGAGTAGGGATTTCGGCAGATTCGAGACTCGTATCTATCGTCATTCGAAAACAATACTAAGCAGAAGATCCTTATAATGAATTAATGCATGCATTTCTTTGAATCGAGTTCCGGGTTAGACGACTTGTATCTACCAATAAATGTAATTACATGCACAGTAAAAATACGGTTGTAGAAACGAGCAAACAAATATTGAAGTTTCCCACAAAAATCAATAGTAATTTGTTAAAGATGCGAAAATCTATCGTATACATTGGGTTGCAGTCGGAGTCTGATCTTATGTGGGCGCTGTGTCTTTCTGGATGTAACAGGAAACGGATAAAATGAAAACATTTTCTGCGACCCGAGTCCTCTCTGTAGCCGAATTCGACTCTAGTTACTAGAATCGTTTCCATTGTCATTCGACGCCTACAAGTTATAAAAATATGGAATCTTCAACGAGTCGAATAATTTTCGTTACACTTAATCTCTATCTACATAAAACTCAACCTGTCTGGCTGGCTGGGAGTCTGCCGTTTCCTACAAATATTTCTCGCTTAATATCTTCGGATCTACTAAGCCTAACGAGATGACATTTTCCCAATCGTTGAACCCCCATGAGGTGATCCCTAGAAAAATCAAACATCCCGGAAAAAGTCCCGGATTCGACTACGGGAGACAATTATATTTTCCCATAACTTTACACGGAATTTTCGATTTTTCAGGGTGCAAGATTTTTTCTTTTATTTATCAAAATATGTAAATATCGACCAATTTTCTCCATTTTTGCTTTATTCAACGGCTAAAACTATAAACTATCTTATTATTGCGATGTTTAGTTGTTATACGGAGGAATTTGACAGAAATACGCATTTCTTTTCGAAATTTTATCGCTTTTTCGTACTCTTTCCGTGTGTTGCCAAGACGTCCCGCATTGTTAAACCTTCAAATATACGAAAGAATTACGTTATTCGCTTCCCGGTTTTTATGAAGCATGGAAATTATTGTTGTAGCAACGTCAAACGTAATAGATTGCAACTTAATTAATTGCAGATAAGTTTGATTGTATGGTTCACCCGTGTGTATTGCAGGCAGAAATTTTGGATTTTTTAAAAAAGTGGTAACCCCCAGGGTGCACCAGTCCTTTTGAGTGTGACATTTGTGCCAAAGTTGAGGAATACACCCTGGTTAGATTTTTATTTTAGATTTTAGCTCACGTAACTTAACCATCCTAGCACCTGGAGGAAAAACAACAAATATTGTTTACAAGAAAGTATTATAAACGAAAGGTAAAGTATGATGATATATTACTATTTTAGATTATTTTCAGACAGCCTCCGGTATCTGTGTTTTATTTCGTTCTCGGACTTCTTTTTCAGTTATGTTATTTTAACCTTCAACAAAATAAATACTGTGCCATTTTAATATCCCGAGAGAAGCCGGGTACATCTGCTAGTAGACAAACGGCGTCGCTAAACGAGACGAAGCCGAACGAGGAAAGAAGACGGCTCTCTCAATTAATTACATCTTACGTAATTACGGAGGGGGGCGCGAAAATAGCGCATAGACAGAGAGCGTGAGAAAGGAAGAGAGAAGGAGATAGATAGCGAGAGTGGTGGCGGTAAACGCATGGGACGCGGAAAAAAAAACTGGGGCGTAAACAATAACAAGGCAACGCAAATATAGAATGGAGCGCATCGGCATAAAACTCATCGGCGCATCGCGGCGTGTCCATCGGCGAAACGCGGGCAACGAAACAAACGAGACGAAAAAGAAAATCCGAGCGAGAAAACCTTGGGAACGCAAAAAAAGTTCGTGGAAACCCCCGTGTCGCTCGAGGACAACGGTTCCCTAATCGCGTCTCATTTTTTTCTTTTAACAATCCCTTTTCCGAGTGAACTTTTAACCACGGAACGAGTCGTGGCACACTCTTTATCTATTTCTCTCTCTCTCACTCTCGAGAAAAAAAAACACTATCGAAATAGATAAACATCGATCATATCCGGTATCTATTAGACATACTACGAATCGCTCCCCCTCTTTCCTTCCTACGTCTCCATCGACCTTT
This sequence comes from Tanypteryx hageni, assembly GCA_028673005.1. Lineage (NCBI taxonomy): Eukaryota > Metazoa > Arthropoda > Insecta > Odonata > Petaluridae > Tanypteryx > Tanypteryx hageni. The sequence continues at coordinate 86,761,497 of CM054116.1, read as the reverse complement.
AAATAATGCTATCGGTTGGTTTAGCAGGTTTTTCGCATCCCTCTTCTTGTATGGGCGCTTTTCCTGCGGTAGTTTTTCTGGGGTATAGTACAGAGATGACATAAGACTTTTGTGTCGCGTGCCATGAAAGTAGGTAATGTGAATAAACTGACTTCTTTTTTCGCGCTTAAGCGTGCCAAGTAAAATCGTACGTGTGCCACTTCGGATATAGAAAGTTAATTATCCTTAGTTCCTCCCCACAAACAATTATCCATTTCTTTTCATTTCCAATAATGCGAACTTGGCATTTCACTTATGTAGCATTTTTTTCTATCGTGTATTTTTTTCTTTCTTTTTGCTTGTAATTGAAAATGTGTTAGATGGAAGAAGAGACTGCCTAGTCTCAATATGGCCCTAATAAAGACGTATATCCAGCTATCTCTATCTTGAGAGGAGAAAAGACAGACGGGGGCCGAATCCCCATGGGAACGCGTGACAGGAGAAGGGACGGAATGGAACATTAACGCACGGAAGGGCGCGAGCTGAGAAAAAGAGACAACATTCTGAAGAAGCGAACCTCCGAAAACAATAAAAAAAGGCCCTCGCACAATACTTAAGGACGAGTGTTTGCGTTTTCTTTCTTTTTTTAAGTGAGTGCGGTAGCCTTTACACTACTCCACGAGTGGAGGGGATGTCGTCACCGTGAGGGAGGAAGATGACTGGTCGGCGAAGAGTGGGGGAGAATAGAGGATAATAACACTTGCCCTTTTCGCGGGGAAAGGATGAAGAGAGGGGAGGAGAAAGAGGTTGAGGAGAAAGAGGCTGAGGAGAAAGAGGTTGAGGAGAAAAGGGGAGGGGAAGGGAAGAATGAGAGGGAGATGGATGAAGACAGGATGGGAGGAGAAATAGGAGGGGGGAGAGACAGGGGAGAGAGAGATAGGGGGAGGGGAGAGATAGGGGGAGGGGAGAGATAGGGGGAGGGGAAAATGGATGGAGGGAGAGAGGAAAGAGGAGGATCTGGGAGCGCGATGAGAGGACAGCGCGTGTCGTGAGGGGGCACGGAGAGAGAGAAAGAGGTGGAGAGGAAGAAGAAAGGAGGGTGGAAAAGGGAGATGGTTGGTAGCCATTTGCTTCAACCCCACACCACACCGGAGCGCTACTAATTTTAGGGATGAAAGGGGAAGAGGGCCAGGTCGATCTTTTAAAACGTCTCCCGCCGCCGTTGGAAAGGTCGCAAACGCCGAGTTCAGGTGAAGAAGCGTAAAGCGTCGTTGAAATGAGGTTGAAAACTGGAAAAAGCCGCGTCGAAATTAAGTCGAAATCCTCTTTATTTTTCTCTCTTTACCTCTCTCGCGAAAGCGCGAAGGTGGTTAAAAGAGACATCCCCTCTGGACGAAACCTAAATTCGACGCAAATCCGTTCCAAAGCGGCCGGGGATGACGCCAACGACCGTTTCAGGGGATTGCACGGAGTTAACAGTTGAACTGTCACGAACTGAGTGTCTTAAAAAAGTGTGAGTCATCGAAGGCGACTGATGAGAGGAAGTAATGAAGACTGCTTTCGTTTACTCCCGGTTCCAGTCTAGGGTGCGGGGAACGCGGACCGATACGGAGGGTGGCGACGATCGGCGGCACAGGGTCGGCTGCATCCTTCCCCCTCCCGACGGAATCCCTGAAGATCCGATTGCGGGCTTATCGTGGCAATTAAGACGGCATATAATGCGATGCCAAATAACACTGGATCTCGGATACACTTTGAATGCCACTACGAGCTCCGGATAGAAATTCTTCACCGGCTATCTTCCGCTTATATAACAGCCTCGGGGCGATGCATAACGACCCACAAGGATAGTCGCTAAATTACGTAAAATATCGTAGCGGTTAAATTAATACGTACTTCGAAAAATAACGCTCGAACTTGATTCGTGAAAACAAATTTGAAATACGCAATGGCCGTGAAAACATCGCTGTAATTTGACTGAACGCGATTGCTCATGCGCGTAACAGGCGAAATGAAGGAGAAAATGACGGGCTGATACGTAAGTCGGTCGAAGGAAGCAGTGGGCTTACGGGGAAAAAATCTCCGGATGACTTCACCCGAAGAGAAAGAAAGTTGGAGAGGGGTTGAGAGTTGCATCCTGTCCAGATGTTTGCCATTTCATTCCGATGAGAATATTATCTTTAAGTTGTCCTAAATAATTTCGTAATTTTAAAACCTAGAAAAGCAAGTATTTCAATATGAGATACTGATGAGCATGATATTATCATGAGTGAATTGCTTTTCGAGAAAGTGATGATTAATGCGCATCTACGCAATTTGGCGAGAAAAGTCGACAGTGATCCTATGGGCTACATATTTAGACTCCATCGTCCTCTACGAAGGGTTAAATGAAAGTGGACCTTATCGTCTAAATTTCGCCCGAATTTACATTTATCTATCTACATATCTATGAAAACCGATCCATAGGTGACAAACCGTAGGAATCGGATTATTATAAACCTATTTCTTCCCCAACTCAACGTAATGCGTTTTATAAATTAAAGGTCCGTCGTTCATCTTCGATCTGTCTAATCTTAAAAGAGTGCATTATTAGACTGCCTCTCATTGTCAGTAAAAAGGATTAGTTTGCTGTAAGTCACTGAAGAGCGTGTTTGTTCGAAGCACTACTGGCTTTCCACAGACACCACCTGAACATTCAAGTGAGTGGTTTCAATATTGCTAGTTAACTCATTTTTCGAGATTCAAATTTTAATTATTCTCGGATTAAATTATTTCGTGGGTACATTACGGCAGGTATGATAACCTACCAGCGATCCTTACTCGTTACTTGTATAGAGACAGATAAAGATGCTCAACGGGAAAAAACTATAGAATCCGATGGATGAAAGGGGAGAGGGCAGCGGACACGAGGACTGAGGAAAATAATGTTATATGACTAACTTGGACGTTGATGTAGAACAGCGGCCAGAAGATCCATATAACATTAGAAACTAGCGGAGAAGAATGGTGAGAGACCAGCGCATTTGCTTTTTCAAAAAGATTTATCTTGCAGGCAGAATTCTAAAACAGAAATAAATGAGAAACACCCTCGACTACTCACTAATGGGAAACAGCCCATCGCATCAAGCATTTTCTTGAGGTTTTTTGAAGGCAGCACATGCATTGTAGAGGAGTCGTTTGTCTCTTCAGAACTTTTGTCTCAAAAGTTACAAGACCGATTTTTACGAAATTTGACATGAGAGACATACAGTAAAATTGTATAGCGAATAACATTTTGGTTTAGACTTACTAATTTAGAACATTCTCTTTGAATAAGAAGTTAAAATGAATTTTTACGCGTATCACCTGAGACGACGAAAGACATGGCTACTTTCCGCAATGTTGCGGCATAGTTTAGTTTAAATTTAAAAGTTACTAGTTTACACAGATGTCATGTGTTTACATTTGGTTCAAGAATTCAGCTATATCCAAAATAAACTACTAAAATTGTATCACGTTTCCCATTTTTTAACATGCATAGAACCCAAATATGTTTTAATAAAAGTGTTAGAACTAAAAACTATAATTTTTTAACGTAACCGTTAAGGATAATTCTTTGGATGAATATAAATTTGACAAATGGTTAAACGAAGTTCAACACACAAGAAAAACATGGACTAATCAACACGATGAAATCGCAAATAAAGCATTTGGATAGAGTACAAACCGACATGGAGTGCAACTTTCATTCTTGCTCCATTGCAATGATACGACTCTGGACTCGTACGTTTCCCAAGAGGGAAAAGCAGTCATTCTACTTTCAATAATACACGTGATGTAAAGATTGAAAGAACGGAGGAAAGGAAAAAGCAGGGGATAATTTGGCACTGCACCACTACGAAAGGAAGCCTTAACACAATGGGCCGACTATGTGCGACTCATAATCGTTCCCGTAACGGCGGGCGCCAACCTCTTACTTTTTTATAGTCACGAACGTAGCGGGAGAAATTCTCACGTGATTCATCAATCGTCTAGAAAAATGAATCGGAATATAGCAGCGTGAAACAAATTCACTTTTGAAATTTTTGTCTAGCGCTTAAGTAGCCAAGTACATCAAAGAAACTTCGTTGCATCATGATGCATGGCGCTATTTAAAAACTGAAAACGCACACATTTTCCCAAGTACCTACTTTTTTGTGATAATAAAAAACGAAAAATCAAGTCGGGAATGTTTGTGATTTAAATTAGCAAAGATTATGCCTTGGAATCCTAATACAATGTTCTCCGTGTGATTTACACACAAAGTTATTGGCATATTTAAGTTAAAAGTTATGAACGGAATTTGTTCAATCGTCAAATGTCAATGATTCGTACAGTTAATCCAATTATAAGTTCCTATACTAAACTGCATTTAAACAGATGATAGCTTGCAGCCGACATTTGATAAAAAATCGGACAGACTACCAGCCAGGCGCCTGTATTCCTCTGAAATCCTCCTGGCGCCGAAAACTAGTTTGCGACTTTATTCTCACAAATATGCAGCCAAATGCCATTGGACGTTAACGCAGCCTTGTGCTAACGGCTAAAGAAGTGGCGTACCACACACGAAGGAGTCTCCACCTAAAAAATGTCGGTAATAAGAATTCCACCTATTTAAAGAAAGAATTCGTACGATGTTTCCGTACAATCCAATACAATACAATCTGGCGGTTAATATATTTATTATCAACTGGAAGAGGAGATAAAATCATCTCTTGGAAGGGGCGTCTCCCGCCAGATGTGACACTCCAATTAATGCCATTGGCCAATTACGAGTTGCGTAAGCCCACGGCCGCAGTCCCTCCCTTCCGCCCAACCTCTCCATACGATGCACGAGGAACGCCCAACGGAACAAAAGGAAGAAATGGAAAAGCGCAGAAGCCTATTCTTCTTCCATCCGGCCTAGTTAAGACGCGTAAACGGAGCAATCTGAATTTCGACAGTGAAATAGTGGGTTCGAATCTCGCCGCTTCCCTCGCGACTGAGATCGTTGGAACATTTGTTACGCAAAATACGATTCCGTGAGCTACGGGGAGTTCGAACATGAATTATGAAACTTGTCAGATGACTTTTATCTGATAAATAAATTAGTAGCTCTCAGGAAATTACGAAAGGTATGAAATCAGTTTTAAGGCTTTATTAGCTACCGAGATCGCCCATTAATAAAAGGAATGCTTCGTTAGGTATACGAATCGATTAAGGGATGTGACAGATACGAAAGGTAAAAAGGCCAATCATCAACTCTTACAATTTATATGCAGAATGATATGTTAATTTTCTGAATTCCTGCGGCATTATTTGTAACGAAGAATTTAGATATGAACGCAGATGTGCGAATTCTTTTCCTACTTCGCTTTCTTTTCTGTACAACCAACTAGTAATAGTAGCGCAAGCAAAAGTATTTAAATAATACAGTATGAACTTCATTAAATTTTCCAGTCTATCACTCAAAGAGGGCATTTATAATAATTAGGATTCCCATGAGTTGCCTTGAAGTCGAATATTCTAAAATTAGAACTTTTTTATTCTTCCTAAATATCCAAGATAATGAGGCGACTTGGAATAGATTTATGAGTAAACAAATCAAGTTCAATTCCAATATTTGTTTAGAAAAAAATTAATTTGCTCGTACGCTTTCTTTCTGAACGTATTCAAGAATATTAAGAATAACTTTGACGTTGATTTTATTCATGACCATTCCTATTTTTTGCACAAGTATACTCTCTCGGGGAGCACTGTTCTAAGAAATGGTTGGGAACCCCTGCAAGAGGGCCGTTGCATCTCTCTGACCTTTTGTAAACATTAAATTTCTATTATCTGAGTTAGATGTTTGTTACTGTTCGTTAAAGTGAACAGTTAGTTCGGTGAAGGGAAGGGTTTTAATATTAAACACATTCGATAACGCAATCGTACGTTGAACGAACGTGCTTTTAAAGAGACTTGCATGTATACTATAACCTTGTAAATGTTTGAAACTTATTTATTCTTGAATTTGTTTTCTGCCATAAGACGATATGGATAATTCTCTAGTGAATTACATTATGCAGAAGATGAAGGGATGGATTTGTGGCTGATTTAGGGATCGGGAAAGATTGCTGTTATTTGGTTGGGTGGAGTGAGGGTGTGGCGAATGAAGCCTGACATATCGTGGTGTGTGTGTGTGTATATATATATATATATATATATATATATATATATATATATATATATATATATAATAAGTACTGGATTTAACTAAATATAGAAAGTGTCTTCTTTGCGTTTGATTGCACAGAAACAGCACGAAATCAAGCCTAAAAATTCAACCATATATGACTCCTGTTGTGACCAGCACAAAAAACTTTAAAGGCAATCGTACAAATCCAGTCCCACCCACGGGCTCATCCAATTCCAAAAGCAAGTTGATAATACGTTTCGTAAGCGAGGCAAATGGGGAACAAAACACGACTTAAAATTGTTCGAAGAACCGGAGCATCGAATTAATTTACAGCGAAATAACAGAACATACGGCGAATATAAATGCATTCACCCACCGATAACCAAACCGGTTATGTAGAGAGATATTTTTCTTTCCGATACTTTCCCCGACTCATAGGCGAACGATATGAAAACCAGTTATTGTTTTTATAATAGCTACCATTATCGCTTAAGTCTCGACCGAAAGAAATGTTGCCCTAAGAACCGAAAGAGGTTCGAACAAAAGACAACGTTCTATAATTCAAGAAACGCGAGTGACGAAACGAACCTTGGAACCCATTGTCTGTTAGGTTTCTATTGTGCAAGAAATCAGAACAGGATCGAAAATTAGGGATAAATTAATTAACGACTTCATGTCGTCGTTATCACTCGTTAGTTGAAGGTCAAGCCGTGTCCACTTATCGTTTGGACTCTTATCGTTTTTGTAATATAATAAGCATCTGTTAGAAAAGAGGTCGACAAATTATTTTAAAAAATAACTCGATATATGGATTAATTAAATTACGATCGTATTTACGGCACTAATAGAGTAACCAAAAAAATGAATTCTTTATTGCAATGAGGCGATAAATATTGCGGCATCGTTCGAAGGGGCCAATAAAATAGACTGATTCTCACTTGCTAACAATACTTTTGAATTCACAAACAGTTTTGGCGCCTTTTAAAGGAAAAGTAGCAGTATACCGATCTTATTACCGAGATAATTTTAACACTGTGATTTTTATTGACTTTTTTAAATTTATAGGCTGCAAGACTTAAAAATTAATAATCTCAATTTTTTTCGTGGAATGCATTTACATGAAAATAATTAATAGACCTAAAAGAAACTGGGTTTAGAGCTCTGAACTTAATGAAAATCCTTCCCATGTAAATAAAACAGGAAAATTAACTTTCCGCGGACACTGCAGAATTGTAGTTTTCGTAAATACGATACTAGTGGTACCCGCAAAATGTTTTGCGAGGTCAGTTAGAAATCTGCATGTTTAAAAGGAATAATAGCCAATTTCTCCTTATAAAATCAAAAACATATTTTGAATGTCGTTTGTTTTTATAATTTATACGTGCAATTTTAACTCTCTCTCTCCCATACGAAAAAGGTCACATTCCAGTATTGAAATAAAGAGTTTTTTCTTTAGGTCAATCGTTAAAAATGCCCACAGCCCACACGTACGTCATTGAATAATAATAATCTTTAATTATTATCGTTGCAATCTATTAACTTTGACATTGCTACAACCATAATTTCGATACTTCATAGACAGCGCGAAGCGGATAACGCAATTATTTTGTCTGTTTGAAGGCTTAATAGACGCTAATTCAATCGGAGGTAACAATGCGGGTCGCCTTGGCAAAACCCGGAAAGAGTACGAAAAAGCCATATAATTTCGAAAAGAAATGCGTGTTTCTTAGAAATTATTCGGTGCAACGTCAAAACATTACAATAATAAGAAATTGTATAGTCTTAGCCGTCGAATAAAGCAAAAACGGAGAAATTCGATCCATATTTACGTATTTTAACGAATGAAAGAAATAAACCTTGCACCTTGAAAAATCGAAACTCCTGTGTAAACATATGGAAAAATATAGTCGTCTTCCGGAGTCGAATCCGGGACACTTCTGTAAACGAAAATAGTATTCCCGGGGTCTCCTAGTTGGCAGAAATGGCGTTTACAGCATCTCTCTATGACAAACTGTTCAAGAGATAAAAGGGGGGACGGCCGGACCGACATTGAGTAATTATATATAAAGATATTAAATATTGAGACATTTTTTCCCAACTCTTAGCTCAAATTTGTAAAATTCAGTCGAAAGCAGAATTAAATTCATGTTTTCTACGCCGGAAATAAGACCAACAGTTTTAGCAAAAAGCAATAACAAGATAGAAGAGCATTTTATATTAGGGATAAAACTCTTAAGTTCCTGTTTTTATGGTGGGCCACTGATAAAGTTCTTCAAAATTTTCCCAGCTACTTGAGTCAGTAATAATATTCAACTTTCCACTTATCTGGAGGTACGGTCGAGAACTTCTCAGCGATTATTTTGTCGCAGGATTTTCCATAACGCCTCCGCGAGAATTGTCGCAGGTTAAGGAGAGGCGGGGGGAGAGGAAGGAGAGGCGGGGGGAGAGGAAGGAGCGATGGAAGAACACATAGGTGGAAGGCCCAAAGGAGAGGAGAAACAGGAGATCCGCCCCCGGTACCCACTCTTCCCCAATGCAAAGAGACAAGGCCTCCGAGTGCTAAGATGGGTGCCAAAAGTGCCCACACGTTTGACTGCCTCCTCGCACCCTTAACAAATAAATTCTTGCGGGAAGCAAAATCGCTCCGGTAACTTATTTTTTTACAAACCAAGGGCAGAAGGAAGGCCTTAAAAAAAAGCTGTATGCATAATAGGGCGCAAACAGTTCATTTCTACTCTCAGGTGACCATATGTGCTGTTATAAAACATCCACGAAGCGCAGTTCAGGTCTTAGGCAAAAGGAACATATTACTGGCACTAAAAACAAATTACGATGAAATTGTGGGGTAATAATTAATGAGTAAATATTACGAGCTTAATTAAAGCTTAATTGTTAAAGATCGGGTTGAGAAATGCAAAAAAAGCACATGAAGACATTTCGAATGTAGGTAATAAATTAGTAACTAATAAATTTATACACTGACTAATGTGCACAGAAATTGTGTAAGCTTCGACACCTAAGTACCATACAAGCATTTGTTGAGCAAAACTATACTCGAATGAATAACACCAAGAGAACTGTCAATCAACACCATATCATATGGCTCGCAAGTATTCCCAAGAAAAAACATTACAAAATAATATTAAACAAGTCAAATCGTTAAATTTTACAATGGCTATTCTTAATGTACTTTGAAAATTTCTGGTACGAAGCGACTTCCTAGTTTTATTTGATTTTAGACCAAAGTCTAGAACTTGAATTTAAGCCCACAAACACAAAATACACGACACGATGAAACAAGAATCCAGACGAATCTAAGAAATTCCCTCACCGATAATTAAACCAGTAAAATGTATAAATTGCATTATTAATTACTAGCAATCTGGCGGAACGAAGATTGCCTTCCATTCGCTCTCACTCTAAAAAAATATTTTTTCCTGATCAGAATAAAATTGACGATCCCGGCGCATTATGAATTCTTTTAATCAAAGCTCCGGCGACCCATTTCCATTGCGTCGGTGACCTAACTCAGGGTCGCGACCCACAAGCTGGGAACGACAGCTGTGAACCTTCTTTTTTTGCTAGCGGGCTGCAAATGAACATTCCAGGCTCCAGGAGAGATGCTAATAAATCAAAACAGAAAAATACAGAACGGAAAAAATAATGAAAGTAGACATGTGCGTCTTAATTGTTACTACGTATTCTCTCTCGGTTAGAATTATTACTCTTAAACGGTCGAATAATCTAATCGACATTGCAATATAATTTTTAAAATGTCCTACTGCGAAACCGGGGGGAACTTGACTAAAAATCGCTAAAACCAAGTTAGAATCTGCTACAGATTCAACTCTATTGATAATGTTTCTCATATTTTAAATTCGTAATTTTTTATATTAAAAGTCGATCAGGGAAGATATAAATGCCTCCGGATATAAATTTACGTCTATGATTAATTACAATTTATTTCCGAAAAACGTAGTGTTCATTATTTAGCATTCGATGTATTGTCTTGTAAAATTTAACACTTTCCTGCTACATCGAATAAATAATTCAAACGCTAAAAACAATCCCAAAAATTAACGTGGGAAATAGATATCGACGTTTTTACCGAAACATTCAAAATATGGCATCGACACAGAGGAATGGTTCTGTCACATAAATGGAATATTCGGCGAGTGTTAAATTACTAAGCTTTGACTGGCGATCCTCCCTGGCAGTTTAGTTTATTTATTCGAAAAAACTTGCCGTACATGATAAATTAAACCATAAACTTTATACCATATTAAACTTTAATAACCATCACCCGCACAACAGCTATTTAGCGACGTTTTCTACGGCACATTTCGACAGGGTTAACCATAAATAACGCGGAATTATCGGAACATCCTTCCTAATACTTGGAAATTTTCATTTTTTGAACTATCACCTACGCCACGTTTGGTCCTAAATCCGGAACAAACGGTAACGTGGGTAGCCCGTTCCTGATATCTTCGATGAAAAGTGTAATAGACGCCCACAAAGGCGGTCCTCCTTCGCAGCTACTCCACCATCTCTGCCGCCCACAGTACAGTCTGCGCAGCGAGGTTGTTACGGCGCCAGAAAACCCCACCTTCCATCCCACAACTCATTTCTTATTTCACACCACCTAAGGATACTTGAAAGGAATTTTTTCCTTATCTAGACTTAGAATTAAGCTCATAAAATGTATCCGTTAAGTGAATGAGATGGGGAAAAAACACGAAAGCAGAATAAAAGACGCACTTTTATTCTGATAATCGCAGGCCAATCAATATATCCAGACCGTTCTCAAACGTGGGGCGATTTAAGCAAACAGTTTCGACTCCGTTTTCAAACTCCTAAAAATCAGCAACATAAAATTAAGACCTTAGCTTTATAAACGTAATTATAAGAGTACATTTTTGTCAGTGCCGTATCCTGGATGTAGTGTGCCAGGGCCCCTCCTTCCACCTTATATTATATTTTGTAAAATAAGAACGATACAAATGCTGGTGCAAGGCGTTATTTATGCACACGTTCCACGTGAAAAAAGTGCAAAAAATTAGCACATGTGGGCTCTCTTGTACTCGTGGGCCCGTGTTAATCGCACACACTGCACATATGGAGGATACGTCCCTGATTTCTGTAGTTTTTATTTTACGGTTTGGAAAGATGAATTCCAACACGACGGGGGGCGCGATCGGTTCTTGTCAAAGTGGAACGCGATTCTCAGCAAGTTGACTCGACCAAGACCGATCTGGTGGCTTTTTGGTCTTTCTTTATCAAGGAATATAAAACTTTACGTCTTTGCAATTCTCGTGTGTTTATAAGAATTTATTACAAACGATACAAACATGAGATAATATTCAATTAAAATGGGGGGCGCCACCGTTTACAGCGATGACAATGGGGGCGCGGCTTGAAATGTTTGCGCACCGCTGCTTTATTGTATAAAATGAATTATTGAAATTTGGAAACTTAGCGCAATTTGGGAAGGTTATAATTCAGCTTTCGGAAATTCTCTTGATGCGTCAAAGCAACAAAAGTGTATTCTAGATAATTTTGATGGAAGAAAAGAAATACTTATATCATCGCTCTCCAAGCATCACGAAAAATCATGCTTCAAAGTAAACACGACAAATCAAGCAAATAAAATTCTTTGAAATTCCTATGACGAATGCATTTATCTTGCATTTGCGTTATCTTATATTTGTAAAGGCTACTCCAAATCAACATTCAATCTACAAGTATTTTAGATAAGGATAAATGCTGAATACTATCTATGTACACATAGAGAGGAGGGAGAAAGGCGACCGAAAATGTTTTCTCAAAATTTCTCTTCCATGCAATAGTTTCGATAATACTATGGAAGAGCCGCCATATAAATCCCGCTTAGCTTCTAACCTAATGCTGTCTTTGGAATAAAATTAAAATATGACGAAGAATCCAACAATAAGCTGTGAAAAATAAAATTTTCTAGGTCAGTAAACAGTTACTCTAAAAAGCTAGCTCTATAAATTATGAAAAAATCAGCAAGATAAGATATAAATACACATAATGTCTACATACGAAAGGCAATAAGAGAAAAAACGTAAATTTTGTAAAGCCTTAAATAACACATCTTAGATAAAACGATCTTAAACCACTACGAAATCAAGATTAGTTACATTAAACATTTGTGGGATATAACTTAGCTATATTTTCGTCTCAAACTGTGCCATAAACTTCTGGATAATAGTATTTTTTCCTTAAATAAATATAAATTTTACCCTGACTACTTTAAAAACTACCATGCTGCAGACAGAAAACAAAAATCATCTTATTTTAAACCAACTGACAGCAAAATGCATACATTTGGAAATATATGGTGAACTCAATTTTTATAGGAGTAAATATAGACTTTAGTTAATGGAAAGTGCAATGGAGATAAAGAAAATAAGAAATTATAAATTAAAAAAATCAATTCTTTCTTCTCCCTCTCTCTACCCTTCGTTTAAATAAATATTAAAACTAAAATATGATACAAATTGAAACTGTATAATAAGGCTCTCCTTACACAATACTCGATCTAAAAAATTCTTGTAACCATAAAACTATTTAACCAAATGCACATTTCGGCTAAAAGAGCCATCTTGTTGATTCTAATGAGAATAATAAAAATTGGGGAGCTACTAATGAGGTTGGATATTTAGTGGTTGAAGCATACATCTAGTTTATTAAATCTTTCACTATGGCTAGGCTTCCAAATGCTATTTCTATTAATGCAAAAAGTTAGCTTATGAACTCAATTTTTTTTAAACTGATAACTAATTTTTTAGACTGCAAGTAATACTATTGAATATGCTGGAAAATTACAGGAGAAAAAGGTTTAGTTTAATAAAATTGAAATATATCATTCGATTTAGTTTAACTGTTTAGGCTGTAGCAAGATTCTGGGTGGATTGCGTGGAGGTGTGACATCATAGGGCTTAAGCAAGGTAGTTGAGCATACATTGTAATGTCACTGGATGCCATATAGTGATTTTATTTTTATGGCTTACGTAGTATTATTTGTGACATCAGGCTCTAAAATTGCATTGATTTTAATCAAATTCTCTGGAGCCATTTTCAAGTAAATGAATTTTTTCTAAAAATCGCCCAGAATAAACTACCCTTTATTTTCGTGCAATATCATTTTTATGAAAAAAGGGCCTACAAAAGATGATACATTGCATAAATATGAGATATCATTTGATTTTATGAACGCATTTGGGTCCTACAACAGCGAACAGACCGACAGACAGAAAGACCGCATGGCGAAAATCACTTTTATGGACTCGGGGACACCTAAAACGTGTATCATCATCAAAATCTCGAATTCGAATTTTTTCACAATTACAATACTTTCTCAATATGCTAAGTATATGAGAAAGTAAGACTATGTCTGAATATCATGATCACATTCAATTTTCACTAAAATTTTCGTTTACAAAATAATGTTGGCTATGATTTGCTATGTAGGTACATATTTAGCTTGAGTTAATTAAGAGTGGTTGTTCAATTAAAAAAAACATCGTTGAATTTGATAAATCTGAGAAAAATTGTTTGAACTGGAAATGACTTAAATAATTTCCAGTAAAAGCTACCACTAGACATCATGGTTTTATATGCAATTGAAAACCCAACAATGTTTTTTAACGTTTCGATGCTAGGATAGCTAATTAATCTACATGTTTTCTGATAAAGTCCTTAGCAATTGATAAAACTACAAATGAGAATGAAATTTCAAGATGAAATAAGATTTTGCTCTTCACAATTAGAGATTGTAATCCCAGGATCTCTCTTCATACCACAACCCCGAAATCCCAAGATTTTCAAATAGTCACTATTAGCAACATTTGCCTTTTAACGTATTAATTCTATCGAGATATACAGGAGCGGATTGTAGAAAAATATACCTTGGGGTATTTTTTTTTAATTCAGCCCATGGGGCATCAAACAAATTTCATTATATTCTGCTTCCACCAAACTGGTTGAAACAAAAAAATGAGATGAATTTCTTCGATGAAGGTGGCTTTAGAGGAGAAAAATTGCAGTCTCTGTGATTGTTTACTCATTATGTCCCTATCAAGTGTTTAATCTGAAAGGGCATTTTCATCCATTAGTATTTTAGGCACAATATTAAGATCGAGAATGACCTCTAGTATCTTAGATCCACTATGTTTTTAAAAACCTACTTTAAAGACATATAAATCTCTAAAGTTGACTATGGACAATAAACTTTTTTGTATTAAGTGATATTTGTAAGTTTAAAAAAAATTGGATAGCGCTTATCAATCTATGAATTTTCCACTGATTGGATTTTCCCAGTAGTTCATAAATTTTCCACTAGGTGGCTTCAGCATTGGAAAATTTCAGTTTGAAATGGTATCGCAGCCACACAACTGAAGCTAGATGACTACAGTTTTTATCGATAGGAAGCTCTAGTGAAGATCTACATTCCAACAGTGCTTCTCCCCAAATGGGAAGGCAAAAGAAGTGCTAAAAATGTTAAGAAAATGTGCTTCCACCTCTTGCTTTAGCAAGGGTATCTTACTTGTTTTTAATTATCTTTTAACTTTCTCATATTTGCCAATCTACATAATACTTGATATTTATGTATGGTATAACTATTTAACAAGTTCGATTTTAAAACATACGAGGTTATCAATATATTTATACCATTTATGTGCAGAAAACATTTTCTGCAGTTATGTTTTCTTGTAGCAATAGGAGTTTCTTCCAGTCAGGAATGAGTGTAGTGAGACTTAACACGCACATATAGGAGCAAGATTATGCAATGTACATTGTACCGATTTAAAAAAATGAATTTTATGTTTAGTTGTAAATAAAAATCTGCATAATTTTAATAAGGGGTTTGATTATTATTATTATTTCACCTAGATTGCTGAATTTTTACCTTCATTATTACAGTGGAGAAAGTGTGTGGCACAGAAATAGAATCAATAAAAATTTACTATTTTTACACCTAAAATCACGCTTTTAACTATTTTATAAAACTTTAATAAAACAGGATCGGGATCCAGGGACTGGTAATTTCCAATTTCAAAATCCTGCGATTGAAAAGTTCTGCTGGGATTGCAATCCCTAATCACAACGCATAACAACGTCAAACAATCCCAAACTGATAGCAATGAAAACCTTCAGACGTACCAAAAATAAAAAACTAACACTCACTGATATTGACTCAATACTAACTCCTAAAATCAGTTCACTATAATGTTACACAAGACAACTTGTATTTTAACCACATGACCTACTGAACCACCACATACACATCTGCTGAATCCAACGAAAGATTAAATGAGACTAGAATTTTGGTGCAAAAAGGTTCATAACACAATTCTAGGAGGTTGTGAGGATGGACAAGAGGAAAAATCCATTAGAGAAACCACACAAGTGAAAAACATCTAATTGGGATGGAAAATTACCCTGCCCAAGTACTATCGGGAAAGAAAGTGGTCACAGACCACACTGCTACTGGAAAAAATTCAGCATGTTGAGTTAAGTTCTATGCAAAGTTGCTGAATGGAAATGCATTATTGAGCCTTTATTAATGCACTATTTCAGAATTAAGAATAAAAAGACAAAATGGCCAACAATTAAAGCAGATAATTTATTTATCTATCAAGTTAACACAATGGATTTTAACTATTTATTGAAAAATTATGACCACTAATCCTCTGCTAGAATATTTAATTTTTCTCCAAATTTAATGGTGTATAAGGCAGAAACAAACAGGTCCCTTTTCATTTAACATGCCAGCCTTCTCCAATGATAAGTGCAGCATATACTTGTGTACAATGTGCGGTTTGAAGACCAAATTTTTAGGTCATAAAGTAGGGGTGCGTGTTATACATGGGTAACACTTCTATGCAGTTAAAATATAAAATTGAAGTGTACCTACCTCACACCAGATTCTCACTTTTTGAGTGAATCGAGGGGAAAACCATGCTAATTATCAATAATCCAGCTTATACAGATATTAAATAAATGTATCAAACACCTAATTACTTCCTTACAATTGTATTTCCATCCTCTACAAATATTTCACATTTTGATAGCTAATCAGCTGATTGCTGTAGTCTCCTGCAAAATTGCCAGGTAGACTTCCCACAAAACACACATTGAAAACAAAAAACATAGTAAGTACATACATGCAAATTGAAATAATGAATATGTTATATATAACTAAAAATGTAAGTAATTTAAAAGCCATAGAATTCATCTTCCTCAACATCTTTGGCATCAAATAATTACCCGAGGAAGGCGACCTCGATACGCAACGAATTTTAAAATTTCGTACTAAATACTGTCATTAAATTTCTCTAGCCATTTAATATTCTGTAAAATAAGTGTTACCTGTAGTTTGATAAATTAAATTTAAATTGATGTGTTTAAACTTTATTCGAAATTTGGCTTTTAAACCTGAAACGTTTTGCCTTGTAAGCAAATTTCCGCAACTCAGAATTTTCTGATTTAAAAAGTTAATTTTCAGAGACTTTTACATAAAGTTGGATTGACAATATAATTCTAAAATTTAGCTCTTATACCCCTCAAAATCAAGGGTGTGTGTTATACACCATGGGCATCCGCAGGGAGGAAATTGAATTTTTTTAAAGTTATAAGCCTAAAATTGCTATTTTTTGTAACAAATACAGTGAATAAAAAAACACTAGATATGATAAAATGCATTCTAAGAAGCCACACCCATTATCTAAAAAAATAGCAATGGCGCTCTTTCAAAGATTCTTGCCCCCTCCCCCTGGAGAAATTTCTGTGGATGCCCATGTTATACACAGGGTACATGAAAAAATTGGGATTTTTTGACAAAAAGTATGGGTATGTGTTATACACGAGTATATATGGTATTTACTTTAAACCAATTTTGTCAGGCTGTACTGGACAAAAAATATTTGTTATACTTCCTAAGACTAACAATGATGCCATTCTATAAATAACTTTTGAACATCACTACTTGAAGCCATATGTTCTAAATAGACCACAAATACCCCTCAAGAAATGTTTCACTTCACTATGCATCCTGACAAAATCAAAGCAAACTGAAGAAATACCATTTTCCCTTGTTACATGACAACGTTAAAATTCTGAAAAAATATAACAGTTATTCAGCATATGCCAAACATATTCCAAGCATTATATATATATATATATATATATATATATATATATATATATATATATATATTTTAGTGTACCTCCCTTCCTTTCCTTCTTCCCATCCAGATTTTAAGTTCATGCAGTCAATGCTCACACCTAAACACCACCTCCCCTAAAAGTGTCCCATCTCGAGGATGGACTTATCCTATTGTAAAGGTGCCTATAGCGCACTGCCAAGTTATATCGTTTTAGGTATAACTACGATATTATAAACTACAAAAATAAATTCTAAAAAATAGTAACTTTAATATTGTCTAAAAAAGGAAAAAATAATACATTTTCCAGTAGAAAATATTTTAAATTTGGGATTCCATAAATTTTCTAGTTGTAGGTGTAGCAATTTTTGAGCTCACTAGTGATTAAAATTATCGTTCAAGTTTCATGGCAATTCCTCAGTTCATTTCCATGATTTATTCCAATTAGAAAATTTATAGAATCCCCAAGTCAAAGTATCTCATACTGGACATAATTTTATTTTTTCCTTTTCACTGTGTTAACAAAAAAGACATTTTCTATTTTTGAATTTTTAGTTAAGAATCTTTTCGTCAAATAATAAATATTTTCTTAGGATTGAAAATATGAAAGCAGAGTTTGTTCTTCAATTACTTGTGCTGTAATCTTTTTTAAATTTCTGCATTGTTGATGAGCTTGAAAATAATAAAACAATTCATCCACAAGATGCAATGAAATCATCCTATAGAATCTAACAAACCTTCCATTTCAAGTTTTATTTTTCACATTAATGCTTGACAGGCTCTTTCAGCAATACGATACCACTAGTCATTATGGCATCTTTCCAAAACAGGATGATAAAAATGAAAGAAATTCAAGAATGAAAACTTTCAGGCAAACTGCCTTGCATAATTTGAAATACAAGATAGAGCAAACCATGGAAATTAAGTATGTACTTTGGTTTACATTTACCACAATAAAATTTTAAGAGAATTCCTCTTTTCCATATTTTTGAGGCCAAAATTTGTGATACTGCTTACATCAAACTTCCTTCGAGTGAATTATAATATATCTAGAGATGGAAATCACTCAATTCTTCAAGAAAATACCCTCAAAGTAACTCAGTATTCAAATAAATTCTGCGGAGTCTACTATTTATACTTTAATTTAAACAGAAAGTTTAAAGAAATATTGCTGTTTTTTTAAATTACACAAATATTCCACCCTCTTAATGTTTACTTCAAAGGAATAAGCTATTATTTGAATTAAAATGTGAATAATATCTTATGGTATCATATTTAAACATGGAGCAATAAAATACATAGTTGTTATAGAAAAAATATAAATGTTCCCAATAAACTAAATCCAACTAATAGATACAAATACATAACATTTGAGGTGCATAAGGAAACAAGTTTGGCATAAGCCAAAGAATTTTACAGGGTGGCAAATTTCCAACATCTGTTTTTAATAAAGCCAGTGAATTCAGAAAAAAATTAAATGAACATATTTTCCTTAAAAGCTAATACATATGCTATAACTGTTATATCCAATAAAAATAGTTATTTAAGCAGGCTTTCTTTAGCAATCAAAACAGATGGCAATAAAAATTATTATTTCTGATATTCAGATTCAACTAGAAAAAGCATTCAAATACTAGGCTCTCTACACACAATGTTCACGTATATTTATGATAAGAATCAAACTTGCCATTCCATCTACACTAAGATTAATGTATAGCACATCTGAATAGAAATAATTGTACTCGCCGAAGTATTCTCCTTCATCACCCTGTTTCTCCATCTCTTCCTCAAGTTGGCGGGTGAGTTCTTCTATTTTACGTTCTGCTTCAGTTGGACCCTGAAAATAAAATTAATGACAAATTATCTTTACAGAACTGATAGCATAGTTCATAAAAATCAGAATGACTTTGTAAAAAATACTTTCTTACACACTATTCTTTTTCTATTTCTTTTTCTAAGTAAATTTTAAAGAAAAAAGGATATAGAGATAACAGTAAAACATCTCAGTGTAACTCACAATGCCATTATTCATTCTAAGTCTATATGCAAAGCAACATAACATGAAGTGTACTTTTAACTCTGTTATTTGTCAAAAACACCAGAAATATTTTGTAATAATAATGCTTTTCAACTAAGTTCTTTAGATTTCAACTTGTCTCTTGCAGCCTTAAATTATGAATAAATTACAGGTTTAGTATTTTGATTCATCTATAAAATATGCTACTTAGATAATTAATTTCACAATAAAATAAAATAATTTCAACATTTATAGAATTATTTTCATCAATTAATCAGTTACTTTACATAGAAGTGTATTTTAGATGTTGACATGCATTTCAGAGCTCAAAAAATAAAGAGTATATATTTCCAAAATCAAGTGCCTAAAATTTCTTTTGGAATAAAAATTCAACTAAGTTAAAGTAATAGAAGCAGACTCACAATATAATTAGCAATTAACATAACGTACAGATATTAAACTTATGTCACATTAGTAAATTCTTATATAAAAATAAGTAGAAGAAATGCATTTTATGTATCATGTTACTTCTTACCATGGGCCGTGGAGGAGTTACGCTGTATGGAAGCAAAGTCTTGCCACTGATGGCACCCTTCGGTTTCCCTGTAACAGGTGACTGAGATGGAGAGGGTGATGGTGGTGGAGATGGTGTGTGGTGACTTGGTGCAGGAGATGGCTGAGAAAGAGGGCTAGGCACCGTAGCCACAGCAAATGAACTTCCTAAAGGACCAGTCTGTCTTCCTACGGCAACCCCAACTTCAGGGCTGCAAACCTTCTCTCTCGTAGGACCTCCTCCCCTACCAGTTGGTGTACCTGATGTTACATATACTGCACCAGCAACTCCTGTAGAGGTTATGGGCTGTCGAGGAACGCTTCCCATTGGAACATAGTCTTCCCCATTTGCAGCACTATTCTGCTGCATAGGAGTTGCACGATGCAACCCAACAGGCATAGGACCTTGTATACGTCTGGCGGCTTCAGCAGCAACACGGCGACCTTGACCCCAACCCGGATATGGGGGAGGAGGAGCTACTCCGGGGGGATTGGACACCGATGATGACCCAGCAGAAGAATGAGATGGACTACCAAAGTAGTGCTGAGGCCTGCTGTCGATCTTTTGAGCATTCCCTTGAGCTTGCAGACTTCGCATTTCGGTGTAAACTCCTCCGTTGTCAGTCACCCTTTGCTCTGGCCTAGAAACAGCCACTTGAGGTCCGGGTCTTGCTGGCTCGTATTCTCCAATAACTCTCCCCATGTTAAGATTTAAATCCTGAACGTTTTCGTAGACTGGAGGAGCTTCATAAGGGGGTTGATCCCTTTGACCACCACGGCTACGATTGCCCACGGGTACTTGCGGCTGTGCCCTTCGATACTCTGCAAGAGAAGTGGGTGGAAAGGAAGAGGACGCTGAAATTGTATCTCCTGTACCAACTACGCTACCACGAGGGCTGGAATGCTTGGAGTCCTGTGAACCAACACTGGAATGTGCTGGGCTGTGAAGATATGCACCTTGTCCAGGATTACCGCGTCCGTAGTACTCCAAATTTTCGTATACAGGAGAAGGAACGTTACCACCGCTCGAATACATTGGTGCAGCTCCTACCATGCTCGTGCGAGGGCTGCAGGAATGCGAGTCTCGGTTGGAGCTGACAGCACTAGGAGTGGGACTAGCAGTCCCGCCCTTCGCTGAAAATTGCGGCTGTTGCTGCTGATGATGATAATACCTTGAAGGATCTGGCAGTCCATTAGTATTGTACGCTGGAATCCCGGTCGATTGGGCTGTTTTACCGTGGGGATGAGTCTGAGGTGCAACAGCAGCAACCGTTTCCACTTGCTTTGGGGTTGCAAACTTTGAAGCAGCAATTATGTTTCCGCGATCATATATCTTATAATCGGTGGGAGACTCTCTTTGTTTGGTTTTTCCTCGAGGCGAACCTTCTACAACAAGACTTTCGATAGCACCTACGGATCTTTGTTGCGGAATGTGATGTTGTTTTCCGTCATAGGCAGGCGACCTAACTGGTGAACCAAGGGTACTCGATGGAAGTGATCGCGAACCTCCAGATGAATTTACCCCAGCATCATGGCTTGTCACAGAAGCACCCAAGTGAGCACCAATCATTGCATTTGTAGACAGTGATCTACCTTGTCTATCAACAGCCTTTGGAAGAATCCTTCCGTAACCTGACTCAGAAGATGAAGCTAATTGAATGTTTTTCTCATTGATAGAACTTGATTCATCTGATGCACTTAGTCTTAAATAACCGAGTTTCTGGAGGTATAATGGATCTAACCCAGCACTGTTACAATTGGATGATGGTACGCCTATTTCACCTTGATGGTAAGCCGAAGACGGATGATTTTCAAACATGTTCCGATCGTTAGCCCCTCTTGTATTGTCTTTTCTTAAGTCACCTTCATAACCTTCCATGTTTCGCAAAAAGTTCCAATATAATTTAAAAATATATTCTATATAACATCATGCTAAACACTTGAGGATTGCTGGTAATACAAAGGTTCATTAAACAAATTAAAAATTCTGACGACCCCAAATTTGACGAACATTTTCCACTGACACCTGCGACACCACCGCCCCGAAGTATCTTCGAAACGAATCGATTGTTAATCGGTAGGATAGAAGGTTCGATAGGTTCAACTCGTACAACTCTTTCAGTTTAATGCAGATAAGATTTTGAGAATAATTATATCTCAAATATATTAAGTGAAAATTTTTAAATTTTGAAAAAGAGCGTCATTTTTCCATATTTTTTATTTTACAGCTTTCGCCACGAAAAATCTTGGATACACGCTGTACCGTGCTGCTACCTACTGTTAGATCTGTCCGTTAACCTCAAGGGCGTTCTTAAAGAGATGCATAGCGGAGATGGAATCTAATTTTGTCATGGTTTAGAAGAAATTTATTAACATATTTATATATTCAGTTTTTTCTTAGCATCACGCAGAGAATATTGTGTTGATGTTTAGATGTTTTTGGTTTTATCCATAATTAGTTTTTTTAGGTGCCGTTATTTTTAATTATCCCGAAAAAAGTCTTGACGGTCTTGACTTTCAATATTGATAAAACTATAATTTAATCGAGTTGAAGCGTTATCATTATGGTATTGCGTGGATGTATTTGGGAAACTTGGACAGTTTTATCATTTGGTTTAACAAATATTTGTGCTAGATCCCAGAGTTGTATCAATTCCGCCAAAAAGGCAAATTTCCTTATTAAACGGTGATCCTGGAACAAAAATAGATTCGTATTTCTCATCAGTTATTGTTTCTATCTTTGAATAAGAGTAATGTTAACGACTCATATTCGATGAGGAGCGCATATCATACAAGAAGCACTTCACTATTGCAAGTGATTTCCTTAATCCCATTTCCCTCATACTATTTCGGAAAATTTTTCCAAAATTAAAATTCCCAATTTACTTTCATATTTATAAAAGCATTGTTGATAGAAGCCTATATTTTTAATACACACTTTAATTCATTTCACTAGGATCTATCTTGAAATATCTCAATCCTGAGTCGGTTGAAAAAATACTAATGAAAATAATTTGTTACTGAAAACTTGAACATGCACATTTTGCCAAAATCTTCAGCCAAATTCCATGTCATTAACTCACCATTTTTTACTATTACATTCAAATTACTAGCTTGTAATATAAATAAAATTATGTAAACCTCAATGAACTCATTTTTGCTTTTTAAAGTTTCAATACCTAACATTTCTCGTTCAGCTTGAACCATAAATTTTGCTATATCGGAACAACCCATTTTAAAAATTTATTATAATTAATACCCGATTTAACAAAATTTACCCCTATTATATTCATTCAACCAAATGCTACCCATCAACGGGAAAATCTCGACATAATCGTTGGTTAATCCTAATACCCTAAATGTGATCCGGACCCAAGAGATTGTACCGTCAACTCCGAGAATATCGGTCAAATCCAAAGAGGTGACCTCGACGCCACAGGCCACGGAAGTAAAATTTTCTTTCCATTATATTACACTTACTGAGACATGAATTTCCATAATTAGCTGACCTCATAAAACCTCAATGAAGAAAATGCACTATGCATCTGCCGTATGTTACAATATCAACACACGCCAGATTTAAAGGACCCGAACTATATTGGCCTTCATGGACAAAATCTCTTTAATATTTAAGACTTAATATCCCGCAATATTATGAATATCTTTATTCTACATCTTGGATCACGTGTGAACATTACTATCCCTTCCTAAAATGATACGCCATCATTTATAATAATTGAATATTTTTTCGATGGCTAACATTTTCTCCGTAATGTTTTAGGGCGTATTGGAAAAAAGAATTGTGTAAGGGCGTTTATTTTAGTGATACACAAAGTTTCACAAATATATTACATCGGTAATCAAAGAATCTAGATGCGACGAATCACCTGGATATATCAAGAAAAAGGGCTAATTTTGAAAATGTTTGCCGAGCGATGAATCATTCTAACAAAATATGTGCTAAGTAATTGCTTGAGAGATATCAGACCTTTGCGTCAATCACCAGATAAAACGAAATATTTCATAAAGCGCATGTTATGAGTAACTTTTTCAGCACAGCGCAGATTATACAAAAATGTATGCGGTTTTTAAGGAAAGCTGTATTAGTATGCTTGATTAAGACTTTTATACTACATCCAAAGGAATATGAATCTATTTAGAGATAGTCATACCTTGCTTTGCAAGTGGATTCGTTATAGCACAAAATAGGCTTGCACCTACCAGATGTTCAAATAATAAAGGCAACCAACAATTGAGGTGTCCTAACCATTAATGTATTAGAAATTCTGTTTCTTACAGGTTTGTGGATTGTCTTTGGATCTCCATTTAGGGCCGGGGTGTGGCATACCCATGCTATAAAAGAAACCCCAGGATGACACTTTTTATCACTAAATCAATGCTTATTTTCATTATTTTTAAAAGGCGACTTTTTGAATAGAATTTCCTCACTGATTTATTAAGGATTTCATTCATACAAGAAATATTTACAGTTTTGCCTGAATATACGGAAGTTTTTAGTTTTCTAAACCATTTGAAAATTACTGAAGTTCTTGAAAAACTATAAAGATAAAGATTTCATCTGGCGTTGATGCATGAAAACCACAAAGTTTTTCAGGTTAACGGAATATTTTTATTAAAATTACACGTTTTCACATTGTGGAACCTAACCTCATAGATATAATGACCGTTTAGTGTGAAATTTTCAACCTATTGCATAAAGCAAGGTATGGTTGTACTTATGATTAAGTGTTGGCACAAGAGGCAAACATTAAGGAATATTTTTTGGGTACTCACCAGATGCAGAAATGAAAAACTATGAACACAATGTGTGCAACTGAATGAAGTTTTAGATAAAAACTTATATTGTAAATTGCTATACATATTACAAACTTAATAAAACAACTTTTTATTAAACAAGCTCATCAGATACATTAAGTGTAATTCAAGTCCATAGCCTCCCATTTCATCCCTAAGTGAACCACTGGTTGGCACAATTTGAACACAATTTCTTGTCATCGGAAATGTTTCGACATGATTCAGAAATATTGTCATCAATGTGAAAAAACAATAAAGGTAAGGATTTGCTGCATAGAGTAAGACCTGTTCTAACACCAAGGACAGTTTAACAGAAAGATGCAGATAAGTTCAATAAAATGCAATCAATAAAGCAAGGGATATGATAAACACATCTTTATGCAAATTACCATTAAAGAATATGCTAATGAAATGTGGTTTCAAAATCTGTAAAAGTATTAGTACACATGGCTGTTTTCCAAATCAAGGAGTAAACTAAAAGCAGAGGTGCTCCATGGTTTTCAAGTTTTAATTATTTGCTCAGATTCTGCACTGGCACAAATCGTCAACGACATACTGAGCATTTTGACCTACTATTCCATAGAATAAAAAAATAGCACTTTAAGAAAAAAGTAATTTTAAAGTTGAAGAGAGGAGGAAGTGCAGTTCTACCCAATGGCAACACTACTAAAAGCTTCAATACAAAGAAATACTAGGAAAGTGAAAAAAATGGTTTCTAGTCATGAAGTAATGGCAAAACAAAATTCATGGGATATCAACAGAACATACGAGGATCCACTATCTTAGAGGAGAATTATTTGTCATTGCATTGAATACTGCAATAGTAGGGCCAAATTTTATACAAATGTACGTCTGATGGCAAGGACAATCTGGCAAATGACCTTCCATCAAAGATTGTGCCTTAAAAAGCTCACTGATAGTAAAAGTTAAGCCGAACATTCTTCACAAAGCATTATGAAACAGAAGGCAGCAAAATGATTCTTGCAGTAATAAGAGAAACGATGCAGATAAAAAAGATTCTCGAGTCCCCGAGTTCTACTTCAAGAGGTACATTTTAACTTATGCATATTAAATATGATTTCCCTGGAATACCACCCAAGAACGAGGTAGGTTGGAACTTGATAAGTTAAGAAAAATGTTTTCTTGAATGTAATATCATTAATTATTATTAAAATTTAGAATGACTTGTATCATGATTTTTTGTAATTATCAATTTAATGGGATGAATATCTTAAGTCCTGGAGATATGCTTCTGGGCATTTCAAGTTGACCAAGAAAGGGGTGATACAGGTTTCAAAATTTGTAATAATAAAAAATTTTATTTTTTTTCAAACAAATATACAACATGTAACGTCTTGTCTTTCTTAAGTGTAAGCTGTTATTTCCAAATGATACAAATCACTTCAGAATGGGCACAAGAGTGAATTAGCTTAAATGAATATTTTCTTAATGATGAAAAATGTAGCTTATTGAGCTGCACATCAATTGTTCAAACTAAACGCACACCCACTTATTGTCACTGTACACACACACATATGGGATCACCAGCTCCTCACTGAATACATTCACACATCTCACAATTGTGATTCTATTTGACTGAAGGAACATTCCTACTAAGTTCTCCAAATGCCTCAAGTATTGTGGCTTGACAAACTGATTAGTTACAAAAGGATGAAATCAAAACCATGACAATACTGTGACAACACACTTCGCTGGTAACAAAATTTCTTCAGGAATAGCCAATGGCACTTGACTTTTGCATTATTGGAAATCAATTCACACACACCCAATGAACCACCAGTTTAACTTAATCATCACTTCAAGGGCCAAAAGGTCCATTTCATCATATTCTAAAAAATAGTCAATGAACTGGCAGATGGATGTCAAATGATTAAAATTGCAATTCATGCAATAAATGTTATCATCATTAACAGTGATGTATCATAAATACTTTCCGAGGAATATCACTGCGGTCTCCGAGCAGCTGATGGCAATAAAAGCTGCATTGCCGTCATAGCATCTGGGAAAAGGCTATGATAATTTATTAAAGGTACGTATGCGGCAGTTATTACCCGACCTGAAAAACATATATACAAAGATTAAACAAGCAACAACAATATAACTATCAGTGATTTTAAGCATGAATTTAAAAAGCTCTATAATTTAGTCAAGTCTTAACAAGAATAATACTAAAAACTCACGAATATCCAGCATTCATTAAAAATAAGACATTTAAATGGGCAAGTAATAAAACTACCAACCTGCAAACCACCGCCCGTGTAGAGAATTGACGGCAGCAACTGCAGTGGCAATACTAGGACACTTGACATAAACATTGCCTTGCAAAGATGCTCTATCAACATACACATGGAAGACTCCACCATGTTTGTTGCATTCCTCTATTACATCGTCCCGTATCTCTACATCCCAATTTGGATTGGTTTCCCTATAGTAGAAATTTAATGCAACTATGTCAACACAACACATTATATAGGCACAAACTAGGTTCTTGGTTAAAAATTTATACAGGCTACCATCATTAACCTTACCACATAACATTAAACATTACTACTTTTTCATTAAAAAAATTCCTCATGAGTTAGGTAAAAATATATAAGATTAATAGATACATTTTCAGTGAGTAATTTGTAGTACAAAGATTTTTATGAAAAAATATTTAAAATCTCTTACGTGGTGGGGTCAAACATGTTTGCCAACATGAAACATTGTGTTGCTATAGGTGGAGTGGCAGCCTGCGATGGATGACCACCAACTGGGTTCAGGTTTAATGCATTAGCTGCTGCAGGTGGAATCTGCATTCCCGTTCCTTTAGGAGAACAATAAACAAACAATTGATAAAACTTTTTAACCATAAATTAATAAGAACACCTAATAAAATTTCTGAAG
The DNA here is from genome assembly GCA_028673005.1 of Tanypteryx hageni. Classification (NCBI taxonomy): domain Eukaryota; kingdom Metazoa; phylum Arthropoda; class Insecta; order Odonata; family Petaluridae; genus Tanypteryx; species Tanypteryx hageni. The sequence continues at coordinate 86,733,860 of CM054116.1, read as the reverse complement.
AATAGAGACTGAAATGAGGCATACTACAGCATTCCCATTAGTTATAATTTTTCATTAGTCTTAAAAAATAATATCTTAGATTTGTATTATCAACAGAGATGGGAATAAGTTAATGTTCAATTGTTGTCAAGTAAATTTATAAGTTATTTTCATAACAGAAATGTATAACAAATCATCATTCAATTTGTTAAGCCTTTACATTAGTACAAATAAATATGATAAGATTAGAAGAGCTGGTCCTAATTTGAATTAATGAAATCACCACCCAGTATTGGTCACTACACAATAAATGCATAGTTTCACTAACTTTATTTACTCCACTTGACTTAAAGAGGAATAAAAGGGATAATTCAATTATAATAAAAAGTTAATTTATATATTAAGTGCGTTTTGTCAGTGTGTCAGAAAAGACTGATAACATTTCACATTTATCATATGCTAAGGTCTCAGGTCACCACACGATGACAATTTTTTTTATTTGAATGCCCAGCCGATTCGCCTGTCCTACGCACAGTGGGTATCTCAGAGGTAGTGCAATGAATAGCCGGCGAAGGGAGGAAGGAAACCCAGTGCCGGCATTTGCCTGCTCTTACGAAGAACACCAGGGGGGCCAACAGCTTAACGTCCCTTCCAAAGGACGGAACAGCTGAATTTGCACGGTCTCCTCAAACCACACAAACAGGGGGCTGGGCGACTATATTTTGTCCCCGAATAGTTATTGGAAAACACTGATCCATGGTCTGTTAACTACATTATTGTAATTTCATTAAAAGTATTTATACTTATTTTCTGGTTGCAAATATCGCCTAAAACATTAAAATTCTACAAGTATCTCATATAAGCAATTGTTGGAAAACCTAATTTGAAAAGAAGATATTGATAGAAAATATTATTGCCGTGAAATTTTACCATACTACCATCTCTTGGAAATACATGGAACTGGTATAACCTTAAATGTGGGACCATCAGAGATAGTTTAAGTGTTCTCCACCAGGTGCCACTGTAGTATTTTGACATGCATTTTTTTAAATTATACCCATGCACATTCTTGATTTCCATTGCATTACATTAATGTCATAAAAAACATTAAAATAAAAAAGTACAAATATCTAATAGCAGTATTTGTAGCAAAACATAATCTGAACAGAAAATTTTGATAGAAAATATTTATGTCGTGCATCTTTCTATTACTGCCATCTCAGGGCTGAACTTGGAAGTGGTAAAACCTTAAATGCGGGATCATTGGAGATAGTTGAAAAGTTCTCCACCAGGGGGATCTGTAGTGTTTTGGAATACATTTCTAAAAATAAACCCACCCATTGCATTAATTTACTGTGCTGGGTGGAAGTAAGCCCATATCTTATTGATGCTGCAAGCAATGCTGCACTAAGCAGCTAGTTATAATAAAAAGTTAAAATTAGTATACAAGGCTGGAGATTGAGCATACCTATCTCAAAATGAATGGTTCTTTTGCCACAAAGAGAACATGAAATTATTCATAATTAGTCCAGTTAGTTAGAAATAAAAAAACTATGCCAAAGAGAAATAATTAATGCCTAATGCATTATTGCTGCATTTCAGCTGACATTATCATTCATTCAATACATTAAAATGTGAAACGAAATTTCTCATAATCACATAGTTTTAAAATTAGTGTATTGTCCCGAATATGTAAGGCGACCTCGAGTATAATGCAACCCTAAGATTTTTGGAAAGTTTTTCAAGAAAAAACTAAACCTCGAATATAACACAAACCAAAACAACCTTCAGCCAATCTAACACAAGTTCCTTCCCTTCCCCTCTCCTGCATGCAAAAGATTACCCCTGAGGGTAACTTTTCCTTTGGCATCCTTTTAAGACTTAAAATTACATAGAGTCAGTTTTCGCCCGTCGGCCATGACTGCAAGCATAACAGTTATCCTTGATTTCTCATTTCCGGTAGATTTCTCCATCTGGCCTAGCAGATAGTTATGTTTTTTCCATAAGCTTATGACATACCTCTAAGTGATCAACTTCTCACTATAATCACTATGCAGATGTTGAGCTACAGAAGTGAGGCATCATAGAGAAAGGCCTTTTCTATGTGTCATCTATCTACACCAGCCGATGCTTGCTTTGAAATCACCATGGAATTTTTACATTCCCACACCATTTCCAATGCCTTCATCCTTATCACTTCTCAAGTGATGAGAAAACCTTCACTTCGCTTTTCTAAAACAAAGTCGAAAATATGATTCTCGAAGTCTTAAAATCTCCCAGTTGAAGGTCCCCTAAATGCCTTGGTTTGAAATTGCACATTAAAAAATTTCTAATTGCTTCCGCCATAAACGTATGTTTACTTCATGAACATCATACTTTATAGAAGCTTGAATATTATTCGTTTTTTCAACCTCTTGAACTAGGAATTTTAAAATTTGTCAGTTTCGTCCGATTCCTCTGTTAACCTGGGATTTGGAAAAACCTTTTTTCTTAACATGATCAACACCCTTTTTAGGCATGTTTTGCTTCCAGCATAAGTGCCTATTAGCGTCGGTTTGTCCGTCCATCCTCATGTTCGTTCTCGGCTTCTACCAAACTGATTTTTATGAAATTTGATATTAAGGACCTACAGTCAAAGAAAATAAGAAAATCGCAAAAATAAATCACGTACGACAATCAGAGGTGCCACTTTACTGGTGACAAAAAATGAACTTTCCATTATATCTCGTAAATGTAGGGTCAAATTAAAATAATTTTCAAATAGTCTTGTAGAACTAGTAATGTAGAGTATTTCTTTTCCTATATATTTTTATTCTAGGGGTAGCCGTTATCAAGAAAATTAAACAAGAAAGTCGTAATTCACTTTGAACTTAAATTTCTCGCATAGCTACCTAATTGTTGTCAATGTCAATAATCCTATTGGTTACTGAAGTAAATAAGATCTGCTATAATTCCAAAAACATTTAATTCCTTATGCATACATGACAGATTTTGTAAGCAGAAGGATTATCTGATTTTTCTAATATTGGCGAATTCAAATGTAAAATTTGAGAAATTCCGTTCTTGAAGCTAGAAAAGACCAACAAAATGAAATAGGATGTTTGTGTGCCTTTAAAATGGTCCCTATTTGAAGATTATGGGTCAATATTTTGAATTTCTGCGTCCAAAATAAAAGCAGACTGTTCAAAACTCGACTTTTACGTGTGATCTTATGGGAAAATATAATCATGTCCTGGAGTCGAACCAAGGTCGTTTCTGTGGATATTTTTCCACAAATGGTTTTCACTATAAGAGTCAAGCATTTCTACCAAATTTCAATTTCCTACCTACTTGGAAAGTTTGTTAAAAATATCATTACATATACGCGCATGCAACTTGCAACATCCTTACACACATGCGATTATTTTTATAGTATGATAGATTGTAGGACATTCATGTTTTTAAAACATTAATTACTTAAAAACAAGGGCATGGGACAAAACACCAAAACATGTCTGCATATTTTCGATAAATTTTCATTTAGTAAAAGTTTTGTTAACTTCAGCTTCTCAATTTTCGCCACTTCTCCTTGTCAGTAAAAATGCCACTACATAATTAATGACTATGTGTTTGTTGAGTTCATGCAATAAAACTTTGCAGTATGAAGTACATCTTTTGATTTTTGTTAATAGTAAAAAACAACCCACCTTCAGCTAACTTAAACATGAGTTGCAGCCTTCCCGTGGCACCCAAATCTATTCCAGTGCGGTCCAACTCATCACTGTCCAAAATTGATGGGCCAGATGCTGAATCAGATCGTTCCGTCACATGGCCTACCTTCATGGGACGCCCTGCCAACTCAAAGCCATTCAATTGCTCCAATGCCTTTTTAGCATCTTCAGCATCATGGAACTGAAACATGAAATTATGGTAATTAATTATTTCAAGCAGGTTTCTGTCCTCTATAAAAATGGCTACTTATTAAAGCGGCGACTTGAGGCACTATTAAAAGAAATTCTAACATATGAGCACTAAATTATAGTTTCTTTCACAGAAAAGAATTACAACATAATTTAAGGTTATAATCGCTAAACATTTTTGATGAATTGAAAGCTTACACAATTTCTCAGAAACGGAATGCAATAAGAGCCCATAACCATTAAAGCAGATACATTATTTAATTGAAACAATGAATGAGAAATCTTCCACAAATGTCCCATTAGCTCATCAAAAAATAAATGAAATGACAGGTACATTAATAAATAACCACGCTAACAATAACATTTATATACACCAAATGATGGGAATAGATTTTCTTTCACAAGCAGTCAACCTAAATTAAAAACACTTTAAAATCCCATCATTTATGTAAATAGCATTTCGTACATTTCATGAAAGAGTTGGCAGTTCTTGTAAGTAATCAGTTACAAAGGCTGTCATAAAGACCTAGAAAATAAATAAAAGAGGAGTTACCAATTCCGTAAATTTCCTAAATGCTTCAATACAAAAATGAGTTCTATAAATCTTAAAGCTTACCTAAACACACAACCTGGAAAGTGTAAGCTAAGCAACCCAAAATTTTAAATGTCATAGTAAAATGAAAGGAATTGGCTACAGAGGCGGCAATTAAGACCTAGAAAAATAAATAATTTATCAGTTAGCAACCTTGACATTACCAAACTCATTTTTACTTGTTTTTGTAACCAAAGATTCTTAGCAAAATTCTGTCCAATTAATTCACTCAACACTATAATTAAATCAACCTTCAAGTGGCTAATAAAATTTAAAAGCTCTTGTTGAAAACTCACTGTGATAAAACCATATCCTTTAGATCTGCCTGTTTCTGGGTCCATTATTAATTGAATGTTGTCAATCTTGCCAAAAGGTTCAAAAATCCCACGAAGCATGTCCTCTGTTATGTTGAAATGAAGAGAACCAACATATAGCCTCATGGGACCGCCTCCACCGACACCTACTCCAGCACCACCTAGACCACCACCGAGACCTCCTAGTACAGATGCACCAAGTCCTCCAACGACACCAAGTCCCCCAGCACCCACTCCCTTCTGTGCAGCAGCTGCTGCAGCTGAGGCAGAAGAACCACCTACTGTGCTACTTCCAGCTCTGTTTTTCTCTGCTTGGGTGTGCTGAACTATTATAGGTATCCCAAGGAGTTTTTGACCACTGAGGCCCATAGCCTACAAAAAAATTGACAAGCCATCAAGGTGAATTAATCAACTTTATATCTCCCAAGGGTTACAGATACTTAACATACTTTCTTCAATTTCAGTTTACTTACCAAAGGCACAGCATCTGGATCCTTGAACTCTACATAGGCTATTCCTTTGAAGCGGCGTGTTTTATTACAAGTTATAAGTCTAACATCTCTAACCTGTGTGGGATAAAGAAAGAATTAATTTAGTTATCCATAAATAGGAAAATACTCGATTAACCCAAAAGGAAGATGAGGTTTTTTTCCAAAAATTTTGGCAAAAAAATTAGGGATTATCTTAAAATCGGGTAGAAAGTTTTAAACACCCCACAGGTCATCCTCACGCCAATTCTGTCCTGAAAATGCATTTATTTATATATACAGTAAAACCTCTCATTAACGAATATCAAGGGACCCAATTTTTCGTCTATTCGTTATTCGGAAATTCGTTGATCGGAGGTTATTGGGCGTTAAATAACTTCAGGGGCACATTGCCTGTTAGATTATACGGGAGCAACAGGGCTATCCAAATGAATGCATATGCTCAGAAACGGAGTAACTCTACTAAATTATGCCCATTACATCTTTTCAGGAAAAAGTATCACATAAGTGGATGATATTCAAAACGCGCCCTCAATGTTTAATAATCGGCCATATTGATTTGAAGCTCCGACGATACAATGCTTTCTTATGGGAAAAAGGGCCACTTTCATTCATCTCATTTTGCAATGTTAGACAGTGGCAAGCACCAAATAACTCGGAAATGCAATGTTATTTTTTCTAGCATTGATTGGCAGGTTCTGCACGAAAACATCCTCTGCAATTTTTTATTATGCGACTTTTTTCGAGGTTGCAATGCGTGATACTCGCTGAGCCTTATCCTAAAGCATCTGTTGAGTCGCTAAGTTTATAAAAAATATTGACAGCAACGCCACTTCTTAACACCAATTAATAAACTAGTATTTAACCACCACGGCACGGGTTGCAAATATTTCAAAAAGAAATGAATGAAAGCAGCATTTTCCTCATAAGAAAGCACTAACTGTCATTGGCACTCCAAATTAAGACTCCAATCAATATTTTTCACTAACCTTCTTAACAACACTCCAGCTCCGTCTCTGACGAATAAATTAACTATCACAAAAAAGTGTATAGGAACCACCTCACCACGATACATACCTCATTGCTACGATCTTTCGTTAAAATTCCCTTTAAATGGATTAGGGGATTAATTTAATCGGGAATGATTTCAAATACAACACTTTTTTAAAAGATCTATTTAAAATACATCAACATTTTATAATAAACGAATCTATTTTTTTGTTTCAAATTCTTTGTGAATTCTCGGGAAACGGCAGACTCCACTTCCCTAAAAGCATGCATAGCAGCATCACTACAACTCTCGGACGTGATTGTCACTGGCGCGAGAATGCCGGAAACACAGGAAATACGTCATCATGATAGAAAACGTGCTATGATTGGCTTGTTGTAAGCTTAATGCTAATTGGCGCATTGGCGACTGTTTTCAATCGTTTTCTGTACGTAAAAAAATGTTTAGCGAGCAAAATTTCGTTCTAAAGAGGTAAATATAAACGGAAGTGACGTCTTTTTCTTTCGTTGTTCAGAAGTTTTCGTAGTACGGAAGTTCGTAGTAAAGAGGTTATAATTAGGGATTTTGTATACAAGTTTGGCGGGACCCCGTCAATTGTTCGTTATTCGGAGGTCTTCGCTATAAAGGGGTTCGTAAGGTAGAGGTTTTACTGTACTCAACGCATTACATTTAATTTATTAATAATTTATTAGGCATTCTTTACCAGTGAAGCAGTAGTAGTGGAATGCCTTATGGGCACGTCACCTCTGCCCGCCCGTATGTTTTATCTCTGAAACTACCGGGTGGATTTTAATAAGTATTAGCGATCCTTACTTAAATTTTTTGTCAAATTGTGATATTGAAGTGCATCCATCTATTAGAACTTCCATTTGATGTAGGCACTTAAATAAACCTATACTTGTATCTCGTAAAATGGCATCTGTCAAGCAAAAATTAAATACTACAGTAAAACTTCGCCGAACGCGGCTTCCTGCAACGCGGATTCAAATTTACGCGGTACTCAAATGCGTGATGAGCTTCACCGACCGCGGGAAGTGATTCACTTTTACGCGATTTCCTTGAATGACCATTTTCAATAAAAGGTTTGCCCTGAAAAGATCATTAGTAAGAAAAAATTCGTACTACGATTATAGTGTCTGTCGGCACCCAATAAAAAATCATTCAGCGCTTTTAACTTTTATTTATCTTCAACTCCAACCTGGAGATGAGGTTCCTTTTTTCAGTTTTTTCACGTCACGTGAGACTTAGCACTTAACTACCGTCGTTAAAAAGAAGTCGCATAAGTAATGCCGATGGATCTCTTAGCCCCCAGGAATATTTCTGCTGGAAATATCTTTTCTCCCCGAAGATGCAATGCACATAAAACTCACTGCAGAGGTTGCCAAGGCTGAATCACTAAGGTATTGACGAGATGAATTCTGGAAAGTCAGCATCCAGCGAGATATCCCATGTTTTGATCTACGGCGATAGACATTCGAGAAAACCAAAGCTCAATGGGAAGGAAGGAGGGGAAGGGGAATGCAACGGGGAATCGCTTGCCTCGGCTGTGACTTGGAGCGTGGCATAAGTCAAGCGTGTTTGCTCTTGTGTGTTGCGAAGTGTTTCGTATTAATTAATTATAGTTTTTTAATTGTAAGCCTGTGGATTACAGGCGGACTCTGGTTGGGGGGGGGGGGAAGGTCGGTGGCGATGAGTCTCGAGTGCTACTTAGACGTACACGTGGAGGTTCCGCCTTGGGGTTAGGTTCGTAGGAATGAATGAGTTACATTGTTGCGCATGAGACGTCTGGCGCGGTCGCGAGATGTGGAGTGGGGAAGCTTGGGGAGTCCCGAGCGCTAGACGGACATGCGGCGGTTCCGTAAGAAACTTTTGTTGATTTGTTTTATGAGCTGCAAACTTCCCCCCCTATATCAGTGCATATAGCTCGTGAGTGTATGTTTTTTGTGTTTTCTTTTTATTTTAAGAATACGTTAAACGACCGGTTCAGCTCTCCTTTAATGGTGCTGTACTCGTATGGATACTCTCTCTCTTTTCTTCGTTTTGACGCGCTGTCCATATTTTTTTAAACGCAATACTACTGTATATAATTAGTTGTTGCGATGTTTATAATATTTCTTTCAAGGAAATATAAGCAAACTATGTCATTATTATTGAAAAAACGCCTTCAAGGAGTACATTTTTCCGAACTCGGAACGGAACCCTTTTATTCCCATAAGACTAATGATTCCTCCAACGCTGATTCGAGCAACGCGACACCCTTGTAGAACCTAACCCCCGTGTTCGGCGAAGTTTTACTGTATATTTTTCTCTCCCATGCTCTTACATGATTTGTAAGGTATCAAGGTGGAAAACCAGTATCATGAGAAATCATTCAAATGAAAGCTCATGAATTAGTATGATCACTAAATATCCCATGGCAAGAATTCAAGGCTAGCAATAGTTAGTAGGTACAGATGATGTGTCATAATGGTTACTGCCTGAGACAAAGAACTCTTTGCCAATGTTTACCTTCTGACTACACGGACAAAGTTATTGTTTTCCAGAAGGATGTAAATTTATAATTACCTTCTGAGCCAAATGGGTAATACAGATGAGGAACCTATTTATTTTGACACACTATCCATTTACATAATTAATGAAAAAGAGCAAAAAAGTCATTATAAAAACTTAAGGCAATGAAAAAATGCACATTACTGCAATGTTTGCAGTGTTAGCGGATGGCACAAAGTTATCACCATATGTTTCTTCAAAGCTTTTTTCCTGAACAGACTTTTTTATTGTGGTCATCTTAAATTCGAAGTAATCGTCCTTTCAGGTAAAACATGTATATATACCCGAAGAAAATTACTCATAATAATTAATTTTAATATTTATCCATCTAAAAGTAATTCAAATAAAAAAATAAGAAACCAAAAGCATATTACACTACCTTTTTGAACTTCGCGAATAATTGGTTCTGGAAAACTGATGCGAAATGCAAATTCGCCAAGTGCAAGTCTTATTTTTCCCATAAGATGCAATGTAAAAATAGGAGTATGGTTCTGAGTCAACCTAAAAAATTTCACTTTTTATCATAAATAATGCAGTTTAACAGAAAATAAAAGAAAATGTAACAGCAAATGAAAACCTAGCATCATAAAGTGAAAAAAATTCTTTTGATTACAGTGGAACTTCCATAACTCAAATGTCTATAACTTGAATTTTCCACAACTCAAAGTGAATGAATTTAACTGGGCAAAATTCCTACAAGAAAAATGTATTTCCATAAGTGGAATTTTCTATAACTCAAATATTTTTTGTTTCCCTTTAAGTTTGATTTATGGAAGTTACACTGTACTTTCAAAACACATAATAGCGATAACATTTCTTTTGGCAATTGTGCAGTTAACCCCCAGCACATTTTTGCATGCGATTTTCGATCTTCTTTTGTTCATTCCAAGGATTCAAAAGGTGTAACTACTATAAAATGGAATTTTGAATATGTGATACATGGATGTTCTTAGGTTCTGAAACAAACATTTCCAAGCCACAAAAAAAAACACGAGCATCAAAAAGTGGTAACATTTATTTTATTAATTGTTTGAAGTGTGTAACAGAAAATCAAAACTTAGCGTAAGCAAGTGATAAAATTTCTTTTAATTGTTCAAAATATATCACAAAAAAATGAAGCATTAAAGTGATAACATTTTCTTTAGTAATCGCATTCAAAATACGCGGCAGAAAATCTTACGTTTACAAGATGATAGTAATTCTTAGATTTACATTAAAAATTCTTAATAAAAAATGAAACCTTAGCAAAACAATAACATTTCCTTAAATTATGTTTAAAATATCTACAAAGATAATAGCAAATGCAAACCTTACATTCCAAAATGGTGTTTGTTTAAATTTTAAACTAAAGTTTCATCATCGAATATACCAGTGTAGGCAGTCAAGTTCAAACTGAGTTACAAAATAGTTAAGTTACGAGATAACACGTTTATTTCGAAAACTGCTAATAATGAGCAATATAAATATAATAAGTCCTTTTCTATGGCGCTAAAGTTTAAACTGAACTTTGAAACAAAAAAGTAGAGGGAGTTCACGCTTGTTGTCATCGCAAACGCATGATGCAAAATGAAAATAATCGATAAATAAGTATTCATTTTATACTCAAATGTAAAAGTTATATTAAATAAAATGTGAATATGCTCTATAAAGATGCAGGAAAAAATAATATTCTTCACAACTAAGGCATTTTCTAAAATTTTGCCATAGGCACCTTGTCTCCCAGGTATACTCCTGCTCATGCCCAAAATATTGGTGTTTGATTTGCTGCAAATAACGTAATCGCTTATCATATTTTTTGGCTTTACTTGCTTATATGACTGACCATCCATTAGACCAAGTAAAAACCTGACTGACATAGCAAAGATGTATGCTAAAAGACCAGAAAGGATTAAGAAATCAAGTGTTGTGTTTCGTGCAAGGAAGAAAGGAGTAATACTAACTTTTCCAACAGCTGAGAAAAATTCTTCAAGATCCCTTCCCCTCACCCGGGCTGAAAGCTGCATACAAAAAACAGTTCTTGCATCTCGCTCCTCAGGGGACAACTCATCTGGACGTCTAGAATAAACAGAGGCAATTATGATTTCTGGTTAAATAATGAACAAACTTTTGATTAAAATTTGAACTATTTCATTTATCGACTAGAGAAACTAAAATTAACTAAAACATTATTTTAAACTGTAGCAAAATTCCAATCTAAACAACTGCCAAAAATGTAAGTTTCTGCAACTTGAAATAACACATGCACTACTACAGCTCGCTTACAAGCAAAATTTTCATTATTACATAAAAATTCTTATAATAGAAAACAAAATAGAAACTATATTTTCATACTTAACATCAGTTTTATCAAGACAAAGACTGGACTAACCCAATGGGAGAGGGAGAACCTTTGCGATGATGACCAAACCTCTCACGGCGAGAGGGACCATGAGGTGAGGCATGACGGTGATGCCGACGTTCCTTACTTCTACTACGGGAATGCCTCCCTGAACGTTCCCTCTCTCTGCTTTTCCGCCTCTTCCCCTCTCTTTCCTTATCACGGCTCACCCCTCGCTTTTTATCCTTTTCCCCTTCCTTCTCTTTTCTGCGCTCTCGACTACGGCTCCTTGGTCTCTTCTCCTTATCCCTTCCCTTATCCTCTTTACGACTGGATTTCTCACCACGATCCCTGGATCGGCTGCGACTCCGGTGCTTGCTCTTCCTGCAAGAATTGATACAGAAAATAATTAACTTGAAATTCGGATTCGATATAAGTTACATAAAAAATCATGATATGATACTGCCAAAACATCAATTAAAACACTTAGAGAATCCTGATAGATCTCTCAACTTACCCCGAGGATTTGTGCGAAGAAACTCCATTCTCCCTCGGCTTCGCAGGCGCCTCCTCCTACAAACAGCAGAAATGTTGATAACGGACGGCACCATCGATCGGGAGTAGTAGGAAGGAGCAGAGGGAGGCAAGGAAGCAAAGAAAAGGTTGGGAGGCAGGGGGGGAATAAAAAAAGAGAAAAAAGTTGGGAATCCATAATTAATTTACTGGCCACAACATTAACAGCCAAAACCATTGGATGAAAACAATGTAATCCAATTGAGAGAGTACAAGTGGGAGATCATACAAGGGCAAGCAAAAAGAGTTTTGTTTTTCCTGTCTCTTGCTTAATATTTAAAGATTTGTTTTGTGCTATGAAATAGGACTAAGGCTGAAAATCAGACAAAAAAGGAGATAGATAGGAAAGTAGGTAAAAAAATAAACATTCTACCATACGCAATTTTGTGGTCCATGTTAGTCTTCATAAATCAGCCGCCTGAAAAAACTGCCAATCTGACACACATCCACTCACTCATCTCACAAACCAGACACTCACGGAAGCCTCAACACAATGTTCTCTTTCGCAGGGAATGAAAATTTGGAGAGGCAGGAAATGGATAGGTTGAGGAAGCAGTAATCAAAGGACGGATTGGTTGGTGTTCCTTTATTGAAGGGACAAATTTTATCCCTCCTTGCATCAATTAATCTGACATCTGTGGATCCAAGGATACTTACCCTCTTATGAGTTATGTGTCCTGACAGGGTGTCCCATTACCTAGCCATCACACCACTTTTTTCTGCAAAGATACAGCATGAAAAATTTTTCATGACTGGAACTCTCCATTTCGAAAGTTGGGGGAGGTATTCATCTTTCAGACCTACATGACAAATAATTTTAGTCTAAAATGGCCAGTGAGCAAACAGACAAAGCTACACAAAATGTGAGCTGTAGTAAGTGAGGGAGCGCAAGCAATTCTAGCTCATTGCAGTTAAATATTATTACAATTCAAGGGAGATTGTAATTGGGAAAGCAGCCTCATTAGAGGAAAGGACTTCATTCTTTTTAACAGATGAAAGGATTTGAAGAAATGATATTGCAAGATATAAAAAGAATGAAATTTAATGATTATTTCAAAATAACATACCAAAGAAAAATATCGTCAAATATGAACTTTGATTTGAAATTGCAAAACATGACAATTCAAACAAATATTTTGAAGACATAAAGTTGTCTTCCAGCATAGTAAACGACCTGAGATATCAACATAACAATTATATTGAGGGAATTACTTAACACCATATGAAGTTTTACAAGGAATCTGAGAAAATGGCTCTTAATCATGCTATTACAATTTCCTAAGAGTAGTATAATGAAAGCTGCATATTAAGCCATGCCTCCATGATTGGCACTTAAAGAGACTTTATTCTGCAATCATGCATTTTCATGTAAGAGTTTCATTACTTTAACAGTACATGCACCATTTACACACATTATCTCACAGATTGTTAGGATCGAATGTTATTACCTTAAGTGTGTCTATTCAATATTTCCTTGATTACAGCAACGAGTTTTACCAATTCTACAATGTTTTCATGAGCCATAATTTATGTATTTTAGTAATGAAATCGAAAATGTTAATCCCATAAACAATTTCAGCTTTAACCTTAATAAAAAAAAACTGCCATGGTGCATAAGAATGGTGTTGTTTATTTAAACATTTATGATTTTTTGGTGTCACATGTTTGTACAAAGTTTATCTCAAACTCATCATTTGATCCTAGAGAGAAATATGCCAAAACAGTAAAAAATATTTTCCTTTGAATTTTGATGTATATGCAATATTCATGAAAGTAACGGTTATGGTAAAAATGCATTTTAATTACCATGGCCCTAAATTACGCATTGCTTCATTGCATTTAATTAGACCCAAGTGATTTAAACCATCACCTGAGGAAAGGAAGGGGAGCCTAATATATGGATACCAAGTACCAAAATGAATACAACCACCCTTTTGAATCATACAACCACACACTCGCAGGATCAGCTGAAAGATAATACGGCAAATAAGTGTAGTCGACAGATGAAAGGATATTTACTACGAATACCATCAATTCTATCACTCACTCTCTCACTCATAACCTGCCATACAATGCACAAGCATACAAAAACACAATTCGACATTTCTTGGCGCAAATTAACACCTGGGGCTTTTATGCATCATCATCAGTCTCGTTTTGTTTTTTAAAGGGCAACGGCTGCCCTCACCCTTCAGGCCCTACATCCATGGCATTCTTCATGAGAGCCCTTTTCCGTTGGGTGTCTCTTGGGCTTTAGAGTTTGTCCCTTGCAAACCCATCTCTGGGGGATCCTGAGACAATAGAAGGGGACAGATTCAGAACCACGGCAATTAGAATTGCAAACAAAAAAGGGTACCATGAACATACAAACTTCCAAAGCCAGAAAGAAACCTAATAGTGAATTACCATATGAATGATGTATAGAGATTTAAGGGGAAAGCCTTCTTTATAAGAGGCTTATTAATTTGTTATTTCTAATATTGAAATATAAAACCTTCCCAAAACAATATGGAGGAATGCTCTTGATCAATGATACAAGTTCATGGACCCTCTAAAGCTAAATTTACTTAGGACTGAAAAAAATATACATTAAGAACAACTCTTCTAGACTAGGTGGCAAAATAAGAAGTGAGCAAGGGTAAAAATCTAGTAATTGTCTTTTGGTCGCACAATAGAGAGCGCTGACTGCAAATACAGTACCAAACAAAGATACTGGTATGTGTACTACCTCTGTGCAGATGCTGGAACTGTAGCTAGGTCTGAGCTGGATGCAACAAGCTGTGACATGTAAGGGTCTACAAGATACAGAAATGGGGATACCATATCAGACAGGTATATGACTGCTCTGAAGAAATAATTACACTCTTCATTAGACATATCAGCTAGTTTTTACACTCATAAAATTAAGGATAAATTTTCAATTTAAAATGAGTTTTAATTTCAATCCTCTGGACCAAGGACCATAGTCTCAAGAACCATGTGAAAGGGGCGTAGATGTAAAATACAAAAGTTATTTACACAGTAATGCTAAAATTACTTACTCCCTTTCTGTAAGGTGCTTCTAGTAGTGCTTCCACATCAAGGTCCTCAGCCATGTCTGTAAAATTTAGAAAATTAACAATAACTAACAAGCAAAAATTTTTATTAGAATGCTTTTGCCAAAGTAATAAGCTACTAAAGCAATGGAATATAAGAAATTTTAACACTTGAACTTTTTTATAAATTTTCTGGCTTAAGGCCTCACTAGTAGGGATGAGCTATTAATCAGGCTGGGCCTGAGATACTCGTGAGCTGTGTGGCTCTCCAAAGTGCGATAATCTAGGTGTTTCTTAACTGTTTTCATTCCATGGCACACTTAAACAAATAAAAAACACTGGCAGACAACTGCCCTAATTTTTCAGTGTAGTTCTCCCACTTCTCTCAAAATTCCACGGCACACCAGTTCATGCCTGATGGCACACTGATCTAGTGAGTACTTGACCAATAAACTATCTTTACATTGTTTTCAATGTAGAAAGATGTTAGCTAACAATATATGTAACTTAGGGGCAGTAAATCAATGGCCTTTCTTAAAATTTTCAAGGCCAGTATTAAAATTTTTAGTGACCAGTAAAAAAAATTAACATTTGTTATTTGTTTAAGTGGCTTCTTAAAATTATCTGAAGATGCTGAAATATACTCTTGCCTGGGCACTAAAATACTTCCATCCTATCTCATAGGACATTATATATATATATATATATATATATTGTTACTGCCTTTCCTTTTCCTTAAGTTAATATATATACACACACACACGAGTAGTCGGGGCTTGCAAACTGCAAGCGCTTAAAAAAATCACCATACACCAAGATCTAAACTCGTAAATAAACCAATGTTATCTCCAGGGCAACAGCACTTCAGCCACATGGAGCCTATATGTATTTGATAATAAATTCCATGAGTTATAGCAAAATATTTGTAATTTTCCGCAAAATTTAGGCAACTATCTGTAATTTCCAAATTCTTTGGCAATCAGCTCATGTCCAAGTTTTCGTATTTCAAGTTGAGTGACTCAGATCGCACTGCATTAGCAATAACAATAATAATCATTCAGACAATATCCTATACATTAAAAATTATTATATTTTTTGTTAAGATTATGCTATCATCCATGCCTTTAGCACATATTTGGATAAAAACAATTGCGAAATAGGTATGACACCATTATATTTAACAATTGAAGAGTTCAAATTTCTAGAAAAACTACAAAACAACATTAAAATATTTTTCACATTTTACTGTCACTGCTATCAGGGTTGCTTCTCCTATTGTGATCCCTTATAGCCCTGGAGAAAAACAAACCTATTCGCTCCTTCCTACTGTCGATAACCCAAATTTAATCATCATGTTTGTGCTTTCAGTAGTACGTGAGATTTGCAATTATCTATGATACCCTCAACCACAGTGTGTGATGCAATTATTGTTTTGGATACAGTAAAATCTTACATATTATCGGAAGAAAATACTGATGATGATGTTTTCATAATATTTCTGATATTGAAAATTAGAATAAGTTAACTTATATGCTTATGAGAATAAACTTGATGTTAATTCGATTAAAGAAAAATGAAAAATATATTTCTGTAACTCGAATAATTTTTGCTTTCTCTTGAGATTCGAGTTAAAGAAGTTCCACTGTATATATACAAATAAAAAAAAACATTTTCATGACTTGAATTTTCTATTACTCGAATAATTATTACTTTTCCTTGAGATTCGAGTTATGGAAGTTCAACTGTAATTCGTTATGACATCATTAATTTCCATTAAAAGCATTAAATCACTGCAATTGTAAGGTATAATATCAGATCCCTTTAAAAGCATTGAGGTCCTTGCCATAGTATTTCAAGATATTCATTGTTGAAAAGAGGAAAATTTTCACACTCTTTTCCGATTAAAAGCAGATATTTACACTAATTTGGTAGGTATTTGAATTCTGCTTTCAAAAATTAAGAACTTTGTTCTTTCAGATAGACAACAGTTCTTTACCTGAATTCGTATTTTAACCCTCTCCCGGCCTAAACGCTCGAAAGCATTCGAGATCAAATGACCACTTCTGACCTAAACGCTCGAAAGCGTCCATCTTTTTTAATTCCTATTACCCTCTGCAGGAGTACTTTGTTACTGCAGGTAACATGAAGTGATGCACGTAATGTGTAATTTTGTAAAATAATTGGGTCAAAATTGGCTAATCGAGGTATTTAAAATGGGTCGGGAGAGGGTTAAAGTAATTTAAAAATGGATTTTTAGATAGTCTTAGACAATATATATATATATATATATATATATATATATATATATATATATATATATATATATATATATATATATCAATATATAATAGATATCCCTTCCAACTGCCTCAAAGTTGGCAGAAGGGTGCAAATGGAGGCTAAAGGGCAAAGCACAGTGGTGTCCTTGGACACTGGTAGGTTCAACCATGCTGTGAAGTCTTTCTGCAATAACTCCGGCAAAAGTGAAAGAGGAACTCACCAGTCTACTCTGTGCCAGCATGGTGTTTTATGATCTGAACCCCACCTATGATGTACAATCTTAAAAAATGGCCCTCATCCTACAGAGGCTGGATTGTCCCTGACCATGTCAATGGTCAGGATCAACGCATTAAGGCCGAGATAGCTAAAAATCCCCAGAGGTTAAACACCCAGTGCCACTCTTTCTCATCCTTACCTGATTTCTTTAACGTAAACCTAACTACCTTCAATTGCCAGACTTCGTCCAACAAAGACAAACTTCAGGAGCTTCAAGAAGAACTGGAGAATATCAAGAGGGACATTTTAGGGCTTAGTGAGAAAACGAGAAGGCCTGCTGGAACTGAAGAATGGAGATCGTTTTTATTATGGGGGAACTGACACAAGAAGAACAGCAGGAATTGGATTCATCATCAACAAAAAATTGAAAAGCAACATCGTGGAAATAGAAAGGTCATCTGAGTGAGCAGCTAGACTAGTGATTCAAATAAACAAGTAAATGCATAAAAATGAATTTTTATAACCAAGTTTTATATAGCTAATACTTTAATATGAATAATCTTTATAATATAATTATGATAACCTTTCAGCTTGCATGGGCGTAAAAATTTGCAAAAGTGTCTACCTACCAGCTGTTGAGTGATATGGGGATCTCTCTATTTAATCTTTTTACAGTTGAGAGAATGGCAGACAGAAGTATAGAACTCAGTGGAAAACATAAGAATGTTTGGTATATAAGTAGTAAGAAGTTTGATGGTATCTTTTGTTTCATTAATGTAAATGCTAACTTATCCATTCATATTGCTTAAAATCAACGAAAATATACAGCTAGTTCAGAGTAATTCAGCTTTAGATACTAGTAGGAGTGAAATTGTTGAATATTTCATATTTTAGTCACCTAACTTAAATGACAAAAATAATAAATTGTTCTTTTCCTACCATCACATCAACCATCCATATAAAACACTGTATAAATATAGTTATCTGAAGGATTGCTACGCTACAACACAACACTTAAAAATGTTTCATTGAAATTTGTTCAAATTAACATCCTTTACAACCTATCTTAAATAGTGAATAAAGACAAAAAGTATTTAAGATAAATAAAAACAACTATTAGCAGAAATATCCCTTCAAAAAACGTTGGAATTCTCGTATCAATACCAATTAAAAGAAAGAGACTTCTATTAAATATTACAGCATTAACAATGACAATAGTTTGTTTAATCTTGTTGCTATGATGAATGCTTGTCTATCTTCCCACGTGAATTCAAATACACATTTATCGCAACACGAAGGTAAGGATCTGGTGGCTGAGTTGACTAAAGCACTAGTCTTACGCGATGGCAACGTGAGGTGGTTCGAACCCTGCAAGCAGCTTTGGATTTTTTTTCAGATTAGACGGGTCCAAAACATAGACATATATATAAAGCGAAGTTAAAATACATGTTGGTTATAAGAGGTATCAACTGCAAATAGTCGAAGATTACATGCCAACTTCAACATACTTGGATGAGGAAGATTTCTACCAAGAAATTGGAAAACTGCGTGACAAAGGAAGCTGCCATCTAAAAGTGGTCATGGATATTTCAACGCGAAGATAGGATAATGAAAGGAAGATGCCAGTGCAGTTGGAAAATGAGGTTATGGAGACAGAAACAAACGAGGAGACTGACTTGAATACTTTGCCGAATGTTCCAGCCTCTACATAATCACAATGACATAAAAAATGAAATTGAGTACATACTAGTCAATAAAAAGCATGCGATAGAAGACTGTTGTCCTCCACCAGTTTAAAACTGGAAGCGACCACTGATTGGTACAATGCAGAATACAGTTCAATTCAAAGTTGGAAAGACAAAAGCTTGTAAAGAAGCCTAAGACTATTAAGAACACATGAGTGTTAAAAGAATGCAAGGAAGAATTTCAGCTTGAACTTCAAAATCGATTCCATTTACTAGAAGGCCAAGATGCTGGATAAAAGTTAATCGAGATATTTAGAGAAACTAGAAATAGACGTAAGTGTTGAAGTTGAGCCAGATTAAAAGTTATCTGAGAAAACTAGACTGCTGATGAAGAAAAGGGAAGTGAAAATGACTAATGGTCCTAAGGAAATGATCCACTTCACAGAATAAAGAAAACTATAAATAAGTCCATCAAAGAAAATGTGAAGAAATATAATCACGAACTAATCGAAAAAACCATAGAAAACAATAAAGATAAAAGAAAATGAAGCAACACCTCTCGATTGGTAAGAGACAGCTGGTGGCAATGATGCGAGAAGATGGTTTGATTACCCATACAAAACTGTATGAAGATGCATTTACACATGAAGAAATATGCCCACCAAAGAGGTTCCAGATATTCTTCCAGAAGAAATGAGACATGCAATCAAAAGCATGAAGAACAGAAATGCATCTGGATTTGACGGCATCAGAGCAGAAATATTCAAGGCAACAAATAATGGTATGGACAAGATCCTCTCCAAGATTTATACATCTTGCTAAAGGAAGAGGAATATACCAGAGTCGTGGAACCACGCAAGAATCATCCTTTTGCACAAGAAAGGTTCCAAGGAAGATTTGAATAATTATTGACAATCAACCTGATCCTGGCAGTCTACGAAGTATTCACAAAGATTCTCACTATGTGCCTTCAAAAGCATCTTGGTTTTGCCTAACCCAGAGAATATACTGGATTTTGTAGTGGATATAATATGATGGACTACATTCAAGTCGTCAGAGATATAGACAGTCCTCAACTTACGAATGGGTTATGTTCCTCGAGTTTGTTTGATACTCGAAACAAATATCTCCATAAGGATTAATGTAATACATATATGTGTGTTAGGTTCATAATCCCTACCTGAATTTACTTGAAATTGGTACATAAACAGTAAAAAATTAGAGCTCTAGCGTTCTGAGTGGAACACAACGAGTGGCTTCAGTCAAATTAAACGGTTCTTTGCTGCTTTGAATAGGGGCATACTTTTTCTTCTTTAGATAAGTAAGTTCTTTCAGGCATCTTTTTCTAGAAAAGTCAGGTTTTGTCGACATTAAACACCTGATATTCAGTATATCCACATTCCTTATCCCTCTTACTGCCCCTGAGCCAATGCTGCCAAGAGCCAATTTAGCCGATTCGATGTAGGCTTATTTTTGTTTACACTAACTTATTACTTTAGTGAAAGATGGCATAATTATTCATTCTGAATGATTCCTAATGCTTTCTTCCTACTTTCTTATATAGATGTCTCTGCTAATTACATTTTTATTTGTTTTACTGAAATAATAATCAAGTCACATTTTTTATGCTAATCCCCTGAAAAACAATAGGGCCAACTTTGATAAAGATATATGTGCTGCACAGGTCATTGAATTTCTTGATGGAAATAGTGATACTACTGAAAGTGAATTGCTTAGTGACAGCAGAAGTGATTTGCTGACAGATGATGGTGATGACTTGATATTAATGCTAAACGTGTTTTTTTAATTTTTATTTTTAAATGGAGTGTTTTTATTTGCTTGCAATATGAGCTAATGCAAGAAAACATGAATGAATGCAGACAATGAGCGTCCACAAGCGCACAAATGCAAGAGAACAACGAACATAGATGAATGCTCCTTTGTCAGGTTTGGTCACTGCTTTAGGTTGAGTCATATCTTCCGTCCAAATTTGTAGCAGTTGTTTCATCTCCTCAATAGGGCCAATTCTTTTCTTGGTTATGATCATGTCTTGCATTGGGGTGTATGCCCTCACGTGCACCAAGATCTGTTCCTTGTCCTTCATCATAGCTGCTACCGTAGATCGATTCATGCTGTGCACATTACCAATGAGGGTTGGCATCTCACCTTTTTCATTCCTCCTAATAATAGCCAATTTTAACTAAAATGTCATTGCCCTTCTTTTGTGCGCATGTCTTTCTCTTATCTATTACAAAAGTAAATATAATAAAAGCACACAAAAGTACTAAGCATTCGACTCGATTCAAACTTCTTTGGTGTTAAATGCAATGAAAAAACAAGGGGTACAGTATACAGTATTTTTTACCATGAAATGACTCAAGTTAAATTTTGATATCATGTATTAGCAATATTTAAATGGTAATATATTTTCCCATTACATTTTATACATAACTTTTGTAATGATTATATATATATATATATATATGGATGTCAACAAGGTGTTGGGATGAGGAAACCCAGTGAGCACTCACCAATCAGACGACTTCAGGTTGGCGAGGCCCCGGGGATGTTGAAGCGACATATATATATATATATATATATATATATATATATATATATATATATACAGGGTGTCCCAAAAAGATGTATACACATTGTCTTATAGAATATCGATTCACAGATTATTGTTTGGATGAAAATTATAGTTACTCATTGTTGCATGACATGTAATTAAATGATGACTTCAGTCATAATGAAAAGCAACAATTTAATACCTATAATTCACAACATAATAAAAATGGCGGAGCATCATTTGACTTTCAAGCAAAGAAAAGCAATTTTGAAGTGGTACTGGAAATTTGAGAATGTGTGAGGTTCAAAGACAGTGAAGACATGATTTCAAGACTGAGCCACCAACACGAACCACAATTTCAAGAATTCGTGATAAATTAGAGACATGGTACCATGCAAGACTGAGAGATGTCGAACTTCAACGAATGCAGAAAATTCTGCTATGGTGTTAGAGCAATTTGAACGATCACCAAAAAAGTCTGTAAGACGATGTGCTAATGAGACTGGAATCAGTAAAACGAGTGTACACCAGATTCTAAAAACTGCTAAGTGGAAGTGTTATGTTCCAAGACTGTTACAGAAATTGTCTGAAGATGATTCAGACCGCAGATCTGAGTTCTGTGAATGGTTTAAAATGAAAGTGACTGAGGATGCAAATTTTTTTCACAAGATTGTTTGGTCTGATGAAGCAACATTTAAACTCAATGGTACAGTTAATCAGCATAACTGCGTATACTGGTAATCAGAAAATCCACAAATTCATTTAGGCAAGGCAGTGAATTTACCAGGTCTTACAGTTTGGTGTGGTGTGTCGTCCAGGGGTATTGTAGGGCCATACTTTTTTGAGGGGACTGTTACTAGTACTCACAAGGGAAGCCCACAAGATGTGACACTCGTATCGGATTGAGACTTTGCAGAATGAAAGTATATGCAAAATAGTGGACTCCTATTTCCACCTAGGAGTCAACTCGATGTCATTTATGAGAAAATGCCCTTTGAAAATCACGATCAGAGAGACAACAAAATAATAACGGTAAAAGACCTTTGTTAATTAGCCAAGGGCATTGGTGTAGGGGAAACGAGCTGGATTTTAAATATTTTTGCCGGGGTTCGATTCCCAAAGGGACCAAAATTTTTTCCTCTTGATTTTTTCATTTTTTTGCAATTTCCAGAATATCGCCGATAAAACTTGCACAACATTTTAAAAAAATTTCTTGTACCACAGTTTTAGCAGCAAAATGAACCCCTTCAGTGGTATGCCTGGAAAAGTTCCATGGCTTACTTTCTGGTCCATGCCATCATATCCCGGAACAGTTCTGTGTTGAGCATAGTGCTCAAAGCATTATATCCCGAATGTTTTCCGGGCTGTTTCTATGCAGTTGATGTAGTTCTTTGGCATGGTGGAAGATGGCAGCACCTTAAGGAATCACTTCCACTGACTTTTGTGGTGTTTTTGTGAAGTTTTCATATTTTATATGATAGCACTGTAACCCCAACTTAGTCTATCGCAACATGACTGACAGAAAAGCGAAACGATTGTGTACTGAGGCAATTCATGCCATTTTAGATATCGATAATGAATCAGAAAGTGATCTTAGTATGTCTGAAAGTGATTGTAGTAGGTCTGAAAGTGATTCTCACACTGAAAATAGCAGTCGCAATGAAAATGAATGCAGTGATAGGGAAGAAGCCAGCACAAGCAGTGCAGACATGTCATCACAATCAACAAGTGTACCGGATATGACCACCGATCAACATTTTCATTGGACACAGTGGGAGAATAATGAAAAAAGATCGATGTTTGTTAAAACCTGTATTTTCTGGTGAAGCAGGTGTTCCTATTCCCCTTCCTTCTCATGTTACTCCACTGAAATGTTTAGAAATTTTTTTTCTGATGATGATGTAAATAAAATCCATCATTACTGAGACAAATAGGTATGCAAATAAATGTCTTCTGATGCTACAGCTTTAGGTGTAGGTTCAAATGCAAGAATAAGATTTTGGAAGGACACTTGTGAAGAAGATTGCTCTGACTTTGACAATGGGTGTAAATGACCAACCAGAATTGAAGTTGTATTGGACAAAAGACTATATATTTAAGACTCCAATATTTTACGAAACCATATCTCTAAGAAGATTTCAACTGCTGCTCCGATACCTACATTTTGTCGATGATAAAAACACTGATAACAATGACCGTCTCAAGGAAATAAGACCAATTCTGGAAATGCTGCATACTTCATATAGAGGAACCTATATGCCAGAGCAGAAAATTTCTGTAGATGAAAGCCTTATGCTTTTCAAAGGAAGGCTAATCATGAAGCAGTATATCCCAATGAAGAGGGCCAGGTTTGGCATAAAAATATTTTTTGTCTGTGAAGCAAACTCAGGTTATGCCTGGGACTTTTTTATTTATACTGGCCAAGGTGAAGAGAGACAGAATGAAAAAAGTGCTTTGCAAAAACCAGTCAGTCATGTGTCAGTCACATAACTTGTGCTCTGCCCAGAACTAATAGGAAAGGGCTACATTGTTTTCATGGACAGGTGGTTTTCAAGTTCTACACTATTTCAGGAGCTGCAACATTATGGATTTGGAGTCTGTAGGACAGTGAACCTACGAAGGAAGGAAATGCCAAGAGAACTGCTGATTGCTAAAGTGAAGAAAGGAGACATCCTGTGCTATAAATCAAGAAGTTTCTCAGCAATGAATTGGCACGATAAAAAGGATGTCTCAATGCTATCCACAATCCATAGAGGAACAATTAGTGACACAGGTAAAATTGACCAAAAGACAAAAGAAGTAGTTAGGAAACCAGATGCAGTCATAGAATTTAATTCAAGCATGGGGGGAGTGGACAGGTTGGACCAGAAAGTAAAAACATACGAGTGCCTCAGAAAAAGTGTTAAGTGGTACAGAAAACTTTTCTTTCATCTATTGGACATAACAATTGTTAATGCAAATATTGTGCATGAGAAAAGTGGTGGGGAAAAATGCAGTCTCCTAAATTTTTGACACAAGGTGATTCATGGACAGTTAGAGAAGTACACGATAGAAAGGAAATCATTCAAGGGAGGAAGACCATCCAATACAGAGTGATCTGCTCGACTTATCGAAGGACACTTTCCTACACACATCTCAGCCACTGCAAAGAAGAAGTTTCCAAGCCGAGTGTGTTGTCTGCCCAGGACCAAAGGAAATGAGGTGGGAATGTAAGAAGTTCCATTCCACTACACCCAGAAGGCTGTTTCGAGGTTTTTCACACCAAAAGAAATTATTAGAAATTTATTTTGACTACACTTTTTTCAAAATTTTTATTTTCAATTTTTAACTTTTTAAACTGATTATAACTTTTTAAGTTGTATTAAGAATTTTTTTACAAAAAAACAAAGATTTTGTTGCATTTTTTGTTGATAATGAGAATAAATCTAAAAATTGTTAAAAATTAAAAAACTTTAAAAGAAACCTAACCTGCGATTTTAAACACGCCACTGAAGGGTTTAAGCAAAGAAGTATACAAACTCAGGTTCCTGCGGTCAAGCACTAGTCTAATGTGTTTACTTTTCAAACTTTCAGTCATTAAAATATGGAATTATTTTTGGGGGGGGGGGGGGGGTCCAGCCAGAGCTTTGATATATTTAAATTGCAGAAGCTAGCTATCTGAGCTATCACGAATATACCTTTCAGGGAATCCTGTAGGGCCCACTTTGTTTCTCTACAAATCATGACCCTTCCTCATATATTTTTGAACTAATTTTGTATGTTAAAAGAAACATTCATTTGTACAATTTAAATTCCGACTTCCATTCCTATGAAACGAGATTTAACAGAAATATACATGTTTTACCTAGGACGACCCTACATGGCCAAAGTATGTATTGTCAAGGGGCTAGATTATATAATTCTCTTCCCAGTGTCATAACTGTAACTGAAGATTTTGTCTCATTTAAATATAAATTCAAGAAATTCCTACTTGAGAAATCTATTTATTCTCAAGATGAATTTTTGTGTTTATGTAAAGGGAAATGATTCTGTACCTTTTGATTTTCCTTATATGTATGTTTTATTTGTTTTCTTATGTTTTGATGCAGTACATACTTTTTTGTATTGAGCTACATACAAAGATAGACGATTAAACTATGAATTTGAGTCTCAAGGTCAGACAGTTAATAAATATTACTATTTGGAAGTGCTTAAGTGCCTCTGAGAAAAAGTTAGGTGAAAAAGACCTGAACTCTTAAGGGAAAACAAAATGAACCTGTTCACATGGCATTCACTGTGAGGACATTTTTGGTTGAGAAACAGATTACCGTACAGGAATATACACCCTACTCTCCTGATTTGGCCCCTTGCGACTTCTTTTTATTCCCTCGGATAAAAAAACGTTCTCAAAGGAGCGCATTTTCAGGATGTTGAAGACAAGTACAATACAACAGTGGCAATAAACACAATTCCAGAAGATGAGTTTCAGAAATGTTACCAAGGATGGAAGAAACAGTGGCAGGCATGCATGCATTGCATGGGGAATACTTGGAAGGAGACCACATAGTTGATCACCAATAATGTAAGTATGGGTAGATATAGGTGGAGTTCGCAAACTCAATTATCAGACCTTGCATAGGATATATCACATAAAACCTAAGGTACTTCTAGAAGTGCTACAGAGCTGAAATTCGGAAGGAAGATAGGTCATTGGGTACAACCTCTGGGAAAATCCGAAATTAAAGAAAAAGTTACATTTAAAGGGTATTTTAGACCCCAATGTTCAATTTTAAACACCCATAAGAAAAGCAATGAAAATGGTGCAGGGCTACATAAAATTGGTTTTTAAAAATATTTATAATTAAGATACAAAGTCAGAACACACCATACTGTGGATGAAAGAATGAAGTTTATTTTTCTTGAAGGCAAAATTCA
This sequence comes from Tanypteryx hageni, assembly GCA_028673005.1. NCBI lineage: Eukaryota > Metazoa > Arthropoda > Insecta > Odonata > Petaluridae > Tanypteryx > Tanypteryx hageni. Next base: position 86,707,437 of record CM054116.1, on the reverse strand, counting down.
AATACATGCTGAATGTGTAAAACTTTGATTTTAATCATAAAATTATAAAAGTTTTTCAGTTTTCAACAATAAAAATATTAACTACCATAGTAACAACTTCCATGCCTTTCAATGGGAATTGATTTTCCATACTTCAAGAGCATTGATTTAATTCTTAGACTGATTATAATCCATTTGATTTCAGCAAATGATGTATACATATGACGTGGTAATTTTAAATTAATTTTTTTATCCGGATACATACTAAAAGGCACAGATGATGACACCATAAATCTAACACACAGAATATCCTAATTTTTACATAAATTTTAGTGTAACATATAGGTCATTGCCTTAATGATGAATATAGCTATTGCTGAAACAGGGCGATCTGAGCCATGAAACCTGAAATTGGAAAAGTTGGACAGGAGCAGATTGCCTGAGAATTTAGAAATTCTGGAGAGATGCCTTAATTTCGCAGAAAATGAAAACTATAATCTTATTTAAATGGACTGTGTATAGTTCAAATGATGTCGTGGTAGTTTATTTAGGAGTTGAGATTTCTTTAAGCACTTGCAGTATGCAAGCACCGAAAGCTCGTATATATAATTAATAATGGAGGGTCATCTTCAGATAATTTCAAGAAGTCACTTAAACAAATGTCAATTTATTGCGGCTCACTAAATATTCAAATACTGGCCTTGGAAATTTTATATTTATATATGCTTACAATTTTTTAATTAACGAATTTGAAGGAAGAATTTAAACTACATATTTATAATCAACCAAGTAATGAAATTGAAATAACTCCTCCAAACAGATAAATCGCCATTTAACATTTGAACTTTTAATTTTTCAGAAAAAGTCCATAAATATTAAAATAGAAATAAAAGTTTACCAAATGAAATCTTATAAAATTCCATTTTGTACCTATTCGTAATTATGGCAAAATATTGTAAAACAGTTAAACATTAACGACATTCTGAAAAGTCAGCAAACATCATTTTACATTTTAACAAAGTTAACGGATTCGATAATATTCTGAGTTGGTTTGATTGAAATTTATTCGTCTTTATTCCATCAATAATCATCTACCGATTGGTCAGCAACAGTACACTGTTCATATACGATTAATCATGATTACATATGATGATAATCAATAAAAAACAGCTTGTTTCTGTGCATTTAATTCTCATTGCGACACGAACTTGTTGCTTATTCATTTTACTTATCTTTTATTTAGGTGGCTGCTTAGCTAACGGCATACGATTCCCAAAGCTAGTGTCGGTATTTAAAAGTAATGAATAAACCACTATAATAAAACTGCAGCGATTCCCGGTTGCTTAATTTATTATCATAAATCCTGTCGTATTTTCAAAGCTTACATATTACAAAAGCTGTAAGGAACACCTGATCACGTATCCACATTGAAAACGACTAATTTACCATGATAAACATATTTTGGTATGAAATCCGGCAAAATGTCACCAACAATAATGCTGAGGGCAAATAAATACGGAGTAAAATTTAAAGAAATATATACCGAGCAGCAAAGCGATAACTATTATTACAAGATACTACTCTACTATAAAAACGTTACTTCTTCGATTTTTACATTAGCTTAAATTCCAGTCAACTAAACTATTCCAACGGTGAGCTTGTGTGTTTTACAAAGCACAATTATTAGAACGTGTTTTTATTCACTAACTTCCTAAGAGTTGAACTAGAACGAAACCGATCTACTACTAGAAATATCATAAAATGTGAAAATATAATAAATACTAACTATCGAACTTTACGCCTACAAAAATAGCAGAAATAGAATGGCTATGATCTGAAGTAAAGCAATTTTTTCAAGAGGAACTTAGAGGCAACTTTTTTGATTATGCAATGTGAACTAAACATCTAGTTACTATGCCACTCTCTAAAATTAAACATAAAATGAAAGAGGGAATGGCCTTTTAATTACTAATTTTACGTAAATATACACTCTAGATGTAAATATCGTAAAAGAGTTTCTTCGTAACCAAATTATTTCCATATATAGATTTACTTACCTATGGAAGGAATTCTGCAAGATGGCTACAACAGAAAGTTGACTGGAGACGTAACGATTAAGCCGAATCGGTAAATCGGCTACAATGTGGGTATATTTTCACCCAAGAAATGAGAGAAAATATTATTCCCAATAATATTTTCCAAACCTGTAGACAAAAATCTACAAATATAACAGTTTAGAATTATCAAGAAAAGGCTTCGTCATACAATGATACACACAACAGCATAGAGGGGTCTACAAAAGTGAAAACAGGGAAAAGTGGAATATAGCTCAATTGTTTCAGTTTAGCGATTTCGCGGCCATTTTGAAGCATTTCAATGTAGTTACTCTATTATGAAGTATAATTTGCGTACAGTTTCAGATAATAACAGTATTTCATGAATATTGCAATATTTTGAATAATTATAACAATATCGAATACTAAATACATAATCCGCATTAAAGGTAATAAGATGATCGTAAAGCAGGCCGAAATGGCAACTTTTTCATGAGAAGTTATTAGAAAATAGATAGTGCTTTTTGCAAATTTATTAAATTGTTGGTATTAATCGTTTCCCTTCTGAATGAGGCATTTACCAAAAATGGAATCATGGATCGAGAAATCTTGCTAATCCTGCATCATAAGGAATTTACTGTCAAAATTGACCATTCTTGGCATAAGTACTCTTCCTACTACCAATCAAGCAGGAGGAATAATAATGTTATAAAAAAGGTAATTATGGACGACATGGGTAGGCATTGTGCATTCTCTCTTAATATAATTATTTTAGTTGTGAACATTTTTGTGTTGGATTAATGCACTTATTAAATCGATAATGCTGCATTTTATGTCAAAATCTAATCACTATTATAGCTTCTCATACTATTTGTGGTTGTTCAATGATGACTATAGCTAAAATTAAAATAATTAGTTTTTCAGAAACTAACAACTACTATCCTTAATAGAGGTTTAATAACCAGAATTATAACTGAGTACATATACTTGATGGCAGCAGTTTCCAAATATTACAGAGCCTAAGTTTACCATATGTATTCTAGAGGAATACATTTTGTCATCCTTAAAAATAATCTCCTCTTTTCACACATTTTTTTAATTCTGACAAATATTCAACAAACAAAAACGCACTACCATCATCCTGGTGTGGAATTCACTAAATTAAAATGATACTTTTTGGATTACTGTTGTTCTGATATATGGATTTGGTGCTTCTACCATCCCAGTTAAAAACACTGCCCAAGAGAACTTCTACCTGTCACAAATTTTCCTCATCCTGTTGCATATATGTAAGGTGACCAAACATCCTCCTTTTGAAGATTTCGTCCTCTTTTGTGAATTTGAAAATATGGTTACCTTGAAGCTGCATCCCCCTAACCTAAGAATGCTATCTTTGTACCCTCCATCTATACCATGTTCGATCAGTTCATGAGCAATAACTATTGGACCTACAATACCATTAACCTTTTGGCACGAAATGCCCACAGGGACCTTATCACATGCATGTATCTGTGAGATACATAATATTTCTTAAGCAAATATTAATGTTATTACACTTGTCAAAGTATCTGATTTTATTGTTATAACTCTCTCATATATGGAAAATAGTAAAACAAAAAAAAATACATTTTTGTTTATTTTTATAAATTGGATTTACGTATTAAATGTTTCTGAACAATTTTTCATTATTACATCTTGAGTAAAGGAATATTTAATTTTTTATTCTTTAGACAAAAATGTAAAAATTTGAACGACTAAAGAAGAAATATCTGTACCAAATTTAGTTATAACCAGAAATATTTGCGTAATGATACCTGGGGGATTTCAAATTCATGTTGGAATCAGAACCTGAGCCATAGGTTCGATTTTCACTACAATTTGAACTAATCATATTGGCATGATCTAAACAAATACATGAATCACAAAATTTACAACAATACATGATCAACCTAATTCTTTTTGTAATGTTGCAGGGTATGCAGCGCTTTCTTTTGGTACAATGTTGTGGAACTTCTTCATCTTGCCTCTGTCACCAAAATAATCTTAATTTTCTCCATCATTATCAGCTGAAAAACAAATTTCCCTAATCATCTCAACATCTTGTTCATTTTCCAAGTTGAAAACCTGTTTTTCTGAAGGCATGCCGAAAATTTTGACACTACTTCAATACTAATGTAATAGCACGCAATGTATTCACGAGATACAAACCCAGATGCTGCAGTGGAAAAGTGACACTAGCAGTGAGACGGTTTGAGCTAAACTGACCAAAACTTGACAACAGATACATAGAGAAGAGGGTAAAAGGTATTGACTCACAGCATCTGTAAGCTAATGAATCACGAGATGTAAACAAAAACGTCACATATCTCTCAGAATGATTGTGTGTGCCGGAGGGTTAATTCGGCCCAGGCATTTCATTCTTACTGGCCCTAGCATCTGACTGAATCAGCCGGGCCACTGGGTGATCTACTGACTGGCCAGTCCATTCCTGCATATGTAATGTTAGATATAACTGCATATGTAATATTAATAACACCAACAGGAGGAAGTTTTTGCTAAGATTTGAACTGCAAGTTCTTCCATTTATTAGTTCAGGTTTGGGAAAACTTCATGTATTATACATTTTGATTGCTTCATTAAAAGTATCAATAGTGAACATCTGAGATTTCTAAGAATATCTTTTGTGATGTGTAGAAAATCAATTTAAAAAAATATTGCATTAAAAAATAAGTTCAAAAGATTTTCTATGTTTTCTGTATTATAGTTAAGGAATTTTTTACAGGAGACTTGACATATCATTTCCTCATTGTAGGTTATTGGTATCACAGACAGGATCTAGTGGAAGAACCTAAGTTTGCCCATGACTATTTAATTTTCTCTTGTTCATTGTGCTTACTACCAGCAAAATATTTGAACTTAAAATTGGTAGCATAAGACATCACAGAATACAAAAAGCGTCACTCAGTTTCATCATGAGCAAAGCAATAGAGGAGTAATTCTTCAAGGTAAATTTTTTTATTATTTCATAAAATATACTTCAATGAATAATTTTTAGGCGTTACTGAAGGATAATTTATTTTCTGGATGCTCTTTTTTATGGAAAATTAACCTAAAACTGTCATGGGTCTAATAGTGTGAAGGTATGCCAGTTGTCAAGATTTTTAATAAATTGCTAGATATAACAAGTAATACAGCCAGGGCTGGTCTGAGCTATGGGCAAGCCAGGCAGCTGCCCGGGGTGCCAAAATTTTGGGGGTGCTATCTATATATATATATCTGTCTATCCAGTATCTGCAAGTCAGTAAATATTGGCTACCAATTTAGATCGAGAAACAGGTTAGAATCTTGATAACATTCCTTTTATTTTTTCATTATCAATATTTTTTACAGAGTGATGAATAAATTAACATGTACTCTGAAAACATCTCAAAAACATTGTAATTCTGTCTCGCCCAGGGCACCAAAATTCCTCGGGCCACCCCTGAATACAGTAGTCATAAGTATGAAAAGTAATATATACATGCATTAAAATATTGTAAATTAATGTCTTGGTGGTTCTTATAATCAGAAAAATGGGGTACTTGCTGCATTATATTTCTCATAGGCGAAGGATATCAGAAATGTTACTATCTGCTAATAGATTCCATTGGCCTTCATAAAAAAATTGTCAATGAAGAATTTCATTGCTCTACCATAAGGTTTTGCTGTTTTCCAATGCACATAACCAACTTGATTGTCAATCTAGTTAATAAAAAGAAACTTTTATATATAATTACTCAACGCCCGTCTGTCTCCCCTTTTTTCTCTTGAATAGTTTGTCATAGATAATTGCTATAAACACCATTTTGTTTCTTCCAACTAGGAGACCTTGAGAAAACTTTTTTTTTACATAGGCGTTTCAGGTTGGACTCCAGGAGACTATATTTTCCCATATGTTTACACAGGAGTTTTGATTTTTCAAGGCGCAAGGTTTTTTCCTTCATTCATTACAATATGTACATATGGACCAAATTTCTCCATTTTTGCTTTATTCGACGACTAAAACTATAAAATATCTTATTTTTGCAATGTTTAGATGTGACACAGAGAATTTATCAGAAATATGTATTTCTTTTTAAAATTTTGGCTTTTCATACTCTTTCTGGGAGTTGCCAAGGTGATCTGCATTGTTATAAATTTATAAAGCATCAAAATTATAGTTGTAGAACATCCAACTTAATAGATTTCAATGTTAATAATTGCAGATTATTATTATTCAGTAAACTGCATGTGGACTGGGCATTTTTTAACAATTGACCAAAAGAAAAAATTACTTTATTTCAATACTGGAATGTTACCTTTTTCGTAAGGGAGAAGCAATTAAAATTCACATATAAATTATAAAACAAACATGAAATTCAAAATGTAAGTTGTCTAAGTTTATAAGGAGAAATGGACTATAACCTATTACTTTTAAACATGCAGATTTCTGACTGGCTTTGCAAAAGTTTTTGCGGGTACCACTAGTATAGTAAGAATTGCTAAAGTGCATTGTTACTTTAGTTGTCCCTACATCAATATTATGAAATTTTGTAAGATATCTTTGAATATTTTACTTTTATAAAAAAATTCCTCATATTTCCAAGATAGTATATGACAATACAGTGCATGCGGGACTAAAAATTTGAGTTTTTAAAATTTCTTCCATTCAGAAATCTACACAGACTGAACATATTAGCTTTGAAAAGCTTCCTATGTTGCAAATCCATTTGTTGAAAGTAAACAATAACTGCATCATAACCATTAGTTTATACCTTTCGGTAGGTTTTATGCTGACTCAACCAACAGTTGAATGAGGAAATTACTAATAAAATACATTTACATTTTATTGTACTTACCAAATCATCATCCTCTTCAAAATTGACAGTCATATGATAGAGAAAAATACAGTAAATTTACATTAGCAGATATATGGATGAATCGTCTCGAGTGGTAAAGATGGAATGCAGAGGATTTTGAAAGTAGATGTAGAGTAAATAGCCACAATCAGAAAGTATGGATTTAAGCTGTATTCTTAAAACAAATATTTTGGAAGGTTAGATATGAGAGGTCGTACAATAGTTCTACAAGTTTTCAAAAATATCAATTTTAAGTTGAAATGCACATGTTATATATGGGGTTATTTTACCAGCAAGACACAAAGTTGCCACCACCTCCCTAAATTATGATTCATTAATTGTACATTTCTGATTGAGTTAAAGGTTTGTGTTTTAGTTTTAATTCTAGTATATGGGTATGATGATAATAACATAAGGAATCAACTGTCTTACAATGGAAGCATACGGGACTCTAGCTTACATAAAAGAACCTTTGGCATTTATCTGTAGATAATCTTCAGAAAAAGTTAACTAGGAAATATAAGCTTTTACTATAATTTAATATTAACTTGATTTACATAAAAACCGTAAGGGCAATTGGATTTATCAATATATTGCTCACACTTCAGCTTACATATACAATATTCTTCACAACCCAGTCTATGGCAGATCCAAATGTTTTTGTAATTCTTATAAATTAAATTGAATGACATATCATTGTTTTAAAATAAAATTCATGTTAACTATAGCTTTAAATTCCATCAGATACAAAAAAACACAGAGTTTCTTCATTGCTGTTTCAACAAGGTGATATAAATTTATTTCACCTGACAAGTTTCAGCAACCCATTATAAATTATTTAATATTAATATGTGATTCTAACCTCATTGAGGATAGTTGTTCTACTATTTATTGAACACAAATGGGTGCTTTTAAAAATGACAACCACATTATACTAAAATACACATTCTAGTACCAAATGTAGTCGAGGCATAAATTTCACCACTCACTCCCATTGACAAGTTGTATACAATTCTATTCTGATTAACCACAGATGCATAAGAAAAAGGCTGAAAATGCTTCATTTATATTAATTACGTTATTTCTTTTTAATTTACACAAAAAAAGTTATAAATGGTTTATAATAACTAGTAAAAATATCAAAATATGTATATTAAGTTCAATCATATCAAATATTCTTACCACTGGAAAACATTGCCATTTGCTTGGTAAAAATGTTTGGAACACATGCAAATGGCCTTTAACATTATTTTTCAACTTAATCCCTTCTATGAACATGATTTACAACTTTCAAAACAGCAATAGTTATTTATATTAAAAGACACCCAACAAAAAATCTATAAAAATTAGTCAGCCATAGTTTTGGCAGTATCATTTTGAAGGCTTCAAGATCCCTACTCTTCTTAAGTAGCGAACAATGAATGGAGTTGCTGTGAGTGTGATGCTTATTCGTACAGGTGCAAATGCTTTATGTACTATGTATGCCAAGGCAAATGTGCTGGCCTCCTTTGCTATAGTTTTCCCTCCAAGTCCAACTTTTTCCATTATGGCTACCACATCTAATCCACTGAAAAACAATTAGAACAGAAGTTAGCTAAAGCAATACAGGAAGAGCAGCATAATATTAGCAACATTAACGTTTGACTGGCATAGGGTAATTAAAATTTTAATTTTTGTTGAATTACAGCTTTAATACCAAATTAGTGAAGAGACTACAAAGGTATGCACAGTAACACATCCAACCAGGTGAAAAATCATGCAAAGGTTATTTTCACGCGAATGAGGGAGTTAGAGACATACCTGGATACAGCTAAGTAGAAGCCACCAAGGGACAATAATGATATACCAACATGGAAAACAATCACTGTCGCTCCATAATCTTTCACAGCTTTTTTCAACTTATCTTTGCGTGAAAGAGGAACAACATTTATTTTACTGTTATTCGTAGAAGTACAGTAAGTGAAGCATGATATGCTTTTCAGAGGCAAGAGAGGGTCAAATGCCCTATGGGAGAACAACAGATTCCTATTTTGTCCCATGATAGTCTGACTATGGCCTCGTGTGAGTAAGCCACCACATGTAAGAGAGAGGGATCCAAGCACAGCCATGGGGTTGCCGATCCCTATGAGAGGGATTGTACCTGGCTTGTAGCCCCTGTCTCCTCCCTGTATCCCACCACGTGCATGAACATTCTTCCTGTCCTCTGCCAAGTACTTGTCTCCTCCTGTCCAATGTCCCCCATCTGGTGGAACATCCACATAGTTGGAGTGGTCTCCCACACCTACATAGGAAGAAGTTCCTTGGCCAACTGAGGTAGATTCAAATGTTAAGGGCACATTGGGTTGCATGACAGAATTCAAATGGACAAATCCAGAGCAATCATAGGCTCCAATGTGAGCATCTTCTCCAGCTTGTTGCTGTCCTTGAGCTCCCATCGTCATTTCTGATCCTTGGAAGTGGGAATCAATGTTGGGACCTGATATGTCTCGTGCACGCTCAGGTGAAAATAAGGCTTTCTGTCCAGCATCCAGTTCTTCAACATTGTTTGGTAGATGCACTGAGCCATTTGCATTGCCATCTATGCAAGAAAAATACAATAAATATCTAAGTCAAGCAAACACATTTGTTACAATACAAGGGATGGCTGAAAAATTCTTGGTCTAAGTAGGAAGGGGATATGGGAGAGCAATGTCATTTATACATAGTGCATCGAGACATCTTTTGACAATGTATGCTCAGTTTCATGATAACACTCACAGCAGTTCATTCTCAGAAAATCATTTAGTTTGGCCCAAAAAACCCTCACTTGACATGGAGAAATGTTGTTGTGATTCACCTAGTTATTCAACAGTGAAAATGTGGGTAAGAAATTTCAAAAGGGGAAGAGCATGCTAGATGAACCTCACAGAGAATATCCTGTCTAGTCCAGTGCTCGGAATGAGCTGGAATGCTGCTCCAGTTCATTGTACGGGTCAGTAATATCATTCTGTCTCATCGGACATTTAGTAATACTGTTCTGGAAAGTTAGCTAGATTGTAAATGAACTATATAGTCAAACCCTGATTTACCATCCCACTATATAGTGCCAGCCCCCACATACCACCAATGAATCGTTGTGAACAGAACTTCCACCTTATGATTACATAGAGCAAGCATATATCTCAATTTACTGCCACCCCCATTTTAACACCAATGTCAGTGATGAACAAATGGTGGTGCTAAATCGGGGTTTGAATATATATTATTTAATACAGTTGCACCTGCACCAGTGCATGGAATATCACCATCTATAAACACTCACTGGGACCTGTTTGTTCCGAGTACACACTCACAGATCCTTGATTGTGAGTTTCAGCTATTTTGGTATGCAAATTTTGTGTCCACTGCCTTTGGTTCCACTACTAGAACAAATATTGTTTCTAGTATTTTCAATTTTGAGGACTGATCATTTTAAAAACAGAGCCAAATATTAAAGCTGTTTCCAATACCACCATGAAAAATTGTTGCATAACTACAAGGTTTCTGGCACAAAGCCTTGAAATATCAAAAGAAAACATATGAAGCACATCATTCTAAACTGAAAATAACAATGCTTAAAGGGGATACTGAAAACTCAATGAAGACTAGAAATTTCTGAGAAAAACTGTCACATCATCATATAGAGAGATTTATGGCTGAAAAAGATTTTTTTCCTTTGACTTGTTACATAAGATGAAACTTGGGAGCATCATTTTGACCTGGACACAAAAGAACAGTTGTGCCAATGGACACATGTGGACTCCCCAGGATTTGCATGGCAAAACTAAATGATTAGAATTAACCACCATTATTACCATAAAAGGGTGTACACATTGTCATAAAATGTCTTGCTGCAATTTTTATAAATAAAACGAACCCCCCCCTAATAAAAGTAATTCCATTTTAATATATTAAGATAATTATAGATTCTTTGTTACTCTTCACAGAAACACCACTTACAGCATGTGGATGGGCTAATGCTCACTCAAAAACAAATCCCACGAAGAAACACCTACTGCCCAACCAAAAACAAACTTTGCCACCCAAGATTTTTCCAAATTACCTAAATATAGTCTTTTAATTTAGGTTATTAAAACAATGCAAAAAACTAATTATTTAAGGATTATTTTAATTTGGTTCATGTCATATAGGTGAGAGGGATAAAATAAATGATAAATAAACGCTATAGGTGATTTAATCTTTCAAGGAGTTTAATTATTTGTAGTGGCAATGGTATATAAAATTGTAAGGAATAATTTTCGTTTCAACATACCGTAGTTTCATAAAGCTTAAAATAGTGCCATTAAGACAATCTTCTCATCTCGAGTAGGATTACGTTATCTATATTTTCTCTTAAAACCAAAAATCAACGTTAGCCTATTGCAATATTAATTTCGAATATCGTTTATGCAAATCGCAATAGATCGTAATAGTAATTATCTACAAGTATATTTAAATGTCGTGTTTTTAATTATAATAGCTCTAAAAAGTTATTTTCGTAAAATAATAAACTTATAAGTGTACAGATATTGTGACAAATGAGAGAAACTAATATTATTCGTACCATTTTCTTTGTTTCGATTAATATTCAACGTATACAAGTGATTAGTAGCAATTAGAACTCTTTTTCCTCCACCAAACAACTTCTGAAGCTGGATGGAAATCATTTTTGTAAACGTCGTTATTCTGAAAAAATGAGTTTCGAGATTACGATTTAATACAAAATATGCGGATACATAAAAATGGCAATTGAAACACCCAAATGATTAGGGTGACGGTGGCCGTACATCAAATTGAATATGTAATAATAATACATACATATACGCCACTATTGTATGAAGGCATAAAACATATATATGAAATACAAAATTATTATCAAATACCTTATGCAAATAATAAAGATTTCGAATGACAATTACCATTCTTACGAACAGTGCGCCTTACTGATCTTCAGCTATTAGCAATTTTGTACTTTGACCTTTACAGCTGTGTTAATGACCTAGTACAAGCCTTAACCTAAATAATATTCATAAGATGTATTTATCCGATTGAATTATTAAATGCGTTACATTTCAGAATACATGTCATTTTCATAAATGCTGTTTAAAATTTTTGTTTTTAGTTAAATTATGGTGTCAAAATATTATTTATCATCTGATTATCGGTAGTCTTTCTGCTGCTATTTAACTTAGAAGTTTGTTTTGTGAGAGTATTAAGCAGTATTAAGTAGTTTGCAGTTGGACGAATCCACCAACGGAATTTAAGAATAAGCATAATACAAAGTCCGAAAACCTGCAACCTTGGGGTTGCCCGTTTAAAAAAAAAATTCCGGTTTCTGGAGAAGATAATTTTGTATATAGCCTTTCCATGAATTATCAATTAAAGCCATTATGACGTAAGGAAAACAAAATATAATACGAAAGCGTAGAATAATGTTGTTTTATTTCCCTACCAAAAATTATTTTACTACGCTTACAAATAAATATATACATGTAATAGTAATTCTTGTTGTCGGATGTTGAAATACTAGCAATTAGATTTTCGGTAAAATAAATAAAGTCAGAGTTTTTGCGCTATTTTCGTATCTTTTCTTAATTTCTCATAATTTCAGTAGTTTCATATAGGTACCTACTTAAGCTTTTCTGAAATAAATTTTTCTTGAATTTAATAAACATATAAACCCGTTCAGCTTTTATAATGTCAGGTTTTTGAATAATTTCATTTTGTAGACACTTTGATATAGTTATTGGAAGTACCAAAAACAAGTATATACTTTTATAGTCTTTATTATTAAGTGCTTATTCTTATTTTTTTCGATCATAGAACGAGCTCGATAATTTGGATTAAAATCTATTTAGATGACAATTTTCTAAATAAATTTTACTATATAGATAGTAGAACATATCGATAGTGCTGCATATTCTCATTACACCGATTGATATTAACTGGAATGCACCCACTTAGAAATTAATTAAAATAATCAACAAGGAAAATTCGTTTTCAAGTTACATAACTGCTGTTAAAATGTACTTAGTAAACTAATTTAAGGTGATATGTATATACAAAATATATACTTTAGAGCTAACATTTCACGCAATTTTACATAAGCTTATTTTGTTGTCATATTGCCTTATATAACCATTATGATAGTTAATTAATAATAATTTGTGGAATTTCACATAGTTCAATAGTTATTTTATGCGTCACTGTTTTGGATACTGTAGTAATAAAATTTATTTTAGTAGTATTTAACAAACCCTTCCAGTAGCTACTAGCGTGTTACAACAATCTTTATTAAAAAATAAATTACAGATCCCCACTTTATCGCTATATTTCTTGCATCTGTGAAATTTCATATTCGTAAATGGTTCCCTTTTTTCCGTAGTGCCACGAACACCAGTTCTAGAAAAACACCAACAGATGTCACTTTGGTGCTTTCCCTTTACAACCATACCCTACAGAGGTATTATTAATAATATCTTCCTGAGAGTCAAAATTATGCTCTTAAAATAGTTTAGCGAATGTGTCAGCTAGTTAATTCACTATTTTTTAGAGAAAATAATATTATTTCTACAATGAAGATTGTGTATTACAGGAGATTATTTTATAAGTTTCTTCAAGCTTGCCACATTAAAAAGTTTTGCTTTGGTAGATTTCATAGATATTTGCTATAATTTTAATTTTTATATTTTTGAGTCATCTTAGGGACCAAGTTGAGTTGTTTATTTAAGAGGTCGTGGTTCTTTTGTTCTCTATTTTTGGCATAATTTTTTAGGGTCGGCTTGAGCCATATGCAGAGGGGCGATTGCACGCTTTCCCTCAAACCATACAGACACTGGTCAACTTCAGTGATATTTATTACTGTTTTATTTTATTTATCCTTATTTTAAATATTGCGAATATTGCTATTGAAAATAGGAATAACGGATATATGGGCAGTGCCGTCTTTACGATTTTGGAGGCCCGTGGTCTAACATAATTAGTGGCCCCTACTAGTTATACGTGGTAAACTCTGCGGCACTACTATGTTAAATAGAATTAACTCCTTGACCGTAAAATTCAAAATTAGAGACACACAATGAAAAAGGGGGGAGGAGGAAAGGCAGGAAAAGGCAAAAGACAATAAAAATTATAAACTTACAGGTTTAGGGGTTGTTACTCCACGCCAGGGACCTGATGTCACTCACACATTCACTCACTCAATCGCACTACTATGGCAAACAGGATAAAATCATTCGGTGGGTACCATTGTGTTAGGTGAAATCATCTAAAACATGAAAGATGTCGAATTGTCGAAATCGAACTGGCTGTGTGACTACACCCGAGTGGTTGGGGCCCCCTCTTCAATGCGGGGCCTGGGGCCTGGATATGGGCACGCACAAGACTTTTCAGCTTATTCTTAAGGTGTTGCTTTATACGTAGTTTTTATGTTTCGGATTTTATTTAAAATTGAGGGAGTGTTTTATATGAAGGAATTCGAGAGAAAAATTAATCAATTTAAAGTACTGATTATATAATATTTATCAAATCCATTGTATTTTATTCCGCTGAGGAACATTGGGTACAACATTTATATACGGCATGCACCACATACATTCGGACGTGTTTTACGTGGTTCTTTTGCTCGTTTCTTTACATTTTTATTTTCGGCGTCTTATTGATGAAATTATTGCAGACAGTCTTCGAATAAAGCAGTAGCAGCATAAAATAAAAATGGCGCGTATTCATATGATGTGATTTCCTGCAATGGTTTTATTATGAAAAAAGTACGGATAGACAACTTATTTGTAGCTTTTATACCAAAACGAGAAAGGAAAAACTTGAATACAAGTTAGCGAAAAAGCTCAAGAGAACTTTAAACGAAAATACTACAGTAAGATAAATTGTGAATAACTTTTTATTTACATTAGCTTCTTTGAGCGTTTAAATGTTTAAATAAAGTAATTTGAATATAGGGGGAAATTAAGGAGCTTACATGTCCTCGACAAGAGTATTTGCCTGAGAAGTCGCGTTGAAACTGAAGAAGGCAAAAGGACCGCCAAAAAGTACGCAATACTAGAGGAAGAAACAAGGAAAATAAAGCTCGAGCATTGACCCATGAACGGTATGCTTATTTTTTCATCAAAGGAGTGTGCCCACATTGCATAGCGTGACTTGCGCAGATGTCGCTCTCGGATGAAATGAACTGTGAAGCGAAACAAGCTTAAAAAGATATTGCGAGCTGATAGCGGATGATTTTTAGTAATATTCTTCATGGAGCCTTATCGACCAACGGCGTCTTTCTACACGGTTGAGAACTTCGACATAAAATCTGATGTGGTCACCACATGTCTTTCTCCATACCTGTAATATTTCTAAAAATTCCAAATAGGTTACATAATAATAAATATTTTAAGAAACTGCGAGAAAATTTTAGACTTTACAAAGGAAAGAAATAAGTTCAAACCATAACCTTCTGGTATTGGATATAGCCACAAATCTCCAACAATTAAGAAAAGAAAAAGGAGCGTTACTAAGACGTAACTAATTGTAAGCGTCAATTGTTAACAATAGTCGTCGGTAGGTGGCGTGGTGGTGGCAGATAAAAATGTAAGATATCTCTTGAACAATGCATTATATGGGAAAATATTTCAAACAGAGGTTGTAGTAAATTAAATTTCCTACAACCTTTATTCCAATACATTTTTACATTTATCAAATATTAAAGCAAATACTTCCAAATAACGGATAAGTGACAAGAGTAAACACCCACTTTCGATTGACCGATTTTAACGAAAGACTAATCAGTTCTTGTGACTTTTATGAAAATGTTAAATATAAAATTTCGCTTTGACCTGATTAATAGTTTTTGAGTTAGAGCATGCACAAAAAAGCTATCACACGCGCACGCACGCACGCACACACACACAGACATCATCGGAAAATGGCCAAAACGTGTTCAGGTGACCTCAAAACGTGTATTTCCGTTGAAATCTCGAAGTCGATCCCCTATATTACGTATGGAGAAAGTAAAAAAGGTTTAACCGATGCATAAAAGGAAAACATGAAATGGTCTATATTTTTAGTGGATAATAAATAGGAAACGGGAAAATCGGAAAGGTCGTATCATGACTTGAAAGGCAGCTAATTTACAGCCGCGAAACCTTTATACTTAACTTGAAGAACGGTTGCGAATAGATTGCGGGTGGACCCGCAAATGTTGATGTAAGACATACTCGCATATTTTAAATGAATTGACCTAAAATTAATGCATGAGAATGATAAAAATTCTTCAAGAACTAAGGATCACGAAAAATTATATGGAAAAATTCTCATTCCTCCGTTTCAGGAAAATGGTTAATACAGATTCCCATCTCAGGGTAAACAACGGAAATTTCATCAAATGCATTTAAAGGACTGGAATAGTCCAACAAATTGAGCTACTTGCCATTTTTGCTCTATTTTAATTAATCTCCCTTTTTATATCCTTCAGCCTCAAATCTGCGAAAAATATTATCGTGAAGCATTTAATAAGAAAGGCGTAAAATTTGCATTAAAGTCCGATTTTTTTGTGTATTGATAAAATAAATCGTTCAACGCTACAAACTCATCTAACAAGAACAACATTACTGCTATCTATCCAACAACAGTGATTAAAGTACAAATGTTCATGAAATGATGAAGTTGTATGCGGACAGAACCTCGAAACCCACAACCTCGAATGGACGGAACTTCGAATGGGCAGTACCACGAATTGACACATTCTACATAGATATTAATAAGTGAGATGTTTTAAAAAAATACGCATATTATGTATTTTATTTCATATGTGTATGACAATCCTTCTTTCAAGCAATTTCCGTGTAATTTCATTATTCATAGTTAGCCCAAACTAAATGTAGTTCTAGGAAAATTTGAAGTGAAGTGCTTTGGGTGAAACGTCCGGATACCAATAATATTTCCGAGAGGCTTTGCTATTTACTGGAGGGATACCTATTAATCTTTGCGACGGAAATGAATTTTGACGCGTTGACTGAAGCGGATCACTGGATGTGCGATGAGACTTTTAAAACAGCACCTCCTCATTTTACTCAGCTTTGGACTATTCATTATATCAAATTCGGGACAACTATATCATTAGTCTACGGTCTTCTTTCAAACAAGTCCTCGGAGACTTAGCTGAAGGCCCTTCGTATCATCTGTAAGAAGAAACCTGGACTCGTGCCTAAATCCATTATGACGAACTTTGAAGAAGCAGAGATTAAGGTTTTTAAAGAAATATTCCCTAATACTGAACTGAGAGGTTGTTTTTTCATTTTAAACAGTGTCTTTGGCGGCAAATTCAAGGATCATCTGACCCAAGAAAATGCTACCAAAGTAGGTACTGAAAATGAAGGTTTCCTTCAATGTACGAAAGATCTCTGCGTTGGCATTTGTTCTCATTGAAGATGTTGAAATGGCACTCAAATATCTTATGAATACACCTTTCTTTGAAGAAGAATGTAATGGGCACATTCTCGCTTCACTGACAGATTATTTCGAAGATAACTGGAATGGAGAGGAAGAATTTGTAGAACTCCAATGTACGATGTCAAGCTTTGGAATCAGTACCAGGCGACTCATCCAGTTCTTCTGTGGAGAGATTCTTCTCTGCATTGAAGAGGATTAAAACTTACCTGCGAAACACACAAGGCCAGGAACGACTGTCATCTCTTGCTCTTTTAAGCATTGAGAAGGATTTATTGCTGAAATTACGCCGGGGGCCAACGTTTTACGATGACGTGACTGACATCTCCGCAAGAAAAAACCGGAGAGTAGAACTACACTACAAAAATGAGGTACTTGTGCATTTTATAACATTATATTTTGCTTTTTTTTGCGTGTCAGTGTAGAACAGCTTCCCCTATTTCAGTAATCACGCCTCGACACTGTGGCCACATCAGATTTTTGAAGACGTGTACGCTCTCCAGTGCGTTAAGTTTTCGATTTGCTGATGTTATTAATTTCAAATTGTTAATATTTATCAACTGTCCCGTTTCTTGAATGTGTTTCGTAATGCTTGATTTTTTAATACCTTGCTTGAAGTGTACAAAGTGTTCTTTAAAACGTGTTTGAAGCTGTCTTTTTGTTTGTCCTACATAACAATGTATGCAATATATTTTGTAATTTCCAGACTTCTCGAGGTTTGGAATTTTATATTTAGTGTTTCCCAAAATGTTTTTAATGCTGTTGCTGCTGGTGCAAACGATAGAATGGTTGGTGTTTTTTAATATTTTGTCCAGTCCTTTGGTGAGCGTAGGAAAATAAGTTTGACGTATTTGTTTTGTTTCACTTTTTTGTTTCGGATTAATAGTTACTCGTTTAATGTTGGCAGTGTTTCTTTTTTGACCATTCGGTCTATGGTTTGTGATTTGTAACCGTTTTGTTCCGTGGCGATTTGTTTAATTATATCGAGTTCTTTGTGGAAGTTTTGTTTACTGAGTGGTGCATTGGTAAGTCTGTGTACCATGGTGTGGTAAGCAGCCATTTTGTATCTGTATTGATGGAATGGAGTTATTATGGCTATTGCTGTTGTTGTGCGTGGGTTTTCTGTAAATAATTCCCTCCTCTCTCTCTTACTCTGTCTCCCACTCACTCTCTCTCTCACTCTCTCATCATCTCTCCACATTTGGCACGTCTTCAATAGTTGTATCAATTTGGATTCTCTGTTCGTTATTTAAATCGAAGATGCTTAAATTGAAATTAAATATTAACTTTTAAAAAATTATCATTTGTATAACTTCGATTATACAGGGTGTTCCTAAATTATACCGACAACATGATATGGGTTGTAGGGCGGCATGCCCGATGTTCGAAACACCCGGTCCCTGTGTCCGGGGCAGTTTCCTGTTTGAGCTACGAGGTGAGAAATCTCGTACCTAAGCGCCCGATGTTTAGGCACTCTGTGCTTTGCATGCCACCTGTGATGCGCTGCCTTGGTGTATGGTGAAATATATTGCTCACTATGTTTAATTTGTATTGCTTGCAGACACGGTGCATTCTGTGGAAGGTGTTTGCCGAGTTAGAAGAAAATGAAATTGGAACTTCGGGACGTAACAGCATGTTTTATTAATTCATAATTACCTTACTGAGTAGGGGACATGATTCATTAAAGGAGGTGCTCGAACTAGCGGCTCCCAACCTGCAAACACGACATGCATCATCTGAATAATGGTTGCCTCGTTCGTTTGAAAATTCCCTTCGTGTTGCGGATTGAATCACAAGTAGCCTGGATGCGAGAGAAAAGGTCCGCCTTTTAACCGAATGCATTTCCATACACTAGGCTCTTGATGTGACCACAAACAAAAAAATCCAGTGGAATAGATCCGGGGAGCGAGCTGCCCAATGGACAGGTTGCCTTAACACAGGTACGAAATTTCTCACCTCGTAACTTGAAGAGGAAACTGCTCCGGACAGAGGAACCGGGTATTTCGCACAGGGCATGCTGCCCTACAACCCATTTTGTCGGTATAATTTAGGAACACCCTGTATGTATACGTATTAGAGACTCTGCTCCTGGCCCGTTAAGGGGCTAGACCTTGTTCTGTTTAATCCAATTTAATGTACGTAATTTCACGAAACAATGATAATTTTACCTCAAAAACTTAAAATGATCGTGTTCAAAACCAATTTTTGGACCGATTCGATGCAAATTAAAATTTTGGCGGTTTAAAAATTCGTTTTCATCGTTTTAGGCGTTCTTTGGTTCAAATTTATAATTTATACGATGATTATAAAATATTTTAAAAGTAAATGAAGCGCCCAACACTCGTTTCAGTATTAATTAAGTGGAGAAACAAAATTTCCTCGAATCGCTGAAAATCCAAGAAGGAATTTGTTCCGATTTAATTAAATAATTTTGGCGTATCAAAAAGTTTCATCAGAATCTATTAAAGGTGGGAATAATTTTTGAAACGAGAAAAAAGTCTGCTATGACCGGGAATCGAACCCGCACTTGCCGATTCCCGGTCATAGCAGACTTTTTTCTCGTTTCAAAAATTATTCCCACCTTTACAGCTTATGCCTGTCTGCATAGGATCTTCGGATCATATTATTCCATCAGAATCTATTAAAGTTGAGTGTTCTGAGCTGATCCCTTGAGAGCGTTAAAAGAGCGATAAAAGTTTCAGGAATACGTATTTTATCCTGGAATTAATCGTCGTTATTGGCAAATCACTGGTTGTTTATTTCAAAATAATATTTGACGCAGGTTTTAAGTCCATAGTGAATAGTATCATTGGAAGACTAATCTTGATGTGGAAGTTCTTTAATAAGAATTACGTTAATTTTAAATGTCTTACTGTATCTTTTTGAGCGTATTACCTTTCTTATGTATCTGAGATAAACTAAAAAAATAAATACTACAATAATCTTCTTAATAGGTAAAATAAAACCTAAAACAACTAATGTTGTCGTGTTGTTGAAATGTATTTAATTTTGAAAGTAAAAGCACGAGTTCGTAAAAATTCATAATTAAACTATATTGCGTATATTTCTTCTATATATAAATATAACTCTGTTTAGTCCACTTATTTAAAAGTTTTATAAAAATTTCCCTACATTATTTTACAGAAGAGAATGCGTTATTAGAAACGTGAGAATATCGAAATGACGATGCTATCACCGCACCTTAGCAAGAAGCCTTTGATGGAAATAAAATTATTGCGAGCCTCATTAAGCCGAAATGGATAATAGTACAGCGTGAAAAATTCGAGGAACCTATCAAATATCTTTTTTAGGCAATGGATTGGAAACAGGAAATTCGCAATGAATAAGGTAAGAGCATTGTAAAAAGGATTTTCTATCCTGTTATTTTAAACCGGCTTTGCTTTCTCTCTTTCCTCTCACTCCAATATCTTTTTATCCCTACTCTTTTTTCCTCATTTAATTCATTTCCTCTAACACGAAATTCATATTTTTTAGGAGCGTTTCGCTTCCAGCATAAGCGTCTATTAACTTCGGTCTGTCCGTCCGTCCGCATTTTCGTTCTTGGCTTCTACCGAACCGATTTTCATGAAATTTGATGTTAAGGACTTACAGTCACAGACAATAAGAAAATCACATCACATCTTGGGTATCACTTTACTGGTGACAATAATGAACTTTTCGTTATATCTCATAAAGTATTGGTCATATTAAAATCATTTTCAGGTAAAACTTGATGAACTAGTTACGTAGAGTATTTATTTTCCTATAAATTTTTATCATATGAGTAGCCGTTATCATGAAAATTAAACAAGAAAGTCGTAATTCGCTTTGAATTTAGAAAAATTCATGCATAGGCACCTAATTGTTGTCAACGTGAAGAATCTTATTGGTTACTGACGTAAATAAGGTCTGCTATAATTACATGATACATTTAATTCCTTACGCGTGCATGAAAGATTTTGTAGGCTGAAGGAAATGGATTATCTACGACGAAGGAAAGAACGTAAACATAAACATTAAAACTACTGATTTCAGGTGAGATATGTTTTAAATAATTTTCGATTGTTTGGTTGATTAAAACTGATTAGAAAATAACTTGGTAAATAAAAATGGAGTGTTTCACTGGCATCATTTTGATATATCGTTTTGCATTATTTAGTCATTAAAATTACGTAATATGTTTATTAATACACCAACTAAGGGGGGGGGGGATTCTTAGTAGACAGAGATATAATCGGGTCGTGGTGTTTAACTGTTTTATGGTGTGCGTTCGTTCAAATTATATCGTTTAATTTCAAATACTTCATCGAACGATATGCGCCTATTTGTAATACACTGCATACTTTCCTAACTTGCTTTACTTTTTAGGCTGGTTTCCAAAGGAAATGGTCCTGTCTGTGTGTATGTGTGTGTGTGTCCCATAATAACAACTTTTGCACCAATGGGCTATATTTTATTTGGCGAAGATTGAAGTCCCAGGTTCGATTCCAGGAACGTTTTTTCCCTATTTGTTTTACGATACAGAGGAAATCTCAAATCCATTGTGCAGAGATGTTTTCTTTAATAGTACTTCAAAAATATCTTAAAATTATGATATCGGAGCGAGGTTTGTACCGTTCTAAGGGGAAAAGAATGTAGTTTCTAATTCTTATCGCAGAAGTTTGATAATTGATCGTATTTTCTTGAATTTCTACTAAAAAGCGTTTTTGCGTTGTAAATCGGATTTTATCGGATTGTTGGCATGGAGATGATTATTACCGAGTGAATAAATGGGTTATTAGCCTACTTTCCAAAAATGGAAAGTAGTCTTATGAAATCGCCTCGGTGTCCGTGCGTGAGTGCGTGTGTATGTGTGTGTCCCCCTAACATCTTCTTTATGAATGAACCGATTTCAACTAAATTTGGTACAAAATTTTCACATAAATTAATGACCAAAATGACATATTTGGACTAAGCAGGGGTGCCACAATTGCAAATTAATCTTTTCGGTTATTATGAATTTTGAAGGAATTGGCCTAACTGATTCCTTCGAACTTTTGTATGAGGTAGGCTTGCAACATTAAATAACAAAATCAAGATGTTTAGTATAGATATAGAAAGCAGAACTGCCACAATACAAGAGATAAAAAAAAATTATTTTGACACGTATTTGTGTTGAACTGTTCTCATCAATATTGACCAAATTTAATACTTATAATATAAACATATATACAAAACCATATTAGCATATTTTAACCGAATCAGCCTAACATACGTGCCATAATTACAAATTAAACTCTTTCAGTAATTAAGGATTTTGAAGGAATTGAATGAATGGATTTCAATTAAATTTTGTATGTAAGATTTGTACAGCATATCGTAATAAAATAAAGATGTTAAAAGAGGAGATAAAGAGCAGGACTACCACAGTAAAAAGTTAAATAATATATTTCACAAGTATTTCTTGAGAACTGACCCAATGGATTTTAACCAAATATAGTATATTTAATCTTCATATAAATAACCAAAATATCATATTTCAACCGGGTCAACTAAACAGGGCTACCATAATATCAATGTTTAAAATTTTCTGAAACTATGATTTTGGAAGGTATTGGCTGAACGTATTTCAAAGAAATTTCGTTTGTAGGGCGAGTATAGAATTGCAAAACGAGATGAATATGTTTAGCATGGATCAAAAAAGCTGGGCTACCGCAATATAAGAAAAAATAATTTTCTGATTTCAAAGCAAATACATTACTATACGATTATACGAAAAATTGAAAAACAAATTAATAGAGCATTATCAGATTTAAAATATGAAAACAATGTTAAAAATTGTTTCTGACATTATATTTTGCATGTATTTTTTAAATAAACAAATTTAATAAATTTTACTGTTAATACATTAATATGTATGGATCGAGTCGAGTGAAAAAGAAAACAAGTAGTTCTGGAAAGAACTAATCCGCCTACTATCCTTTCAATACAATTTTAATATAACTCAAGTAGGGGAGTACACAGGATTCGCGTGGTACAGAAGTGCTTTTCGTCAAATTCGCCGTAATATAATCGTATAGTAATGTATTTGCTTTGAAATCAGAAAATTATTTTTTCTTATATTGCGGTAGCCCAGCTTTTTTGATCCATGCTAAACATATTCATCTCGTTTTGCAATTCTATACTCGCCCTACAAACGAAATTTCTTTGAAATACGTTCAGCCAATACCTTCCAAAATCATAGTTTCAGAAAATTTTAAACATTGATATTATGGTAGCCCTGTTTAGTTGACCCGGTTGAAATATGATATTTTGGTTATTTATATGAAGATTAAATATACTATATTTGGTTAAAATCCATTGGGTCAGTTCTCAAGAAATACTTGTGAAATATATTATTTAACTTTTTACTGTGGTAGTCCTGCTCTTTATCTCCTCTTTTAACATCTTTATTTTATTACGATATGCTGTACAAATCTTACATACAAAATTTAATTGAAATCCATTCATTCAATTCCTTCAAAATCCTTAATTACTGAAAGAGTTTAATTTGTAATTATGGCACGTATGTTAGGCTGATTCGGTTAAAATATGCTAATATGGTTTTGTATATATGTTTATATTATAAGTATTAAATTTGGTCAATATTGATGAGAACAGTTCAACACAAATACGTGTCAAAATAATTTTTTTTTATCTCTTGTATTGTGGCAGTTCTGCTTTCTATATCTATACTAAACATCTTGATTTTGTTATTTAATGTTGCAAGCCTACCTCATACAAAAGTTCGAAGGAATCAGTTAGGCCAATTCCTTCAAAATTCATAATAACCGAAAAGATTAATTTGCAATTGTGGCACCCCTGCTTAGTCCAAATATGTCATTTTGGTCATTAATTTATGTGAAAATTTTGTACCAAATTTAGTTGAAATCGGTTCATTCATAAAGAAGATGTTAGGGGGACACACACATACACACGCACTCACGCACGGACACCGAGGCGATTTCATAAGACTACTTTCCATTTTTGGAAAGTAGGCTAATAACCCATTTATTCACTCGGTAATAATCATCTCCATGCCAACAATCCGATAAAATCCGATTTACAACGCAAAAACGCTTTTTAGTAGAAATTCAAGAAAATACGATCAATTATCAAACTTCTGCGATAAGAATTAGAAACTACATTCTTTTCCCCTTAGAACGGTACAAACCTCGCTCCGATATCATAATTTTAAGATATTTTTGAAGTACTATTAAAGAAAACATCTCTGCACAATGGATTTGAGATTTCCTCTGTATCGTAAAACAAATAGGGAAAAAACGTTCCTGGAATCGAACCTGGGACTTCAATCTTCGCCAAATAAAATATAGCCCATTGGTGCAAAAGTTGTTATTATGGGACACACACACACATACACACAGACAGGACCATTTCCTTTGGAAACCAGCCTAAAAAGTAAAGCAAGTTAGGAAAGTATGCAGTGTATTACAAATAGGCGCATATCGTTCGATGAAGTATTTGAAATTAAACGATATAATTTGAACGAACGCACACCATAAAACAGTTAAACACCACGACCCGATTATATCTCTGTCTACTACCAAAAATTAAGAAAATAAAAAGGACCGTTACTAACGTAAGATGTAACTAAGCTTAAATTGTTAACAATAGTCGTCAGTAGGTGGCGTGGTGGTGGCAGCTAAATAATTTAGTTTTTAAGATATCTCTTTCATGTTTTTAAATATATCGAATATAAAAGCAAATATTTCAAAATAACGGAGAAGTGACAAGAGTAAACACTCACTTTCGATTGACCGATTTTTACCAAAAACTAATCATTTCTTGTGACTGTCATAAAAATATAAAATTTTGCGTTGACCTGATTAGTTGTTTATGAGTTAGAGAACCCACAAAAAACTGTCACACACGCACGCACGCACAGACATCATCGAGAAAATGGTCAAAACGTGTTCAGGGGACCCCAAAACGTGTATTTCCGTTGAAATCTCGAAATCGATTTTTTTCATGAAAACAATACTTGCCCCTATATTACGTATGGAGAAAGTAAGAATCGGTTGTGCCAGTCAAAGTGCGTCTGAATATTGAATCTGCTAACAATTTGTCGCAAATAATGTATCATATGTCATTGGGATTTGTTAAAGATTAATGTATTTACGTTCTATCAATAATAAATATCATGTTTAAATAAAAAATTGTGTATTAAATATTAAAAATGCAAAATCATTATTATTCCCGGGTTCCCGGGTGATTTGACAATCTAATTACAGTTTCCCGGAAAAAATAAAGCCGGGAATCTAAAACTCTAGTCGCGGCTTCTTGTCATAGAAAATTCGTCACTGCGATATCTCGTCACAGATGATAATTGGTAGTTGCGACATACACAGGCACAGAGAGAAATATCTGGACTTTTATATTAATAAATCAAAGAATTTTATTGGAGAAATCTGTTAGCGGTATGTTGTGCCTTCAATTGAAATTAAAATTCTGAGCAAATGATAGCAAATAGAAAGTTAAAAATTTCGCTATTTTTTAACCTCTGTGCGATAAAAAATCAGA
The DNA here is from genome assembly GCA_028673005.1 of Tanypteryx hageni. NCBI lineage: Eukaryota > Metazoa > Arthropoda > Insecta > Odonata > Petaluridae > Tanypteryx > Tanypteryx hageni. The sequence goes on along the minus strand of CM054116.1, from coordinate 86,681,504 downwards.
ATATAATAAAACTCTTATTCTCTTAGTCACTTGGTCATTCTGTCCGTAACGCTCGATATCTCAGCCGTATCTTCAGCAAGTTCAACCAAATTTGGTAAGATTGCTATACTATAATTTTATAATATAATGGTCTAATTTGTTTTTTGTATTGTTTTATTACAAAGGCGCTAATTTATCTAGTATATAAACCTGAATTTTGAGGAGATAATGGCCATTTTTGGAGTTGTAAGGCGGTGTGAAAAACTACCTATTATGTTATGTATTAAATGAATTTCATAGACATTTACTAATCGACCATATTATACTTACAGGAGTTATAAATATCATCTAACTGACAATATGCATCACATTTATTTTCATAATTTCATTTCATTAAAAATTTTCCATCTGTTCATAATGCAGGTCATACTCTTTTTTATATCATGTTAAATAAAATTCTCGTGGTATGCACGTTTTACCTGTGGTGACTGCGAGAAATTTTATGTAACCAGTCATAAAGGGCATAATTACGTGAATAAGGCGTAAACTGAACATTATCAGTGTGTTTCTTTAATCTTAAATATTATTTGTAGCTGTGGAAAATTTAAACATTCCGGACTATTTGAATCGCATCTTTTGATTCAACTTATCCGCATATTAATCTCGTTGCACTCATATATCACTATTACGGCAATTACGGATTGATACCGTGCATGTTAGGTTGCAGCCATACTTCTTTCAAGAAACAAATTGCTCTAATAAGGAAGTCGTTAGGAAGTTGAGTTGGTAACATAAATAATGCTCTTTCACTGGAATTAATATCTCACCCTCTACGATTCTTCTTACTCAGAAATTTCCCTCTTCTAAAAATTTCTCGGTAAGAAGAAATAAAGGACACATGGATTAATTTAGTTTTGCCACTTGACAGGCGGGAAGGCTGACAAGTGCGATCCGGTCTCATTTATGGAAGACATTATATTACCTTTCCTCGTACCGTACCATTCTGGAGGTAATATCGATCACGGTGATTCCATGATCCATTTATTTATGTCGACATATGTTGGATTTCTAGAATTCGGACTTCGACTTACTCGAAATATGGAGAGAAACTCATGGTGTGTATGATGGCTAACGCAGAGAAAATACAACTTGACAAATATCAAAATTGCTGCCGAGGGAAAGAATTGAGAGGACACATCAAAAGCGATGTAAGGCCCGGAAAAACGTTATTTTGGGCCGGGTTTTATCTGAGGCTAAAATACGATGCTTCATGATTAATTCTTAGTGATTTTAGTGGAATGAACATATGTCATCGAATTTCGTAACTTTTACCATAGTATAAACGAAAATAAATGTTTTTTTCCTACTCGAAGTTAAATAAAAACTCTAGCCTTGAGTGAAAAATTAATCTAATATCGTTTAAGTTGGAAATTTTGGATTATTTTTCTGTTCATTTAGAGACTCATTGTAAAAAGTTCCTACACAGTATATGGTTTAAAAATAAATACTAATGCCCTGTGGCTAACATGCACGAAGACTATAAAGAGTGAGAAAGGAATAAACATCTGATACGAAAACAATTCCATCGTTCATGTAAAGTTTCTCAATTTATATTTAATACTCTGAATCGATTAAGAAGAATGAATGTTGAGCGGAAGTAAATCTGAAGGCTACATTTTTAGTTTTTCTGGTAAGTGATTATATAACTTGTATAGTAACAATCTCGAAAAGAGGTGGAGAGCTGAACGAAAATTGAAAGTTTTGTAAACAAATAAACAGAATTTTTTTGCTCGGGGAGGAGGGGGGGGGGAATTATCGCGCCTTTAAAACCTAAAGTTAAAGAGAAAATTTTCAGCCAATATGTTTCGTAGGAAAGTGTTCTTTTACTTCGTATTTCATAAAATAGAAATGTATTTCAACGTGTATCTGCATTTTTTTCACGCATTAACCAACCTTTGCTGTAGCATAGAACAAAAACAGAGTCGTTAAAATCTCGTTGGGACTAAAAACGTTGCGTCAGATGAAAACGTATCGCGGTTCATTGGATTCGTCACCATTCATCTTTCCTCGAGGGGTTTGTTCATTTTAAACTCTCTTAAGTTAAAATTGTCAGTTTTTTAATTAAAAAGCGATCCCTCGACCAATAATTGGTTGCTAAAGCTCTAAAGATTTAATTTCTGAAAAAATCAATCGTTATCTCATATATTTGTCTAAGTCTATAGTTTTGTTTTTTAAACAAGGAATTCGGTTAAATAACGCCTTTATAAAAACATGGAGAAAATATAATTATTTTTTTGATTTCCAACTACAAGTATTTACTTGTTCAGAAAGAAATAGGAATTTCGTTTTAACTTATAATTTCAACCTTTTTTTCAGTTGAAAATAGCATTTTGTCTTTGAACTGAGCTGAAATCATCCAATAATGCCGTTTTAGATAGAGCAAACCGCCTTTTTAAACTTAAAAGTGCTGAAATTTTTAGCCTCTGTTTTATTAGTATTTATTTTACGTATTTATTTAAGGTATCTCCGATATCCGTAACAAGATTATTAAAAGCCATATGACTCTAGGAGCTACCTAAGATAAGTACTTATTTTTTCAATTTTGTTACTTAAATATTTATTTCTGAATTGGTTTTTTGCCATAATACGAGATCTGTAGCTCTTTAGTGAAGGAATTTCGTAAATGTCTCGTTGTTTCTCAGAAGTTAGAAGACGAAAGAAGTTACTAGAAAAGATGATAAAATTATTGGATAGAAACGAAAACTAGAACAACATGTAAGGAAATAACTGATGAATCAGGTGTTAAGGGCGAATTTTTTACTGTAGCAACATAAACCAAAAGAAATTTTACCGTAGTAACGGACCCGTAGAGATAGTTAATAAGGGGTTTTAAAAATCCTGCTAAAAAGCAAACGGACCGAGAAAGAGACCCCAAATTCAATAAAACTCATTACTGATACTAGCCAAAGCTATCCTATAAAATTTGGTTGTTCTAACTTGAACGGTGTAGAAGTAGTTTACCGGACACGGAAGTGTGACGGACTGAAGAATAAAACAATTACATTAGTGGATTAAAAAACGCTATAATGGTAATAAAGAGAGCTTGAGTGGGATGGGTTTTTAGATAGAGGAATATGATTCCTCATCAAATATGGTTGCTTTACACGAAGATTTTCTTATTTTTTGGTTGGAAAGAAAATAACAAATTAGGCAGACCAAATAGCCATGAAAAGTTTGGGAAAACAAGATGCGCACTTTGGATACAAAGCAGCCATAATCAGTGTTTACTCACCCGTGATATATTTTTAAAATATTTGTTTTTGAAATATAAAGTCGGTAAATCACTAATGATGTTCGCTATTCCTTATCCAAACACGCATTTGGTTATCCTACCTTTTATGGCAATTGGAGCTACCTCATAAATTAATTTGAGATAAGTAGTAGTAGTAATTTATTTTTTAAGTGCGTCGACGGCTATGGTCATTTTGCACTGTCATCAACTGGGCATACACACTGAAGGGAAGGAAACCCGGAGCCGGCATTAGTCTACTCTTTACGAAAAAAATTGAGGTAATATACTATCAATTTTATATGAATAAGTTCTGATATAAAAGTGAATATAGTATATCTTTGCCAGTACTGCTCTGACATATGACTACAAAGGTATTGAATGCGACAGAAGACTATTAGGTGAAATGTATACACATAAAAGCCGAAGACATGTAAATCAGTTATTCTTTAGTAAACATATTTCTCATTCATATCCTCCATGTTTTGCTGTCGTTGGAAATGATTTCCATTCGGAATTATGTAATGAATAACTAAATGTTTGCGATAGTGTTTTTTTTGTTGCAAATATTGTTGTCAGGGGAGAGTAAACAATCGATTTTAGGCATTTCTTTTCGTGATTCAATGCTTCGTTGAAATGAAGGCATCTAAGGAAAAAAGAATAGTCGACAAAGAGAGAACGCACTGAGATTATCCTGGTTATACTAAACTTGCCGGAAAATTAACCTTAAGCGCGGAGGTAAATTCTACCTGAATTCGTTCGTAGCGAAATCAGCGAGAGTATCCTCATGCAATGACGAAAATAGCTCCGGGAAAAAATTAAAGGCTGAACCGCGGGCGCGGAATATAGAGAGAAAAATAATTGCGCGCTTCATCTTAGGAATGCCGGAACGTGGAGCATTAATATTTCATTGCAAAAAGAAAGCGGTCGTTCCGTCGTAATTGCTTCACGAACTGCCTCTACGTGAAAATAGAAAGGGTTCATAAAATTCGGAAGTTGGAAGTTAAGAATAATGGGCAAAGGATTGCTTTTCTCTAAGCATCCACTTAATCCAACACTCAGTTCTACTCAGAATTCTTCGATTCCCATGAAAAATGTCCGAGAAAACTCATCAAATATTATAACATTGTTCTCAAAATACTCCCAATAACCTGTTCACAGGTTTATGAGTTCGTCGGCAATGTTGTGGTAGATAATGTAATAGTGGCTTGGTCTTTGATTGCTAAATTAGGAACTGAAAACACAAAATTAGAGAAACTAATGTTTTCACCTAAAAATGTAATGTAAATAGTATTTTCTCGTGTCACCCTAAAAACACTTTCTTCAGTTAAGTTATTCTATTTTTGATAGTGTTCGAACTAAATCCGAATAATGTTTTAGCATATTACACAATTCTTAAAATCTAGTGTTTCCATATTAGTAATTGTAAATTTATATACCAGATTCCCAGATTCGTGTCGCAGTTTATCTTTTCGGATAGATTAACGAAATCAAAACGACAAAACATCAATCTATTCTTTTAATCGATCTGGTGTTAGAAAAGCTCCCCTTGAATTCTACCACGAGTAACAAAAAAGATAAGATACTCTCCTCAGCAGGATTAATCGATCGCCTTATGTTTAAGGCATTGCGCTGACACTATGTTAACTCGCGTTAACGTATCACGCCTACAGCTCGATTACAGCCTGTGATCAAATGGCTCTAACCACGGCAATTCCCTAAAGCAATTCCTCGCCTTAGTCACCGTGACCTCATAACGCTTTTAAGCCACAGAATAAGGCGATACGGTTGTAAAGAATGATTGTGATTGACTCTTGCCTTTGCCATTTTCACATAGGCCATCGCCAGCTCCGTAGTTGGCGCGACTCGAGGTGAGATGGAGGACAAACTGCAAGAGTTATGGCGTCTCCAATATTTCCAAGGGGATCCGAGGAAGGAGTTAATGGAACAGATGGAGCAAACAGCGATAGAAGGGCGTCAAAGAGGTGGGGAAGAGGGCGAAGAAAGAACGGGCGGCCATGATGAAATGCAGGTAAGACAGAAAATGATACTACGTTTGCAAGATTGAAATTTTTTTCGAAGTAAAAATGAGGGTCATCTTCTTTTTTCCTTTTTAATGAACGTCGAAATTTGCTTAATTTAAATCTTCAATAAAGTGAACGATCAGAATAAATTACACTCATAATCCATGTCATACAGTAGATAAGTGAGTTAGTTATCCTTGTGTTAGAAATTATTTCTTTGTGAATCATGAATAACCGAATTTTTTACCTAATCGATTAGGGGTCGTTAGTTTGTGATATTTATATTGAAACAAGCGTTTAGAAAAATATTAGTTTTAATTTTTAAATAATTGATTTATGATACATTTCTGGAGCGTTCATGGTCAAAATCGTTGTTGTTTCTTGAAGATTTCGAATATTCATATAGGGTTTAAGAAGAAATATTTATATTTGTGCTTTCCCTGCAAGTTGTTTTTACATTTAAAAAAATACCTTATCAAAAGATGTTCTCATGGATTGGGGTGTGGATTGACTATCCATCGTCATAGGTTTCTTTTACAATCGGTTCACGGAATTTTATTCGTACTGACAGGACCCCAGATGGGAATAGTCCAGTGTCGGCGGTAGCAAAAGGCACGACCTGTCTTTCCTTCCGAAAGACAGCATGTTGTACTTTCATCTAGGAGACGGGGAGAGTACAGGTGGAAAAATTCCATTCCCGGTTAATCTACGTGAAAAATCCAAACTTCTAATTCAGGGGTATGAAATCTGAGGAGGTTTACAGATATGTGATCAGAAAATTATTGCACAGAATTTCATATTTGTTTTTTTTACTTAAAAAACTTGCCAGTTATAGTTTTGACACTAAAAATACGTTTAGACGCTTTTTCTAATTCCATGAAAACTTCCGATGTAAACTCTTATTCGAACCGTGGGGAACTACCAACCTCCTATGTTAGGGTTTGACAACCATTTCTGCATAGTGGGCCGCATCTGTGTTAGCAAATCCTTGGGCGGGCTGCCCTTGAAGTTGCCAATGCTTCGGTGGGCTGGGTTAAATTCATATCGTAAGTAACCTAGAGATTTTTAGGCAACACATAAGTGAAATTATGGCTCAATTTTAATCAGTGTGACAATTCCTTCAGCCATGAATTTTTTTAACAAAATCCTGATGCATTTCACCCACTAAGTAGGCATCTTCTGGGGGAACCCATAACGACAGTGACTGGAAGTCAACAGTTGACTTCCAGCCACTGTCGTTATAAATTTTGTTAAATTTTTAATGGCTGAAGGAGTTGTCACATTGATTAACATAAGTGAAAATCAAGTCCATATTAGGTTTTTAGGGTTAAAATGTCAATATTAAATGTTTAACTATCATGATTTGAACTTAAAAAATATAATTTTGCGTGGTAAACTTTACGGATCTCTTTTTCATCATAGATTCGCGGACTGCATAAAAAATTCTCGAGGACCATGCTCCTCCCGCGGGCTGGGGCTTGCCCGAGCCATAAACGTTAAAAAACATGATGGAATTAAATCGTAGAAATACCTTAGGAAAAAATCAAAAACAAAATTAAAAAATATTTATTTAGATTAATAAGTATTTACCAAGTGGTCGCAAATTAATGCTAGTTATTTTAACAGATTTTGGTTACTAAAAATAATATTTGGTAAGTAAATGAAAAAATTACAAATAGTTTTTGAAAATTACGAAACAGCATAGAATATGCTTAGTGAGCTCGAGCCGCAGATTGGGCACCCCTGTTCTTTGTGGATTGCCTATGAACATGCAAGTAAAATGCCAGCTGAAAAGGTGGGACATCCATACACCTGTTTCCAAACTGCGGTGCCTGAACTCGTTGTGGTGCAACGAAAAGCTTAATATATGTATAAATCATCGAGTTGGAAATGTTAATAAGTAATTATGAAAATAATAACTGATAAATTAATTATGGTATAGTACTACTTATAGAACTGAGGAATGCGTCCTAAAGTTGTGATATCTGTAGACATAAATAAAAACCTTATTAATTGGTGGGGTGACACAAAATTCTGTTTCTCTTTGAAAGAGTGCCACACCTTCAGAGATGTTGGAAACCACTGATCTAACCATCCCAACAACGCTCCTTCAAAATAGCAACTTCTTATATCCAACCTTTTTTATTTTAGAAAATATATTAAATGAAGCATTAAATGAAACAATGAAATGGCGATAAAATGCGGTAATAGTTGAAATTCAAAGTGGAAGATATAGAAGTTATCCTACCAGGCACTAAAAATCGTTTACTTATCACTAGCAAATAAGGAATATAAAGAAAGATATACGCATTATATTAAATTCTTTTTTGAAGAAATTATATGAGAAACTCATGGCATATATAACGATGAAAGGAACGAGTATCTCTGTAACTGCAGATAAATGAGATGTAAAAGAGAGACAGGGACGTAAATTTGGTTCGTGGGAAATACTTTAGTCCCCCTTGACCAGTCCATGAACAAGGGTTAACCGGCAATTACTCTAGTTCAAGCAGCTATTCACAAGCACATATGTATAGGGCAAATTAATTTGCGTTAAGAGAGCGATTCCACGCAAGCACACGTAGTTCTACGCAGTCACCTGCTCCAAACAAAGCTAAACACGTATTTTAATTCCGGTAGTGATTTCTTCGGTAGGATATAGCACCTTATCCCACTAAGGGGATCTCCTAAATAGGTCATCCCCTAAACCTGTGTGTTTTGAAGTTGTCCCTATAGATGGATAATTTCCCATAGCCGGAGTGAATGAGCGAGTGAGCATGTGCGCGCGTGTGTATGGGCTACAAAAGAGGTCAAACCTTGACCTAAACTATAATGATTTTTGCCCTTTTTCTGACTTCTACTTTTTAGCAGTGTGAAGGGGTCATTTGTTCATTTGAATATTTATCATTACTGTGTCAGTTTTGGAAATAAAAAAATATAATTATAGGTAGGGTACTACGGATCTGCATGTTTCTAAGGTTGGTGTCTGCACCCTTTTGGGATTAAGATATTTTACGTCTTGCATTGATGCACAGTCTCCAAGCTGTTGGCCTCAAAGAATTATCATTACTCTCTCTTTTGATGGGTACATATTGCGTTAATGCCAAAATTTGCTTAACGAAAACTCCGTCGACATTGTGTCACATGGTGATAGTTATATTGGGTTCTGACCAATCCTTTCTGAGAGATATGGAAAAATTTCTATATTTCTGTACCTTATAAGCAACGACTGGATAAATAATTACCATAATCTCCATAAGTTGTGTCTTAAAGTAAGAACCCAAAAATATTTTTTATTTGATATAACCTTCCCCTTGCAGCAGAAATGCTTATTTGCTCACGCATTATGTTACTTTATTGATTGAGAAATCAATATTCACAGCTGAGTTACCTGAAAGAAGAAGTACAGTAGTAAGGGTAAAGATCTAATTGTATGAACAGATATAATATCAATAATTCCCTCATTTAAGTAAGAGTTAAATGTACCTATCATTTTGCGTCCAGCGAAATCTATAGTTCCCGAAAATGATAAAATGCAGTTAAAAATAATCGTAAACCCTAAGAAAAAACATACTTTTAAATTTTAATTTAATTTTCCTGCAAGCATAATACATTTTTCTTCTTCACATTATATATATATATATATATATATATATATATGTATATATATATATATATCTATATATATATATATATATATAAAACAGCTTACGGAAAAGGAAAGGTAAAATGGATATATGGATGGCAACAAGGTGTTGGGATGAGGAAACCTAGTGAACACTCACCAATCTCTCTGTAGCTGATGAAGGAATAACTCCGAAAGCTTCTACGTTTGTGATGTTTCTGTGTTTTAGTGTTCTTCTACGTATGTCGCTTCGACATCCCCGGGACCTCGCCAACCTGAAGTCGTCCGATTGGTGAGTGTTCACTGGGTTTCCTCATCCCAACACCTTGTTGCCATATATATATATATATATATATATATATATATATATAACAGCTTACGGAAAAGGAAAGGTAAAATGGATAAATGGATGTCAACAAGGTGTTGGGATGAGGAAACCCAGTGAGCACTCACCAATCAGACGACTTCAGGTTGGCGAGGCCCCGGGGATGTCGAAGCGACACACGTAAAATAACACAAAAACACAGAAACATCACAAACGTAAAGCTTTCGGAATTGTTCCTTCATCAGCTACAGATATATATATATATATATATATATATATATATATATATATATATATATATATATAACAACTTACGGAAAAGGAAAGGTAAAATGAATATATGGATGTCAACAAGGTGTTGGGATGAGGAAACCCAGTGAGCACTCACCAATCAGACGACTTCAGGTTGGCGAGGCCCCGGGGATGTCGAAGCGACACACGTAAAATAACACAAAAACACAGAAACATCACAAACGTAAAGCTTTCGGAACTACTCCTTCTTCAGCTACAGAGAGAGAACTGTTTCCTCATCCCAACACCTTGTTGACATCCATATATATATATATATATATATATATATATATATATATATATATATATATATATATATATATATATATGTATATAAACACTCGACAGGCGCAATAAATGTAGTCGAATGTGAAAACTTTCATTACGTTGATTAAATCGAGTCAATCCCATTTACGATTGGCTGAAGACTTTATGAAAATCCTGATGTTACAGATTTATAGGACTCGAGTTTTCGATGACGGGAGCATTTTAGTCTTAAGGCTCAAATTACATTTGTTCAACAGGAGGAAAAAATATCTGCTCGTAAAATATTTTATCCGTTGCCTCTCAAAAAAGCAAATTTCTAAGGGCAGCGGGCTGTAACGTTATAATTCTTATCCTAATAACAATTCTTTTTTGCATGGATTGTTATCCATCACGACCTAATTTCGCGCCTATAAAAATGAAACCTGATACGTTGACGGAGAGGAAGCAAAGATTTGCCGTCGCCGTGTGTGCATGGTCGACATGGAGAACTGGTGGGAGTCGGGAGGTGGAGACGCTTGGCAATTTCTACCATGCGCTTCGCCGTGGTCTTTGCCCCAGAGAGATTATCCTGTTTACGCGGTCATATTAAGCTCTTTTCTTAGGCGACCTTCCCTTCTTTCCCACTAGGAACTTTCTATCTGCCGCGTCTCTTTTTCTAGAAAATCCGGTTAAACCGACTTTTATCGCCCCTTGCTCTTCCGTTGTTTAGGCCATAGAAGACGAAACTTCGATCACGGTGGAGTTGAGGAAAAAATTTCCTCTCTAAATCTCCGCGAATACATTATTTTATAGATAGGGTAAATTGACATTTCTCCCGATACGCCCGGCCGTTGTTTATTCTGCAAGCTCTTGGTTGCTTAGGAAGCAATAAATATACGCGCCATAAGTCCGTGATAGCTCATTTTATGCGTTTCACTGTTAGTTTGTGGTACTTCCCATTATGTGGCAAAAAATTGTGCTCGGCTATGTTAGAGAAATATTTTACAGATTTCCTTCTTTATACCGCAGATACATTTTAGATGATGAAGGCGATTTATAAACTAGTGTGTGTGTGTATATATATATATTTATTTATTTGAAAAAGCCCAAAAACAGCAGTTTGGTCAGATAGTTGGCAGAGGGCTTCGTCGCTGTAATGCGAGCGGTCCATTACCACGGGGGTGGTACCTTTGTCTCCAGGGAGGTTAATAATTTTGTCGTTGCGTTTCAACGTAGAAATTGTGTCTTTCTGGTTTCGTCAAATTGTTGTGGTGGTCAAGGAGGTCGGGAAAGTTGGGCTGGGCGACTGCGTGAATAATGTAGTTAGCATATTGCTCGATGGGGTGGTGGGGAGGAAGAGAGGGGGTGATGTATTGGGAAGGAGGTATGAAGGCAGAAAGGGATTGTGGAAGTGAGTCGGGGGAAGATGAGGAGTCAGATGTGGGTGGGGCGGCTTTGAGGCGGAGTAAGCATACGAAGGCTTGTATGTCGGCAAGGAGACAAAAATGGTCAAATTTTATGGTGGGGCAGAAGGAGAGGCCACGGGAAAGGAGGGCATTCTCAGCGGGGTTAAGAGCATGAGAGGAAAGGTTCAGGACGTCATCTGGCTGGGGGGGAGGGTTTGCGGTACGCGTGGGGGTGGGGTCCTGCGGAGAATTGGGATGCATCCTTGGTTCGCGGGTTGAAACAAAGGGAGACCTCCTGAGAGAGTGTAGTGGGGGTGGAGTGGGGATTCCCAAAAGGTCGGCCAAGGAGGGTTTTTGGGCGAGGAGAGGCGGGGGAGGGGGGATGTCGGGCTTACCAGCTGGGAAGAAGGGGAGAGGTAGGCCGAGCTGGTGGAGGTGGCGGACGCACATAAGGGGAAGTTTGCGTATGAGTCTGTATCGGTTGGCTGCGATATCCTCTGCAGCTCCTCGGAAGATGGCGTCGAGATCAGCTGTGGAGTTTGGGGAATGTTGAGTTCGTGTATGAGAATTATACATTTCTCAAAGTGCATGTTAGAGAGTGATTTATAGTGGCGTAAGATTAGACGGACAATGTTGAGGGACATAAGGTGATATGTAAGGGCGAAAGATGAGCGGATAGCCGGGGGAAGGACCGATAGGGGGATTCTCACGGCGAGACCTTTGGGGGAGAGGCCTAGTTCTAGGCAGCCATTGAGGTATTCAATCTGGCAAGTTAATGATGTATGTTTGCGGAGGTGATAACGGAAACGGCGGATATTTTCCATGGTGGAAGGAGAAGTATAAAAGATAAAGGCAATAGGAAAGTTGGTAAGGGTAAAGGATGACAGACACGAAAGGATAAGGTAAAATAATATAACAGCTTACGGAAAAGGAAAGGTAAAATGGATATATGGATGGCAACAAGATGTTGGGATGAGGAAGCCCAGTGAACATTCACCAATCGGACGACTTCAGGTTGGCGAGGCCCTGGGGATGTCTAAGCGACACACGTAAAAGAACACAGAAACATCACAAACGTAGACGCTTTCGGAGTTATTCCTTCTTCAGCTACCGAGAGAGAACTGATGGCAGTGACACTGGGTGGAGGCATGGGGATGGAAGGGTAGTGCGGAAAGGTCGAGGATTGGAAGATACGGTGGAGGTTGGGGATTCGTAGGGGGTTGGGAGAAGACAGAAAGGGGGTGAAAAGCTATCGAAGGTTGCCAGGGCGAGTGAAGGAGTTTAAGAGATGGATATGCGAAAGCTCCCACTGACGGAGTTGGGGAGCCGAAGCATTGTCGGGGAGAGCGCGAATGACTCTCACTGTGAAGCAGTTGTTAATACTTCAGCTCCCCAACTCCGTTAATTATATATATATATATATGAATGTCAACAAGGTGTTGGGATGAGGAAACCCAGTGAGCACTCACCAATCAGACGACTTCAGGTTGGCGAGGCCCCGGGGATGTCGAAGCGACACACGTAAAATAACACAAAAACACAGAAACATCACAAACGTAAAGCTTTCGGAACTACTCCTTCTTCAGCTACAGAGAGAGAATTGGTGAGTGCTCACTGGATTTCCTCATCCCAACACCTTGTTGACATCCATATATTCATTTTACCTTTCCTTTTCCGTAAGTTGTTATATATATATATATATATATATATATATCATCATCATCATGAGGTGTTCTGCCTCTAGGCAGGTCCCTGGCACCAGCGTTGTCTCCACTCATTTCTGTTCCTTGCCATTTCTTTCATTTCCTGATACCCTCCCCTTTCTTTCAGATCGTCAAACATTTTTATTCTTCTACGTCCCCTTTTCCTTTCACCTTCTACTGATCCTTCCAACACCATCAATAGTAAACCTTCTCCTCTCAAGATATGCCCTAACCAGTTACTTTTCCTCCTCTGAATTATTTCAAGAGAAGACTCCGTCATGATGCCTCTACATGGGATATATTGTGGCGGTGGTTTCCCATTGCCTTCCGCCTATATATTCAGCCGCCCCTAACATGGGGAACAGACGCTGTTTGCAGCCGCCCCTAATATGGAGAACAGACGCTGCTGCCTGTTGGTCCGCGGGAGGTATTTTATTTCCCTCCTACCCTACATATCTGTAGAGCATTCCCCTATCCGCCACCCGGGGACGCGCCCTCTAGAGGTTACAGGCTCCTCCGAGGGATATATATATATATATGGGGATAATGAGGGTTATCACAAACTAAATTGCTAATTACTATTTATTCATTACTTGGCGTGGCCTTAAAAAGAAAATGAAAGAATTTTTATTTATCTTAAACAAATATTAATTTTCACGCCTAAGGTGCAACTATTCAAAATCTTTAGTTTAAATAGTCATTGTAAATGTTTGCAGTCAGAGAAACGCTTGGTTTGGTTAATGAGGATTTTTTCGGTGGATTCTTATCAAACAAGATTGTTTCTAGCGGTGGCCTCTTTTGAATCTTTTAGGAAGCCTTTGATCATCTTTCCAAGCAAATATTTTTTGTAGTTTGTCTTTTCGGTGAATAAAAAAAAATAAGAATGAGACAAGAAAGTGTTTATTTTTTGTGTGTCATTGAGAGGTCTTTCCAAAATTCACGTCCCTCGACATTTGAATGAAGTGGGTATCTGTTACGGAAATAACCACTTGACCCCATTCGTTTAACCTCCGCCATTATCATTTCTCTGGAACACGGGATTCATTCACTGTGGCCACAAAAGGTATCGTATTACTCCAAATGACTCAGCATCTGCGAATCCTTACCTTTACACTTGATAGCCGAGCTCATTTTATTTCTTTCATTTCTATTTTTAAAGGTTCCTCGTATCTCCCACTGACCTCTTGTTTTTCGCCTCTTTCTTTTCACTCCCTTTCTCCCTTCTTCTCTCCTCAGACCTCATTTTCATCGCATTCTACGATTTAACCCTCTCTTCTGCTTTATTGTGTCGTTCAATTCTCGTACTTGGAACTCGGAAGCCTTAGTGTTCGACAGCGTGTAAAGGCTTCATTGAAAGTTCACAGTAAATATGACAGCACATTTGGAAAATGTGGCTATGGAGACGGAAACGAACGACTTGTGGACTTCGCCGAATGTTCTAGCCTCTACATAATGAAGTCCTTTAAGAAAACGCCCCACAGAACATGGACCTGGAAATGACCCAATGGCATTAAAAATGAAATGGACTAAATTCTAGTCAATAAAAGGTATGTAGTAGAAGACTGTTCTGCCATTAACCAGTTTAAAACTGGAAGAAACCATCGATTGATACGATGTAGAATAAAGTGTAATTAAAATTTGAAAAGTCAGAGGCTCGTAAAGAAGCCTAAGTCTATTAAGGACACACGAGCGTTAAATTAGCAAGAGGAAGAATTTCAGCTTGAACTTCAAAATCGATTCCATGTTCTAGAAGAGCAAGAAGTGGTATCAAAGTTTAATAGGGGCACTCATAGACACCGTACTAGAAATAGGTGGAAGAATTTTGACAGCGGTTCATTTAATTTTGACAATGCATCATTTAATTTTGACAATTACCCATATTATTTTGACAATATTGTGTGATGTTCCTTTTATTGTGGATTTCATTCCAAAGTTACATTTCAATTTATTTGATCTTTTGCGAAAATAATGTAAACTGGAAATTGTTAATGATTTAGGTAATACTGGACTTCCGGACCACTATTAAAAATGCTATAATATTTTCATTGTACTCTAGTACCCAAATCCAAGTTAATTTGCTGGGGGTTGGATTCGTTCCATTTTCCTCCTCCCGGGTTGGGTTAAGTGGTTGGGGGTTGGATTCGTTCTCACAATCAGTAAGAATACTAGAATCTAGAATTTATATATAAAACAGATCATAAATACATGCCAGAAATACATTTTGCCAGAACTACATGAACATATATGCATATTGTTTTATTTATATAATTAAAATGACATGTATTTAAACATTTATAACTTCTTTTTTGATAGGTTCATCTAGGAATGTAAGTTGCCATATATCTGTAAAAATCAGCGAAATCATTTTTTGATATCAAATCTGCTCCATTATTGATTAATTCCAAAAACTCTACTTCTTTTTCTAATTTTCCACGATTTCCTGATTTTTTACATTTAGCAAACATGTTTTCAATTTGATTCTAAAACAGTTGATTGGTCATCGAATTTAGAATTAAAAATCGTAACAATCAATTGAGACGGTTCGTTTTTTACATCGAGTATGTGTGTCCAGTTAGTGGAAAAAAAGAGAAAATCTTACAGAAATTAATTTTCACACGGCAATGCTTTGTAGGGCACTGTTAGGGTTACATATTGTTTACTGCTAAGGAAAAAAAGCTTTTTCTCTCCCCCTTTCTCCTTACCCCTGCCTCATTTCTCTTTTTTCGGTGTTTTTCTGTCATTGCCTTGTAATATCTGAATCAAGCATCCCTACCAAATTTTAATTATCCTCATAGACGGGAAATTTGTGAAAACACGTTAAAAAATCGTGACAGTCGAGTGTTAAACAAGTTAAAAATATCGCGATCGAGCTTTAGATTTCACTCAATACGAATCAAAGCAGCGTTCCGATGGACGGACGCACGAACAGACCAACAGAATTAGGATATTATATGTATTATAATAATATAATAAATGATATAGTAATAGAGAAATTCTTCATTATTTGCTTCTACGTATCTGTCTATAAATTCAAATATTCCCACTGAACCTCTATTGATAACTGCCTAATATTAAAGTTGTCAAAATGAAATAAACCGTTGCCAAAAATGATTGGACCATTGTCAAAATTGAATGAGACATTGTCAAAATAGCATGAACTATTGTAAAAGTGAAATGGATCATTGTCAAAATAAGCGTTGTCAAAATAGCCCAGGAAACAGTGTATATTTACGAACTAATCGATAAAACTATAGAAAATAATAGTAGTTATAAGAAAATTATACAATATCTCTCGATTGGTAAGAGACAGCTGGCGGCAATGTTGTTAGAAGATGGCTGAATTACCCATAGCAGGAAGTTAAATCTAATATTAGTAGAAGAATTCTACACGAAGCTATATGAAGATCCATTTACCATTGAGGAAGTAAATGAAAAAGGAAATATGCCCACCGAAGTGGTTCCAGATATTCTTCCAGAAGAAGTTAGATATGCAATAAAAACATGAAGAACGGAAAAGCATCTGGAATTGATGGAATCACAGCAGAAACACTCAAGGCTACAGGTAACTATATGGACAAGATCCTCTCCAAGATTTTTATGTTTTGCTTAAGGAAGAGGAATATACCAGAGTCGTGGAACGACGCAAGAATCATTCTTTTGCACAAGAAACGTTCCAAGGAAGATTAGAATAATTATCGGCCAATCAGCTTGCTCCCGGCAGTCTACAAAATATTCACAAAGATTCTCACGACGCGCCTTCAGAAACCTCTTGATTTCCTCCGGAGAACAAGCTTGATTTCGCGGTGGATATAATACGATGTACCACATTCAAGTCGTCAGAGAGACAATCAGTCGGACTAACGTGTACGAATTACCCCTCCATATGTACTTCATCGACTACGAGAAAGCATTCGACTCTATTCGAAACATCTTCGGTTTTAAATGCACTGAAAAAACAAGGGGTAGAAGAAACGTACATTATTTTAATCAAGAATATCTACAAAAACGCGGCATAGTCTGTCCAGCTACATTAATTATTCACAGCAGCTCAGGAGGAAGTATTCAAAACGCTACACTGGAAAGAAAAGAATATAATGATAAATGGGGAATATCTGAGTCACTTGCGATTTGCTAATGACAACATACTGTTCGCAGGAACCCCAAAAGAGCTCCTTAGAACTGAAGAGCTGGAGCAAGCAAGCCGAGGAGCTGGATTTTTTTAATAAAACCAAGGTCATGTACAACTCCTTCACAAATCCTGAGAAGATATCTATCAACGGAGCAGAACTCGAAGAAGTAACATGCCAAGTAGACACCAATATGACATCCGCTGGGGTGTCGGAGAAACACATTTAAACACGTACATTGGAGCTTTCTGGAGCAATCCTTTTGTCAGCACAAGAAAGAGACAACTCTAAATGTTTCTCATCGACACCCCAGCGGATTTCCTATGGGCTTCCGTACCTCATCGCCTATATATATATATATATATATATATATATATATATATATATATATAACAACTTACGGAAAAGGAAAGGTAAAATAGATATATGGATATATATATATATATATATATATATTGAGAAGGTTACATTACAAGAAAGGACAAGCATTAGGCATATGAGAAAATTAATTTCGTCCGATAAACTATAACAGAAGGAAAAGAAGACCGAAAGCCAGGTGAAATGAGGAAAGAGTGAAATTTTTTAAAATTTGTGCGAGGAAGGTGACTGAAGAAACTGGCAATAGTTGGAAAAGGTCTTTTGATGACGATGTTGTTATGTATGTGCGAATATATTCATAGGGAGATTACTTGTCTACAGTAAAGCATTCCGTCCGAATTTTGTCGCCTTTTCTTACCGAATTCATCTTACTCTTTTGCAAATAATATTTACCCGTGTTTTGGTGCTCCACGAGATGGACACCTTTGTCGTTTATTTCGCACGAAAAAATTTTCTATTTCTTTGAACTCGTTTTGTACCAATTCGGTTCTATTCAGTTGTTTTAAAATGGCCAGTGGAAAAAAGGATAATAATTAGAATTCTTATACATCTCAAGTCCAAATAAAAGATCAAATATTAAAATAAATAAAAACAAACAGACAAAGAAACAAACATCGATAAATATTTTAGTATATAATCAAACAAAAGAATAAATAAATAATCTTCTTTACAACTAATATAATCAAACAAAAGAATAAATAAATAATCTTCTTTACAACTCCAGATGCGTCATCGTCCGATTGAAAATGTCATCACTCTTGTTTTCATTGGAATGGAAGAGATTTTCGACAATGATAACGCAAATATCACGCCGCGTTTCCACGAATAGTGACGTGATCACATTTTTCAACGTGACGCGTCCTCCCACGGGTTTACTATGATTGAACCGAATCGCCGCGAGGAATGCATTAATTCCTTCTTTTCTCAATTCATTTTTAGCCTCGAAAGATTTAGATTCAGTAAGATCGCTCAAGCTTGAAGAAGAAAGAAAAAAGAAATGCCTTACATAAATATGTTCCTAGCGAATCTCTCCGATAAATGAGACATGTGAATGCATTAACCGCTTCAATGTTTTTGTATATTTGCGAAATTTAAAGTTTTTTCAAGTAATATTTCCAAAAGGGAAAATTATTTTACGGATGGAAGCTTCCTTGAAGAAAAAAGAGAGATGTTTTTCACTTTTTACATCTCGTCGGGAATTTCCCTCGAAAGGAAATTCTTGCTTCCCATAAAGAATAATAAAACATCAAAAAAATATAGGTCCTCGATTTCGGAAGCAAACATCCCCTACAAAATATTTCTTTGGCGATGGGCGAGGATCTAAGAGAGAGGGGAAAGGGAAGCTTTCTCTCGGCCACACCTTTCTCCCATCCGAATCTGGGGAACGAGGAAGAGTTGAGCGGGGCGTGGGAACAGTTTTACGTCATGTTCGGTGTAAAAGTTTTCCTAAAGGCCAACCGTTTTCGGCGGGCAAACAAGCCTTAGAGAAAGAAGGCACTCAAGTTATATAGAGGTTACACAAATCCCTTGCCTTCGTGAATGATGGATTTGACATTTGATCGCTAATGCCACTCGCACTAATGAAACCACTTTCACCATATGCTGTCATAAGGGACCCCACGATTTTGTCGGAGTTTTTTAAGTAGCCTTTTTTTTCTCTTACAATGCAAAGGCATGGAGCGTTTCCCGTTTGGATGTTTTCAACGTAGAAGTGGAATAATCATTTTTTCCTTTTATTCGATGAAAACTGCCATTTGTCCAAGATTTTTTTATGCCTACAATGATGATATTTGTTTGCACAGTAAAATAAAGAACTTTGTTTTTTCGCAGGCAATAAATCCACCAAGTAGTTATAATTAATGTCATAATGATGGGTAAATGAAACTACCTATCTTTTTGTGTAGGCAATGGTTTCACACTTAGGTAGTTAATTTTGCCCACATTGTGATTTTAGGAAAATTTAATTTATGTTGGGGGTTAAAGAACAAAATGATATTTTTCAACTCCAATTATCAGTAAAATGTGAATTAGGAAAGTTTATTTAAGCCTTTGGAAAGGAGGAACACTAATTGATAGTGGGAATAGGGTATCAATTATTATTTATATGGGCATATGTCGGAGCTGTAGAGAGATCATTTTATGTTCTGCATTATGATTTAAAGAAAATATTTCATATGAATAGCCATGAAAATCAACAGTAGCATCTTTCATATGCTAAACAGTTTTAATCGCTGGGAATGTGTTAATCGCCTTCAATTTAAAAGAAAAAATGTCTCAGGTACTTGAGTACTTTTTTTCAAATCAGGGAGCAAAGTTTGAGTGATACTTGTCTATAAGCCATGCATAATTCTAAATTCATCAAGGAGAAACTATAAAGCCTAATTTCAGCTCAGACAGCGGATATCTCACCTTCCGTCTCTGAGCGGAAAAATGATTCAAATTAAAGTTACTTGTAACATGGGTCTGGGCGTCATTCGCATGACTTTTAATAACGAAAACGAAAAGGCAGAAAGGACACTTTTGATTTGAAAAAAAAAAGAAGTCAAAGCGAAGCTCACGTATATTTCAGAAAAAACTCTCCTTACGGCTTATGAGAAAGATGAAACTTTTGGCAGACATGTTAATTGAATATCGGATGCGACACGTTGACTTTAGGTTATTTTGCTTCGGGCTTTATTGAAAATTCGAAACGCGTTTACGCGAATAATCCACTTCACGATTCGACCGCGTGAGTGCTATAAAATTTCAAAGTAGGCAGGCAAAATGGCACAATAAAACAGGAAAATAGGCATTTATTTAACCCAAATATTATTATAATATGGAGTTTGTATTGAATAGGTAAAACATTTCAATAACATATTATTGCGATTGCAATTGATAACGTTTTCAAATTATGTACAATTACATTTTTAAAAATTTCGAAGTAAATACTCTGTCTTCTGTCAGTTTGGATGTTTTAAAATTGAAAAAGGATCTCTCGACTTCCATGGAAGTGACAGGGGCGTATTTAAAGCAATCTATATCTGATGGACTCGTCTCAATTTCTGTCCCCTTCTACAATCTTAGCAAATATTTTCATTTTATCCAAATCTTTGTTGGCGCACAACACTTTTTCAGAACTACACCCTTTTCATTTGGAGCACTGCACATTTCCCCTTCAGTGAATTAACCAACGTCTCCTCCCTTTTTACCAACTTTTATATTACTTCGCTTTATATTATATATATGTATATATATATATATATATATATATATATATATATCATTATATATAGACGTTCCTTACAGAGGAGGAGGAGGATATAACATACTAGTAGTTGGTGCTTGCAGACTGCAAGCATTTCATATCACCTTGAAAAAACATTCATTTTTCAGACAGACATTTCATCATTACAAATATTCTTTCAATTCTAAAGATTTCACCTCCGCAGCGATTTCCGTTTTTCCCATATGTAAAAATAATAGTTTAAACAATCCCCAAATGTTGCAGTTTAAAATTTTTTACACTTTCTTCATTATAAGGTACTAATGCTACACATTTTAGCCAAATTTTAAAGTTGTAGCACTTCTAGAAGTAAAATAATATTTTTCTAATTGTTTAAATTTAAATAATTTTTAACGGCCGCCGCAATTCATATATGGTAAAATTGAAATATTTATTTGTGCAAATTCAATACTCTGTAAATAATTTGAAAATTTCAGCTTCCTAGCTCATCCCGTAGTACCTAAACAGTTATCTATTTTTTTAAACTTTAAGAATTTTTAACTGCCAAACAAATTAAAATATCAAAATTTGTATAATCCCTATTTCGTTATTTTAAGAAATCTACTAATAAAAAAAGTTTCAGCTCCGTAGCACATTCGAAAATGCCTAAACCCTGAAAATTTGTTTAAAAAATTGCGAATTTGTAGCGGCCGCATTGTTGCATATTTTCATGATTTTCGTTTTTTTTAGTCGGTTTTGCACAAACTCCTACCTAAGAAAAAATTTCCAATCTCCAACACATCTGGAAGTGCCTAAACAGTATCCTCGTATATGTTATCTCCTCCTCCTCTGTAAGAGTCGTCGATATATAATGATAACAGGAGGATACTAATGTTTAGGCACTTTCAGATGAGCTGGAGATTCGAAATTTTTTAAATTGGTATTTCAATTAACGTGGGAAGCTAGAGAGAGAAACATTTTGTTAACAAACGACTGTTATGAACTGTTTGAAAGCCAAAAGACAACTGAGGGATGCTAGGAGTGAAAGGGATGGCTCATTAGGCCTTCTCGAGTCATGGGTTTCCCAAAAGTGAACTCAGGTCAATAGCAGTGGTCGGATTAAGATGAAGGCTTAGCTACGCCAATGGTCAGAATTTTATATGATACCGAACCCAAGATGGGTAAAAACTGTCCTTGAAGAGTCAAACAAAATAGTATAGTGGCCAAATTAAAGAGAGCTGGCAAAAATTGAGTTTAATAGGAAAAATAGGCGTTTTTGGATAAAAAAGGCATATTTGGGAAAAAACATGAAAAAAGACAAAAAAGGCATTTATGACATTTTGCCTGAACTTCCGGGCTTTACATATAAGCATCGATTCTCAATATGTGAAATGAAAGCAACAGTAGCGTTGCCATCAATATTTTCTGCTGCTGTAATAATAATTCAAATTCTTGGATAACGATTTAGTGTCCTTTTTTATAACGGATATCTATAAAACTAATTGCATCTACGTTTTCATCTACGAGAGATGAAAAACGATTTTTCCATTTAATAAACATCAACGCGGTTTCTGCAGAGTCGGATGAAAGCGGATTTCGACATAATTGGATTTGATACGGACCCATAACATATCGAAACGCTTATTGTTTCATGGCCTGCTCAGATTAACTTGAACCTAAACTATGTAATTTTCATTAATAGTTAACCGTGTTATGCACTAATCTTATAAGGTCGTAGTTAGGTTTTTATGTATTTATCACGTCGGGTAATTTATTCCGGTTCCTATCCAAAATAATAATAATATCTAACGGGTATGATGGTTTGATGGTCCTAAAAATCCTAGTAAATCTCTAATCAGGAGGCATAGTTGCGAGTATCGATGCCCTTTCCTCTCGGTTTATACCTCTATATATCGGCATCAGGAGCTCGTTGGAATTCTAACCGTCTCACATGCGCCTTTATTAAAACAGCAGCTTTCTTCTCCCAAACTTTCCCTTCCCTCCCTATCCACTAAAAGGAAAAATCTTTTTTACTCATTTATTTCTATCCATCTCCGTTTTTGGGGAGAATCAATTTTGGCTGAAAATATAGAAAGATTTAAAGCTATCCTGCTTAAATCCCGTATAACCGTGGTTCAAGGCGAAAGAAAGAGAAAGGATTTAGCGCGGAACTTTCACCGTTAACCAATTGCCGTTCATTTTAATTCTACGTGCAGATGCTTCGGGATGAACTGTTCCGTGAAATCTGTATGCTTCGTATCACGCAACCGCACCAAAGGTCCTCCCCATTTCCTAAGGAACGTAAACTTCCTCGGCTCTCGAAAGTCCTCTCGCAGCCTCGTTGGACCGTATCTCGCTCTCTTCCTCACACTCATCTCCTAATTTATCGCATATGTACCGAACAACTCCCTATCTTTCCCTCTCCTTATGTAAAAAAGAAGAATGATTTTTTTGTTTTAGAAAAAATGAAGTTTAAAAGGGAGAAGACAGTTTCTTTTTGTTCGAGAGACTGCTGCCATTTTTCATGTTTACTTTCATGAACACTGGTATTAGAAATTGAATGCAAGCAAGTTTTGACGATCGTTCCCTTCCTGATCAAAGAGCTTACGGAGAGTTACTTGGTGACATAAGTGAGTGTAAAGGGCGAGTGAGCGTTTTAGACTGGAAATTCCGTCATTCTGGAGAGGTGCATAAGTTCGGTATCTTTTGGGTAGCCAGCCGTAGAATAAAAAATGTCTCAATTCAGAGATTCCCAACGTTTATGCATCCGCGACCCCTCTGTTAAGGTAGCCGACCTATTCGCGACCCCCTTAACCCGTCTGTCTACAAATAAATGTAAAATGTAACATTAATATAAAGATATCGTAAATATTTACTATATTTTCACAAGTATTGAGGTTTGTTATATATAGTATATCCATAAATTAATTTAGATATAATTTAGGTCAAATCTAAAGTCCTGATTATTAACTGGAAAGGTAAGCATAGCTTCATATTGGTTATACAGTTATCCCGAACAATTCGCACAGTACATTTTGTAAGAATTTAATAAAATCTGTAAAATATTGCAACTATCCCATACACATTCTTCCGTTTTTGCGACTCTCTGCAAGCCTTTTTCGACCCCCAGAGGTGCTTAAATAGGTTTTTGGAGTAAAAAATATTATGATCATGCCCACTTAAAACTTGGCGAGTTTGAATAGCCATCGCCGCAGTTGTACGATTTAAAATTTTGAGTTTTAGGTTGACAAACGTGAATTGGGCTGGAATAGAATTATTGCATTATGTTACAAGATTGGAAAGGTGCACTCCATGTCAGAGTACATAGAGTTTCCAAATGCGTTCTTTGAGATTTCACAATGTTCTCAATATTTTTCGTTAAGATGAGAATTTAACGAGAAGCAAGCAAGGTACGTTGTAAAATACATGTAGGTCTTCATGTAAAGTAGTCGTAATTATTGTCCAAAATTGGAGTCGGTCAATTAATTTTAACAAAACTACCCAATACCAAATTTCATCACAATACGTCCAGCGGTTCCCGAGTTGAAACAAAGGAACTTTGTCAACTATTTGTAGGTTATGTAAAGTGGTCGTAATTGTTGCCCGATTTTAAACAAAATTTGAATCGGACGACTAATTTTAGCAAAAATCCATAATACCAAAGTTTATCATAATACGAAAACCGGTTTCCGAGTTTTAAAATGCTGACTGGCGGACGGAAACTACCTCCCCTATGTGCGTTCACTTCGTGCAAAGAACGCATAAAAAGCCTAGTTTGTGTATAACGCTGACGTCATCAATGGTACTTTTTAACGCGTTTTTGACAAATATCCTGATTAGGTGAAAGGTTGAAATTTTCCAGGAATGTTTGATTCAAATATAAACGTTAAATGACCAAAAAGACCCGGGTTCGACTCCAGGGGAGCGATTTCCGTTTTCCATAAAATAACACGTAAATATCGACTTTTTAAAGTTTAGGCTTTTATTCTTTTGAAAATTAAAATTAGAAACCATTTACTACGATCTTCAAATTTAAACTATGTTTTAGGAAAATTAATGAATTTTTTATTCTATCCATCTTTTTCCGCCTACCGTTCGAAATCTCTCTTATTAAACGTTTAAATCACATATTTTGGAAAAATATCGGCCTTTTAAAAGGGATGTTGCCTTTCCGACCACGTCATTGTTAAACATCGAGAATCAATTGTTGTCTCAACCTGTATACGTGTAATATATACGAGTCCATAGATTTCTTTAAATTACCATATGGTTTTTCGCGAAATTACGTAATCCTAATGGGACTGGAATTTAATTTGAATTCTTTTGCTTATCTAAACGACTATATAGTTGTAAAGTAAGAGAGAGAGGGATGTGGGAAAGGAGATAGGAAGGAAAGGATATAGAATTGAAGGTAAGTGGAGGGTAAGGAAGGTATAGAATTAGAAAAGGAAGGGAGAAAAGAGATAAAGAAGGAGTCGGAGAAAAAGAGGGAGAGCTATGGATTGTGACATCAAGGAATGAGAGAGGGGGGAGGTGGGAGAAAAGAGAGACAGAGAGAGGGAGGGAAAGAAAGAGGAAGGGAGGGAGACAGAGGGAGGGAAGGAATATTATTATTTATCCGTCATATGACGGGCAGTCCACTAGTATAAATATAATATATTATTATACGGATAACAATGTATTTCGTCATTAATTAAATTATACTAAATGTTCGTAAAATAATCAAACAAAACGAATTTAACAAAAAATGTAGCTTCTCATCTCTCGGATATCTTTCCAATTAGGGCGCTTTTTTGCAATAAAAATCAGCTATTAGATGAATTTTCCTCACTAAAGTTAGTATGCAGATAGTTATACTTATCTTATAAAGCGATGCATTATTTTTCAATGAAAAATTTACTCTGAAGTGATACAAGAATAATTCATCCATTCTTTACAGCCAAACGATGCAGAATAATAAATCTTGACCGTATTTAAAAATTTCTCATAAAAGCAGAGTTCGTGCGCATAACTTTATACGCTTTGGGTGCACCTGGTGAAGCCAATCTTTCTAGTTAAGAGTTACGCACGTGAACATGAATTTCATTCTGCGAGTTGGACTCCATTTATCACACTACGAGGTAATAGCGCTCGGTATACGTTCACTCACTCATTGTAGCACTATATTTCACGCGATGTGATATAATACAAGTCAGTGTTGGGGGTTTTAAACGTGTGATTTCATTGATCACGACAACACATGCTTAGATGGACACCACATGACGTTTTTGATCGTTTGCCGTGTAAAACAAAGGCCCAGATTGGATTCCATTTTTACTTTCTCCTTCCTATACGTAGTATTGGGGAAAGGATTGTTTTCGTGAATAAAATCCATTTCGATATTTCAACGGCATGAGTTTATGTCTGTTCTTTGTAAGATCTTTGAATTTTTCTCGCAGTTCCTTAAAAATGTATTATTATTTAACCTTTAATGCGAAGGCAAATCTCCAAATACAGCCAATTGGGATAAAACCCGGATAAAACCGGATAAAAAGCCGGATAAAAAGTCGGATAAAAGGCGAATAAAATGGCCGGATAAAAAGCCGGATAAAAAGCCGATACGCATTTCGGTTACGACGTATGGGCTAAATGACTTGAAAGCGGGCAAACTGTGTAAGGAAGAGTCCAGTGGCACGCTCTCAAGTGGCGATGCCCTGACGGCTGTGTATTCTTCCTTCTCAGTAGAAGGGCCCAAACCGTATTTGCACATCTGAGGGGGTTACTACGGTGGTGTTTGCTGCATTCGTATTGTTTCCTGCCTTCAGGGAATTACGTTCGCCTCTTCTTGCTTGGAAGCAGATATTCCTGAGCACCCGTTTATACCTGTCCCGGGGCAAACCTGTGTGTTGCCAAGCTCTCTGATGACTGCCGAAGTGCTAGAATCTAAGCCTTAAAAGAACTTCTTCGCCGACCTCCGTACATTATCCTCGATGGGGATGGCTTCTGTTAGAAGTAGAGCATCTCAGTAGTGGTGTTCCATCCCAGCTGTAGTATTTACCGAAGATAACTTCTCTCTGCCCGAGTGCCGAGAGGCGGAGATATCCCCTCCATGCCGCTGAAGCGTATGTTATCTCTGGGTAGATGACAGCCTGATAGATGTGGAGTTTCCGCTTCATGGGATTTAGGTCGTAGGAGAAGAGAGGCGAGAGGCTGATCCGGGAGGTGATGGCTTTGTAGGCCATCTTGAGGGCGTGGCGAGTAAAGCTCAACCTCCGGTCGATGGTAACTCCCAGGTAACACACCTCTTCCTTCCACTCGACTTCCGTGCCGTCAATCAGGATTACATCACGCTCCTTGTGTTTCCCAGGGAAGAAGAGAAGACCCTGAGTTTTCCTTGGGTTGATCTCAACCCTCCATCTAGCATACCAGTCCAGAAGGCTGCCCGTTGCTGTCTGGATATATTTGGCTGCCAACCGTGGAACGGGAGATGACGACCGAATCGTCAGTGTAGAGCGCCAACATGGAGTTCCATCCGTAGTCCCTCGGAATGTCGGACGTATAAATGTTACATAGGAGAGAGCATAGGACTGACCCCTGAGGAACACCTGCTGAGTGCCACGGTGAGGTCTCCCGCTGCCAGACGACCCTGAACTTTCACTCATACGGGTAGGAACGGACAAGCCTGACTATCCAGGATGGGAGTGGGAGTTTCTGGAGAAGCCTGTTGTGCCACACCCTGTCGAAAGCTTTTTTGAGGTCAAAGAATATACCAGCAGTGCAGAAGTTGCGATTGAGCGCCTCCGACATGAAGTTGCAAACTCTGACGAGCTGGTGTGTAGTCGAGTGCTCGCTCCTAAAGCCAAATTGCTCCGAGGACAGGATGTTGTTTGCCTCGACGTGGTACTGCAGGAATGGATGGCGAGTCTATCCAGGAATTTCCCAAAGCCGTCCAATAAGGAGATAGGGCGGAAGTTTTCAGGTGTCTTTGGCTTTCCAGGTTTCCGAATACAGGTGACACTAGCCAGCTTCCAGGAAGACGGAAAATGGCCGACCCGAAGCGAACCGTTGTAGGCATCAAGAAAATGGCAGGTGAAGCCTCTTGGGAGGTGGCGAAGAAGTTCGTTCTTCAGGCCGTCCTCTCCCGGTGATTTCCGAAGATTGAGGCTCCGGATGGTGTCAGCAAGATCATCCATCGTAAGAGTAGGTGTTTCCTCCTCATCCTCCAGGTCAGAAGCTGGATCGGGGATGTCCATCGTTTGGACAGAAGACTGACGCCAAATAGGGGGCAACGTGGCCCGCCTTACCAGACGGTGTACAGGCTATCCCTGCGCCGTCTTAAGTGGAGGATCCGTCTCCAGAGGATTGCGAAGCCTTCTGGCTATTCTCCAAATAGAACCGTCATCGATGGAAAGATATGCCATCTTTCTATCCCAGCATTCCCGACGGAATACTTGGAGTTTGTCTCGGAGGAGATGCTGCAGTCACTTAAGCCGGCGCTTGACGTCAGGGCAACCGGTCGTCTGGAGTTGGCGTCGAATGCGATTTTTAGTGGTGATGATTTGCAAAATGTCCTTAGAAAGGGCATCCATGAACGGCGTACGTCGCAGTTTCTTTGGAATGGCAGCTGCGGTGGTTTCCGTTGCTCTTTCGGTTAAAAACTGGACACTCGCATCGATGTCAGCCGGAGAGTTAAGATCCGGGACTTTATCCAGAATGGAGTTGACCAAATGACGGCAAAATGCAGGCCAATCTGCATTTGCGAAGTCCATGGTGCTGACTGAAGGGAGTTGCTGAGGTTTTGAGCCCACGTTAGCGATGAACGGGTAGTGGTCACTGCTGAGGTACGGGATGGTGTAGATGTTGATGGACTTGTAATTTCCAGCCACCAAAATGAAGTACAGAAACTCCCCGGAGCCAGTGCATTGGATTCTGGTTGGGGCGACGATCTTAACGCCGTTGTCATCTGCCCATCGTCGCAGAGAGGCTCCGCTGCGGTTATTCCAGCGCGAGTTCCAGGACTCGTGCTTAGCGTTGAAATCGCCGCCTGCGATGACCGGGAGTCCAAAAGAGAGGAGGCTCCGGAAGTCCTCCGTCCGGAACTTTCTGCTAGATGAAAGGTAGCAGGAGACCATTAACAAGCTGCCGCTTGAAGTGGATACAGATATTACCGAGATCTCCAAGGTCTTGAGTCGCACTAGGATATTTTCGTGCGCATCGACTTCCTCCCTGACGGGAACGGCAGTCCCTCCAGACGGCTTACGGACATCAGTCCTGTCCGTGCTGATGATTTTGTAACCACGGATCGTCAGCCACCAAGTCGGACGGAGATGTGTTTCTTGGATGAAAGTGACCGCTATGCTTTTCGAACGAAGAAACTGTAGAAGCTCAGGAGTCTTGTTCCTCACTCCACCGTTAGCGTTCCAGATGGCGTTCGTTAGCGTCGCAAGCGAAGTTGCTATAGCCATCAATGGGTGGCAAATGTTCGGATAATCGGGCTAGAACCTCTCCGAGTGCCGTTAGTTGGTATTGTAGAACTGCAGCGCCGTATAAAAAGAAGTAAGCGGTGCTAAAAGTGCTGCCGCTGGATTCTCTGAAAACATGGCCTCTGGTGAGTTTGTTTCTGGCGTATCCGCTGCCGAAGAGGGACGTTTAGTTCCTGAACGGTCTCGGAGCGAAGACGTACGCAGGGTTGAAGGGCTGGAAACTCCAGTCTCTGCCTTGGATTGGGCAATTTCTTATCAGGAGGACACGGGACATTTCCTCTGCCTCAGGCGTTGACGATACCCAAGGTGGGCACCGGAGCGGTGACGGTTGATGCGGCCGGAGCTGTAGGGCGTAGTACAGACGTGGTGGCGTTCGCAGCAGGTCGGGAGAAGGTGAATGGATCATTCCTATTCTGATATTCCCTATAGTAGACCGGGAAAAACTTGGATAACGGTGCATACTGGCCGCCGCAGTTGCAGCAGATGAGTTGGCCGCTGTCGTCCTTCTTCTTGGTAAAGCCTTTCCCCTCATGCGGCCCCGCACATTTATAACAACTTGCAGCGGCCGTACAGTAAAAAGAGACGTGGCCAAATCGGTTAAAGAGGAAACACATCTGCGGCTCCTGGTGGTTGTACCGCAGTATTCTGACATTGGAATGCGCCAGCGACGTCCACTGGAGAAAATCTTTAAGCTCCCAGGTCTTGGAGATGGCGCGGGTGGTGACGAATTAGACGCCCAAAGGTGTTTTGTCAGCGGGGCGTATCTGCTGCGCCTTCAGCACCGGAACATTCTCGGCCTCCAGTACTTCCTTCAGGTACTACTCATCCATCCTGGAGTTAATACCTCGGATGGTGAAGCTAAGGATTTCATCTTTTTTAGTCCCCCAGGTAGAGAACTGTGCCTTCTCTTTTCCTAGCATGAGTCGGGCGCTGGTAAAGTCCTCCAGTGTATAAATCTGGAGCCTGGTGTAGTTTTGTCGAGACGTGACGTCAAAAGAATGGTTTTTAGTCGTCCGCTTGATGACCGCTATGAATTCCTGGAACTCCCCGATCTCGTAGATAAGAATAGACGCGGGCTTCGGTGGTTTCTTCTCCTGAGTTTGAGGCGTGGCTGCCGCTGATGATGCCGTCCTTAGAAGGGGGAAGTGGTACTGCCGTTACATGAGTCATCCTTAGCCTTGTCGAAAAAATGCACGTTGGACGAGTAACTTTCTCCAACGGCATCCGAGGTGGAGGAGGTTACAAAGGGCATAGAAAATCGAGAATTGAAGGAAAAAAAGTCTTACGGGCACGGCTATCAATTATGATAGAGGATTTCAATATAAAATCCTGACCCAAAATGTACGGAAAGGGCAAGTCGGCCAAATAAAACCACTGCTTCTACGAAAAGTTGTGGATTCGAACTTTTAAATGAACCCTAGATTGAAACAGGAAATGGTTAGCCGAAAGACCATTGCATTTAACGAAGCAGGTTTGAAGCGCTCGCATTTTGCTACGAGTTTTTAAGGCGGCCCACTCCTTGCGATCTATTAGGGAAATTGACGAACCGGTATCGAGTAGAGCATGGCGTGGTTGCGAATTAATGGACACATCAATTAGTGGTGTGTCGGAAGGATCCGACCAATTAACAAAAGAATGACCCGTTGGGTTAGGGGAATCGCGCCGAAAACGGCGATTTTGATTAGGCTGGAATGTAGCCTTTGGCGAAGTTCGAGACGCTGTGGGTGGCGAAACACACGAGGATAATGGATTCTCGCGAGAATATTCTCTTCTGGTCATGAGGAGTTTATCGGATTGCGTGAGTAAGTCGTCCAACTCGGCTAGATTATTAGGCCTCCCGACGAAAAGAAATGTAGACTGGGTCAGGGGATTAATACCGTCGAGTATGAGTTCCACAATCTCTAACTCCGAATAATTCAGACATAATACCGCGATTGCCGCCTTGACGGACTGGAAAAACATCAGCGGTGACTCGTCTGGAGATTGGAATCTTTTGACTTTAAGCGAGACGAGGCGCTCGAATTCTCTCTTTGAGAAAAAGGTCTCCCAGACTTTCGAAATGACCTGCTCCCAAGCAAGATTCCGTGAAATAGCATTTAACCAGAAATCCCTTAGCGTAACCGGGATTTTAGTAAGGGGGAGAATCAAAAGATAATTATCCGCGACGAACTTAAGTTCGCGAACGTAACGTAATTCAGACAAAAATGCGATGGTGGCTTCGGCTGAAAGCTCTACAAAGGAAGGAAACTTAGACAAAAGACCATTAACCACTTGAGTAAGATCAGACGGCGAAGGGTAGGAAATTGGAGCGGGTGGATTTTGATTCGACCCGTCCCCTGCGCGAGAGCTCATTTTTTCAGTCCTATCTGAAGCGGTGGTAGAATACTGTTTTTGGTAAGCACCCTTAGACGTTTCCATAGTGGAAATGGAACAGCACGAAACCCAAGAACAAAGTGAAATATACAAGACAAGTTTATAATAATGAACTTTAGATTACAAGAGTACGAAATACACGAATAAACAATAACGAACCTATGTTCGTATCTCGGTGGGACCGCCAATAATGAGACGAAACTGTCTCATTTTACATTATTCTCTCGTAATACTAAAAGTACTTGAAAATAGTTAAACGATACGATACCCTTGGTGACACTGCTGCTGCCAACCACAAATCATATAGCATACACTGGATAAATGTCACGAAATGTACTAACAATTATATTGCAGTGACATAATACAAAGCACAAATATAGTAGAATACTTAGTAGAAATGTCCACTTGAGGAATCACAAATGATAGGGAAAAGGGTTCGACTCGCAGATAATCTTTCCGCAGGTGCGTTCGCCTCAGCTGTCTTCGACTCTCTCCTCTCCGCGTCCTATCTCGTTCTCCCTCTCTCCTTCACCGCCTCTGCTCGTGGCGACGTTGTCGGGTCGGAACTCATTCAGTTCGCAGTGAAGTGCCGGTAGATTGCATTCCACTCGCGAACGCTAATTGGTTCTACCCTCGATCTACTAGTGTCCTCTTCCGGGCTAATGTCTGTTGCTATAAAAGTTGGCTTCCCACGAAAAAGGGTGCGTCGCACGCAAGGGTGCGTCGCAGGCAGGGGTCGTCATTTGCTGGAGTTCGCCATTGGAAATAGTTCGAACACAAAAACTTCTGGCGAACATGAAAAACTGATGGGGAACTCGATAAACTGTCAAAAGTAGGTAAATGCTGCAGTGTGCCTATGGTTTTGTATATAAAGCCTTTCCGTCGCATCATGTTTTGTATTGGGAACTTGATTTAGGAATTTGAGATTGACTGCGTTTAATGGGTGATTGTTTTCAAAAATGTGTTTCGCGACGATTTTTCCATATGACCATGTTTGTAACGCGCTAAGTGGGGCTAAGCACTTGTTATACTCCAGATTTTTGTAACATGTGTATTTTGTCTTATAGGTTCCCTATTAAATTTTTGACGTTGTTGGTGTTGTGAAATGTTACTAAATATTCAACGTTGTGAAATATTTTTGTTAACCCTTTGGTGAGGGTTGGAAAGAAGGGAAGTGAAATAAACTTTTTCTTTTTCGTAACTTCAATTGGGGCAAGCGTTGTGTCTTGTTCTTAATTTTCTTGGATCGTTTATTAATAATGTTGTCAATCAATTTATGCGTGAAGCCATTGTCCAGGGCCGCGTTTTAAATGTATATAACTTTTCTTTCATAACGTTTTTGTTAAGTGGTATTGTGAGGAGTCTATGTACCATGTGGTTAAAAGATGCGATCCTGTGTTTGTATGGGTGACTTGAGTAATTTTTTATGTAATTGTTCGTGTGAATAGATTTACTGTAAGCGTCAAATTCAAACGTCCTTTGTTTTTTATGATCAAAATGTTTAAAAGGTTAGTGACCTGTTTCCTTCAGTTTTATACGTGAAATTAATAGAATTGTGGATAGAATTGAGTTCTAGGACGAAAGTGTCGATGTTGTATTGTTTAGTGTAGAAATTTGTGAAGACGTCATCGACATATCTACACCATGTGTTGGGAAAATATTTTAAAGTCCTTTTAAATTGGCGCTCAAAAAAGTGATGGAAAATATTTGCTAGGTATTCTTGAATTTTGTTTTCTTCAACTTGTTTTTCCGTTAGCCAGTCTTTAAGGTTTTCAAAAGCAACGTCAATGGGGACACTGGGGATTTTTTATTATCTCAAAAAACTCCATTTCTTCTCAAACAAGAATTTATATGGTTTTATACATTTATCTCATCTCTTTGTGTGTAAAAATAAAATAATTCATGGTTCCACGTTGGGATTATTTTCAACTCAGTGTTTTTTTTAATTTATACAATGTTGCACGCATATTCTTTGCATTTACATTTTATTTCATGCATGGTTATGTCAACTCGACGGTGAGGTTTCTCTGATAATTAGCATTTATAGTGAGTTTCAAATGACTTTGCGACTGAGGTTCCGTTCATACTCCGGACAGCTCGTATTTCTCTGCTGCTAGGGTGTGGAGCAATGTCTCCGGGGAGAAGAACTCGAACTCGTCGTTACCATATATACTAAACTGGAAAGAACCTAGCGGTGGGCTCGGGATGCAAAGGAAATTTGTGGACCTAACGAACTCCAGCGGCAGAAGTACTTTGCAACTCAGCGCGCACACACTATGTGTCCACGAGGGAGACCTGACAGAAAGTGAGATTTCGTCCGCGGAGCCTCCACCTACTTTATTCTTATTGGTTCCCGCAAGGTCACGCTTTCGAAAGCTTCTTTATCACTCTCTCTCTGTAAGCCTCAAAGTTGTTTGAACGCACTATAGATACATCTGATGGCTGTTTTGAGTTTATTTTTTCTGCGAGGTTGATTTGCGGAGCTCGATTTATATTTGTGACATTTTCTGTGATTATTCGTGTAGCATTCTGTCTTAGATATTACTTGTATAATTAATTATATACAATGGAATATTCTATATTTTGATTTAGGGTTGCAATGCCGAAAATAAAGAGATTTGGCTAGAAGAAGTTCTTCGGGAACAAGAATACAAACCCCATTGAGGCTTCTTCCTCAACTTCGGACACAAAGCATTCGTTCTTCACGTTCTAGCCATAAATCTGGAAAAGTGATATTATACTCTAAGGAAGAGGCACCAAATGATATTGATGTTGGGCCGCATAGTGTTTGTGGGCATGCTTTAATGGACCTCAAACTTCTGGCTGAGGCTGTATGTGCATCAGATGTCTGCAAGCATTGTCTTCAAGGGTCGCTGATCTTATTTGAAGAAGGCACTTGTAAAGGTTTGTCTAGTTCATTTTATTTCCATTTTGATAGTTGTGGACACAATAAATTTTTCAGAAACTCAATGAAGCTGCCATCGAAACAGCATGAGTTGATCGTAAGGTTCCTCTATGCATTGCGCTCAATAGGAAAAGGTGCTGCTTCTGGTAAATTGTTTTGTTCCATTATGGACCTTCCACCCCAAACCACAGTTTTCCAAACTGCAGCGTGTTATTGCTCAAGCAGCGGAGAAAGTATAAGTGTACTTTCCCACCTATGCAAACAGAACCGAGATGAGCCGCACGGTTGCCAGGCAAACTTTGAAGGAACCATTGGAAATATAGAGACAGCGGGCACTTTGGCGATCTCCAGTCGATCAGTAACAAGACGTGGGGTGAAGTATGTCAGGTATCTTGGTGATAGAGACTCAAAGGCGTTCGAAACAGTTGTGGAAGCGAAGCCTTACGGTGACATCAGAATCATGAAATTGGAGTGTCGTGATCACGTTCAGAAGAGGATGGGTATGCGTCTAAGACGGCTGCGCAAATAAATAAAGGGAAAGGTTTTCTCTGATGGGAAAATGTCAGGGGGCAGGGGACGGTTGACTGGCAGTACAATAGATAAATTGCAGAAATCATTATGGGATGGCTATTAGGAGAAATGTGGACAGCGTGGAAAAGATAACTAGGGCTGTCTGGACGATTTGGTTTCACAAACTGTCAACGAATCAAAATCCGCAGCATGGGTTATGCCTTCAAGGCGGGGCCAGCATACAGTTACTGATGATGTGTATGAACACAAAAACTCTCTTCCAGAATCTGTGCTGTTGGCTATAAAACCAATATTCTGAGACTTACAGTTTAACCAATCCTGAACTCCTAAAGAAGTGCCTCCATGGTTAGACGCAAAATCCCAACAAGAGCTTTAACGGTGTGATTTGGTCGCGGCTCCCAAAACTACATGTGTGGGAAACCATATGTTAAAGTTACGTGTGAATGATGCTGTCATTACTTTTAATGAAGAAACCTTAGCAAAGGAAGGAATTTTGGAGGAACTTGGATGAAAATTCAGCTATAACACTACGAGAGGACTTCGATCTGTCGACAAAACCAGAGTGGAGAAGGCAGAGGCACCCCTTGAAAAAATACCGAAAGACGGATTACTGAAGAAAAGGTAGATGGAAAGGAAGCTATGTGACAAAATGAAAGAAGCTGACATTGACGATCCGGAGTACGCTGCAGGAATGCATTGATTATGTGTAGTGTGCTTGACAAATATTTAGTGGACATAAATGTGTTTTCCCCAAGAGTTCGGTTTTTTATCAAACTGGTACTCTTTTTTCAGTCAACTGACAAGGTATTTTCATGAGACTTTTTACTAACATAGTTACAAGATCGTTCTAAATCGTGAACCAATTTGTTTTTGAAAAACAATTTGTAATTTTTATATTTAAAAAATCATGTAAAATATGTAAAAATAATCCTTAAAATAAATATTACTCAAAAGTAAAAAAGGAACAAAATTACAAAATAATTGATTCATGATGTTGTCTATGAGTTAAACCATTGTGATATTTATTCGAAAGGTCTACGTTGACTACACTCTGAGAAAACTGTATCGAAAAAAGGTGAATTTAACATAGGAGAGATACAGAGTACACTACCCCCTTAAATAAAATGAAATTAGCATTCACGGTCACTCTGATGTAGACCAGTAACTTTTCGCGTATCTCTAACTACCTCTAACTTTAATTTTCATACATTCTCAGTAGGACGATAACCGAAACCTAGAAAAAATATAAATTTTCTAACCTGAACTTAAGCTGAAAACTGACTTTCTTTTCTTCGCTAAAGTTTAATGGCTTTGCTGTAATATTGATACATTGAAATTTATGGATCTCAGGAAATCTCGTCAAATTTTGAATACATACATCAAATTTTAAATTTGGACGAGACCATCCAAAGCAGAGAACTCTTTTCTCAAGGTGCTGGTGAAGACCTTATGCCTTATTAACACCTTATCGATGGATCGTGAAAGATTCCATATCTCATACATACCATATTTATTTTATTGTATTCATTGATTTAAATTTTGTTTTCTTTAACATGTATTATTGATTAGAAAAAGATAATTTTACAGATTTAATTCTTCTCATAAATCACCTTATATAACTTCATATGAATGAGTATTGGGACACATTCAAATTGAAAAATATTAGTATTCTAAAAACCGTAAAAAGGTAGGAAAACGAGATAAGTATTACGACTAGAAAGGAGCCTTAATCAGACGTAATTTATTATTATTAAATCCCGTGTATTAATATATAAAATGCACGCATATTATTTTAATTTTTTTAATTCTTAACCTTTAAGTGCGCGGGCGACAAGACTAACTTAAATGTACGGATTGGGCTATGGGTCTCCTTGACCCAATCCGTTCACTCGCGGGTTGAAATAATTATACACGACCGCTTAATTTGTTATTGTTTTATTTTCTATCTGCTTCAATGATTTTTCTGGTTTAATTTAAAAATAAATTAACGAATAACGGGCGGGGATGGTGCGCGCAAGAAGCGCCAACATTTCGTCACCTCTCACCTTGTAAACCGCAAGTTCAAGCTTCGTAATATTTGGATTACTGTTGTACGGGATCTCTTTCTCGTTTTAATTTTGTTTCTCCTCAGTTTTTCAACTCGATCTCAACTCGAAACCTCTGCTTCTTTCATTCCTTATCCCTTTCAAATTTTCTTTTTCCACTCCGTGCTCACCCTTCTACTTTACCCGTAAAAAAAAGAAACTTGTCCTTTTCGCCGGACCCCATACATTATTCAATGAAAAACGTTATCCCGGGAGCATCACCGGATCGGCTAAGACGTAATTTTGCGGCCGTTGTTGCGTAACCTTTAACATTTACGACATTTTCGGCGGGGACGGGGACGGAAGGGTAAATTTAATGTTAATAAAAAATGATATTTGCGAGAAGGTTTCGAGGCAATAAAATGGTGATTAGGGGGATTCGGGTTATTTTAATCCTCGAATTACACGTTGCGCACATCTCTGGTTAGATGAATTAGATTATCCGGGGTTTTTATTAAATTTTCCGTATTGCAAAAATTTTACCGTAATAACAGCAACAGATCTCGCTGGCGTTAAATTTTTATCGTGCGCCTTTTTGGTTGTTTAAGGTTAAGGATACGAGATGTAATTTATATAGTACATGTAAGATCCTGTAACAATAAAGTTGTTGCTAAGTTTAAAATGAAACTATTTTCAGCCACATTAAAGCTGCAATAATTAAGCTCTCGTCTTTTAAACATCAGTGTCACGTTTTCATCTCCGATCGCGAATATTCCCTCAATCTTATCTATTCTTTCGAATATGATCTAAGGGCAAATTGCTCCTGTTTCGGATTGCTTTTTTCGTGATAATCTTTGAACATGTTCACTCTGAATTTTGCCTTTCATTGACGCTTGAGACTATCCACATTTTTCTTTTCCGTCACGTATTTTGTGCTCTGATTTTCTCCCTCTCTCATCCTCTTTTCCTCTCGCATTCTATAGATTTTCTCTTGGCTCTGACGGACCCTTTACTTAAAGAAAAGAAAGAAAGGTGTCAATATCTGTCAAGGCCATATGCTCTGAAGTGGAGGGAAAAAGATAAGAAAATAAAAAAATAATAAAGTCGAATTTTATTCCGTCGATGGTTACTTTCTCGCTTTCCTTTTCCTTAACCATTCCTTGGGAATCAGGTTTTTCCCCTGTCCCCAGCCAGGATTGAAGAAATTCAACATTTGCTACAGGGATATTAGTCTTCTCGAAGCAGTTCTATTCAGAATATCTCTCTTTTCCTCATTTTCTGTCTCGATCACGCTCTGTTATATTTTTATATCGTTCATTTATATATATTTGACGAAATGCTTACTTCTGCGGACCTATCTTTCCATTAATCCTTTTCCGCCGTCTATGCTCAATGCTGTCATCGATAATGAGAAAAAACTTTCTCATAATCTCTCGTAATCTACAAGATACTTAGGATACAAAAACGATACGACTCTTCTTAAATAACGCTGGTGCTGACAACAGGCGATTGAATATAATATAATGGTAACGTGCCAAGGACAATTCTTACTAATACGTAAACTATAGAAGGCTAAAATGCTGCAATATCAATTATAACTGCGACGTTGTACGCTATTCTCTTAATTAGAATTTTATTATTTTGACTATGATTTAAGTTAAAAGTTAGATGTTTCCTTCAATTAAAATAATCTTTGTCATACATAAGGGACATAAAGTCATCATTTAACTGATATTTGCTCAATACTATACATCTGTTTAATTAATGTATAAAGTTAAAATCTAGAAATTCGATCACATCTTCCTAAATTAGATTTGAAATTTTAGGTTTAATTCCTGTTTCGATATTTTTTGTATTGAATGAGTCGTAAATTGATGTTTTAGGCGGCTATCCAAATTATCACACTTGGAAGTAATTAGTTTAAATAATAAATATAAACAGGTGTAAAAAGATATATAAAAACTAAATAGCAACAAACTGGACGCTACTGGTCTTAAGTTTATAGCATTCTGTGGTAAATAATTAACGATCGAATAATTTACATTTATTACAGATTTTCTAATATCAACTTTTCGAAACTTAACATCATCGTTAGGTTTTATTTAAATGCTACGCCTAAATATCGTATAGTCAAATGTTACATGAGAAATGTTCATATGTACTTCACGGCATATTTTTCGATAATAACTATATGGCGATTCAACAACATCTTATAAATAGTTTTCGATATACCTTTTGATGATATTTTCAATGTCATAATTATTATATGATGTTTTCTAACGCGGAAAGCTTTCCATACCTATATGCGAATGTTTCTCAAGGAATCACGAAGTCTCATAGCGGATATACTTCTTCTGAGAACATCTTTCATCGGTTCCTCCACTCGCTTTTGCTACTGCATTACTTTTCCTTATGCCTCAATATGAATCGCTCGATAACAACTTATAACCAGTTTAAGTCAGGAATAATACGTTTCTTTATACCTTCTCTATATTAACGCCTTATATAATCTTTAAATTATCTTAAATTATACATTTTATCCATTTTGCTCATTATTTTTTATTGTCCTTTCTTACATCTCTTCCTTTTGCGGGAAACTTCTCTTTATGTTTCTTTTTATAATAATTTCAAATTACCTTCTTTCTCTACAGTTTTTTTCACTAAAAACGGCCTCTTTATATCAATAATTCTTCTCTGATACATACTAGTCACGAACGTTTTGGGAATTAAAAATTACGCTTTTAAGACAATTTAGTTCACTATACTTCTACTTCTTATACATCTTGAAACACTGAAGATCACAATCATAAAGGAATTAATTATGAAAGCAGTATGTTATATGATCCAACGAGTTCTGTGTTTATTTCTTCCTTTGGGAAATCTTATACTTGTGTTGTGGAATTATCATATGGTGAAACGATTTACAGACATATCGTCCAACGACATTACGTCCAAAAAAATTTCGGCCAAAGACATTTGGTTCACAGATATTTCCTTCGTTGGACATTGTATTTTCGGCAAAACATTGTAAAGTAATGCTGTAAATGTCGTTCTCTCCTTAATCCTCCCTACTCTCCCATTATTTTTCGGTTATTATTTTTGCATATTTGTAGTATATAGGAAATTCCGAATCGATTGACACCTATGTTTCCTATATTAGTGGAAGATAACTTGTAGCCCCCTCCCTGTCCTCCCCCTACACTCCAATTACTTTTGATTTTTATTTACGCTTATTTACAATTTCATTAGATTCCGAGTCGATAGACACTCATATTGCCTATATTTGAGGAAGTATTTATTATACCCTCTGCCTTCTACCCTTCCCTATCATTGTCTGTAAGTTGTTATTCCGGTATTCATTTAGTCTATATGACATTTACAGCCTTACTTTACAATATTATATCGAAATACAACTGGAGGAAATGTCGTTGCACGAAAATATCTTTGGAAGAAATGTCTTTGGATGTAATATTCATTGAACGAAATATCCATTAGACGATTTGTCTTCGAAAAAAATAGATATTGAAGGAAATGTCTTTGGGTGAAATATCCACTGGACGAAATGTCTGTAAACAAAATGTCGTTGGACAAAATGCCTTTGGACGAAATACCTTTGGACGTAATGTCGTTGGACGAAATATCTTTGGGCCAAATATCCTGGAACGGTGAAATCTTATAAATATTTTAGTGTGTGTGTCTATGTGTGTATGTATGGGTATGTTCTTTATACGTTTTCACCCTGTTGAAACTATCGAATTCAAAATTTTCATGGACCATCCTATGGACCAAAGGAAGAACGTGGTTTAGGTTTGCAAACCGTGGGGTCTCTTATACCCCATGGGGTCAACGAAATACTATTTCCATAAGAATGCATGGGAAATGGTGTGGAGAAGCCTCAAAAAGACATGCAGCCCTTCACTGCTGTGGATATAAATATATCTAAATATTAACTTACGATCACGGGAAATGGTTTATTTTGCGAACGAATGACTGAATATTTTAATTATTTTCATGTTTTTTCGTATTATATCTTAAATTACTCAAAATTATCCTTTAAGCGCAAAATTTATTAACATTTTTCAGGCGGCAACAAAGCTAAATTTCTTAATTGTTGTCCTTGTCAAAGGGAGATAGCCACGTAAAGATTAATGCAAGAAAATCCACCCCATGGCGCGCCGTAGAGGAAAAATAGCCAACGCAAAGATAAAGGATACAAATGGATATATGTATGCCTAAATATAATCTATGAATACTTTTAAAGCGGGGCAAATGATTTTTAATGAATATTAGAACATTGTTATCTTTCACCATTAACATTGAAAGATTTATCGCAACATAAATCGATACATTTACTTACGTTTGTTTGGTAACCAAGATGTTGTTTATTGTTTACGGTTTGGCTAATAGTATTGACATAATCCACTGAATTTTATTGCTGTTTTAAAGGATTCGGTGCATCTATCCATGTGAATATTAAGTAAGATGTTAATGCGTAATTATATTAATGGTAAAACTTTACAATACAATAAAAAATAGTAAATGTTAATGTAAACATCGCTTGCGTAATTAAGGAATGGGGGACGTTTGATAAACTTGGAGTACCCAACAGCATAAGTAAGTAAATTTCAGAATTTATTGTGTTAGTTTTATTGCAATATGACATCAAAAGTGATATATCAATCAAGATAATAAATAATGAAAATAGTTTGCTACTTAAAAGAAAACTTTCGTGAGCGAAGACGGGGCGTTTCAGCTGGTATTTACTAAATTATTATTATTAGCAAGATGGGGAAATCCTTATGAGTGGCATCATTTAATGTGACATGGGCTGAAATGTTTAGTGTTTTAAATAATGGAATGTATTTAAATACGGAAGTTAGCATTTTACATTACATTTTACATGGGGTGACGTAGTGATACGCATAGCACCCGCTTTGTTCTTTTGGAGCCTCCCTACAAATTTTCGAAGAAGACTTTACATTGGTTACTAATACAGCCTTTTAGATACTTATAAGGTTTCGCATTCTCATTATATTAGTAAACCATTTCATATAATGGTGGGAATAATTTTGAAACGAGAAAAACGTCTGCTATGACCGGGAATCGAACCCGGGTCTTCCACTTGCTGGGCGGATATTCTACCACTGAACTATCGTAGCAGACCAATTTTCTCGTTTCTTAACGCGGATGTTTTCTTGGTTGGGACGGAACTAGCCAAGCTAGTATCAAACTACCCAACGGATGTCCTCGAAGAGATACACCGAAGAAATCTCCTCCCTCTCAAATAGTGAGATTGCCAAGCAAGAAATTGATGGAATAAAGCGATCTAAAGATCCTATGCAGACAGGCATAAGCTTTAAGAAACGAGAAAATTGATCTGCCACGATAGTTTAGTGGTAGAATATCCGCCCACCAAGTGCAAGACCCGGGTTCGATTCCCGGTCATACCAGAGTTTTTTCTCGTTTCAAAATTATTCCCAACATTACAGCTTATGCCTGATATCCCTCAGTCATCTCAGAACTTCAGTGCAATAATGTTGGTTGACTGTCTGGCCTTGTGGAACGAATTCCCTGGGCACAATCCCTTCCATGTCAAAAAACACAATGAGCATGCTCTTCACATTGCTCTTGACCTTTGTGCTTTCTTGAGTCTTGGGGAGTTTGCACTTTTCCACTGTGATGATTGTTGTTTTGTTTTGGGATCATAGCCATAAACTCAACTTTCATCACCTGTAATGATCTTAGAAAGAAAGTTGGGGTCGTTTTCAAGGCTTTCTTGAAAGTCCCGACAAACGTTCACGCGATGGTTTTTTTGGTCTTGTGTCAACAGCCGAGGGACAAATTTTTCCACAATGCACCTCATGTGCAAAGCGTCAGTGAGAATGCTTTGAAGAGACCCGTAGGAGATACGAAGACTATTAGAAATGTCAAGA
Organism: Tanypteryx hageni; assembly: GCA_028673005.1. Taxonomy (NCBI): domain Eukaryota; kingdom Metazoa; phylum Arthropoda; class Insecta; order Odonata; family Petaluridae; genus Tanypteryx; species Tanypteryx hageni. The sequence continues at coordinate 86,638,678 of CM054116.1, read as the reverse complement.
ATGCTTTGCCTGCAATCTTCATAGATGGCTTCGCACACTTTTTCGATCAGGGATCTTTAGATCGCTTTATTCCATCAATTTCTCATATAATGGTGCAATAAAAAACCGCTTTTGTTTAGCGCGAGATCATGATTGGCCCTCCTAGTTTGTAAACTACGTTTTCCTTTAGTATTTGGAGACTGTTAAACAATGGCAGAAATATTTTTCCAATAATACAAAGGCAGTCGTGGCCAAAATAAAATAACATTGTCTGTGAATTCATTAGCATACGTGTGGGGGGTGCCGGTGGTGTAGTGGTTAGGACGCTGGCTGCTACTCGCCCGATGCTTGAAAAAGTCATCGGGTACGAATCCTGCGAGAGTAGGATTTTTCTCAAGGTCACCCGGCCCCCTATTTGCGTAGTTTGAGGAGACCGCGCAAATTCAGCTGTTCCGTCCTTCGGAAGGGACGTTAAGCTGTTGGCCCACCTGGTGTTCTTCGTAAGAGCAGGCAAATGCCGGCACCGGGTTTCCCTCCTCCCTCCCCGGTTATTCATTGCACTACCTCTGAGCTACCCATTTGTGCTGTAAGAGAGGCGAATTGACTGGGCATTAAAACAAATAAAACAAACAAACATTAGTATATGTGCATATGTAAATTCTCGGGGTGAAGGAAAGGATGGGATGAATGCCAGATAGCTTTGAAAAGGAAGGAAGAATGGGTGCTAGGTAAGAGTGTTTGAAGAGGTTCGATTGAGATGAGGATAATGATGGATGACATTGAGGAAGAGGAGGAAAAGGATTTTATAGAGAATGGCACGGAGCGGAAAACGGTGAGACAGGAAGGATTTGACATAGAGAGAACCTGGATCGATGTTTGAGAGAAAGATGGAGAGAAGGGAAAAGAGGTTTTATGGACAGTGAAGGAAGATAAAGAAATAAAAAATGAAGAAATGGATTTAGGGAGTGAAGAGATAGGATGGATGGAAAGAGTGAAGAGAGATGAGAGAGAGTGAAAGGAGGCGGACAATAGGCATGGTGATATATAGCGGAGAGAGGTTAGAGAGAGATAGTAAACGAGAGATGGGAGAAAAAAGTTGAAGAGATAGTAAAAACGTGAATGAATTAGACTGAATGTTCAGAGAATTCGATGTGAACGAAAGAGAGCGCGAGAAAAGAGATAGCAGAGTGAGTTTAGAGTTCGTATGTTGGGGGTTGAGACAGGTGAACGAGAATGTAC